>CM055117.1:265933616-266536116 GCA_029206835.1 Rana muscosa | reverse complement strand
CAAAACCCACTAAGGCCTGAGTGGCGACGAGTGGTAATTGAGTGCTGCGTGCCTGAACCTATATTCCTGTTCAATTCTCTCTCCAACTTTCCTATCGAGTTGCAAGCAAAAGGATAATAGACTCTTTTTCTCTTATCGTCCATGGACCGACACAGCTCTCATACTGATTACATGTGGGTATATGTCCCTGCTTGCAGGAGAAGATCTAGGCAGAATGTTAGATGTTAAAACATTCTAGAACAAGCCAGCCAGAGCCGAACAGCCCCGCCCAGGGGGGCGGTCCTCCTGGACATTACCCTCCCACCTGCAGCCAGCAGCCTCTGTTTTTTTTCTGCCTAGCAGAAGGAGAAGACGTGGCTCTCTCGGGAGCCAGTCTCCTGGAAGATTTTTACTTTTAAAATTTTATTCCTTTGGGAATTGTATTATTTTATTTTTGAGACCTTCAATCAACTGTCGGCTGGGCAACAAGTTGGGTACACTAGTATCCTCGTAGTCTTCCCTGTCCGACCATCGAGCGTGCTGATCCTCGCCTTGTGTGCGTGAGACTCAGTTCACGACATACCCCATGGCTCAAGGGGTGGCCGGGTTGCTTTCATGCTCCCGCGGTCCTCTCAAGATTGAACAGTACCTACTGTATCTTTCACGGTTGACCGGGCCGACAGCTACGCAGTACGACTCTGTGATAGGTCTGTCTGAAACAAGCCAGTGGGTCCCTCTATTGGCACCAAGGGTGTTCTCCGAGGTGCTTGCGGGACGGGTAAGTAGTCTCTCCTGAAAAGAAGGTGAGTACATGCTGGCTGTGTTTCTGTGTGTGGGGGGTTCTCCCTGTCTCCCCCCTGTTATGCTGCTCTCTGCACCCTGCTGGTGCTGTGCTGTGTGGGGATACCTGGGGGGGTCGTTCTGCCCTGGGGGGGGGGGCGCTCCATGTCTGTTTAATATGCTGGAAAGTGTTCTGGAGGACTGTGTGTGGGGTTTTGCGTGCGCCATTGGCGCGGTATTTTAAATTTAAAAAGTGCGCCATCGGCGGCCATTTTGCCACGGCTCAAGCACAGTTATACAAGCGCCCGGCGGCCATTTTCTTGTAGCCGCGGCGCTTTTAGTTTAGTTTTCGGCCTCTAGCGGCGCTGCTGAACGGCGCTAAATACCTCTCTCCTCAGGCTTCACCCGCGCTACAGCGCGGCTCATACAGCGGAACCGAGCGGTCCCTAGGGGTGGTGAGTCCTCCGGGTGTCCCCTCCTCAGCCTCAGCACAGCCAGTGGATGGACTGTACTATTCACTGTAATAGTGAATAGGGTCTCAGAGGGTGGCAATATGGAGTCTGGTTCACCTGCTTCTCCCCACTTCTCAGAGGCAACTGGCAGTGCTCCTGCACCTGCGGTCCCTATGGACCAGTTGTCGGCAGTCCTAGAATCATTCCTTGTCAAGCTGGAAACGGTGTGCGAACGCACGGGGGCTGTAAAGAGCCCCCTCCCCACACAATCTCCACATGGAGAGTGCTCTGACTCAGATATGGGCCTAGCTACTGCTGCTGAGGACCCTAGTTCTGAGGATATTGATGTGTTTGGACAGGACCTTCCTTGTGAGGAAGACCCCTGTCTTGAACCACCTACTGACATGGTGCTTGTAAGTGAACTTATTGACGCTGTGAGGGACACTCAAGCTGAATGTTGAGGCTGAGGAACCTCAGGTGGAAACTACGACCTTTGGTTCTTTGAAAGCCGTGTCTTCAAAAAAGGTTTTTCCATATGTGCCTTTTTTTGATACATACATTGACCAAGTCTGGGATAAGCCGCAGAAGACTTTGACGGTCCCGCGGCGCATAGCCTTAAGGTACCCCTTTAAGGAGGACCTAGTTAAGAAGTGGGCTCATCCCCCAGTGGTCGACCCCCCGGTCGCCCGTTTGAATAAGGCTACCATGCTCCCAATGGAAGGGACTCCTGCATTTTAAGGATCCTGCTGACAGGAGGTCAGAAGTGGCGTGTAGAACTATGTTCACCTTATTGGGGGCCGCCTTACGCCCTATAGTGGCGGCGACACTTGTGTCTCAGACACTCACAGGCTGGGCATGGATATTGCACCAGACAGTGCAGGAGCATAATCTCCCTCCTGAAACCATTGCCCTGGCTCACCAGCTTGCGCAGGGTTTAGTCTTCGTGTGCGATGCCACTGTGGATGCGACCCCTTTAATAACGGGGGCCTCCATTTCTGCTGTGGTGATGCGTCGCCTTATCTGGCTGAAATGCTGGTTGGCCGATCTAGCTTCCAAAAAGCTCCTGGCTGACTTGCCCTTTAAGGGCGATAGACTGTTTGGGGCCGCCCTGGATGACATTGTTAAAAACGTCACAGGAGGTAAGAGCACCTTCCTTCCCCAGTCTATTAAGGGAAAGGAGCCCCAACGCAGGCCGGGCCCTTCCTTTCCGGCGAACTAGAAGTTTTTTTCGTCAGTCAGATTCCACGGGTAAGCCCACCCAGACTGAAAAAAGTGCGACTGGGGGACAAAGACGTCCCTGGGTGTGTAAATCTACCAAGAAAGCTCCCAAGTCCACCACCGCATGAAGTCTTGCCCCTGCCCGACTCTGGGGTGGGGGGACGTCTTCGCAGGTTCTCGGTGCGGTGGACCTCCCGGATCTCCGACCGGTGGGTGTGCAAGGTGGTCACCTCGGGATACAGGATAGAGTTCCGCTCGTGGCCCCCAAGCAGGTTTTTTCCCTCAAACCTGCCTCTCCTTCCGGCCTGCCGGGCGGCCCTCTTGGGGGCCGTACAGGATTTGCTTGGGTGCGGAGTAATTGTGTCGGTTCCGTCACAAGAGAGGTTTCAGGGGTTTTACTCAAACCTGTTTGTTGTCCCGAAAAAGGACAGGGTTCGGCCAATCCTGGACCTCAAGGCCCTGAATGCCTATGGTGAGGGTACAAAAATTCAGGATGGAATCCATTCGCACGGTGATCGCGACACTCCACCAGGGGGATTTTTTGGCATCCTTGGATATCAAGGACGCTTACTTGCACATCCCAATCTGCGCAAGCCACCAAAGGTTTCTGCGCTTTGCCATAGGCGAAGTCCACTATCAGTTCGTGGCCCTTCCCTTCGGGCCTAGCATCGGCACCACAGGTTTTCACCAAGGTGCTGGCCCCGGTTCTAGCTTTGCTGAGACAGCGAGGAATTGTTATCGTGGGCTATCTAGACGATCTCCTTCTCAGAGCAGAAAATGGCTCAGAATTGGAGGAAAATGTGACGATGGTCAGTCAGACCCTCCGGGACTATGGATGGGTTCTGAACACGCAGAAGTCGGCTCTAGTCCCGACTCAGCGCCTGGAGTATCTGGGTCTGCTCCTGGACACTTCGGCAGCGAGGGTGTTTCTACCCTTTAGAGAAGTTACTGACACTTCAGTCGGCAGTGCGGGTTCTGACATCCCGAAAATGGTCGTCAATTCCCTTCTGCATGAGATTCCTGGGACTAATGGTGGCCTCCTTCGAGGCGGTTCTGTATGCCCAAGCACACACTCGGGCATTGCAGAAGGAAATTCTGTCGGTTTGGGACAAGTCCCCATTGTCATTGGATCTTCAGATCCAGGTGAGTCACTCTGTCAAGGCGTCCCTGACGTGGTGGCTGAGATCCCCGGCTCTTCGGGCCGGGAAGTCGTTCCTCCCCATCCACTGGACGGTGATCACAACGGACGCCAGCCTGACGGGCTGGGGAGGAGTGTGTGGTGTCCTGTCAGCTCAAGGGCTCTGGACTCCAGCCGAATCTCGTCTCCCAATCAACGTCCTGCAATTGCGGGCGATCAAGCTGTGTCTCGCCGCATGGTCGAAGAGGCTACAGGCCGCTCGGTCAGAATCCAGTCGGACAACGCCACGGCCGTGGCATCCGAGGTCGCCCACATCCTAAGATGGGCGGAAAGAAGCGTGTCGGCGCTGTCGGCCGTTTACATTCCGGGTGTAGAAAACTGGCAGGCGGACTATCTGAGCCGCCAGTCCCTGGACCAGGGGGAGTGGTCCTTGCATCCGGAAGTGTTTCAGCTCCTTTGTCGACGATGGGGCACTCCGGATGTGGACCTGATGGCGTCTTGACTCAATCGCAAAGGTGTCAAGGTTTGTGGCCCGGTCCAGGGACCCCTGGGCGGATGCCTCGGACGCGTTAGTGGCCCCGTGGGGTCAGTATCGCCTGATGTATGCAGAAAACAGGAAAAAATGCTTGGACAGCCGCACTCCAAAAATGGTTGTTTATTGAAACAAAAATGTGAAAAACATATCACAGCATGGAAAGCAGCAAACAGGAGCTGACGCGTTTCGCACTGTGGCTCAGTGCTTAATCATAGCTATTGAACAATTTAAAATGCACCTCTAATATATGTTCCCAAATGGTATTGAAACAAAAGCAAAACAATTGAAAAAGTGATTAGGTAATTAAACCTCAATTGGTTAATTAGTGGACTGACAGGTGTATGCTATCAGTGCCGTTTAGGGAACATCATGTGAACAAGAATATACAAATATCACACATACACAAATTCATTGAAAACCATGATTAAATGTGACTCTTGGTGTACTTATATCTATATGACTTATAAAATACATGTGTATATATCACACAAATATACACATATGAGTAAATCACCTAATTATATAACAATTGAAAATGGAAAATAAAAAACTTTTCTTCCTCTTCTCAAATTCTTTTTGTGTCATAAAACAAAATACATTAAATTATAAAGTGAAGAAAAGAGTAAAAAGATTTTTAAAAGTGAAAAGATGTCTTGCTTGGGTGTTGAATATTATAAATAAAATAATAAATTATTATAAGACAGAGTGAAGTGTTTTTCCTGTATATAATATGAAAAAGTAAAAAGTAAAAGTATCGCCTGATGTATGTCTACCCTCCGCTGCAGTTGATTCCTCGTCTGCTGCGCAGGGTAGCGGCCGAGGGCATTCCGGTAATCCTCATTGCTCCGGACTGGCCTCGGCGTCATTGGTACGCCGACCTGGTACGTCTCGTCGCGGACGTCCCTTGGCGCCTGCCCTTGAGGGAGGACCTTCTGTCTCAAGGTCCTATCTTTCATCCTGCTTTACAGTCTCTCTGGCCTTAATGGCATGGCTATTGAGAGCCAGGTGCTGAAAGACCGAGGCCTGTCAGATTCTGTAATTTCAACCATGCTTAGGGCACGGAAGTCTCCTTCTAGGAAGATCTATCACCGTACCTGGAGAGCTTACATCGATATGTGCGAGGAACTGGACTGGCTTCCACGGACGTACTCTGTTCCCAGAATCCTGAGGTTCTTACAGCGTGGTGTTGCTCAAAGGCTGGCTTTGAGCACTATTAAGGGTCAGATTTCGGCTTTGGCCGTTTTCTTTCAAAGACCCCTAGCTGGTCATTCCTTGGTTAGCACTTTTGTGCAGGGGGTACGCCATGTGGTTCCACCTGCCAAGCCCCCGCTCCCTCCTTGGGATCTGAACTTGGTGCTTTCGGTTCTTCAGGAATCCTCCCTTTTGAGAATATAAGAGATATTCCTCTTTCAACTTTGTCTCAGAAGGTGTCTTTTTTAGTGGCCATCACTTCTGTTAGACGGGTGTCTGAGTTGGCGGCTCTGTCATGCAAGTCGCCTTACCTGGTCCTCCATAAGGATAAGGCGGTATTGCGACCGCGACCGTCTTTTCTTCCTAAGGTGGTTTTGGCTTTTCACCTTAATGAGGACATTGTCCTTCTGTCCTTGTGCCCTCATCCATCGCATCCTATAGAGGTTGCGCTTCACAATTTAGACGTGGTGCGTGCCTTACGGGTATACCTGGCGGCTACTGCTCCTATTCGGAAGTCTGACTCGCTGTTTGGCCCTGTTTCGGACCAGAGACAGATACAATCGGTGTCGTCTGCCACCATTTCAAGGTGGATCAGGCAGACCGTTATACAGGCCTATGCCATTAGGGGACGGGCGCCTCCCTTCCCGGTCACGGCTCATTCCACCAGGGCAATCGGTGCTTCCTGGGCTTTCCGACATCAAGCGTCGGTTGCACAAGTGTGCAAGGCGGCGACCTGGTCATCCGTTCATACCTTTTCAAAGTTCTACAAGGTTGATGTGGCTGCATCTTCGGATGCTTCCTTCGGCCGCAAAGAGTTGCAGGCCGCTGTCTAATGTTGCAACTCCTCCGTTGATGAGCTCTGCTGGTTTGGAGTGAAGTTTTGGTTGTTCCTTACTTTGCTCCCACCCTTTTCTTATACTGCTTTGGGACGTCCCACATGTAAACAGTATGAGAGCTGTGTTGGTCCATGGACGATAAGAGAAAATAGGATTTTTGTACTCACCGTAAAATCTGTTTCTCTGACGTCCATGGACTGACACAGCACCCACCCTTCCTTTTTAAGTTTTTGTACTGCTTTGTTACGAACTGAGGCTGCTGGCTGCTGGCTGCAGGTGGGAGGGTAATGTCCGGAGGGACCACCCCCCTGGGCGGGGCTGTTCGCCTCTGGCTTGTTCTAGAATGTTTTAACATCTAACATTCTGCCTAGGTCTTCTCCTGCAAGCAGGGACATATACCCACATGTAATCAGTATGAGAGCTGTGTCGGTCCATGGACGTCAGAGAAATGGATTTTACGGTGAGTACAAAAATCCTATTTTTATTGGGTTTAACATTGTCTAGACATTGGCTTTCCTCAAGAGAAAAAAAAGAATAAAAAAAAATATATATATATATATATATAATCTCTCTTTCTTTTAGTGGTGTTTAACCGCTTGTCCCGCCCAGCCGTATATGTACATTAGCCAAGTGTCATTCTGGAAGGACGTACGTCCTCCTAGAAGCGTGTCTCGTGCACAGCGTCACGATCTGTGGTAGACCCAGCGGATAACCAATCAGTGTCCTGGACCGCTGTGCCGTGGTACACTGTGATTAATCACAGTGATCACATGTCCAGTAGTAAACTGGCTCTCATGTGTGATGCCATTTGTGATGCCATTGATCACATGGTACAGGGTTATCACAGTAGTAAACAATGACATTATGAATGGATGTCATTACACAGTGTAAATGATTGCTTATACAGTGATTATTACTGTAATAAGCAATCAGAGTGTAAATAATAATAAATAAAAAAAAAAAAATCCAATCAATTTGGGGTGTAATTTTAAGTATGTCCATGCTGTGTTTGATGTGTTTGAGAAATAACTTGTTAAAATTACAACTTTGTGAAAAAAATAAAAATAATAATTTTAAAAAATAATTGTGACAAAAAAATTATGACTTGCGGGGGTGACTTATCAGAATCTGGAAGCCCCTCGCCTGGTAAGTGGGTATGGGGTACATAGTACTGTAATGGTAATGCCTACTGGGCATACGAAAAGCTGTCTGTGGTGGCCATGTTGTTCAGATCCCTGGGTCCCCCATGCCATTTTTGTAGAACAGGGACACGTAGCAGTGAATTCCTTTCTATAATTCCAGGAGTGCCCATCCATAGCCCAGTGTTACTAAACCCATAACAGTAAAATCAGTCTGTATATGCAGTAAAGCATGCTTGTTATACTCACTGTGGAACCTAAGGGGTTAATCCTCTGCATTGTAAGGCTGTTTGATCCCGTCTCTTCCGATCCTCACCGTTTTTTCAGTGTCCCCAATTCATCTCCTGATAGTACAGAGGGTTAGGGACAAGCTGCACATGTTCAGTTTGGTGTGTATTGCTAGAGAGTGTTTTTTTTTTTTTTCTTGGGAGAGTGCATGTGATCAGCACAGGGCCAATCAGCACTGTCCAGACAGAAGGTCAGGAGTCCTGCATCCTCATAGGATAGCCAGAGCAGTATAAAAACTCCTTCTACAAGCTTTAACCAGACACTGATAGAAGTCACAGGGCTGCTCTAACTGCTGATGAGAAAAGGTATTTAGCAGTTTATATTTACTAAAACTATTGCATTTCCATGTTCTGTGTGTAGCGGGGTCCCCTTTAAGACTCCCAGGACTACCTTACCCAGAACCCCTTTCGGCAATGTTTCCACCCCAGAGACTCATGGGAGGGGTTATAAAAGGAGGAGGCGAGGCTGGGCTCGGCCTCTTTGGGACACGAGACTTCAGTGACTGATCCTCCTGTGCGGATGTGCTGGTGTGCAAGGCCTGAAGCCTGAGGCCTTGCGCAGCTACCAAAGAGCCTTCCACCCCACTGCGAGCCTGGGTGACATCTGACTTCGCTATCCACAGCTTTGGTTGGATCGGGGACCCGATCGCTGGAGACACTGTGTGTGAAGACACAGTCGGTGGAAGTTCCCGGACTGGGATCGCGTCCGGAGGGGTGAGCGAGCGTATGCTCAGACCATATACTGTTTATTGCTGATGTGCCTATAGACTGCCGTTGCCCACAAGTTTTGCATCTGATACTCTCACTGGAGGTGTCCTAGCAGAACTGAGTCAGAGGATCTTCAGTAAAGTGTTTGTTTCTATTATAACTTCCCACTGGATTACAAATGTTGTTCTGTTATGTGCACCACCTTTAAAGACTTGCCGGTGAAGAAAACATCATCCCCTAGAGACTGAGTCTTAGTATCTGAGCCAGGCCTGGTCAGCTAGATAGTTCATTTAGTTGCTGCGCCACAGGGCGCCTAGTTAACGGTCGCCCACGCGGCGCGCCTTTACTGTTCCATGAATACATAGTGTGTTTATTGCTGCAGGGCTCTGCAACCAATTTCAGGTAAACTGTTACCACTGTTGATTCTTTTACCACAATTTAAAGTAAATCAGATATTCCTTTATTATTGCCTTGGTGTCTGAGTTTGATCATAGAGCATAAGATATATATTGTTACCCTAGACTAACTGTGCCAGAAGGGGGTCGAGTAAATTGCCGGGGGTTGGCGGAGCTGTCTTCAGGGCCCAAACTAATCTGCGGCCCTCTTAACTGAGGGTATCGCTACATGTGTACTGTGGTAGACCAGATATAGTGAATGCAGGGGTCCTGGGTTTAGTAACACTTTAAGTCACATTTCTACAAGGGTCTCCCTGCCGGTGATAAGCGCAGTGACAATCGCTCTGTCTGTAGGCACTTAAATTGTGTTCCTTCTTGAGCTGGAAATCTCTGTGCAGGATGAGGCTGAGAGTGTCATTGCCGTGTATTAGTGATGGCATGGTGTGAGTTTGACCAGCCATTTGTCACAAGTTGGTGAAGATGACAGTGGTACATAGACATAGAAGTACCTCTACTTGTCCACCAAGGAAAGTCAAGCAAAATGAACACAACACAGTTTTTGACAAGCCTTTTATAAGAAAAATAAAAAAATAAAAAATCCGTCCCCTGATGTACATCCATTTGTCAATCGCGTCATCCAGCAATTTAGGTCCACATCAATTATGAATGACGGCCCCTGACCTACATGAAAATTAAAAAAACCTGCTGCCCACCAAACCTACCGTAATTGCTCTTGCCGCATGCTGGCACTGTATGACAGCTCTGCTTCCCCCCGACAATTATGTAAACGAATGGCCACGGTCACCCAGTGATGTCACCGGGTGACCCTGCCCCCTTATGTCACTGACTATATACGGTCCCAGACCCTTGTTTACTTTAGCAGGGGGGGGGGGGGAAATCAGAGCTTTTATTCAGATCCGCCAAGTGACTTGAGCGGTTGGGTTTAGCAGGCGGAAGTTTTTTTTTTTTTTTCGTGCCACTTAGCGGCTGTACTTCATTGTGACTGACGTTGATCTAAATTTCTGGATGTGATACAAGATGGATGTACACTCGGGGAATTTAGTTTTTTTAAATAAAAGACTTGTCAAACTTTGTGTGTTTATTTTACTTGATTTTCCTTGGTGAATGAGTAGGGGTAGTATGTACCCCATACTTATTCACATGGGGGGGGGGGTCTGGGTGGCTTGCAGATTCCAATAAGTCCCCCCTGCACCCCCACAACCACAGGGCTAGGGTTGTGAAAAGAGGCTCTTGTCCTCATCAACATGGGGATAAAGGTCCTTGCTGGGAAGAGGGAGTTCCCCTACATGTTGAGGGCACGTGGCCTGGTATGGTCCAGATGAGGAGGGGGGCACACTAGTTCCCTCCTTTCCTGATCTGCTAGGCTGTATCCCCAGATAAGGGTCTTATATGGATTTTGGGGGGAGACCGCACACCATTTTTTTGGCCTGAGGTTCTCCCCAATCCACACCAGGCCTCAAGTAGGTGTCAGCAACTTAACCAATGATTCATTCCTGCTGCTGACAGCAGGGGGGAGTCCCTAGTTTTTAGGACGCTAGCTCCTGTCAACCAATGCAAAAATGGGCAGTTGATTGTTTGTTTACATCCATTTTGGTCCATTTTAACAGACCTGGACTTATGCCGCGTACACACGATCGTTTTTAATGTCATTTTCAAAAACGCAGTTTTTCTCGACGTGATTTTTCTTGTTTCCTCTCAAGCCTGTCTTGCATACACACGTTCATTAAAAAAAACGCTTGAGCAAAGCGCAGTGACGTACAACATGTACGACGGCACTATAAAGGGGAAGTTCCGTTCGAATGGCGCCACCCTTCATGTTAGTAAAGTTTGAGCGACGATTTGCGCTTTTCAGCCTCGTGCTTTTAAGTCCGTTACAGCATGACGAATGTGCTATCTCCATTACGACGCTAGTTTTACCAGAACGAGCGCTCCCGTCTCATACTTGATTCTGAGCATGCGCGTTTTTTTCCCCTCGTAAAAGCATACACACTACCGTTTTTCACGTCGTTAAAAAAAAAAAACTACGTGAAAAATAGAGCAGGTTCTCTCTTTTTTTTTTTTTTTTTTTTTTTTTTTTTAGCCCATTTTTCACGTTGTTAAAAATGCTCTGGAGCCTACACACGATTGTTTTTAATGCCCAATTTAAAAAATTGCATTTTTAACGTCTTGAAAAACGGTCGTGTGTATGCGGCATTAGCCTTGTTCCATTAAAAAAAAAAAAAAAAAAAACCTGAACAGACGCGTACACAGATGATCATCTGTAATATGCCTGTGTTCGTAGAGTGACTTAATGCAAATTTGTGTCCTGTGTATGTCCCCTGTGCTTGTGCAGTGACCTTTAATGAAACTGTGTCCTCTTTGCTAATGTGATGACCTGCAATGAGACAGTGTGCTTTATGCTTGTGCCCAGTGCTTATTGGAGTTACCTGTAACAAGAAGATGTATTCTCTATGCTTGTCCCCTGTGCTTGTAGGGTGACCAGCAACAAGAACATGTGTACTCTATGCATTTCCCATGTGGTTGTAGGGTGATCTGCAGCAAGAACTTTTCCTTTACGCCTTTCACCTGTGCTTGTAGGGTGACCTGAAACAAGAATGTGTTCTCTATGCCTTTCCCCTGTGTCTGTAGGGTGACCTGCAACAAGAACATGTCCACCTATGCTTTTCCCATGTGCCTGTAGGGTGACCTGCAACAAGAACATGTCCTCCTATGTGCTTGTAGGGTGACCAGCAACAAGAACATGTGTACTTATATGCCTTTCTCATGTGCTTGTAGGGTGACCTGCAGCAAGAACTTGTCCTCTATGCCTTTCCCCTGTGCTTTTAGGATGACCTGAAACAAGAACGTGTCCCCTTTGCCTTGCCCCTGTGCTTGTAGAGTGACCTGCAACAAGAACATGCGTACTCTATGCCAGTGCCCTGTGCTTATGGTGTCACCTATAGCAAGAATGTGTGTCCTCTATGCTTGTCTCCTGTGCTTATGGGATAACCTTTAACAAGAAATGATATGTGTCATGTATGCATGTCTCCAGTGCTTATGGGGTTATCTGTAATGAGAACATGTGTCCTTCATGCTTATCCCTTGTGCTTGAAGAGGGGCCTGTAATAGACACCTCCAAAATAAGCAAAGAACTGGGCGCTGTGCTGAGTTTTTTTTTTTTTCTCTAAAAATAGCATTAGTTCAATGAAAGTTTTTTTTTTTTTTTTTTTTTTTTTTTAATCTTGGAGCCTGTTATAATTTTTGCAGATATAATCCCTTGACCAAATGTGACTGACAATGTTTCAGAACTTGCGTCTTTCATGGGACAATTTTTCAAACCTGAAGCACGCATTACAATTTATTTATTGCATCTTAGAGAAGGCTATAAAATTTGAACTGCTTCAATGTGTCTGGAGTATTCATAATTCAGCCCGCTAACATTTGCATGAAAATAAATATATATATAATATAATTACTTAACTGAGTACAGAGGGTTATGCAAAGATGCAGGTGCAAGAAATGTCTTATTTCTCTTACCATCCATGGACTGACACGGTGTCTCTTTACACTTTACACATGGGTTATGTCCCTGCTTGCAGGAGAAGACCTAGGCAGAATGTCAGATGTTATATATACATTCTAAAAGCCAGAGCTCCGGACAGAACCCTCCAACTGCAGTCAGCAGACCTCAGTTTTTTTTCTGCCTAGCAGAAGGAGAAGACGTGGCTCTCTCAGGAGCCAGTCTCCTGACCTATTTTTATTCCTTTTTGGAATTCTTTTTTATTTTTATTTTTGAGAATCTTCTATCAACTGTCGGCTGGGCAACAGGTTGGGTACAAGATATCCTCGTAGTCTTCCCTGTCCGATTGACCATCGAGCGTGCTGATCCTTGCCTTGTGTGCGTGAGACTCACTTCACGACATGCCCCATGACTCCAGGGGTGGCCGGGTTTGCTTTCATGCTCCCACGGTCCTCTCAAGACTGAACAGCTCCTGACTGACTGTATCTTTCGCGGTGGACCGGGCCGACAGCTACTCAGTACTGCACTGTGATAGTCCTGTCAGAAACACACCAGTGTGTCCCTCAGGGGACGGGTAAGTAGTCTCTCCTGCCTGCAGGTGAGTACAAAAGGCTGTGTGTTTCTCTGTGGGGGATTTTCTCTGTCTCCCCCTGTATTTTATTGTCGCTCTCTGTCACCATTACTGGCGCTGGCTGTCTGGGGTGCTTGGTGGTCACACTGTTCTTGGGGGGGCTCATGCTGGTCTGCAATATATGCTTTGGGGCCTGAGAGCCGAGTGGCGTTGTGCGTGTGTGCTGTTTCACTTTATCTGTGTCATGGCGGCCATCTTGCCGCGGATCGCCTCAGTGAAGTGTGGCGGCCATTTTCTTGTAGCCCGCACGCTTTTCAGCACTAGTTTTGGCCTCTAGCGCTGCTGTAACAGCGCAAATCTCCTCACGGTCTCCTCACAGCTCACCAGCGCTGACACAGCGCGGTACAGACAGCGGAACTGAGCGGTCCCTGATCCGGTTTGGTGAGTCCCCTGGGCGCCCCCTCCTCAGTCAGCACAGCCTGTGGGTTTTTATCTGAGGAGTCTCAGAGGGGGACAATTTGGAGTCTGTGTCACCAGCTTCCCCTAACATGTCAGTGGCAACAGGCAGTGCTTCAGCACCTGCGGTCCCTATGGACCTGTTGTGGGCAGTCCTGGAATCATTTCTGACCAGGATGGGAGTGGTGTGCGAGCACAAGGGAGCAAAAAAAGCGCCCTCTCCCCACTTTATCTACACAAGGGGTGTGCGCTGATTCAGATATGGGCCTAGCCACTACCGCTCAGGACCCTAGTTCTGAATGTATTGGATGGTTTTGAACAGGACATTCCTTATGAGGAAGACTCCAGTTCTGAGTCAGTAAATGACAGGGTGCTTGTTAGTGTACTCATGACTGCGGTGAGGGACACTCTCAAGCTAAATGCTGCGGATGCAGGACCTCAGGCGGATTCAGTCTCCTTTTGGTTCTTTTAAGGCCAGGCCTTCTAAAGAGGTTTTTCCATATGTAACTTTCTTTGACTAGCTCATTGATAAGGTCTGGGAAAAGCCGCAGAAGATTTTTATGTTCCCGCGGCGTTGTCTATCAGATGCCGCTTTGGAATGCCCTACTTTAAAAAGTGCGCTTCTCCCCCAGTGGTCGACCCTCCAGTCGCCCGGTTTAAACAAGGCCATCACTCTCCCAATGGAGGGGACTCCTACGTTTTGAGGACCCCACTGACAGGAGGTCAGAAGTGGTGAGCAGAGCCATGTTTTGCCTTGTTGGGACCCGCCCTACGGCCTGTGGTAGCGGCGACCCTTGTGTCTCAGACACTTACAGGTTGGGCAAAAAATATTGCACCTAGCTGTACAGGAGCATAATCTTCCTCCAGACACAGTTGCTCTGGCCCACCAACTGGTGTAGGGCCTTGTTTATGTGTGCGACGCCACGTTGGACGCGGCCCCTTTAATATCCAGGGCCTCTGTCTCGGCGGTGGTATTGCGTCGTCTTATCTGGTTGAAATGCTGGTCTGCTGACCTAGCCTCTAAGAAACTCCTGACGGATCTACCATTTAAAGGTGGTAGACCTTTTGGTGCTGCCCTGGATGACATCGTCACGGATGTCACGGGAGGTAAAAGCTCTCTTCTTCCTTAGACTAGCAGGATAAGGAGGCCCGCCGCAAACAGGGTCCTGCCTTTCCAGCAAAAAAGGGGTCTTTTTCGTCAGTCGGAGTCCACGGGTAGGCCCTCTCAGACTGACGGCAGTGCGGCTGGTGGGCACAAGTGCCTCTGGGTGCGTAAGCCAAACAAGCGGCTCACGAGCCTGCCTCCGTGTGAAGTCTTGCCTCCGCCCGACTCTGGGGTGGGGGGATGACTTTGCAGGTCACGGATCAGTGGACTTCCCAAATCTCTGACCGGTGTGTGTGCAAGGTGGTCACCTCAGGATACGGGATGGTATTCCCATCCTGGCCCCCAGACAGATTCCTTCCCTCGAATCTTCCTCTCCTTCCTACCCGTCGGGCAGCACTCTTGAGGGCTGTACAGGGTTTGATCAGGTCCGGAGTGATTGTGCCGGTTCCGTCACAGGAGAGTTTTCAGGTATTCTACTCAAATCTGTTTGTCGTCCCAAAAATGGGACGGGGTTCGGCCTATCTTGGACCTCCAAGGCTCTGAAGGCCTTGGTGAAGGGACAAAAGTTCCGCATGAAATCCATTCGCAGGTGATCAATACACTCCGTCGAGGGGATTTTGTTCTGGCGTCCTTGGACTCAAGTACGCCTACTTGCATGTTCCGATCTGCGCAAGTCACCAGAAATTTCTGCGCTTTGCGATCAGCAAAGTCCACTATCGATTTGTGGCTCTTCCCTTCGGCCTAGCCTCGGCACCAAGGGTGTTCACCAAGGTGCTTGCTCCGGTTCTAGCCCTTCTGATACAGCGAGGCATTGCTGTCGTGGGCTATCTGGACGATCTTCTGCTAAGAGCAGTAAGTGTCTCAGACTTAGAAGTGACTATAGTCAATCAGACCCTCGGGGACTTTGGATGGTTCCTGAACATTCAGATGTCAGTCCTGGTCCCGACTCAGTGTCTGGAGTATCTAGGTCTGATTCTGGACTCCTTGGAGGCAAAGGTATCCTACCTCCGGAGAAGTTGCTGACTCTCAGGCCTCGTACACACGACCGATTTTCTCGGCAAAAACCAGCAAGAAACTTGCTGGCAGAGAGGTCTTGCCGAGTAAATCGGTCGTGTGTACGCTGCTAGCGTGTTTCTCGTTGAGAAAACCGACAAGAAACCTCGACGAGAAAATAGAGAACCTGCTCTCTATTTTCTCGTCGAGATTCTCCTCGGCGTGTTTCTCGACGAGAAAAGTGAGTGTGTGTACACTTACCTGTCCGCCCGGAAGCCCGCGCATGTTCGAAATGAATTTGACGCATGCGCGGTAGCTTCCTAGGCATACGTAGGGTGTAACAAGATGGCGGCGACGGCATCGAATGTGACGAGCGCATGCTCGACGTAGTCGATGACGTCACCGCGTACACTCCTTTCAAAGAACCGCGGGTTCTTTGAAACGAGCGTGTGTACACTCGGCCGGGACAAGTTTCTTGTCCAAGAATCTCGTCGAAAAAAACGGCATGTTTTTCTCAACGAGAATCTCGGCCGTGTGTACGAGGCCTCAGTCTGCAGTGCGGGTGCTGTCGTCCCGAAAATGGTCGTCAATCCGTTTTTGCATAGGAGTCCCGGGACTCGTGGTGGCCTCCTTCGCGGCCGTTCCATATGCCCAGTCACACACCAGGGCATTGCAGAAGGAGATCTTGCCCACCTGGGACAAATCCCCGTTGTCCTTTGGATCTTCAGGTCCAGGTGAGTCACTTGGTCAGGGCGTCCCTGACATGATGGTTGAGATCCTCGGCTCTTCGGTCCGGAAAGTCGTTCCTCCCCGTCCGATGGGCGGTACTCACAACGGACGCCAGCCTGGCGGGCTGGGGTGGAGTCTGGGGAGTCCTGTCGGCCCAAGAGCTTTGGACTCCAGACGAAGCCCATTTACCAATCGCTGTTCTGGAAATTACGGGCAATCGGACGGTGCCTTTTTCTCAGGATCGGAGAGATTACAGGGCCGCTCCATCGGGATCCAGTCAGACACCGCCACGGCGGTGGCGTATGTTAACCACGAAAACGCACCGGCTTTGTAGGCCGTTTACATTCAGGGCATAGACAATGGGCAGGCGGACTATCTGAGTCGCCAGACGCTGGACCACGGAGAGTGGTCCTTGCATATTTCATCTCCTTTGCTGACGGTGGGGCACGCCGGATGTGGACTGATGGCCTCTCGACTCCATTGCAAGGTGTCAAGGTTTGTGGCCAGATCTAGGGATTCTTTGGCGGATGCCTCGGATACGTTGGCGGCCCCATGGGGTCCTTATCACCTGATATACGTTTATCCTCCGCTGCAGCTGCTCCCTCATCTGCCGTGCCTAGGGAACTCCGGTGATCCTAATTTCTCCGGATTGGCCTCGGCGTCACTGGTACGCTGATCTGGTACATCTAGTCGCGGACGTTCCCTGGTGGTTGCCAATAAGGGAGGACCTTCTGTCTCAAGGTCATATATTTCATCCGGCTTTACAGTCTCCGGTTTTAAGGACATGGCTGTTAAAAGCCAGGTGTTGAAGGACTGAGGTCTCTCGGACTCGGTCATTTTGACCATGTTTAGGGCACAGAAGTCTTCCTTCAGAAAGATCTTTCACCATACATGGTAAGCTTACATCGCAATGTGCGAAGAACTGGACTGGCGTCCTCGGACGTATTCCGTCCCTAGAATCCTGCGTCTTCCGCAGCATGGAGTGACCCAAAAGCTGGCTTTGAGTACCATTAAGGATCAGATTTCGGCCTTGGCCGTCTTCTTTCAACGACCTCTAGCGAGTCATTTCTTGGTTAGCACCTTGTGTTGGGGGTTCGCCATGTGCTCCCTCCTGTCTAGCCTCCTCTCCCACCGTGGGATCTGAATTTGGTGCTCTCGGTCCTCCAGGAACCTCCTTTTTGGGATTATCAGGGATATTCCCCTCTTGACTTTGTCTCAGAAGGTGGCCTTGTTAGTGGCATTCACTTCTGTTAGACGAGTGTCTGAGTTGGCAGTCTTGTCCTGCAAGTCGCCATATTTAGTCATCCTTAAGGATAAGGCGGTGTTGCGTCCGCGTCCTTCTTTTGGCCAGGGGTGGTCTCGGCCTTTCACCTAAATGAGGACATTGTCCTCCCGTCCTTGTGTCCTCACCCATCGTATCCCAGAGAGTTTGCGCTTCACGCATTGGATGTGGTACGGGCCTTGCGGGTGTACCTGTCTGCTACTGTTTCTATTCAGAAGTCTGACTCACTGTTTGTGACTGTCTCTGGTCCAAAACAGGGCCAAGCGGCTTCGTCTGCCACCATTTCTAGGTGGATCAGACAAACCGTCATTCAAGCCTATGCTCTCAAGGGACGGGCGCCTCTCTTGCCGGTTGCGGCACATTCCACCAGGGCAATTGGTGTTTCCTGGGCTTTCCGACATCAAGCGTCGGTTGCACAAGTGTGCAAGGTGGCGACCTGGTCGTCCGTTCATACCTTTTCTAAGTTTTTTTATAAGGTTGATGTGGCTGCATCTTCGGATGCTTCCTTCGGCCGCAGGGTGCTGCAGGCCGCTGTTTAAAGTTGCAACTCCTCCGTTGAGGAGCTCTGCCTTCTTTGGAGTGAAGTTTTTTGGTTTTCCATTTATACTGCTCCCATCCCTCTTGACACTGCTTTGGGACATCCCACGTGTAAAGTGTAAAGAGACACCGTGTCAGTCCATGGATGGTAAGAGAAAATAGGATTTTTTGTACTGACATCCATGGACTGACACGGCACCCACCCTTCCTTTTAAGTTTGTACTGCTTTGTTACGAACTGAGGTCTGCTGACTGCAGTTGGAGGGTTATGTCCGGAGGGACTGCCCCCTGGGTGGGGCTGTTCAGCTCTGGCTTTTAGAATGTATGTATAACATCTGACATTCTGTCTAGGTCTTCTCCTGCAAGCACGGACATAACCCACGTGTAAAGAGACACCGTGTCAGTCCATGGATGTCAGAGAAAAGGATTTTACGGTGAGTACAAAAATCCTATTTTTCTTTTTCTGGTGTACTCTCGCCATGCTGTTTCTGATGCTGTCTGGTAAAAGAAGAACAGAAGAAAAAAATAGAGATATGGAATACTTTCTCATAAGGAATAATATTAAGAAATTCAAATGCAAGGACGCTCCTGCTTGCTGACTGTGTGTGTGTGTATAATAAAAAAAATAAAAAAAATAAAAAAAAATATATAATATATATATACACACACACACACACACACACACACACACACACACACACACACACACACACACACACACACACACCTATCATATATATATATATATATATATATATATATATACACACACTTCGTTTTAGTTTCTAATTCGTTTTTCACGAATTTAGAGAAATTCATTAATTCCGAAATTTTCGGATTTGCGAAATTCGAAAAATGGGAAATTTGAAAAGTTGAATTTCCGAATTTTTTGAAATTCTGAAAATTCGTTTTTTTTTTCCCATTCTTTTTGCTTTTTTCGGAAATTCTAAAAAAAAAAAATTTCGTTTTTTTTGAAAATTCTGAATTTGAAAATTCAGAATTCGGAAATAGGGAATTCCAAAAAAGAAGAAGGAAAAAAAAAAAAAAAGAAAAAAACAACAAATTTTCCGAATTTCGGAACAAAGCAAAAAACCGAAAACGGAAAAAACAATTTTTTCGGCTGTGTGTGTGTGTATGTATGTGTGTGTGTATATGTGTATATGTGTATGTGTATGTGTATATATATATATATATATATATATATATATATATATATATATATATATATATAAATTTTGTGACGGTATGCAAGGTGAAGTAGTGGATAATCGGTAAATTTCACCTCGCATGCGTTCTGTGGTAAGAGACTGAACCGGGTTTTTTCAGCCTCTGAGGCAGGCTGGGTTACGGTACGGATGTTGTGGTCCACTTGAGTCCACGCTCAGGTGGACTTTAAATGAGCAGGAAGAGAGCCCAGCAGAGCTCTGGCCTGAGACTCAGAAGGGAATCTGAGAGAGAGAGGATCTCTGTTTGGACTTAAAAAGGAGGTTTGCTTTACCACATTTTCTGTGTGTGTGATGGAGACCAGCCCCACACCATATAGTGAGGAAGACTGCTGTATAGTTTAGCGCCGGAGGGCAAGGATTTACTTAACCGTTTTTTTGTTTGTTTTCATGATTTTACAAACCTATGCTAAATAAACCTGGCAACCCACCAGAGTTTAAAGAAACTACCTGCATGCTGACCTTATTTTCCAGAAAATGTGATTCTCCCACGAGCTCATCTGCCACACGTGGTGGAGAATGCGGGCAGCTTCTGGAGATGGAGAAAATGGTAAAGGCCCTGCTACAGGCCAATGCGGTTCAGTGGGAAACCAACTGCCAAGTCGCAGAAGCCACTGCAGAACAACAGGCGGCTCAGCAGGAGATGAACTGGCAGTTCGCAGAGGCTCTGCTGGAATTGAAAAAGGGGTTCGCACCTCCTGTGCCAGTGGAACCAAAATTGGTACGTGCCTCGTACCACCTGCAGAAGATGACACCTGCCGATGATGTCGAGGCATACCTTGCGAATTTTGAGAGTCTCTGTCTGTGAAGGATGGCCAAAAGAATAGTGGGTGGGTTTGTTGGCCCCATTTTTGACAGGAGAACCCTTTTTAAAAGGCATATTTTGACCTGGAACCGCATAAGGCTCAGGACTATGAGACTCTGAAGACCGAGATACTCGCACGCTTGGATGTCACCATGGCAGTCCGGGTCCATCGCATGCATCAGTGGACCTACTAAAGCAACAAGCCTCCCCGTTCACAAATGTTCGACCTGGTCCACCTCACCAGGAAGTGGTTGCAGCCAGAGACCTTGACAGGCCCTCAGATTGTAGAGCGTGTGGTAATGGACCGGTACCTGCGTGCGCTCCCTGCTGCTCTGAGGAGGTGGGTCGGACAGGAGGACCCCAAATCTGCAGCCCAATTGGTGGACCTAGTGGAGAGGTACAGTGCTACTGAGGACTTGGTGAACCCGTCTACGCCCCACTTCGGTGTGTCTAGGGGCGCAAGATGGCCCAGCGGTTCTGGTAAGACTGTTCCAGGGTTCAAGAGCATGGGGAAGTTAGATAAGACTGTTACATCTAATGAGACTGTGGGTCCTAGACCTGGAGACTAGCCAAAGAAGCCAGGAAGGTCTTTGGGACCGCTAAGAGGGCATATTGCTGCAAACTGTCCTATAAATGATGAACCTATGCAATGCGATTATGCTTGTATGAAAAGATGCATATCTCTGTTTGCACAGGTCGCATGTACTGCATCATGTCAGAGTCGCTGATGTGTGTTATTTCAGTGGATGGAAAGCCACTCGCAGCCTTACTAGACTGGAAGTGTGGTGACCCTAGTCAGAAATTATTGTGTAAACCCCACAAAACTACACCCCAGTACTATCGGGGTCATTTGCATCCATGGGGACACTCGGGACTACCAGACAGGGGTGGTTGGGGTTGATACCCCATGGGGCAGTGTAACACATTCAGTGGGGGTGCTACCTTCACTGCTTTAGTGGGAGGGATTTTCCCCATTTTTGGAGATTATGGGAGAGCAAGGGGAGGCTGGTGGATAGAACTCCTCTGCTGGGGAAGCACCGTAACTTTCACCAGACCCTTTTTTTCAAAGGGAAGGAGAGATTATTGGGAGGATCGAGGGAGCTGGGGATCCTCTTCCTTTCCCTGTCATGGCTGGGGAGCTGGAGGACTTGGAAGCTAGCTCCCAGCCCGAGAGTAACGAACAGGAGAACATCTCTGACAATGAGAGTAGCCAGAATGTGGTGCCCGACTTAAAGGTCAGGAGAGAGGATTTCTGTACCGAGCAACTGCGAGATGTCACCCTCATTAGAGCCAGAGAAAACGTTAGGATCTACCGGTTCCCCATCCACCATCTTAACTGGGGGGTGTCTTTCCCCTACATGGCCATTAAAAACAATTTACTGTATCAAGTGGTAAAACATGGAGAGGATGAGGTAGAACAGCTACTGGTTTCCAAACCCTTCCGCAGGGTGGTGCTAGACCTGGCCCATGGTCATGTAATATGGGGACAGCTCAGTATCGAAAAGACCAGGGAGAGAATTGCCCAGAGATTTTTCTGGCCCGGGTTGTATGCAGATGTCGGGGAGTACTGCGAATCGTATATTCTGGTGATCCTGGACTATGCGACGCGCTATCCTGAGGCCATGCCATTGCGTAACACCTCCGCTAAGGCTATCGCCAAGGAGTTGGTCCAGGTGTATAGTCGAGTGGGGAACCCAAAAGGGATCTTAACCAATCAGGGCCCCCCATTTATGTCCAGGGTTACCAAGGAGCTGTGTAGATTATACAAAATCTCCCATCTCCGTCCCTCTTTCTAGCAAAAAAAAATTATGATTTGTACATGTTGGAGAGGAGTGCCAGAATAGGCCCGGTATGGAAGTGGTTAAGTGGCCCAGCCAGAGCCCAGACTTGAACCCAATTGAACATCTCTGGAGAGATCTGAAAAATGGCTGTGCACCAATGCTCCCCATCCAACCTGATGGTGCTTGAGAGGTGCTGCAAAGAATAATGGGAGAAACTGCCCAAAAATAGATGTGCCAAGCTTGTAGCATCGTACTCAAAAAGACTTGAGGCTGTAATTGGTGCCAAAGGTGCGTCAACAAAAGATTGCGCAAAGGCTGTGAATACTTACGTACATGGGCTTTTTTTTTATTTTTTATAAATTTGCAGATTGCAAACAAACTTCTTTCACGTTATCATTATGGGGTAAATAAATGTGTTGAAATGGAGAGCACTATGTAGTCTGCCTTTCTGATTACACGTGGTTCGCTGAGCACAGAGACGTGGCTGGATCCCAGGAGGGGAGGAAGGAGACCGCAGCAAGGTATATCACAGGAGTGATTGTATACCTTGCCTATTGAACTCTTCTTTGCGGTGAGCAGGTCTTTTAAAATGGTGGTGGTGTGCACTTATTGGTGTCATTAGTTAATTGGGGGTTGAAGAGCACAGCGGTGGATCAGATACATTTATGGACTTTGTTTTTTGTGATTTTTTTTTTTTTTTTGTTTGTGGATTTTTTTTTAAAAGTTTTTTTATACAAAGGGTTTATTTAAAGCACAGAATTTCTAAGAACTCAGTGGTGCTGTACTATATGGGTTATTTTATGTATCATCCGGTGTGGTGAAATCACCAAGTCTACAGCAGCAACTGAATATATTTGCACATTATCAACTCTAACACTGGATTTATTTTTATGTTTATATATTATTTAGAAAGTTTATAGGTAGCGCAGATTGTTTCGTATACACTCATTATGGGGTTTTGTTTTGTAGAATTTTAACCCGGACCATTTGGTAGCTAAAGGACCAGAGGTGATTTCAGAATTTTGCACTGCGCTGCTTTAACTGTAAATTGTGCGGACATGCAATGTTGTACCCAAACGAAATTTGCGTCCTTTTCTTCCCACAAATAGAGCTTTCTTTTAATGGTATTTGATTGCCTCTGCGATTTTTTTTTTTTTTTGCGATATAAACGGAAAAAGACAGAAAATTTTGAAAAAAAATTATATTTTCTACTTTTTGTTAGAAGAAAAATCGAATAAACTCAACTTTAGTCATACATTTAGGCCAAAATGTATTCAGCCACATGTCTTTGGTAAAAAAAATGTCAATAAGCGTATGTTTATTGGTTTGCGCAAAAGTTATAGCGTCTACAAACTAGGGTGCATTTTCTGGAATTTACACAGCTTTTAATTTATGACTGCCTATCTCATTTCTTGAGGTGCTAAAATGGCAGGGCAGTACAAAACCCCCCCAAATGACCCCATTTTGGAAAGTAGACATCCCAAGGAAATTGCTGAGAGGCATGTTGAGCCCATTGAATATTTCTTTTTTTTTTTTGTCTCAAGTGATTGAATAATGACTAAAAAAATAAATAAAAATAAAAAATAAATTGTCACTAAATGATATATTGCTCACACATGCCATGGTTATATGTGGAATTGCACCCCAAAATACATTTTGCTGCTTCTCCTGAGTACGGGGATACCACATGTGTCGGACTTTTTAGGAGCCTAGCCGCGTACGGGACCCCGAAAACCAAGCACCGCCTTCAGGATTTCTAGGCACAAATTTTTGATTTCACTCCTCACTACCTATCACAGTTTCGAAGGCCATAAAATGCCAAAATAGCACAAACCCCCCCCCAAATGACCCCATTTTGGAAAGTAGACACCCCAAGCTATTTGCTGAGAGGCATGGTGAGTATTTTACAGCTCTCATTCATTTTTGAAAATGAAGAAAGAAAATATTATTTTTTTTTTTTTCCAATTTTCAAAACTTTGGCCTCGTACACACGGCCGATTTTCTCGGCAAGAACCAGCAAGGAAACTTGCTGGCAGAGAGGTCTTGCCGAGTAAATCGGTCGTGTGTACGCGGCTATCGGGTTTCTCGTCGAGAAAACCGACAAGAAACCTCGACGAGAAAATAGAGAACCTGCTCTCTATTTTCTCGTCGAGATTCTCCTCGGCATGTTTCTCGACGAGAAAAGTGAGTGTGTGTACACTTACCTGTCCTCCCGGAAGCCCGCGCATGTTCGAAATGAATTCGACGCATGTGCGGTAGCTTCCTAGGCATACGTAGGGTATACCAAGATGGCGGCGACGGCATCGAATGTGACGAGCGCATGCTCGTCGTAGTCGATGACGTCACCGCGTACGCTCCATTCAAAGAACCGCGGGTTCTTTGAAACGAGCGTGTGTACACTCGGCCGGGACAAGTTTCTTGTCCATGAATCTCGTCGAAAAAACGACATGTTTTTTTCAATGAGAATCTCGGCCGTGTGTACGAGGGCTAAGTGACAAAAAGTGAGATCTGCAAAATACTCACAATACCTCTCAGCAAATAGCTTGGGGTGTCTACTTTCCAAAATGGGGTCATCTGGGGGGGGGGGTTTTGTGCCATCTGGGCATTCCATGGCCTCCGAAACTGTGATAGGCAGTGAGAAGTGAAATCAAAAATTTACACCCTTAGAAAGCCTGAAGGCGGTGCTTGTTTTTTGGGGTCCCGTACGCGGCTAGGCTCCCAAAAAGTCTCACACATGTGGTATCCCCGTACTCAGGAGAAGCAACAGAATGTATTTTGGGGTGTAATTCCACATATGCCCATGGCATGTTTGAGCAATATATCATTTAGTGACAACTTCGTGCAAAAAAAAAAAAATTATTTTTTCCGCAACTTGTGTCAACATATAAAATATTCCATGGACTCGACATGCCTCTCAGTATATAGCTTGGGGTGTCTACTTTCCAAAATGGGGTCATTTGGGCATTTGGGGGGGTTTTGAACTGTCCTGGCATTTTATACACAACATTAGGAAGCTTACATCCACTCTTCTAACCACTTGAAGACAAAGCCCTTTCTGACACTTTTTGTTTACATGAAAACATTTTTTTTTTTTGCAAGAAAATTATGTTTGAACCCCTAAACCAGCGGTTCTCAACTCCGGTCCTCAGGACCCACTAACAGGCCAGGTTTGCAAGATAACTGAACTGCATCACAGGTGAGATAGTTTTCTGCTCAGTGATTGCCGTACTCTAGTCGGCATCTCCCCCAAGGGAATACCTAAAACCTGGCCTGTTAGTGGGTCCCGAGGACCGGAGTTGAGAACCACTGCCCTAAACATTATATATTTTTTTAAAGCAAAGGCCCTACAGATTAAAATGGTGGGTGTTGCATTTTTTTTTTCCACACAGTATTTGCGCAGCGATTTTTCAAACACATTTTTTGGGGAAAAAATACACTTTTTTTAAAATTTCGCACAAACGCGCATTGGCGACAAACTACATACATTTTTAAAAGCCTTTACAGGTTACCCCGTTAGATTTACAGAGGAGGTCTACTGCTAAAATGACTGGCCTCGATCTGACCTTTGCGGTGATACCTCACATGCATGGTGCAATTGCTGTTTACATATGACGCCAGACCCACGCTTGCATTCGCCATTGAGCAGGGCAGGAGAGGGGTGCTTTTGTTTTTTGTTTTTTTTGTTTTTTTATTATTAATTTTGCTTTTTTATTTTATTTTTAAACTGTTCCTTCCATATTTTTTTATTTTATTATTTTTATTTTTATCTCAGGGAATGTAAATATCCCCTATGATAGCAATAGGTAGGGACAGGTACTCCTTTTTTTTTTTTTTCTTTAAAAAACTGGGGTCTATTAGACCCTAGATCTTTCCTCTGCCCTCAAAGCATCTGACCACACCAAGATCGGTGTGATAAAATGCTTTCCCAATTTCCCAATGGCGCTTTTTATATCCGGGGGGGGGGGGGACATTCCCTCCCACTGCTTGTAAAAGCAGTCCAGAGGCTAATTAGCCACTAGGATTGCTTTTACATGAAAGCCGGCCGCTGGCTGAAAAGAATGATACCAAGATGATACCTAAACCCGCAGGCATCAATCTGGTATAACCATTCAAAGTCCAGCAACATACCAGTACGTTGCTGGTCCTTGTTGGACATGTATTGTAATCTTTTTTTTTCATGCAGCCTGTTGGCTGAACGAAAAAAAGAGATTGATCGGTGGGTATGCCCACCATTAGAATACCGCCCTTCATCCACCCACTTCTAATGATGGGCATACATGCACCATTTATATATGCCGAAGCATTGGGGCATTCTCCTGCAAAAAGTTATGCCGCACACACATGGTCAGACTTTTCCACGGGCAAGCCTCCGTCGGAATTTTGACCGTATGTACGCGGCATTGGGAGCAAAATCGCTCCTCCGCCCCTGCTGCCCCAATGCTTCGGCATATGTGCTTTTTTTTTTTTTTTTTTAACTGTGGTGGTGAAATCACCTCCCACAGCACTGGAGTCGCAGGGATCAGGCCTGTCTCTGCGAACGCTGCATTTATGTTTGTTATGTTTTGCAAGTGACAGTGATCGATCGATACTGCACTTGGGTGTCCTGGGCTGGACGGAGGGGCAAAACGCAGGTGCTAGCAGGTATCTGGGCTGATCCCGCTAACACTGTGTTTTTGGGAACCCTAAACTGCTGGGGACGCTAGTATAGATCTGATCAGATCAGATATTGATCTGTTCAGATACTATACCACTAAGGGGGGTGTATGCTTCACGCGTGGGTGTTGGCATTACTGGCACTAACCTGACGCTGCCTGGGGTGTGACGCAGGGTTAACTAGGGGCAATTGGGGGGTTAAAACCTTTATTAGATAATATATGGGGGTACCTGATGCTATAAAAACCTGCGGCGAACCTAAAAAAATTAACTGGCTATCTATCGGCACCAGCATAACTAATACAGCGTTTAGAAAAACTATCGCTTAGTGACACTGGCAAAGGGGGGTGAAAGGGTTACCTGGGGGGGGCGATCAAGGGGTTAAACCTTTATTAGGTAATATATGGGGGTACCCGATGCTATAAAAACCTGCGGCGAGCCTAAAAAAAATAACTGGCTACCGATCGGCATCACCGACAATAAGACAGCGATCAGAAAAACGATCGCTTAGCGACAGTGGTGCTAGGGGGTGAAAGGGTTATCTGGGGGGTGATCAGGGGGTTAAACCTTTATTAGGGGGCTACATTGGACCTAAAACTAAACTGTAGTGACACTTTTACAGTCACAAATGTCACTGATTGCAGTGATCAGTAAATAAATGGTCACTGCAATCAGTGACACTGTGACTGGGGGCCTGGGGGGGGGGGGGCGATTTATGTTCCTATGTGTCCTGGTGTCAGTGTGCTGTTTGTGCACTAACCTGTGTGTCTTCTCTTGTACGGCGCTCGGTATATGTGAGCGCCGCAGGAGAGATGACATCACTTCCTCTGCCTGTGTAAACATTACACAGCAGAGGAAGCTTTCTCATTTGCCGGGAGCGATCGAAAGGGGGTGGCCGGAATCGAACGGCCGTCCCCTCATCCCGGATCGCTCCCAAAGAAATAACCACCGCTCACGGTAAAGAAGGGGGGGTCCGATCGGACCCCCCAACTATACAAAGGCAATCACGTATATGTACGTGATTGTGCCTGTCGGTGCCATTCTGCCGACGTATATTTACAGTGGGCGGTCGTTAAGTGGTTAAGGAAAATAATGCATTTAATCCATTTTGGAATAAAGTTGTACCTTAACAAAATGTGGAAAAGTGCTGTGAATACTTTCCGGATGCACTGTATTTTGCAATTTTGACACACTTGACTGTCGTTCTACTTCTTCAGCGACAGCTTATAATTCCAGTCACTGCATCTTCTGAATCTGCCACCATCTCCATTGCCGCTGTTTCAGGTACTGCTGCCCTCCTCGCCAGTTATTGGATAGTCACTGACAGTGTAACAGCAGTCCATGTTTCATCTTCCCCGACACCCAACTCTGTTCTCGGCATGACAACACTGAGTGAGGGTGTACAGTGCATGCTCTTTGCAATGGATGTTGTAAAGTAAAAAATGGTTAGAAGCATGTGGAAATGTTTGTTTGAACAACAGAGGCTTGACTCAAATCGCAGTGTCTAAAATAATTTTTTTGAAAAAATAAATGGATAAATAAAAGCAAATTTTTTCCTGAAAAAAAATATGCATTTTTTTCCAGAGGAGCCTGCAGGAGTCTGCAATGGAATGCCAGGGTCTTGCAGACACATCCTTTGGCTTTGTACCAGTACCTCCATATGGGCTTTCACTTACAAAGAAGCATGAATGAACTATGAGGGTGCTTATCAGCGCCCATGCAGTTAACCACTTAACGACCGCTCACTGTATATATACGTCGGCACAATGGCACCGACAGGCACAATCACGTAGAGCATACGTGATTGCCTTTGTACAGTTGGGGGGTCCGATCGGACCCCCCTTCTGTACAGTGAGCAGTCGGAATTCGTCTGGGAGCGTTCCGAGATGGGGGGGCGGCCGTTCGATTCCGACCACCCCCCCCGCGATCGCTCCCGGCGAATAGAAATGCCCCCTCTGTCTGTGTAATGTTTACACAGACCGAGAAAGCAGGAGGAAGTGATGTCATCTCCTGTGCGGCGCTCACATATACCGAGCGTCGTACAAGAGAAGACACACAGGTCAGTGCACTAACACTACACTAACACCAGCACACATAGGCACATAAATCGCCCCCCCAGGCCCCCCCAAATCACCCCCCAGCCCCCAGTCACAGTGTCACTGATTGCAGTGACCATTTATTTACTGATCACTGCAATCAGTGACATTTGTGACTGTAAAAGTGTCACTACATTTAGTTTTAGGTCCAGTGTAGCCCCCTAACCCCCCCTAATAAAGGTTTAACCCCTTGATCACCCCCCAGATAACCCTTTCACCCCCTAGCACCGCCGTCGCTTGGCGATCATTTTTCTGATCGATGTCTTAGCGTCGGTGATGCAGATCGGTAGCCAGTAATTTTTTTTAGGTTCGCCGCAGGTTTTTATAGCGTCGGGTACCCCCATAAAATATCTAATAAAGGTTTAACCCCCTTGATCGCCCCCCAGGTAACCCTTTCACCCCCTATCACCACTGTCACTAAGCGATCATTTTTCTGATCGATGTCTTAGCGTCGGTGATGCAGATCGGTAGCCAGTAATTTATTTTAGGTTTGCCGCAGGTTTTTATAGCGTCAGGTACCCCCATATATTATCTAATAAAGGTTTTAACCCCCTAATTGCCCCTAGTTAACCCTTTCACCAGTAATCATCATATAAGTGTTACGGGTGACGCTGGTTAGTTAGTTTGCTTTTTATAGTGTCAGGGCACCCGCCGTATATAACCCAATAAAGGTTTAACCCCCTGATCGCCCGGCGGTCGATATCAATTAGGTTTTAGCGTCAGAGAGGGTCTGCGTCACACACCAGGCAGCGTCAGGTTAGTGCCAGTAACGCTAACACCCACGCGTGAAGCATACACCTCCCTTAGTGGTATAGTATCTGAACAGATCAATATCTGATCTGATCAGATCTATACTAGCGTCCCCAGCAGTTTAGGGTTCCCAAAAACGCAGTGTTAGCGGGATCAGCCCAGATACCTGCTAGCACCTGCGTTTTGCCCCTCCGTCCAGCCCAGGCCACCCAAGTGCAGTATCGATCGATCACTGTCACTTACAAAACACAACACACATAACTGCAGCGTTCGCAGAGACAGGCCTGATCCCTGCGACTCCAGTGCTGTAGGAGGTGATTTCACCACCACAGTTTAAAAAAAAAAAAAAAGCAAATATGCCGAAGCATTGGGGCAGCAGGGGCGGAGGAGCGATTTTGCTCCTAATGCCGCGTACATACGGTCGAAATTCCGACGGAGGCTTGCCCGTGGAAAAGTCCGACCATGTGTGTGCGGCATAACTTTTTTGCGGGAGGATGCCCCCATGCTTCGGCATATATAAATGGTGCATGTATGCCCATCATTAGAAGTGGGTGGATGAAGGGCGGTATTCTAATGGTGGGCATACCCAACGATCAATCTTTTTTTTTCGTTCAGCCACCTGGCTGCATGAAAAAAAAAGATTACAATACATGTCCAACAAGGACCAGCAACGTACTGGTATGTTGCTGGACTTTGAATGGTTATACCAGATTGATGCCTGCGGGTTTAGGTATCATCTTGGTATCATTCTTTTCAGCCAGCGGCCGGCTTTAATGTAAAAGCAACCCTAGTGGCTAATTAGCCTCTGGACTGCTTTTACAAGCAGTGGGAGGGAATGTCCCCCCCCCGGATATAAAAAGCGCCATTGGGAAATTGGGAAAGCATTTTATCACACCGATCTTGGTGTGGTCAGATGCTTTGAGGGCAGAGGAAAGATCTAGGGTCTAGACCCCAGTTTTTTCAAAAAAGAGTACCTGTCACTACCTATTACTATCATAGGGGATATTTACATTCCCTGAGATAACAATAAAAATTAGAGGTCGACCGATATGGGTTTTTCGCTGGCCGATGCCGATGCCGATATTTAGAAATTTGGGCGGCCGATGGCCGATTTTTGTGGCCGATTTTTGTGTGGCCGATTAAAAAAAAAAAAAAAAAAAAAACCCTCACCCACTCCACTCCTTCCTGCTTACTCCCGTCACTCTAGCACACACTTGATGTCCTCAGTACAGATGGCACTGGCAGGTGGCACTGGTTTGGAACTGGCAGGTGGCACTGGTGTGGAACTGGCAGGTGGCACTGATTGGCACTAGCAGATGGCGCTGGTTTGGAACTGACAGTTGGCACTGGCAGGTGGCACTGGTTTGGAACTGGCAGGTGGCACTGGTGTAGAACTGGCAGGTGGCACTGATTGGCACTAGCAGATGGCGTTGGTTTGGAACTGGCAGGTGGCACTGGTGTGGAACTGGCAGGTGGCACTGATTGGCACTAGCAGATGGCGCTGGTTTGGAACTGACAGTTGGCACTGGCAGGTGGCACTGGTTTGGAACTGGCAGGTGGCACTGGCAGGTGGCACTGGTGTGGAACTGGCAGGAGGCACTGATTAGCACTGGCAGGTGGCACTGATTGGCACTAGCAGATGGTGCTGGTTTGGAACTGACAGATGGCACTATTGGCACTGGCAGGTGGCACTGATTGGCACTAGCAGGTGGCACTGGTTTGGAACTGACAGATGGCACTGGCAGGTGGCACTGGTTTGGAACTGACAGATGGCACTGACTGGCACTGATTGGCACTAGCAGGTGGCACTTGTTTGGAACTGACAGATGGCACTAGTGTGGGACAGATGGCACTGATTGGCAGTGGCGCTGGCTGGCGGTGGGTGGCGCTGGCTGGCGGTGGCGGGCGGCGCTGGCTGGCGGTGGGTGGTGCTGGCTGGCGGTGGCGGCGGGTGGTGCTGGCTGGCGGTGGCACTGGCTGGCGGTGGCGTTGACTGGCGCTGGCTGGCGGTGGCGGGTGGCACTGGCTGGCGGTGGCGGGTGGTGCTGACGGTGGCTGGCGGTGGCGGGTGGCGGTGGCACTGGCTGGCGGCACTGACAGATTGCACTGATTTTGCAGACCCAGCAGCTAAATTACATCAGCCAATGATTGGGCTGCTTTAGAAAGGGGGCGGGGCCACATACACATAGCGACCCGCCCAGATACCATCCCATTAGCTGGTGTAATATAGCTGCTGGGTCCCGCCCACCCCGGCCGGGTCCCGCCCACCCCGACATCGAGCTGACAGCTCCTCTCTCTCTCTCCTTTCTGCTCACACACTCAGCGGCTCTGGCTGCATCAAGCGCCGCGCTGAGTGTGTGAGCAGAGAGGAGAGAGAGACAGAGAGGAGCTGTCAGCTCGATGTCGGGGTGGGCGGGACCCGGGCCGGGGTGGGCGGGACCCAGCAGCTATATTACACCAGCTAATGGGATGGTATCTGGGCGGGTCGCTACGTGTATGTGGCCCCGCCCCCTTTCTAAAGCAGCCCAATCATTGGCTGGTGTAATTTAGCTGCCGGGCGGGTCCCGCCCACCCCAGCCGGGTCCCGCCCACCTCCGACATCAAGCTGACAGCTCCTCTCTGTCTCTCTCTCCTCTCTGCTCACACACTCAGCGCGGCGCTTGATGCAGCCAGAGCCGCTGAGTGTGGAGAAGGAAGAATGAGCGGAGGTCAGTCTGAAATATCGGCCTAATCTTGATAATAAATCGGCCAATGCCGATTTATCAAAAATGGCCAAATATCGGCCGATATATCGGCCAGCCGATATATCGGTCGACCTCTAATAAAAATGATAAAAAAAAAAAAAAATATGGAAGGAACAATTTAAAAATAAAATAAAAAAGCAAAATTAATAATAAAAAAAAAAAAAAAAAAAAAAGCACCCCTGTCCTGCCCTGCTCTTGCACAATGGCGAACGCAAGCGTCGGTCTGGCGTCATATGTAAACAGCAATTGCACCATGCATGTGAGGTATCACCGCGAAGGTCAGATCGAGGGCAGTAATTTTAGCAGTAGACCTCCTCTGTAAATCTAACGGGGTAACCTGTAAAGGCTTTTAAAGGCTTTTAAAAATGTATGTAGTTTGTCGCCAATGCGCGTTTGTGCGAAATTTTAAAGCATGTCGTGTTTGGTATCTATGTACTCGGCCTAAGATAATCTTTTTTATTTCATCAAACATTTGGGCAATATAGTGTGTTTTAGTGCATTAAAATAAAAAAAAGTGTATTTTTTCCCCAAAAAATGCGTTTGAAAAATCGCTGCGCAAATACTGTGTAGAAAAAAAAAATGCAACACCCACCATTTTATTCTGTAGGGCCTTTGCTTTAAAAATATATATATATATATATAATGTTTGGGGGTTCAACATAATTTTCCAGCAAAAAAAAATATGTTTTCATGTAAACAAACAGTGTCAGAAAGGGCTTTGTCTTCAAGTGGTTAGAAGAGTGGATGTAAGCTTCCTAATGTTGTGTATAAAATGCCAGAACAGTTCAAAACCCCCCCAAATGACCCCATTTTGGAAAGTAGACACCCCAAGCTATATACTGAGGCATGTCGAGTCCATGGAATATTTTATATGTTGACACAAGTTGCGGAAAAATACAAATTTCTTTCTCGTACATCACGGGACACAGAGCGACATAGTCATTACTAATGGGTTATATAGATACCGTCAGGTGCTGGCACTGGCAACTTCCAAAACCGGAAGTACCCTCCCCTATATAAGCCCCTCCCATCCGGGAGCACCTCAGTTTTTTGCCAGTGTCTAAGGTGTTGGCCAAGAAGAAACATGTGTTTTTGACTGAGCTTGCGTACAGGTTCTTTTGGGCCTCAGTAAGCTATTCCGGATCCGACCAAAAAAGCTTCATAGCTAAACGGTCGGTACCCGGGCCTTGCAGAGAAGAGCAAGGTTTTGCCTGTAATGCTTCTCTTAGGAGAGCTGGACCCTGGGATCCAGAGCTCTGGTCATACCCACGACCAAGATGTTTTCTGTGCAGGGTGCTATACAGGTCCAGGGGAGTGGAATCCTTGGGAACCCGGTCCCTGAAGGTTTGATTACAATGCCTGCCGTGATAGGTGAAGTTTGGGCTTTTGTGGACCAAACAAAGTCCTGCGGCGGGGAACAGGTAAGTGGGGGCCCCCAGGAACTTGGTTCTATTGGGGGACCCCCAAGCCTAATTTGTCTTTCTGTCTGTTACCTAATGGTATTCCCGCAAAATTCTGTGCATGCCTGTAACTACTAAAAAAATGTAATAATTTTTAATGGTGGTCAAGAAAAAAAAAAAATATATTTTTTTATATATATTTAAGATATTAGACTGCGGTACCTGTGTTTGTCCACTAGAGGCCGCTGTGGAATGTTTTCTTGTCATGTGGACTAGTTTCTTCTCAGCAGAGCAAGTCCAGGCAGATGGTGAGTTCTCTTATGGGAAACTGCTTCCTCTGCCATGTTGCAATGCTCGTCCATCCCCCGGCCTGCGGCAAAGAGGGGCCCTGGCTCTTGTCCCTAGTCTCCAGTTTTCAAAATTAGCGCCGAAGGCGCGCGTGCGCGTGCACGCGCCTCTATATATAGAGGTGAGCCAGGAAAGGGGGCGGAGCCTGGGGGATGACGCTCTGTGTGCGCCGCAGCGCTTCTGCGCATGTGCGGGCATCCCAGCATGTTAAAAAACACAGTTTTGTGTGGTGAGCTGGCTATGAAGTACAGAGACAGAGCTGGCAACATTTAAAAAAGGGCATACAGCAAGCGGTTGATACAGGCATCCCCTAGAAAGGCACATTAGTAGACACCAACTGTTTCTTATAGCAGCATTTATGCTAGACTATTGTCAGTAACTGGTGTATTTCGGCTGGAATACCTCAGCTTTGTGGCTTAGGAATATGCCGTCTAAAAACTCCGGGACTAGAAATTCCAGGAGGAATAGGGGGTCTCCATCGGGCTCCGAGGATCTTGGGCATGTTTTGGCTGCACCAGTCTCCCCTGAAGAATCAGAGGTTAGTGACCGTAGAGCACCCTCAGGAGTACCTGGTACTGTGGCTGTCCTCAGTTCACCTGCTCCTGTGTATGTAACAGAGGAGGTTTTTTCCTCAGCTCTGGGAGGGCTGGAAGAGAGATTGTCAGCATTGATCGCGGCTTCCCTGTCACAGGAGAAAAGCGCCCGATCTCCGTCTCCTCCCTCAGAGTGCCTGTTAACAGAGCAACAGTCCCATACAGGGATCGACCTACCTGAAGGGGATCAGGATGAGGTCGATTCGGTTGTAGAGGAATCAACAGTGGAAGAGCCGTTCTCAGCATCACATGCTGAAAGGTTATGGGTTCAGTCCCTGACTAATATGGTCCGATCAGCATTTAAAATGCCACTTGCGGAGCCATTATCCACTTCTGTCTCCTCGTTGGGGTCGCTAAAAGCTCCCCAGACTGTTTGTTCCTTTCCGATCCATCCTTTACTGGAAGGGCTCATTTACCAGGATTGGGAGCATCCTGACAAAATATTTACTCCCCCTAAGAGATTTCCGGTGGTCTATCCCATGGAGGATAAGTTCATCAGAAAATGGAGGGTCCCTACAGTGGACGCAGCCATCTCTTGTGTGAATAAATCACTGACATGTCCGGTGGATAATGTCCAAATTTTTAAGGACCCAATAGATAAAAAATTGGAGTCCTTATTAAAATCTGCTTTTTCTACAGCAGGATTGGTGACACAACCAGCAGTGGCAGCTATTGGGGTCTGCCAAGCAGTGAAGGATCAGTTGAAACAGGTCTTAAGGGACTTGCCAGATCAGCAGGCTCTTGCCCTAGCTGATCTACCTAGAGCCTTATGCTTTGCGGTGGACGCCATAAAGGATTCAATCCATCAGGCCTCCCGCCTTACGCTGTCTGTAGTACATATGCGCAGGCTTCTATGGCTCAAAAACTGGTCTGCTGAAGCTCCCTGTAAAAAATTGCTGGTCAGCTTCCCATTTCATGGTGAGCGCTTATTCGGGGAAGACCTGGACAAGTATATCCAGAGAATTTCCAGCGGTAAAAGTAAACTTTTGCCGGTTAAAAATAGAGTTAGAGGTCCCTCTTTTAAGAGGCCGGCTTCTCCAGTCCCTAGGACATCGGCTGTGAAACAGTTCCGACGGCCTCCTCGGTCAAATCCCGGAGGTAAAAATCAGGGACAGTTGCAGGGTAACAAGAAGCCCTGGAGCAGGAGAGGTACAAAACCTCCCCCAAAGTCTAATGCATGAAGGGTTGCCCCCACCCAATCGGGTGGGGGGAAGACTTCAGTTGTTCACAGAAACCTGGCGGGACACGATCCGAGACAGATGGGTGCTCTCCGCAGTAAATCTGGGATACAAATTGGAGTTAAAAAACTCCCCTCCTTCCCGCTTTATAAGGTCAAACGTGCCAAGGGATCCCCAGAAGAGAGGATCCCTCCTGTTGGCACTGGAACAATTATTGCTCCAAGCAGTAATTATAGAGGTTCCCCTGGAAGAATGGGGGTTCGGGTTTTACTCAAACCTCTTTACAGTTCCGAAGCCAAACGGGGACGTGAGGCCCATATTAAATCTAAAAGGGCTAAACAAATTCCTACATATCAGGACTTTCCGGATGGAGTCGATCCGATCGGTAGCCACTGCCCTACAAGGGGAGGAATGGTTAGCCTCGATCGACATCAAAGATGCTTATTTGCACATTCCCATCTTTCCAGCCCACCAAAAATTTCTACGCTTTGCGGTAGAAGGGCACCATTTTCAGTTCAGAGCCTTACCCTTCGGTCTGGCCACAGCACCAAGAGTGTTCACAAAAATTCTGGCCCCATTATTGGCCAATCTAAGAACACGAGGTGTAACGATAATGGCATATCTAGACGACTTGTTGCTGATAGACCACTCAGTGGAAAAACTAGAAGTGGTTGTTCACGAGACAATCAAGTTTCTGGAATATCACGGTTGGATTATCAACCGAGACAAGTCAGCCCTAAAACCAGTCAAAAGTCTGGAATACTTAGGGCTAAGGCTGGATTCAGACCAGAGAAAAATTTTCTTGCCTCAAGAAAAGGGGTCGTCTTTGAGAGATTTGATCCACTTAGTGGGTTCAAAAAGACAGCCATCCATACGCCTGTGTATGAGGCTGCTGGGAAAAATGGTGGCATCATTCGAAGCAGTACCCTACGGTCAATTCCATTCAAGGAAGTTGCAAAGGGCCATACTGTCAGCCTGGAACAAAAAAGTTCAGGCTCTGGACTTACCAATGTCCTTGTCCCCTTCCGTTCGCAAGAGCCTCCGCTGGTGGTTGGTTCCCCAGAATCTGGAAAGAGGGAAATCCTTCAGTCCGATTTCCTGGAAGGTGGTCACTACAGATGCCAGCCTTATAGGCTGGGGAGCAGTACTGGAGCAATGGTCTCTCCAGGGCAAGTGGTCAGAAGCAGAAAAGGCCCTGCCCATCAATCTCTTAGAGATACGAGCAGCCCGGTATGCCCTAGTAGCATGGACATCCAAACTCCAAGGGTCCCCTGTCAGAGTTCAATCAGACAATGCCACAGCAGTGGCATATATCAATCGTCAGGGGGGCACCAGGAGTCGTGCAGCCCAAAGGGAAGTAAATTACATCCTGAGATGGGCAGAAAGATATGTCCCAGCCATATCTGCGGTATTCATTCCAGGAGTGGAGAATTGGAAGGCGGACTTTCTAAGTCGCCAACAATTATGCCCAGGGGAATGGTCCCTTCATCCCGAGGTTTTCCGGACAATATGTCAGCGGTGGGGAACACCGGATGTAGATCTGCTAGCATCCAGATTCAACACAAAAGTGGACAGGTTTGTCTCTTGGACAAGGGATCCCCTAGCGTGCGGCTCGGATGCCCTAGTGTTCCCTTGGGATCAGTTCAAGCTGATATATGCATTCCCACCGCCACAGTTGTTACCTCGATTACTCCGCAGAATCAGGGTAGAAAAGAAACCAGTGATTCTGGTGGCTCCAGCGTGGCCCCGAAGAGCATGGTACGCGGAGATTGTAAAAATGTCTGTGGGGAGTCCTTGGACCCACCCACATCGTCCGGATCTGCTTTCGCAAGGACCGATATACCACCCTTCCTTACCAGCCCTAGGTTTGACGGCCTGGCTATTGAAGCCCACATTCTAAAAAAGAGAGGGCTCTCTAATGCTGTGGTATCTACCATGATCAATGCCAGGAAGCCGGTATCCAGGCAGATCTACTATAGAATCTGGAAGGCGTACATCGCCTGGTGTGAGGCCAAGAAATGGCATCCACGTAAATACGTAATAGGTAGGATTCTGGACTTCCTACAATGGGCTGTAGATAGGAAGCTTGCCTTGAGTACTATCAAGGGTCAGATTTCGGCCTTGTCAATATTTTTTCAAAGGCCCTTGGCTTCGCATTCACTAGTCAAAGCCTTTATACAAGGAGTGATGCGTATTAGTCCTCCGGTTAATATTCCCATATGTCCATGGGATCTAAACTTGGTTCTGTCGGTTCTACAGAAACAACCATTTGAACCATTACAGCATATTTCCTTGGTGCTTCTCACCAGGAAATTGATTTTTCTAGTAGCCATTTGTTCGGCTAAAAGAGTATCGGAATTAGCAGCTATGTCCTGTAAGGAGCCATATCTGGTTATCCATAAGGACAGAGTAGTGTTACGTCCTCATCCAGCCTTTCTTCCTAAGGTGGTATCGAGGTTTCATTTGAACCAAGATGTGGTTCTTCCTTCTTTTTTCCCCAAACCTACTTCGGTAGAGGAAAAGTTATTGCATTCTTTGGATGTAGTAAGAGCAGTTAAAGCTTATCTAAAAGCCACTGCTCAGATTCGCAGAACGGATACTTTGTTTATTCTGCCGGAAGGCCCCAGAAAGGGTCAGACAGCGTCAAAATCTACTTTAGCCAAGTGGATTCGACAGGTCATTATGCAAGCTTATGGCTTGAGAAGGAGACCGCCTCCGTTCAAAGTTAGAGCGCACTCCACGAGAGCAGTTGGAACTTCATGGGCAGTGCATCACCAGGCCTCCCGGGCTCAAATCTGTAAGGCCGCAACATGGTCTTCAGTTCACACGTTTACTAGGTTCTACCAGGTGGACGTTAGAAGTCAGGAGGATGTCGCCTTTGGGCGCAGTGTGTTGCAGGCCGCAAAAGATCCTCATGTCTGATAGCGCTCAGCTTATATATGGTGTATCCCCCCCCTCATTTGGCATTGCTTTAGGACATCCCATTAGTAATGACTATGTCGCTCTGTGTCCCGTGATGTACGAGAAAGAAAATAGGATTTTTATAACAGCTTACCTGTAAAATCCTTTTCTTGGAGTACATCACGGGACACAGAGCTCCCGCCCCTCTTTGGGGACACTTATTGCTTTGCTACAAAACTGAGGTGCTCCCGGATGGGAGGGGCTTATATAGGGGAGGGTACTTCCGGTTTTGGAAGTTGCCAGTGCCAGCACCTGACGGTATCTATATAACCCATTAGTAATGACTATGTCGCTCTGTGTCCCGTGATGTACTCCAAGAAAAGGATTTTACAGGTAAGCTGTTATAAAAATCCTATTTTTTTATTTTTTAGGTTTTTTTTTGCACAAAGTTGTCACTAAATGATATATTGCTCAAACATGCCATGGTTATATGTGGAATTACACCCCAAAATACATTCTGTTGCTTCTCCTGAGTACGGGGATACCACATGTGTGAGACTTTTTGGGAGCCTAGCCACGTACGGGACCCCAAAACCAATCGCCGCCTTCAGGCTTTCTAAGGGTGTAAATTTTTGATTTCACTTCTCACTGCCTATCACAGTTTCGGAGGCCATAAAATGCCAAAATAGCACAAAACCCCCCCAAATGACCCCATTTTAGAAAGTAGACACCCCAAGGAAATTGCTGAGAGGCCTGTTGAGCCCATTGAATATTTTTTTTTTTTTGTCCCAAGTGATTGAATAATGACAAAAAAATAAAAAAATTACAAAAAGTTGTCACTAAATGATATATTGCTCACACATGTTTTTGATTTCACTCCTCACTACCTATCACAGTTTCGAAGGCCATAAAATGCCAAAATAGCACAAAACCCCCCCAAATGACCCCATTTTGGAAAGTAGACACCCCAAGCTGTTTGCTGAGAGGCATGGTGAGTATTTTACAGCTCTCATTTGTTTTTGAAAATGAAGAAAGAATTTTTTTTTTTTCCTTTTTTTTTTTTTTTTTTTAAATTTTCAAAACTTTGTGACAAAAAGCGAGATCTGCAAAATACTCACAATACCTCTCAGCAAATAGCTTGGGGTGTCTACTTTCCAAAATGGGGTCATTTGGGGGGGTTTTGTGCTATTTTGGCATTTTATGGCCTTCGAAACTGTGATAGGTAGTGAGGAGTGAAATCAAAAATTTGCGCCCTTAGAAATCCTGAAGGCGGTGCTTGGTTTCCGGGGTCCCGTACGTGGCTAGGCTCCTAAAAAGTCCCACACATGTGGTATCCCCGTACTCAGGAGAAGCAGCAGAATGTATTTTGGGGTGCAATTCCACATATAACCATGGCATGTGTGAGCAATATATCATTTAGTGACAACTTTTTGTAATTTTTTTTTTTTTTTTTTTTTGTCATTATTCAATCACTTGGGACAAAAAAAAAAATTCAATGGGCTCAACATGCCTCTCAGCAATTTCCTTGGGGTGTCTACTTTCCAAAATGGGGTCATTTGGGGGGGTTTTGTACTGCCCTGCCATTTTAGCACCTCAAGAAATGAGATAGGCAGTCATAAATTTAAAGCTGTGTAAATTCCAGAAAATGTACCCTAGTTTGTAAACGCTATAACTTTTGCGCAAACCGATAAATATACACTTATTGATGTTTTTTTTACTAAAAACATGTGGCTGAATACATTTTGGCCTAAATGTATGACTAAAATTGAGTTTATTAGATTTTTCTTATAACAAAAAGTAGAAAATATCATTTTTTTTTTTCAAAATTTTCGGTCTTTTTCCGTTTATATCGCAAAAAAATAAAAATCGCAGAGGCAATCAAATACCATTAAAAGAAAGCTCTATTTGTGGGAAGAAAAGGACGCAAATTTTGTTTGGGTACAACATTGCATGTCCGCACAATTTACAGTTAAAGCAGCGCAGTGCAAAATTCTGAATTCACCTCTGGTCCTTTAGCTACCAAATGGTCCGGGGCTTAAGTGGTTAATTGAGAACTGCAAGCTGTCTCAGATGGGATTGTAGTTTCTTCATTCACAATTTTTGACAGCTCATGACATGTATGTGTCGGCAAAACCAATTTAGAAATATGACAACGGGTGCGGGGAGAGGATCCTCCACCTGCTGTCAGGGGTTGGTGTGGGGACTAGAGCTGTAGCATGTTGCATACTAAATGTGAGTTTAATGTGTAGCATGCTTCAAAAGTTTTACTTTAACCACTTGCCAACCCACCACAGTAATTGCACTGCGGCGGAATGACACGCGCAGGCATAATCGCGTACATGTACGTGATTGTGCCTGCTCCAGGTTAAGAGCACGTAGTGCGCCCCTCTGGTGGACACAGTGGATTACAGTTGTTTGTAACCGGGTATGATTGGTCAAAGCGATCACATGGTAACCATGAAAACAACCTGTCATGAATGGTTTTCCATTCATGAACAGCTTGCTTACTGTTGTGATCTGTGATTGGCCCACGGTAATCACATGGTACCTGGCTACCTGTAGCGAATTACAGATCACAACCAAAAGAAAGCTATTCATGACAGCTAAAACTATTGCTTATGCAGTGATCTTCACTGTCTAAGCAATAACAGTGTAAAGAAAAAAGTCCACATCAAATGTTTGGTAACCTGCAATATATGACATATTTTTGGTTTTGGGTTTAATACCGCTTTAAATATGAAGCATCTTTCAAAAACAAATATACTATTCTTGGGTAGACTGATCCTTACAAGTATACTTATGTAAATAAAAATCAAACATATTTTTTAGGGCTGTTACTGATTAAAATTTTCGTGTTCGATTAATCGTTTTTTTTTTTTTAATCGATTAATCGACTAATTTCGATTAATTATAACGCACATAGATCCAACTACTTTTAGCTGATCTCCTTGCAGGCCGATTCCCAGTGCAGCTACCAACCACTGGAAAAATGGATAGCAGGATACAAAAAACACACAAAGGCAACGCTCGATGGGAATAGCAATAACACTTTTATAGTCTTCAAGTAGGTAACAAAATAAATATTGCACTGGAGATAAAATCGATGTAGCTACATAAACTGTAAAAATGGTGCGAGTAATTCCAAACGGTAGCAAAAGCAGTCATAAAAACCTGTAGCTAAGTATGATACTGGTATAAAAATGTGTACAACGATACCACTGCTGAATCCAGATGAGGAGGGGTTAACATCAGTCCGTCGGTGTGTAGATGTCCCATGAAGGGAACTATCACAACTCCCAGTGGATGGCTGTAAAATCCCAGGTTGATAGAGGGAAGAGTAACAGCCATTGCGTGTGGCAGATAGTTAGGTCCCGCCGGCATGCAGATATGAAGGCACAGCAAAGGAGCCCTTCAGATGTACACGGCAAGCCCAAAGAATTTTGATCGATCAAAACAATTAATCGATTAATCGAGGAATTAATAGTTAATTTCCACAGCCCTAATATTTTTATAACCCTCTCTTTATGTTTGATAGATTCTGGTGCGATATTTACATTTGGAAAAAGTAAATTTGCGGAGAACTGTCCCAGCAAGTTTTGGTTAAAAAACAACAAGCCTGCAAACATATCATGTGGAGATGAACACTCAGTTTTGGTTACAGGTAAGCCTTTAAAAGAAAGGTGTGTGTGTGTGTGTGTGTGTGTGTGTGTGTGTGTGTGTGTGTGTGTGTGTGTGTGTGTGTGTTTTTAGAAGTTGCTTGTTCCAGGCAGTATACATTAAACAGCCTTGAGATGAATTTTATGTGACCTCACTGGTAATCATTCTACAGTGTATATAAACTAGGGCTGCAACTGACGATTATTTTCATAATCGATTAGTTGGCCGATTATTGTTTCGATTAATAACCTTAATAAAAAAAAAACTGGCCAATTTGTTGGGCAGATTAAAAAACACAAATTGCTGCAAAAACGCATTACATGCTTTTCTGCAGCTTCTCCATTAAAGTATATTGAACCAAAAAAAAAAAATGGCACCGTTTTGCATTAAAAAAAGTCCTTGCCCTTTCCAAATATGCAGCAGCTGAAAAAAATCATATATGTGAACGTGTCCCATAGGAAACTATGTAAATGAACTGTAGTATGTTTCTGCAAAAAGCACCAAAAAACACAGAGGTGTGACCCAGGCCTGAGATGTTTAGTAACATAATGGGGTTAAAAAAACTAAAATTGGTATAAAAAGAGCAAATATTCGCTACTGTAAGGGGTTCATGTATTACTGTTGGACAGTGAAGGTAATATTTACAGTAGCAATTTGCTCTTTCTTTCTCGTACATCACGGGACACAGAGCGACATAGTCATTACTAATGGGTTATATAGATACCCTCAGGTGCTGGCACTGGCAACTTCCAAAACCGGAAGTACCCTCCCCTATATAAGCCCCTCCCATCCGGGAGCACCTCAGTTTTTTGCCAGTGTCTAAGGTGTTGGCCAAGAAGTAACATGTGTTTTTCACTGAGCTTGCGTACAGGTTCTTTTGGGCCTCAGTAAGCTATTCCGGATCCGACCAAAAAAGCTTCATAGCTAAACGGTCGGTACCCGGGCCTTGCAAGAGAAGAGCAAGGTTTTGCCTGTAATGCCTCTCTTAGGAGGGCTGGACCCTGGGATCCAGAGCTCTGGTCATACCCACGACCAAGATGTTGTCTGTGCAGGGTGCTATACAGGTCCAGGGGAGTGGAATCCTTGGGAACCCGGTCCCTGAAGGTTTGATTACAATGCCTGCCGTGATAGGTGAAGTTTGGGCTTCTGTGGACCAAACAGAGTCCTGCGGTGAGGAAAAGGTAAGTGGGGGCCCTCGGGAACTTGGTTCTATTGAGGGACCCCCAAGCCTATTTTGTCTTTCTGCCTGTTACCTAAGGTATTCCCGCTAATATTCTGTGTATGCCTGTTACTACTGAGAAAATGTAAAAATTTTGATAGTAGGCAAGAAAAAAAAAATAAAAAATGTAAGACCGCGGTACCTGTGTTACACACTAGAGGCCGCTATGGTTCTTTTTCTTGTAATGTGGATTTTTTTCTTCCAAAATCAAATCCAGGCAGTTGGTAAGTTCTCTGCTGGGAAGCTGTCTCCTCTGCCCTGTTGCTGCGCTCATCCATCCCCGCGCCCTGCGGCAGGGACCCTGGCTCCCATCTAGCGCCTTATTTTTTTCAAAAAAGGCGCCGAAGGCGCACATGCCCGCGCGTGCGCGCGCCTCTATATATAGAGGCGATCTGGGAAAAGGGGCGGAGCGGGTGGATGACGCTCGGTGTGCGCTGCGGCGCTACTGCGCATGTGCGGGCGTCCAGCGTGTTTTAAAGCACAATCATAGCTGGCTATTGAAGTGCACAGACAGAGCTAGCAACAGTATAAAGGCACACAGAGGCGGTTGATGCAGGCATCCCCTAGAAAGGCACTTTAGTAGACACCAACTGTTATATAGCAGCAATTGTGCTAGACTATTCTCAGTAAAAGTGGTGTATTACGGCTGGAATACCTCAGCTTTAGGCTTAGGAATATGCCGTCCAGAAGCTCCGGAACTGAATCTTCCAGGAAGCGAAGGGGGTCTCATCGGGCTCTGAGGATCTTGGGCATGCTTCTGCTGCACCAGTCTCCCCTGAAAATTCAGAGGTTAGTGACCGTAGAGACCCCGCAGGGGTACTTGGTACTGTGGCTGTCCTCAGTTCACCTGCTCCTGTGTATGTAACAGAGGAGGTTTTTTCCTCAGCTCTGGGAGGATTAGAGAGAGATTGTCAACATTGATCGCTGCCTCCCTGTCAGGGAAAGCACGCCCGATCTCCGTCTCCTCCTTCAGAGTGCCTGTTAGCAGAGCAACAGTCCCATACAGGGATCGACCTGCCTGAAGGGGATCAGGATGAGGTTGATTCTGTTATAGAGGAACCAACAGTGGGGGAACCTTTTCTCAGCATCTCAAGCTGAAAGATTATGGGTTCAGTCTCTGACTAACATGGTCCGATCAGCATTTAAAAATGCACTTTGCGGAACCATCAACCACTACTGTATCCTCGTTGGGGTCGCTTGAAGCCCCCAGACTGTCTGTTCTTTTCCACTTCACCCTTTACTGAAAGGGCTCATTTACCAGGATTGGGAACATCCTGAGAAAATATTTATTCCCCCAAGAGATTTCCGGTGGTCTATCCCATGGAGGATAAGTTCATCAAAAAATGGAAGGTACCTACAGTGGACGCAGCCATCTCTTGTGTGTATAAATCACTGACATGTCCAAATGTTCAAGAACCCAATAGATAAAAGATTGGAGTCCTTATGAAAGTCTGCTTCTTTCTACAGCAAGCTTGGTGACACAACCAGCAGTGGGGTCTGCTAAGCAGTGAAGGATCAGTTGAAACAGGTCTGGAGGGACTTGACAGATCAGCAGGCCCTTGCCCTAGCTGATCTACCTAGAGCCTTAGGCTTTGTGGTTGACGCCATAAAGGATTCAGTCCATCAGGCCTCCTGCCTTACGCTGTCTATAGTACATATGCGTAGGCTTCTATGGCTCAAAAACTGGTCTACTGAAGCTCCCTGTAAAGAATGGCTGGTTAGCGTCCCATTTCATGGTGAACGCTTATTCAGGGAAAACCTGGACAAATATATCCAGAAAATTTCCAGCGGTAAAAATACGCTCTTGCCGGTTAAAAACAGAGTTAGAGGTCCCTCTTTAAGAGGCCTGCTTCTCCAGTCCCTGGGGCATCGGCTGTGTAACAGTTCCGACGGCCTCCTCGGTCAATTCCCGGGGGTAAAAAACAGGGACAATCGCAGGGTAATGAGAAACCCTGGGTCAGGGGAGGTACAAAACCTCCCCCAAAGTTAAATTCATTGAAGGGTTGCCCCCACTCAGTCGGGTGGGGGGAGGACTCCAGTTGTTCGCAAGAGACCTGGCGGGACACGATCAAAACAGATAGGTGCTCTCCGCAGTATGTTTGGGATACAGTTTGGAGTTAAAAGACTCTCCTCCTTCCCATTTTTGAGGTCAAACGTGCCAAGGGATCCCCGGAAGAGAGAGTCCCTCCTGTTGGCACTAGAACAACTATTGCTCCAAGGAGTAATTATGGAGGTTCCCCTGGAAGAATGAGGGTTCGGGTTTTACTCAAACCTCTTTACAGTCCCGAAGCAAACGGGGACGGGAGGCCCATATTAATTCTAAAAGGGCTAAACAAATTCCTGTATATCAGGACTTTCCGATGGAGTCGATCCGATCGGTGGCCACTGCCCTACAAGGGGAGGATTGGTTAGCCGCGATCGACATCAAAGATGCTTATTTGCACATTCCCATCTTTCCAGTCCACCAAAAATTTCTACGCTTTGCAGTAGAAGGGCGCCATTTTCAGTTCAGAGCCTTACCCTTCGGTCTGGCCACAGCACCACGAGTGTTTACAAAAATTCTGTCCCTTTATTGGCCAATAATCTAAGAACACAAGGTGTAATGATAATGGCATATCTAGATGACTTGTTGCTGATAGACCACTCAGTGAAAAAACTAGACGTGGTCATTCACAAGACAATCAAGTATCTGGAATCTTACGGTTGGATTATCAACCGAGACAAGTCAGCCCTAAAAACCAGTCAAAAGTCTGGAATACTTGGGGCTAAGGTTGGATTCAGGCCAGAGAAAAATATTCTTGCCTCGAGGAAAGGTGTTGTCTTTGAAAGATTTGATCCACTTAGTGGGTACAAAAAAGACAGCCGTCCATACGCCTGTGCATGAGGCTGCTGGGAAAAATGGTGGCATCATTCGAAGCAGTACCCTACGGTCAATTCCATTCAAGGAATTTGCAAGGGGCCATACTGTCAGCCTGGAACAAAAAAGTTCAGGCCCTAGACTTACAATGTCCTTGTCCCCTTCCGTTCGCAAGAGCCTACGTTGGTGGTTGGTTCCCCAGAATCTGGAAAAAGGGAAATCCTTCAGTCCGATTTCTTGGAAGGTGGTCACTACAGATGCCAGCCTTATAGGCTGGGGAGCAGTACTGGAGCAATGGTCTCTCCAGGGCAGATGGTCGGATGCAGAAAAGGCCCTGCCCATCAATCTCTTAGAGATACGAGCAGCCCGGTATGCCCTAGTAGCATGGACATCCAAACTCCAAGGGTCCCCTGTCAGAATTCAATCAGACAATGCCACAGCAGTGGCATATATCAATCATCAGGGGGGCACCAGGAGTCGTGCAGCCCAGAGGGAAGTAAATTACATCCTGAAATGGGCAGAAAGATATGTCCCAGCCATATCTGCGGTATTCATTCCAGGAGTGGAGAATTGGAAGGCGGACTTTCTAAGTCGCCAGGAATTATGCCCAGAGGAATGGTCCCTTCACCCCGAGGTTTTCTGGACAATATGTCAGCGGTGGGGAACACCGGATGTAGATCTTCTAGCATCCAGATTCAACGCAAAGGTGGACAGGTTTGTTTCTCGGACAAGGGATCCCCTAGCTTGCGGCTCGGATGCCCTAGTGTTCCCTTGGGATCAGTTCAAGCTGATATATGCATTCACACCGCCACAATGGTTACCTCGATTACTCCGCAGAATCAGGGTAGAAAAGAAACCAGTGATTCTGGTGGCTCCAGCGTGGCCCCGAAGAGCGTGGTACGCGGAGATTGTAAAATGTCAGTGGGGAGTCCTTGGACTCTCCCACGTTGTCCGGACCTGCTTTTGCAAGGACCGATATACCACCCTTCCTTACCAGCCCTAGGTTTGACGGCCTGGCTATTGAAGCCCACATTCTAAAAAAGAGAGGGCTCTCTAATCCTGTGGTATCTACCATGATCAATGCCAGGAAGCCGGTATCCAGGCAGATCTACTATAGAATCTGGAAGGCGTACATCGCGTGGTGTGAGGCCAAGAAATGGCATCCACATAAGTACGTAATAGGTAGGAGTCTGGACTTCCTACAGTGGGCTGTAGATAGGAAGCTTGCCTTGAGTACTATCAAAGGTCAGTTTTCGGCCTTGTCAATATTTTTTCAAAGGCCCTTGGCTTCGCATTCACTAGTCAAAGCCTTTAGATAAGGAGTGATGCGTATTAGTCCTCCGGTTAATATTCCCATATGTCCATGGGATCTAAACCTGGTTCTGTCGGTTCTACAGAAACAACCATTTGAACCATTACAGCATATTTCTTTGGTTCTTCTCACCAGGAAATTGTTTTTTCTAGTAGCCATTTGTTCGGCTAAAAGAGTGTCGGAATTAGCAGCTATGTCCTGTAAAGAGCCATATCTGGTTATCCATAAGGACAGAGTAGTATTACGTCCTCATCCAGCCTTTCTTCCTAAGGTGGTATCGGGGTTTCATTTGAACCAAGATGTGGTTCTTCCTTCTTTTTTCCCCAAACCTAGTTCAGTAGAGGAAAAGTTATTACATTCTTTGGATGTAGTAAGAGCAGTTAAAGCTTATCTAAAAGCCACTGCTCAGATTCGCAGAACGGATACTTTGTTTATTCTGCCGGAAGGCCCCAGAAAGGGTCAGGCAGCGTCAAAATCTACTTTAGCCAAGTGGATTCGACAGGTCATAATGCAAGCCTATGGCTTGAGAAGGAGACCGCCTCCGTTCAAAGTTAGAGCGCACTCCACGAGAGCAGTTGGAACTTCATGGGCAGCGCATCACCAGGCCTCCCTGGCTCAAATCTGTAAGGCCGCAACATGGTCTTCAGTACACACGTTTACTAGGTTCTACCAGGTGGACGTTAGAAGTCAGGAGGATGTCGCCTTTGGGCGCAGTGTGTTGCAGGCCGCAAAAGATCCTCATGTCTGATAGCGCTCAGCTTATGTATGGTGTATCCCCCCCCTCATTGGGCATTGCTTTAGGACATCCCATTAGTAATGACTATGTCGCTCTGTGTCCCGTGATGTACGAGAAAAAAATAGGATTTTTATAACAGCTTACCTGTAAAATCCTTTTTCTTGGAGTACATCACGGGACACAGAGCTCCCACCCCTCTTTAGGGACACTTATTGCTTTGCTACAAAACTGAGGTGCTCCCGGATGGGAGGGGCTTATATAGGGGAGGGTACTTCCGGTTTTGGAAGTTGCCAGTGCCAGCACCTGAAGGTATCTATATAACCCATTAGTAATGACTATGTCGCTCTGTGTCCCGTGATGTACTCCAAGAAAAGGATTTTACAGGTAAGCTGTTATAAAAATCCTATTTTTTGTACTATAAGAGCCCATTCACACAGGGGCGGCACGACTTGTCCTGCGACTGTGCTGGGCGATCTGAAGACTACTTCAGAGGTGACTTCAAAAATGACTTCTGTATTGAAGTCAATGGAAGTCGCCCTGAAGTCGTCTTGAAGTAGTACAGGAACCTTTTTCTAAGTCGGAGCGACTTCAGTCGCTCCGATTAGAACGGTTCCATTGTACAGAATGGGATGCGACTTGTCAGGCGGCTGCGTTGCCTGACGAGTCGCCCCTGTGTGAATGGGGTCTAAAGGGCTAATTTTTTTATTTTTTTTTAACCCCATTATGTTACTGGCCGATTAATCGATTATGATAGTAATCGATTAATCGACAACTAATCGATTATGAAATTAATCGATTAGTTGTTTCGGCCCTAATACACACCCCCTGTTAAAATGTCAGGTTTCTGAGACAAAGCTAAATCATTTCAGAACTTTTTCTATCTTTAGCCCTGGTTCACATTGATGCGATTTGGCATGCGATTTGACAAGTCAATTGCCAGCAATGGCAGTGTCCCAAAAGTAGTTTTTGTACTACTTTTTGGCGATTTCGGGATCCGATTACCATTGACATCTATGCAGAAACCCGCACAGATGTCTCTGAAATCGCCCCCGAAGTCGGGACTGACATGCGGGAATGAAATCGTGCGAGTTCAGCTGAACTCTCACGATTTCATTCCCGTAGTCAGTGTGAACCTATGCTTAAAGTGATTTTGTAAACCTTCGGGTTTCATTTTTTTTTTTTTTAAATAACAAACCTGTCATACTTTCCTCCACTGTGCAGCTCGTTTTGCACAGAGTGGGCCCCAATTCTCCTCTTCTGGTATCCCCCGGCGGCGCTTGCAGCTCCTCCCTCGCATCAGATCTCCCCCTGGGAGAAGCACTCTTCCAGGGGGGTTACCATGCGGGCATGCTCCTGAGTCCAGCATTTGCGTCCATGGACACGAATGCTGGACTCGGTCCGCCCCCCGGCGCCCGCGTCATTGGATTTTATTGACAGCAGCGGGAGCCAATGGCTGCGCTGCCATCAATATATCCAATCAAGAGCCGGGACCCCGTGCAGAGAGGTAACGCGCATCTCCGCCGAGGGAATGAAGGGGCTCAGGTAAGTAAAACGGGTGGGCTGGGGGGGCGGTCACTGCCAGAATTTTATTTTTTCACCTTAATGCATAGGATGCATTAAGGTGAAAAAACACGAGGGTTTACAACCCCTTTATTGTGCCCTATAAACTGTACAACTCAGTTGAACAACAAACTGAGATCTTTTAGGTCGAGGAAAGTAAAAATAAAAAAATTAAATAATACGGTTGCATAAGTGTGCACTCCCTTAAATTAATGCTTTGTTGAAGCACCTTTTGATTTTTTGGGGATGAGCCTATCAGCATGACACATCTTTACTTGGTAATATTTACCTTTTCTTCTTTGCAAAAACACTCCAAATCTGTCAGGACTAAAAGAAAATTGAAATGAATCACTGAGGCGACCCTTTTCTCCGCTGCTCCTCCTTTTGACCATTAGAGGCCTCAAAACTGGCTTTTCCATGAGACTGTAACCTACCAGAGTCTGGAAAGGTGTTACATAAACTCCTCTTTAAGGTGTCCCCAAGATATTTCATCCTGTGTTCCTGCGATAGTCAGATGAGTTATGAGACTTTCCCTATGTAACGGTGGTCAAGGAGGGTTGCCAACCAATAATGATCCTTTTCCTTGATGCCACAAATTCTTGGGTTCTTTTGCAGGCTTTGAAGAATAAGGGAGCCATGCACCGCAAGTTTACAGAGGCATGAGAAGCAGAGTCCTCAGGGTCACTGAGGATTATAGTATCTGGAGCTGCCTCCTCCCAGCCACATACTACTTCCAAGGTTTCTGAGGACTGAAAAACATCTCTTAAGATTTGACGTATGTCTTCCTCTGCTTCTATGCCTCCAAAACTGTCAGAATCCTCACCCTCCCTCTCCTCTTGTGTGTTCTGTGGCGTAGCAAGAATGGTGTCTGCATAAAGCGGGCCTTGAGAGGAAAGGAAGTCCTCCTCTTCCTTCTGCTGCTCTGCCTCGAGTGCCCTGTCTCGAGTGCCCTGTCACGGCTCACCATCCTTTTTCCCCCCTCTCAATTGGTGACAGTACAGTGCATGCATCCTTTAGCAGCAGCCATTGGGGTGGGGGAAAAAAAGCTGAGCTGCCCTAAGCTTGTCCTTGTGCCATACTCACACAGGTACTCATTGACGGACCTCTGCTGCATGTGCAGCTGCTGCAGCATTGCCAGAGTTAAGTTTCACCTGGTGGGCATGTCACAAATCATGGGCATGTCACAAAGCTTACGGGTAGGTGGAATTCCCGCTGAATTTCAGCCAACCTTACACTGGCTGTGTATGACCACCTGAAATGGCTACATACTCTTCTGTTCTGCTTTAGCAGATTTTCCATCCCTGGGTACCTGCTTAAGAAACGCTGCACCACCAAATTGAGGACATGTGCCAAGCATGGCACATGTGTCAACTTTCCCTGTCAAAGGGTGGACAGAAGGTTGGTGCCATTACCACACACCACCATTCCTGGCTCAAGATTCTGTGGCGTGAACCACCTCTGGGCCTGCCCCTGCAGAGGTGAAAGAATCTCTGCTCCGGTGTAGCTCTTAATCCCTACCTAGACAGACCAGCTGAATCACTGCATGGCATCTTTAAGCCTAACTCGTTGAATGGCCCCTTAAATGCTTAGGGGGTACTGGTGGTTGAATGGACAATCCAGCAGAGGAGGGCATGGAGGAGGGGATGAAGCTGACAGATCTTGCATCATCACCACCAGATGTATGAAGTCGTGGCGGCAAAACAAGATCCAGCACTATCCTGCATCCTTCCTAGTTGCAAGCAGAGTTACCCAGTGTGCAGTGAATGAAGTATATCATCCCTGACCATGCTTGCTGGGCTATGTGTCAGCAGTAATGTGGACCTTGCAGCTGACTGCCTTGCCAAACGATGCCAAAACATTGCCTTCCACATGATGGTACAGAGCTGGAATTGCCTTGCATGCAAAAAAAAAATAGCAAATGGGAACCTGGCTTTGTGGTACAGCACATTCTGCAAATTCATGGAAGGGGGCAGAATCCACCAGACAGAAAGGCATGAGTTGTAAAGCCAACAATTTGGACAAGCTGGAATTTAGATGCTGGGCTTATGGGTGGCAGGTAGTGTATTTATTTTTTGTTTTTTCGCTGCAGCAGCTGGGGAAGAGAAATGTACCTGCTATACTCTACAGCTAGTGGTGTGCTGCTGGCAGACATGTTGCAAGGACCTGCCCCCCCCCCGCCATACCATCACCCCTGTCAGTGGAGGCTGCTGAGAGGTCATGAGATATAGCGGGGGTAGACATTAAGACTGGGTTCACACTGATGCGATGTAAGACATCGCATGTGATTCTCACCGCATTGCTGTGCAGTTCCAAAAATAATGGGAGGTAAATTTACAGTTTCTAAATACTTTTCAGCTTTCCTTTTGTGCATTAATGGGTTTTGTAAATTTTTTAACCTGACTTTATTTTTCATCAGAAAATGGCAAGCTGTATGTGTTTGGCAGCAACATGTATGGACAGCTGGGTATCAGCTCTGAAAATGTCATCAGCACACCAAAATGTGTCAAAGGTTTGTTCCAATGTTTGCCATATGTATTAGAAATTACAGGTGTTATTTTTTCATTATTTTTGTTTCTCACAAAATATATCCAACCTTCTTCTTTTTTCCCCCTAATTTTGGCATTTTGGGATCCCCACTATTTTCTCTGTTCTCTTCCAGCGTTAATGAAACTTCAGCAATACTTTTTCTGCCAAGCAGAACAGTTAGAAATTATTCTAGTATTCGTATTATACTATGTTGGCCAGAAATAAATGCTTAGCTAAAAAAGCAAATGTATTGTTGTAATGGTAGCTTTTTATGGATAACTAAAAAAAAATCTTTTAATGCAAATTTTTAAATTTACCAAAGTCTCTTTGTCTGTTAATATGCCTGGCAAAGGCACTTTGGTACTGTAAAAGCTGGCTTTATATATAGCCTTTATTGTTTTGTGTTTTATTGGCCATGCTTTCCTGTCCATGACTGCACATTCCAGTTTTTTGGATGGATGTCATAGGGCCATGAATAAGGGAAAATCTCACCTGTGGGGTCACAGACAAAAATCAATACCTAATAGAAATTTTAACTCATTTTAAAACAAAAATAGCTGACGTAGGCAATTAAAGTTAATAGTAGATGATGGTAGCAAACAAACGGTTTGCACAGGGCAAAGTGACGATGTCGGATGACTGCAGAAAAATGTCAGCATGGATGACCCTACGATGTACTCATAATAAACGTAGAAATACATCGGTAAAATTAGGTACAGTCCATGAGTGTCTTTGCTCAGGATTTGGTATAGTCCGTATTTCCAGGGTCTCTCCAGAAGTATATGTCGCCCTCTCCAGTGCAGAAGCCGGGTTTTAGCTAAGCATAATTTCTAACTTTTTGGCCTCAATCACATAGGTGTACTTTAGAGTTTGCCTGCACAAGGATGGCAGGTGTTATGTGCATCCCTATGCAGGCAGTCCTATTCATGTCAATTGGGACACAGCGGCTGCACTACACACCTGCTGATCCCAATTTGACAGCTAAGTGGATGCATTCGGGGACTGGGACCTACATGCATGGCCTGTGCATCTCCGTGCGGGAAAGCATGGCTTCCCTTTAAAAAAAATTGCTACCAAAGCCGGTTTTGAGGGTTTTTTTCACATGTTTAAGGATTAGTTTGAGCCTGAAGATTATCTAAAACCTCCAAACATTTTATACATTCTTACCAACTTTCTGGATTTTTTTAAGTTGGCTGACTTGCAGTGTCTTTGTCTTGGGTTGTGTCCCAAGATGTGAGCTCTGCCTCTCTTAGCAATAAATGAATGAATGATGTCAACTTTGTAGGAGGAGTTTAAACAGTAGAGTCCCACTGCCTTTTTACAGTGACCAGATGCAGGACACTACTTCTTAAACTCGTCTTTCATTGGACTACTTTGTGGTCCTGAGCAGATCCACCCTCGGGCACTTCAGTGGACGCCGCTGCCACAATGGGGGCTGACGCAAGGCTGGGGGTGGGTTTCCATTTCCCAGGGTAGCTGAATTGTGATTTTTCAGTTATGTGATCAGTGCACATATTTTGCCAGCACACCATCAAATGTATAAAGCTTTTATTGCAGAAAGATCCCATCACACAAGTGCAATGTTTCAGAACCGTGCAGGACCCTTTCGTCAAGTATAAATTTATCACATGCCTTACAAAGGGATCCTGCGCGGCTCTGAAACATTGCACTTGTATGATGTGATCTTTCTGCCATAAAAGCTTTTGACAACATTTAAAGATCCATAGTGTGTTGGCGAATATGTGCACTGATCTGTGATGTGTCCAGGATCCAGCTGGTAGTCACTGCAGTTACCTCTACTAATGAGACCTGTTCCAGGAAAGTGTGTGCTGGGAATATAGACAACACTTCTATAGTCAAACTGGGCCCTAAAGTCTGCATCACTTACTCCTTAAAGTAGAAGTCCATGCTAAAACTAAAATCCCTGCATCTATAGACACCCACGATCTAACACTAACCTATCTAGCTCTGTAAAGAAAAAATTAGTATACATACCTTTTCTGAAGCTGATCCGATGCTGAGCTGAGCTGTTAGCTGCGGCTTCGCTGTGTAGCGGGGTGCAGAGGACATGTCTGACAATGGAAGCCCCATAGTACCTCTATGGGTGACGTCGCTTCCCATTAATTTCACAGGTGTTGTCGGCTCTGTCCTCTGTAGAGCTTCCGTCGCTGGAGATCGAGTCGGATCTGCTTCAGGGCTAGATAGTTTAGTGTTAGATTGTGGGTGTCTATAGATGCAGGGATTTTACTTTTAGCATGGACTTCCACTTTAACATCTGCACTTTGTGTCACTCACTACTGACCTCTGCGCACAGTTTTACTTACTACAGACCTCTGCAATCTGCTTCATTTAATACTGACCTTTTTTTCAATACACCTGAGTTTAGCTGCTTTAAACTGTATTTTTAGTTGGACTTTAAAGGACACAAAATGCCATTACCATTTTTTTTTTTTTTTTTTTACAAATGTCAGAAAAAAGCCTGATATTATCTTGATTTTATTGCAGAAATATCACATCACCCTGGGCTGCAGGGTTGCCCAAGTTTCCAATGTTTTTGCAGTGATCTGATATTGTGCCAGAGTAACCTTTAATCACAAACAGCTTTTTTGCTACTATTCTCACGTATCTGACTGTCAAGTTTTTTTTTTTTTTTTTTTTTGTAGATGACACAGTGAAAAACAAACTTCTGTAGTTTCACTACTGCTTGTTATTTATACTAATAATGCTAGATTCTTATACACCTTTTGGAATAGTTTCGTATTGCAATTATTATCTCAAGCCTACTCTTTTTAATCTGGATGATCTTAAAGTGTGTAAACTTTTGTTTTAAATCCCCACAAATTTCTTGAAAACTCTGAAAACTCCTTGGACCTCAGTCTCTAGGCCTTGAGGTCTGCAGGATGCACATGATATAAGTGCCGTAAGTTGGCATCCAACTTATTAATAGGGACGAGCTTCGTGTTCGAGTCGCACTCATGTTCGACTCGAACATTTCCTGTTCGCCGAACAGCGAACAACTTGGGGTGTTCGCGGCAAATTCGAAAAGCCACGGAACACCCTGTAAAAGTCTATGTGAGAAATCTAAAGTGCAAATTTAAAAGGCTTATATGCAAGTTATTGTCATAAAAAGTGTTTGGGGACCCGGGTGCTGCCCCAGGGGACATGTATCAATGCAAAAAAAAGTTTTAAAAACTGATGTTTTTTTGAAAGCAGTGATTTTAATAATGCTTAAAGTGAAACGATAAAAGTTAATATTCCTTTAAATTTCGTACTTGGGGGGTGTGTATAGTATGCCTGTAAAGCAGCGCGTGTTTCCCGTGTTTAGAACTGTCCATGCACAGTCATTTCTGAAGGAAAAAAGTAATTTTTAAAAGCACTCGCGGCTATAATGAATTGTCGGCTCCCGGCAATACAGAGAAAAGTCATTGATAAAAAAAAAAAAAAATGCATGGGGGTCCCCCCAAATTCAATTACCAGGCCCTTCAGGTCTGGTATGGATATTAAGGGGAACCCTGCGTCAAATTAAAAAAAAAATGATGTGGGGTTCCCCCCCAAATATCCAGACCCTTCAGGTCTGGTATGGATTTTAAGGGGAACTCCACGCCAAATAAAAAAAAAAAATGGCGTGGCGTTCCCCCCAAAAATCCACACCAGACTCTTTATCCGAGCACGCAAATCCATACCAGACCTAACAGGAAACACAATCAACAGAGTTTAAAAGGCCCCACCCTTCCCTCTGTCCCTCAGTTATTGATTGTGTTTCCCACAGGATGGCAGTGAAACAATTTATTTTTTTCTAACCTTTAAGACCAAGGTCTGGGACCAACGTCTTCCCCCCCTAGAAAGTCAGACCAAGAGCAGCCAGTGGAGGCTGCAGGGTCTGACAGAGCTTTCGCTCTTTTCAAGGGGGGTCTCCCTTTCCATATACTCTCAGGGGGAATACATAACCAATGTTTCAAGAATCCCCCAGAGAAGCTGGTGGCGCTGGACACGGTGAGGGTGTCCATAACCCCAGGGACCTCATATCCCACTCTCTCCCCCTACCTGACAGTGGTGGATGGCGTGGGGGAGCCGCTTGGATATCCCCCATAGGAGGGAGGGAGTCTGAGGCTGTCAGTGCTGTATCCCAGGTTGGGCATAGATGCAGAGCCCAGAGATCTCCCACTTGCCGTTGTGCTGTCCTCTGCGTCGCTCCGCGGCCATTGCGTATGTCCGGATGTCGGCGGCGCGCTCGGATGATGTCATTTCCGCCGCGTTCAGGACTACAACAAAATGGCGGCGAGGCGGCGTGACATACTGTGGCGAGCAGTAGAGGAGCGGTAACAGAGCGGGGGTCCGCGGTCCTGTGTCCCCCAACCTGCCCAGAGCGATCCTGCCCGGTCGGGTGGACTGCCAAAGCAGCATGGAGAAGGAGGATGGACCGATTCCGGCATCAGAGATCACCACAGGGGGTGAGTGATCCAGCTGGCGGGGGGGAGAACATTTGGGGTGGCCCTATTTTTCCCTCTCCCTCTACCCTAAGGGTTATGGCTTAACAGGGTTTATTTGTCCTTTTTCAGAGACTGAATGCCCTGCCCAGGGGACGACCAGTAGGTCTATGGCCAAAGCCAGTAGTAAATCCAAGCGTTGTGGGAATTGTAATGAAAAACTCCCGCAGGATCACACAAAACCCTTTTGCTTCAAATACATTTACAAACTAGCAGGGAAGGAGACAGCACAGGCTGTGAAGGAGTGCAGAGCACTACAGGCTGAAATGTTAGCTACCCTTCAATCTTTCAAGGCTACGGTAGAGAAGCGAGAAGAAGCCCCTTTAGGTAGGGAAAGCCCCCCTCTCTAATGGGAACTCCGGCAAGTGTTACGGAAGAATCCCAGGGACCGTCTTTCGGTTACTCTGATGAGGAGGTGGAGGCCTCAGATCAGAGTTCTAGAGAAGAAGGAGAGGATTCTGATCAGGATAGTCTCTGTGAAGCTAGACCTGGGGGACATCTTTTTGCAGCTGAAGATAATGGAGGGCCTCCTCAAGGCTATCTATGCCTCTGAGGATATTCAGTTACCATCCACTCAAATTTCTACACAGGATAGAGTGTACAGGGGACTGGGTAAAACTCAGGCTAAATCCTTCCCGGTACACCAGTCTCTTAAATAAATAATTGTAAGAGAATGGAGAGATCCTGAGCGCAAAGTTTTTTTCTTTTTCGTACATCACGGGACACAGAGCGACTTAGTCATTACTAATGGGTTATATAGATTACCTTCAGGTGTTGGCACTGGCCAATTCCAAACCGGAAGTACCCTCCCCTATACAAGCCCCTCCCATCCGGGAGCACCTCAGTTTTTTGCCAGTATCTAAGGTGTTGGCCAAAGAGTAACATGTGTTTTCACTGGGCTTGCGTACAGGTTCTTTTGGGCCTTAGTAAGCTGTTCCGGATCCCACCAAAAAAGCTTCATAGCTAAACGGTCGGTACCCGGGCCTTGCAGCAGAAGAGCAAGGTTTTGCCTGTAATGCTTCTCTTAGGAGGGCTGGACCCTGGGATCCAAAGCTCTGGTCATACCCACGACCAAGATGTTGTCTGTGCAGGGTGCTATACAGGTCCAGGGGAGTGGAATCCTTGGGAACCCGGTCCCTGAAGGTTTAATTACAATGCCTGCCGTGATAGGTGAAGTTTGGACTTCTGTGGACCAAACAAAGTCCTGCGGCGGGGATCAGGTAAGTGGGGGCCCCCAGGAACTTGGTTCTATTGGGGGACCCTCAAGCCAAGCCTAATTTGTCTTTCTGTCTGTTACCTAACGGTATTCCCGCTAAATATCTGTGTTTGCCTGTAACTACTGAAAATGTAAAATTTTAATAGTAGTCAAGAAAAAAAAAAAAAAAAGGGGGACCGCGGTACCTGTGTTAAACCACTAGAGGCCGCTGTAGTCCATTTTCTTTATCGTACACCACGGGACACAGAGCTAGTCATTACATAATGGGTTAAGGGTCACCAGCGGTGATTGGACACTGGCACAACCAATGGAAGACAGTTCCCCTCCATATAACCCCTCCCATCAGGGAAGTACCTCAGTTTTTTTGCCAGTGTCGAAAGGTGTTGGACGCGTTAGGAGGTGCTAAAGGAAAGCTCTACCAAAGAGACCCTCTGGGGGTAAAAGAGCTATGCTTTCGGATCCATCCAAGACGCCTACAAATGAGCTGAATCTGGATGGGATCCGGGCCTCATCCATGAGGCGTCGCCTGTAATGTCTCTCTTCGGAGGACTGGGCTCTAAGATCCAGCACTTTCGCTATTTCGCTATAAAGTCCTGGTAAGAGTCTTGTACAAGGCCCAGGGGAGAGGTATCCTTTAAATAGGAACCCATATCCCTGAAGGTTGGCACACATAGCCCACCGTGAAGGGTGAAGTTTGGTATCTGTCTGAAATCTTTCAGCAGAAAAACCTGCGGCGTGGATAAGGTGAGATTAGAAGGTCCATAACTAGGTTGGGACCTTTTTCAAAAAATGGATGTCTTCTTTTTTTCCACCACTGGGGGGAGTAAAGAGCTGAATATACTCACCTCACTCTGTTCAGTGTCGGCTTCGGCGAAGTACACTGCTCGTCACCTCCGCTGCTGAGCTTGCTGGGGCACCCCGATCCTCCTTTCGGTGGCCGACCAGACACCTGCAGATGCAGGTAAGTGGGAACAAGGGCTGATGAGAGTCCTCTCTCACTATGGCCACCGCCATAGCGCTAAGGGCCGCGCGCGGGAGCGCGCTTTATCGGAGGGGGGGGGGCGAAGGCGGGCACGTGGCGCGCGCAGGCACAGAAACGGCGCCAAATTTAAAAGACTGTCAGTGTGAGAAGCACTGCAGCAGCAAGCAAGCTCGTTAGTTCTCTTGTTCCTGGCAGAGAAACACAGCAGCTATACAGGGACGTAAGACTCCATGTGGTTGGATTGGGTACTTCCTAGAAGACATCCATGTTATGCATATTTATGTGTTAAAAGTTGCATACTTAATGTATTTGCTAAACTGAACACGGTAGTATATGCATTTAGGTACCTTGTATTTTGTCTAAACAGTAAGCCTTCCAGGGGAAGTAATACGGACAAAAAGAGATAAGAAAGCACCACCGCCTGAGAGAGGCTCTAGCTGTGCTGACTCGGTACCTTCCTCTCCTGTGTTGCCAAATGCACCTGTACAGGATGAGCCATTACCTCTGTCAGGTATGGCGGCTTCCCCAGTGAAGCCTGGGCCTGTATATGTCACTGAGGACACTTTATCAGCTGCCCTAAATAATCTGGAGGAAAAAATTGCTACCTTAATCGCTAAGTCCTCTAAAAAGGACAATAAGCGAAGCAGGTCTCTTCCAGTATTGGACCTCCCTTCAGAAGTACCTGAGGGAGGAGGATGAGGAGGAGGAGGCTACATCAGCAGAGGATGAGGAGCCAGATTTTAAGGTCACAGGTACAATGCTATAGCAGTGCATTTAAGTTAACCTCTGCGGAGGTAACAAAATTACCTGTCTCCTCCCTAGGGTCATTAAGATCCCTGCAAGGTGCATGCTCCTTCCCGGTTCATCCGTTACTACAGGATCTAATATACGCAAACTGGCAACATCCAGATAAGCGTTTCTCACCTCCAAAAAGGTTTAACATTCTTTATCCTATGGGGGATTTTTTTTTTTAAAGAAATGGAGCCTGCCTGCGGTAGTTGCGGCTATTTCTTGTGTAAATAAAAACCTGACATGTCCGGTGGATAATGTACAAGGGTTTAAAAGATCCTTCTGAGAGGAAGTTGAAATCCTCCTTCCTTTTGGCCGGCTCAATTACCCAACCTGCAGTAGCAGAAGTCGGTATGTGTCAGGTCATCAGCCAACAGGTAAAGCAGGGGCTGAAGGAACTGCCTTCAGAGCAGGCTTGAAATTGGGAAAATTTGCCTAAAGCCTTATGCTTCGCAGTGGATGCCATGAGAGATTCTATCATACAGGCATCACGCCTTACACTCCAGCTGGTACAGATGCGCAGAGTACTTTGGCTTAAGCATTGGTCAGCGGAGACCCCATGCAAAAAGCTGTTGGCAAGTTCCCGTTCCATGGCGAACGCCTATTTGGGGAAGATTTAGAAAAATATATACAGAAGATATCAAGTGGTAAAACGACTTTTACCTGAGAGAAAGAAAAACAAGAGATCTTGTTTTAAACGCTCTCTCTCCCCAGCTCCCGGGAAATCTGACTCCAACCAGTGGCGGCGGCCTGTTTTAGCCACCCACAAAAGCCAAGGGGCAAGCTCAGAAGAACAAGAAGCCGTGGGGTGCAAGAGCTAATAAGCAAGCCCCCAAAGCCTCTCAGTGAAGGGGCGCCCCCGCTCGGCCGAGTGGGAAGAAGGCTTTGTCAGTTCTGAGCGACTTGGTGGTCAGAAATCCAGGACAATTGGGTAGTATCCACAATATCCTCAGGGTACAAACTGGAATTTCGAGAGATCCCACCTTCTCAATTCCGAGGTTCAAGACTCTCCAAGGATCCACAAAAAAGAGAATCCTTTTTCAAAGGTTTGAATCACTTAATGGCTCAAGGGGTAGTTACAGGCGTACCCCAAAAAGAGCGAGGTTCAGGTTTTTACTCAAACCTCTTTGTGATTCCAAAGCCAAATGGAGATGTCAGACCCATCCTGGATCTAAAATCCCTAAATCGGTTCCTGAACGATCGCCATTTTCGAATGGAAACGATCCGATCCGTGGCCGCCACTTTAAAGGGCGGAAAATTCATGGCGCCCATAGATATCAAGGACGCACATTTACACATACCCATCCTCCCCGCTCACCAAAGATTCCTAAGGTTTGCGGTAGAAGATCGCCACTTTCAATTTGTGGCTCTGCCGTTTGGTGTAGCCACCGTGCCCATAGTATTCACAAAGGTGCTAGCTCCTCTGTTAGCAAACCTAAGAACACGGGGCATTGCGGTAACAGCCTATCTGGACGATCTACTAGTAATAGATCAGTCAAAGGACGGATTGGGTCACGCTGTACACACTACAGTAGGATACCTGGAGCATTTAGGATGGATTATAAATTTACAAAAATCCTCTCTCCAGGCCCAAAGAAGGATAGGGCTCCTGGGCATGATCATAGATACAGCCCAAAACGGGGTATACCTGCCAGAACCGAAGATACAGTCTCTGAAAGACCTGATCCACAAGGTCAAAGCAAACAAGAGGCCGTCTATTCGCCTTTGCATGAGACTATTGGGAAAGATGGTAGCCTTCTTCGAGGCGGTCCCTTACGCCCAGTTTCATTCGAGACTACTTCAAGGCAATATTTTAGCTTCCTGGAACAGGAAGAGCCAAGCTCTGGATATACCCATGCGCCTGTCCTCACAAGTACGCCACAGCTTCGATTGGTGGCTAGAAGCCAGGAATTTACGGAAGGGAAAGTCCTTCCTCCCAGTGGCCTGGAAGGTGGTATCTAGGGATGCCAGCCTATCGGACTGGGGTGCAGTATTCGAGGAGGCTTCTACCCAGGGAACCTGGGCCAAGACTCAGGGGATCCTGCCCATCAATGTGCTAGAGATCCGGGCGGTATATCTAGCCTTCAAAACCTGGACATACAGGTTACAGGGCTACCCAGTTCGGGTTCAATCCGACAATGCTACTGCAGTAGCTTACATCAATCACCAAGGAGGCACCCGCAGTCGGGCAGCCCAAAGAGAGGTGAACCGGATCCTGGCATGGGCAGAAGAGCATGTACCTTGCCTTTCTGCAATCTTCATTCCAGGGATGGAAAATTGGCAAGCAGACTACCTGAGTCGTCAGCAGCTGCTACCAGGGAGTGGTCTCTTCACCCCGAGATCTTTCAGGCCATATGTCTGAGATGGGGAAACCCAGATGTAGACCTGCTAGCTGCCAGGTTCAACAAGAAATTGGACAACTTTGTGTCCAGAACGAGAGATCCTCTAGCCTACGGGACAGACGCTCTAATAATACAGACGCTCTAATAACTCCATGGAATCAGTTCTCACTGATCTAGGCATTCCCTCCGATCCCTCTTCTACAAAGACTGCTTCGCAGGATCAAGGAGGAGGGAATACCAGTAATCCTAGTGGCCCCAAAACTGGCCCAGGAGGCCTTGGTACGCCGAGATTGTAAAAACGGCGATAGGAAGGCCCTGGAAGTTTCCACTCCGACATGACCTGCTGTCACAGGGTCCAGTATTCCACCCTTCCTTACAAAGGCTAAAGTTGACGGCCTGGCTGCTGAGACCCACATTTTTAAAAAGAGAGGGGTCTCTGGTCCGGCTCTTTCTACGCTCATTAATGCTAGAAAGCCAGCCTCCAGACTCATCTATCAGAGAGTCTGGAGAGCATACGTTTCCTGGTGTGAATCCAGATGTTGGAATCCTCAGAAGTATGAAATAAGTAGGATTCTTGCTTTTTGCCAGTTAGGAGTGGATATGAATTTAGCCCTTAGCACCATCAAAGGGCAAATATCGGCTCTATCAGTCTTCTTTCAGAGACCATTGGCATCTCACTCCCTAGTTCGGACATTCATTAAGGGGGTACTGAGGATAAATCCTCCAGTTAGGACTCCCTTGTGTCCATGGGATTTGAATTTGGTATTGTCAGTGTTGCAAAAGCAACCTTTTGAACCTATTCGCCATATTCCTTTAATTATATTAAGTAGGAAGTTGGCCTTTCTGATTGCTATAGCTTCTGCTAGGAGAGTATCAGAGCTAGCAGCTCTTTCTTGTAAAGAGCCTTATCTAATTTGTCACAAGGACAAAATCGTACTACGACCCCATCCGGCTTTTCTACCTAAGGTGGTGTCGGCTTTTCACTTGAATCAAGACATTGTTCTGCCTTCCTTTTTTCCAAACCCGCGGACGGCGGGGGAAAATTATTACACTCTCTAGATCCAGTGAGAGCGGTAAAGGTGTATCTGCAAGCAACCGCTCAGATACGTAAAACAGATGTTTTGTTTATTTTACCAGATGGGCCCAAGAAGGGCCAAACGGTATCAAAATCCACCATTTCCAGGTGGATTAGACAAGTAATTGTTCAAGCTTATGGTTTAAAGAACAGGACTCCTCCTTTTCCTGTTAAGGCGCACTCTACCAGGGCGATAAGTGCTTCATGGGCAGTGCACCACCAGGCTTCGATGGCTCAGATCTGTAAAGCTGCAACTTGGTCTTCAGTCCATAAATTTTCCAAATTCTATCAAATAGATGTGAAAGGACATGAGGATTCCGCCTTTGGGCGAAGTGTGCTGCAGGCAGCAGTATAGGGCTTCTGGTCCGCAAGCGGCCTGTTTTGATCTGTGTCTCCCCCCCTTCATATGAGCATTGCTCTGGGACGTCCCATTATGTAATGACTAGCTCTGTGTCCCGTGGTGTACGATAAAGAAAATAGGATTTTTATAACAGCTTACCTGTAAAATCCTTTTCTTGGAGTACACCACGGGACACAGAGGTCCCCCCCTTCTTATGGGAACCTTACTGCTTTGCTACAAAACTGAGGTACTTCCCTGATGGGAGGGGTTATATGGAGGGGAACTGTCTTCCATTGGTTGTGCCAGTGTCCAATCACCGCTGGTGACCCTTAACCCATTATGTAATGACTAGCTCTGTGTCCCGTGGTGTACTCCAAGAAAAGGATTTTACAGGTAAGCTGTTATAAAAATCCTATTTTTCTTGTCATGGGGATCTTTGGTTTTCTCAAGTCAAAAGATCCAGGCAGTTGGTAAGTTTCTCTGTGGGAATCCACTTCCTCTGCCCTGTTGCTGCGCTCATCCACCGCACAGGCCCTCCGGCAAAAAGGGCCCTGGCTCCTAGTCCCTGTTTGGTTTCGAAAAGGGCGCCAATGGCGCACGGGCGCGCGCGGGCGCGTGCACACGCCTCCTATGAAAAAGAAGGGGCGGGGCGGGTGGATGACGCTCGATGCGCGCCGCGGCGCTTCTGCGCATGTGCAGGCGTCCCAGCATGGTTAAAAGACACAGTACAAGTGTCAGCTGGATGCAAACAGAGCTAGCAACAAACAGTGGCACACAGAGGCGGTTGATGCAGGCATCCCCATAGAAAGGCACTTTAGTGGACACCAGCTGGTATATAGCAGCAACTGTGTTAGACTATTACCAGCAAAAATTGGTGTATGACGACGGGAATACCTCAGCTTTGTGCTTAAAGGATATGTCGTCCAGACGCTCCGGAAATAGATCTTCCAGGAAGCCAAAGGGGTCTCCATCGGGCTCTGAGGATATTGTGCATGCTTTTACTGCACCAATCTCCCCTGAGAATTCAGAGGTCAGTAGCTGTAGAAACCCCGCAGGAATGCCTGGTGCTGCGGCTGTCCCCAGTCCACCTGCTCCTGTATATATAACAGAGGAGGTTTTATCCTCAACTCTGGGAGGATTGGAAGAGAGATTAACAGCATTGATCGCTGCTTCCCTGTCACAGGAAAAGCGCGTCCGATCTCCGTCTCCTCCTTCAGAGTGCCTGTTAGTGGAGGAACAGCCCCACACAGAGATCGACCTACCTGAAGGGGATCAGGATGAGGTTGATTCAGTTATGGAGGAATCAACAGTGGAAGAACCTTTCTCAGCATCTCAGGCTGAAAGATTATGGGTTCAGTCTCTGACTAACATGGTCCGATCAGCATTTAAAATGCCTCTGGCGAAACCACCATCCACTACGGTTTCCTCGCTGGGGTCGCTGAAAGCTCCCCAGGCTCTCTGTTCCTTCCCAATCCACCCTTTATTAGAAGGGCTTATTTACCAGGATTGGGAGCATCCTGATAAAATATTTGCTCCCCCCAAGAGATTTCCGGTGATCTATCCCATGGAGGATAAGTTCATAAAAAAATGGAGGGTCCCTACAGTGGACGCAGCCATCTCTTCTGTTAACAAATCACTGACATGTCCAGTAGATAATGTTCCAATGTTCAAAGACCCAATAGATAAAAAATTGGAGTCTTTACTAAAATCTGCTTTCTCTACAGCAAGCATGGTGACACAACCTGCGGTAGCAGCGATTGGAGTCTGCCAAGCAGTGAAAGATCAGTTGAAACAAGTCTTAAGGGACTTACCAGATCAGCAGGCTCTTGCCCTAGCTGACCTGCCTAGAGCCTTGTGTTTTGCGGTGGACGCCATAAAGGATACAATCCAACAGGCCTCCCGCTTTACGCTGTCTATAGTACATATGCGTAGGCTTCTGTGGCTCAAAAACTGGTCTGCTGAAGCTCCCTGTAAAAAACTGCTGGTTAGCTTCCCATTTCATGTAGAACGCTTATTTGGAGAAGATCTGGACAAATATATCCAGAAAATTTCTGCCGGTAAAAGTTCACTCTTACCGGTTAAGAACAAGAGTAGAAGTCCTTCTTTTAAGAGGCCTACTTCTCCAGTCCCGGGCACATCGGCTGTGAAGCAGTTCCGACGGCCTCCGCGGTCAAATTCAGGGGGCAGAAATCAGGGACAATCACAGGGTAACAAGAAGCCCTGGATCAAGAGAGGTACAAAACCTCCCCCCAAGGCATGAAGCGTTGCCCCCACTCAATCGGGTGGGGGGAAGACTTCAGTTGTTCACAGAGACCTGGCGGGACACCATCAGAGACAGATGGGTGCTCTCCGCAGTAAGTCTGGGATACAAGCTGGAGTTAAAAGGCACTCCTCCTGCCAAATTTATGAGGTCAAACGTGCCAAGAGATCCCCAGAAGAGAGGATCCCTCCTTCTGGCACTAGAACAACTATTGCTCCAAGGTGTAATCATGAAGGTTCCCCTGGAAGAAAGCGGATTCGGGTTTTACTCGAACCTTTTCACAGTCCCCAAACCAAATGGGGACGTGAGGCCCATATTAAATCTAAAAGGGCTAAACAAGTTCCTAAATATCAGGACTTTTCGGATGGAGTCGATACGATCGGTGGCCACCGCCCTACAAGGGCAGGAATGGTTAGCCTCGATCGACATAAAGGATGCTTATCTGCATATTCCCATCTTTCCGGCCCACCAGAAATTTCTACGCTTTACAGTAGAAGGGCGCCATTTTCAGTTCAGAGCCTTACCTTTCGGTCTGGCCACAGCACCACGAGTGTTCACAAAAATTCTGGCCCCATTATTGGCCAATCTAAGAACACAGGGTGTAACGATAATGGCATATCTAGACGACCTGCTACTAATAGACCACTCAGTGGAAAAGCTGGAAGTAGCTATTCACAAGACAATCAAGTATCTGGAATATCACGGTTGGATTATCAACCGGGACAAGTCAGCTCTAAGACCAGTCAAAAGTCTGGAATACTTAGGGCTAAGGCTGGATTCAAATCAGAGAAAGATTTTCTTACCTCCAGAGAAGGTGTCGTCTTTAAAAGATTTGACCCACTTAGTGGGTACAAAAAGAAAACCATCCATACGCCTCTGCATGAGGCTGCTGGGAAAAATGGTGGCTTCATTCGAAGCGGTACCCTACGGTCAATTCCATTCAAGGAATTTGCAAAGGGCCATACTGTCAGCCTGGAACAAAAAAGTTCAGGCTTTAGACTTACCAATGTCCCTGTCCCCTTCCGTTCGCAAGAGCCTCCATTGGTGGTTGGTGCCCCAGAATCTGGAAAAAGGGAAACCCTTCAGTCCGGTTTCTTGGAAGGTAGTCACTACAGATGCCAGCCTCATAGGCTGGGGGGCAGTACTGGAGCAATGGTCTCTCCAGGGCAAGTGGTCAGAAGCAGAAAAGGCCCTGCCCATCAATCTCTTAGAGATACGAGCAGCCCGGTATGCCCTAGTAGCATGGACATCCAAACTCCAAGGGTCCCCTGTCAGAATTCAATCAGACAATGCCACAGCAGTGGCATATATCAATCACCAGGGTGGCACCAGGAGTCGTGCAGCCCAGAGGGAAGCAAATTGCATCCTGGAGTGGGCAGAAAAATATGTCCCAGCCATATCCGCGGTTTTCATCCCAGGAGTGGAAAATTGGAGAGCGGACTTTTTAAGTCGCCAACAATTATGCCCGGGGGAATGGTCTCTTCACCCCGAGGTTTTCCAGGCAATATGCCAGCGGTGGGGAACACCGGATGTAGATCTGCTAGCATCCAGATTCAACGCAAAGGTGGACAGATTTGTGTCTCGCACAAGGGATCCTCTAGCTTGCGGCTCGGATGCCCTAGTGTTCCCTTGGGATCAGTTCAAGCTGATATATGCATTCCCACCGCCACAATTGTTACCGCGATTACTCCGCAGAATCAGGGTAGAAAAGAAACCAGTGATTCTGGTGGCTCCAGCGTGGCCCCGAAGGGCATGGTACGCGGAGATTGTAAAAATGTCAGTGAGGAGTCCTTGGACCCTCCCACATCGTCCGGACCTGCTGTCGCAGGGACCGATATACCACCCTTCCTTACCAGCCCTAGGTTTGACGGCCTGGCTATTGAAGCCCACATTCTGAAAAAGAGAGGGCTCTCTAATTCTGTGGTATCTACCATGATCAATCCCAGGAAGCCGGTATCCAGGCAGATCTATTATAGGATCTGGAAAGCGTACATTAAGTGGTGTGAGGCCAAGAAATGGCATCCACGTAAGTACGTGATAGGGAGGATTTTGGACTTCCTACAGTGGGCTGTAGATAGGAAGCTGGCCTTGAGTACTATCAAGGGTCAGATTTCGGCCTTGTCAATATTTTTTCAAAGGCCCTTGGCTTCGCATTCACTAGTCAAAGCTTTCATACAAGGAGTGATGCGTATTAGCCCTCCGGTTAGTATTTCCATATGTCCTTGGGACTTAAACCTGGTTCTGTCAGTTCTACAGAAACAACCGTTTGAACCATTGCAACACATTTCCTTGGTTCTTCTCACCAGGAAATTGATTTTCTTAGTAGCCGTTTGTTCGGCTAAAAGAGTATCGGAATTAGCCGCCTTGTCCTGTAAGGAGCCATATCTGGTTGTCCATAAGGACAGAGTAGTATTACGTCCTCATCCAGCCTTTCTTCCGAAGGTGGTATCGAGGTTTCATTTGAACCAAGATGTGGTTCTTCCTTCTTTTTTCCCCAAACCTAGCTCGGTAGAGGAAAAGTTATTACATTCCTTGGATGTAGTAAGAGCAGTTAAAGCTTATCTAAAAGCCACTGTTCAGATTTGTAGAACGGATACTTTGTTTGTTCTGCCGGAAGGCCCTAAAAAGGGTCAGGCAGCATCAAAATCCACTTTAGCCAAGTGGATTCGACAGGTCATAATACAAGCCTATGGCTTGAGAAAGAGACCGCCTCCGTTCAAAGTTAGGGCGCACTCCACAAGAGCAGTTGGAACTTCATGGGCAGTGCATCACCAGGCCTCCCTGGCTCAAGTATGTAAGGCCGCAACATGGTCTTCGGTACACACGTTTACTAGATTCTACCAGGTAGACGTTAGAAGTCAGGAGGATGTCGCCTTTGGGCGCAGTGTGTTGCAGGCCGCAAAAGATCCTCATGCCTGATGGCGCCCAGCTTATTTATCCCTCCCCTCATTTGGCATTGCTTTGGGACGTCCCATTAGTAATGACTAAGTCGCTCTGTGTCCCGTGATGTACGAAAAAGAAAAAAGGATTTTTATAACAGCTTACCTGTAAAATCCTTTTCTTGGAGTACATCACGGGACACAGAGCTCCCACCCCTCTTTTTGGGACACTTATTGCTTGGCTACAAAACTGAGGTGCTCCCGGATGGGAGGGGCTTATATAGGGGAGGGTACTTCCGGTTTGGAATTGGCCAGTGCCAACACCTGAAGGTAATCTATATAACCCATTAGTAATGACTAAGTCGCTCTGTGTCCCGTGATGTACTCCAAGAAAAGGATTTTACAGGTAAGCTGTTATAAAAATCCCTTTTTTTAAGGCTTAAAACCTGGAAACGCAGGTGTCCCTTTAAGGCTGAGGAAGAAGAGAAGTTCTTCAAAGTTCCGTGTCTGGATGCTTCGTTAGCTCAAATTTCCAAACGTTCGGATTTGTCCTTCGAAGATTCCAGAAATATTCGGGATCCGATGGACAAAAAAATCAGAAACCTTGCTCCGCAGATCCTGGGATGCCAATGCTGCTGGTATGGGCCCAGCATTAGCCTCCCCCTGTGTCGCCAGAAATGTGGATGCATGGGTTCACAGGCTAATAGAGCACGTAGCGCATAAGAGTAAATCTAAAGAGGTATTCGATTCTCTGGAGGTAGTTAGCAAGGCAGTAGCCTATTTAGCAGATGCCGTGGTAGAAATGGTCAGAACTACTGCCAAGTCGGCAGCACTTCTAAATTCTGCTAGAAGAGCCCTTTAGGTAAAGACGTGGGATGGAGATGTGACATCCAAGTCTCGTCTTTGTGGTATACCCTTTGAGGGATCTCTGCTCTTCGGTTCAGACCTAGAACAGGTACTGTCCCGTTCTACAGAAAAAGGCAAAAAAATTCCTGCAAAACCCAAAAAGGATAAAGGGAAGAAATTTTTTCGAGGCCCCCCTAAAGACCGTTTTAAGGAGAAAAAGGAGCTAAGAAAAAAGTGGGGATTTGGTAGGGGCAAGGAAAAGGGTGTAATCCTTTTCTCCAGGCCCTGTACTTCCCACAAGGAGTCCAAATGACGCCAACATAAAAGTTAGTGGGAGGCTCTCTTGGTTCCTCCCTCAATGGGAAACCATCACACAGAGTCCTTACATCCTAAACCTTATAAGGGAGGGTTACAAATTAGAATTTCTGTCCCTCCCTCCTTCAAACTTTATTCTTATCTCCCCAAAGACCCATTGAAAGCAAGGGGCCTTTTGGGGAGTGTCCACGAACTAGCAGAACAGGAGGTCATTATCCCTGTTCCCGTAGATCAGTTCGGCCAGGGGTTTTATTCCCACATATTTGTGGTACCAAAACCATCCGGAAAATTCCGGCTGATCATAAACCTACGGAAGCTAAATCGGTACTTGGTGTACAAAAAGTTCCGGATGGAGAGTATCTATACTGTCAGAAGACACCTTCAAGAGGGAGTTTTCATGATTACGTTAGATTTGAAGGACGCTTATTTGCACGTCCCCATTGCCCCGAAACATCAGAAATTCCTGAGGTTTGCAGTGCAGACAAAACAGGGCGTCCAACACTGGCAGTTCAAGGCACTCCCCTTCGGCCTAGCAGCCAGTCCGAGAATCTTCACCAAGGTTCTGGCCGAGGTGGTGTCTTTTCTACACCTCCAGGGGATAGCCTTGATCCCATACTTGGACGACATGTTAATCTTCAGCCCGGCCCTGGAACAACTCCAGTCAGACCGAGAAAAAGTGCTGACCACCCTAGAATCCCTAGGGTGGTTGATCAGCCGAGAGAAGTCCTCCCTGGACCCCTCACAATCCCAGGTGTTTCTAGGGTACAGGGTAGACTCAGTCAGCCAAAGGATCTTTCTTCCACAAGAGAAGATCATAAAGGTGCAGAGAGCAGTGTCTACTCTCCAGAGTGCAGGGGAGGCCTCTCTAAGGACCGTTATGAAAGTTTTAGGACTTATGTCATCCTGCATCCCAGCGGTCCAATGGGCACAGTTCCATTCTCGGGGGCTCCAGAGGTTCCTTCTCTCCTCCTGGGACGGAAGAAGAGAATCCCTGGACTTAACAGTTCCCCTCTCAGAGGAAACAAAACACTTCCTAGACTGGTGGCTGAACTCGGACAACCTGTCGGGAGGTCGGTCCTGGACCTAACAAAATCTGCTGATTCTGACCACGGACGCAAGTGCCTGGGGCTGGGGAGCTCACATGGTAGATCTCTTCACCCAGGGCCGTTGGGATCGGGAGCAGAGCAAAGCTTCCTCCAATTTCAGGGAGTTGTTAGCAGTCGGAAAAGCGTTAAACTTTTTCCGAAAGCAGGTCCAGGGAAGAGAAGTACAGATCTTCTCGGACAATGTAGTGGCCGTGTCCTACCTAAACCATCAAGGGGGAACAAGGTCCAGCAAGTTGTTGAAACTAACCCAGGAAATTCTGGGGGCAGCAGAGAAATATATTCTCTCAGTTTCGGCAGTCCACGTAAAAGGGTTCCTCAACATTCAGGCAGACTTTCTCAGCAGACAACCCATTCATCAAGGAGAGTGGGAGCTAAACACCAAAGTTTTCTCTCTGGTAAGCCGACACTTTGGCAAACCAGAGATAGACTTGTTTGCCTGCAGGAAGAACAGGAAAGTTCACAAGTACTTCTCTCTCACCAGGGAGCAGGGCTCCCGAGGAATAGATGCCTTGGCCCAAAGCTGGGAGTTCACTCTGGCGTACGCGTTCCCTCCCCTGATGCTCATTCCCCGGGTATTGCAGAAGCTATCCCATTCAAATGGGTGCCTTATCCTGATCACGCCCTGGTGGCCGAAGCGGGCATGGTTCCCCACCCTGGGGAGGTGGTCGATTGCCCCTCCGCAGCATCTCCCGTTCAGACGCGATCTCCTCTCCCAGGGACCAGTGTTGCATCCCGATCCAGGGTTTCTTTCCCTGACGGCATGGTGTTTGAGAGGGGAGATCCTCAGGCGCAGAGGATGTTCGGAAAAAGTGATTGACACACTTTTGCTGAGTAGGAAGCCAATCACTAGGCAAATTTATGCGAAAGTTTGGAGAGTATTCTCTCGCTGGGCTGAGTCTAGAGAAGGTTCTCTCCAAACGATCCAGACGGTCCTGGATTTCCTCCAAGAGGGGACTGACCAGGGCCTAGCAGTCAAGACCCTCAGGGTTCAGGTCGCAGCCTTATCAGTGTTTTTGGACCAAAGACTGGCCCTAAACCCACTGGTAAAGAGATTTTTGACAGCCAGGGAAAGGGTAACCCCGGTGAGAACAAATAGGTTTCCACCTTGGGATTTACCCCTGGTATTAGATGCTCTAACCAAAGAGCCCTTTGAGCCGTTGGCTCAGGTTTCTGTTAAGTTTTTGTCACTTAAAATGGCCTTCCTCCTGGCGATCACCACAGCCAGGAGGGTTGGCGACCTACAAGCTCTGACTATAAAAGAGCCATTTTTGTTGCTCCTAGAGGACAGGGTAATCCTCAGACAGGATCCTTTATATTTACCTAAAGTGACCTCAGATTTCCACAGGTCACAGGAAATTATTCTCCCCTCCTTTTGTCAGAATCCCAAAAATGACAAAGAGGAAAAGTTACATTTATTAGACGTTAGAAGATGTCTTCTAGTCTATTTAGATAGAGTGAGTGAGTTCAGGAGATCAAATCATTTACTAATTTGTTCTATTTTGTTTTTAGCTTGTTGCCATGTAGTTTTGAGGTGTGTGCAGTCCCAAACCAATGTACAGATAAAATTGTATTGAGACTTATTTTTCAATAAACCGTTTGTAAAGTAAATCATTTACTAATTTGTTTCTCTGGTCAAAAGAAAGAGCTTCAGGCTTCTAAACCTACGATAGCCAGGTGGATTAAACAGACTATCGCAGTAGCCTCTGATCAGTCAGAAAAACCCGTTCCAGCTCATATTAAAGCTCACTCAACTAGATCTCTGGCGACCTCCTGGGCAGAGAGGGCAGGCGCTTCGATTGATCAAATCTGCAGAGCAGCAACTTGGACGAGCCAAAATACCTTCCTGAGGCACTACAGAGTGGAGCTGTTGTCCCCTCAGGACTTGGCGTTTGGCAGGAAGGTCCTACAGGCAGTGATCCCACCCTAAGGTAGGCCTGAACTTCTTGCTCATCGTCTCAGGTGTGCCGTCCTGGAAGAGGACTAGAGAAAAGTACCAGTTACACTTTACCGGTAACGGGTTTTCTAGGAAGTCTTCCAGGACTGCAGGCCTACTTCCCTACCCTTAATTGTTGGTCATGTTTTATTCTCACAGAAGGTACCCTCTGACACCGGTGTGGGCTTATACTTTGTCATAACTGAGGGACAGAGGGAAGGGTAGGGCCTTTTAAACTCTGTTGATTGTGTTTCCTGTCAGGTGGAGCTCATCATCTCAGGTGTGCCATCCTGGAAGACTTCCTAGAAAACCCGTTACCCTTAAGTGTAACTGGTACTTTTTTTCCTTCAGAAATGACACTTTGTGCAGGGACAGTTCTAAACACGGGAAACACGCGCTGCTTTACAGGCATACTATACACACCCCCTAGGTACGAAATTTAAAGGAATATTTCACTTTTATTGTTTCACTTTAAGCAATATTAAAATCACTGCTCCCGAAAAAACGGCCGTTTTTAAAACTTTTTTTTGCATTGATACATGTCCCCTGGGGCTGGACCCGAGTCCCCAAACACTTTTTTTATGACAATAACTTTGCATATAAGCCTTTAAAATTAGCACTTTAGATTTTTCATGTTCGAGTCCCATAGACTTTAACGGTGTTCGGATGTTCGAACAAATTTATTGCCTGTTCGCAAGTTCTGGTGCGAACCGAACTGGGGGGTGTTCGGCTCATCTCTACTTATCAAGGCACCATTGCTTCTCCATGAAGATGAGGAGAGGGAGGAAGAGGGGGATGTGAAATGCGATACCTCGTAGTCCTATGACTGGAAGTTTGGGTGGTCCCCCTTAATCTCTCACAAACTAAAAGACACCATTACGATGTTTCATGGGCGAGGTGCTCTCCTGCTTAAAGCTAGAACCATCACCACCTGATGGAAGGTTTTCAGTATGGAAACCCTTTATAAAATTAAGAAACCTAACGGGCCCTTTCCGGTTCACCCACTTGTACTTGGACTGGCAGAAACCAGACAAATTCTATACACCTTCCAGGAGGTTTGTACAACAGTACCCAGTGAAGGAGGCCTATCACAAATAGTGGAAAGTGCCTGGGGTGGATCTGACTATTTCTTAGCTCAATAAATCGTTAACAGGCTTTAGGGAGTGCCCCAATCTCTAAAGAGATTGGGGCTTCCTTAACAGGAACTATCTTGCGCTCTCGAACACAGCCATGCAACCGTTGGTGGTGTCTATGGCTGTTTGGCAAACAGAAATCACGCGTAATTTATTCCTGCAATGAACAAAAAAAAAATGCATCCTTTTTTTAATGGCACCTCAATACACCTTGGTAATTAAAAATGCATGGTAACAAAGTATCGTGTTTTGGTGAAATGTGATTTTAAAAAAAAAGAACAAAGTGTCAATTGTTACTCTTGTGTGATTTTCGTGTGTAGCACATGCACATCCCACCTGCATAGGTGTGAATGGAGCCTTAAGCCCTGTACACACGATCGTATTTCCTATGGTTTTTTTAACCAATGGATTTTTCCATCTGAAAACCGATGAAGCTGACTTTCATCAGTCTTGCCTACACACCATCAGTCAAAAATCCGACCGTTCCAAATGCGGTGACGTAAAACACTCAGATGAGCCGAGAAAAATGAAGTTCAATGCTTCTGAGCATGCGTCGACTTGATTCTGAGCATGCGTGGGTTTTTTATCCGATGGAGTTCCCCACAGACGATAGTAATTTGCTATCGGTTTTTTAACCATCGGATAAATTTAAAACATGTTCTATTTTTAAACACCGATGGAAAAAAGACCGATGGGGCCCATACACGACCCCCCTGCGGCGCGCTCGCGACCCCCTGCCTTCCCTGTGAGTCGGACCGCAGGTCCCGCGGACTCGATCGCCGCGGGGATCCCCGCGATCGTCTCACGGAGGCATGGAGCGGGGAGATGTTAGTGTAAACACAACATCTCCCCACTTCCCTACTGACAATGTCACCGATCTCCGCTCTGTGTAATCAGAGCGGAGATCGGTCACGTGTCACTCGTAGCCACGTCACCACACAGTAGTAATCACTCCCCTAGGCACACTTAACCCCTTCAGCGCCCATAGTGGTTAACCCCTTCACTGCCAGTGTAATTTTTTACAGTAACCAGTGCATTTTTATTGCACTGATCGCTGTAAAAATGACAATGGTCCCAAAAATGTGTCAAAAGTGTCCGCCATAATGTCGCAGTCACGAAAAAAATCGCTGATCGCCGCCATTACTAGTAAAAAAATAAAATTAATAAAAATGCCATAAAACTACCCCCTATTTTGTAAACGTCGCACGACCGCGCAATTGTCAGTTAAAGCGACGCAGTGCCGAATCGCAAAAAGGCGCCTGATCTTTATGCTGCGTATTGGTCCGGGGCTTAAGTGGTTAAATTGTTGATAATACTGTACAATAATCTAATCTAGTTTGTAAACCTCTCTCTTGGATAGCAAGAATTTCCAGCTGCTGCAGGCAAGTATGGTAGGAAAACCTGCCAGTTATCTGTTTGCTAGTAATTAGCGATGCAATGTCAAACGTTTCCAAAGTGTATTTCAGGGTAAAAATTCATATGCAGTACATCTTTGCAGTACACAAACATTCCTCATGTTTGCTTAAGGGGGGGAGGGATTAAAAATGCAGGAGGGGCTAGTTGGATAACTTGAGATAACACAGAGGGTGTGCATAGGACAGCTATAAATTTGTGACATGTGGGGCAATTCACTAAGCATTAAATAACTGCTAATAAAATGCGGTAAAATACTGCATGCGGTACAATTGTGCAAGTGTTAAATTCAATTTAAGAATTTTGCTTTAAATACCGAATGTGGTTTTTGATTTAGCGGTAATTACTGCATTATTTGATGTGGTACTTTACCGCATTAAGCTGGTTGGTAGGGAGCTGTCCGGGAAGCCGGTCGTTGTGTTTTTAATGGCTGACTTCTCAGCTGAATATAAATAGGCCCTTTTGGGTCTGGTATGGATTTTAAGGAGAACCCCACGCCAACGTTTTATAAAAAAAACAGCGTGGGTCCCCCCCCCCCCCCAAATCCATACCACCAGACCCTTGCCTGAGCATCAAAAAAAGAAGGAGCAAGTAGCGCAGATCTATAATCCCATAATCTTGTCATTTGAACCCACAACAGTACAAATACCCTCCAAATTACCTTTTTTTTTTTTGGAAAGTGGACAGTCCAAGGTAGACCTGGGATTAGCACCCCATACTTAGGAATTATTATCTGGGAGAGAATTGAGAATTGTCCATTGGAGGGGTGAACCAGTTGCTCACAAAATCAGATAAAGGCTTATGCCAGGTCTACATTAAAGCACTAAATGACCCCCTTAACTAAGGGGCCACATTAAGTGTGGTGAGTGAATTGGTGCCTCACACGTGGTGGAGCACAGGAGTGGCTAATTAACAACTTACCGACTGCCTCACACTTACTACTCTTAAAGGGCAGCCACGCTACGTGGGATTGCGCGTGTGTATATGTGTGCTGTGATTTTACAAAGTGGGTCCCGTGGACCCGATGTCTGCCGGCACCCACTGATCATTCAGTACACAGGGATCCTGAGTTCCTGTAAATCAGAAACGCCAATTCATGCCTTCCATTAGTAAAAGCACCTTCCCCACTACACTGAATCACCACACATTTAACCCTTTGATCACCCCTGATGTTAACCCCTTCCCTTTCAGTGGCATTAGTACAGTGACAGTGCATATTTTTAGCACTGATCACTTTAATGTCACACTGGTCCCTAAAAAGTGTCGGCTGTCTGATTTGTCTGCCGCAATATCGCATTCCCCTATAAGTCGCTGATCGCCGCCATTACTAGTAAAAAAAAAATCATAAATATATCCCATAGTGTTTGGATGCTATAACTTTTGTGCAAACCAATTAATATACGCTTATCGGGATTTTCTTTTAACAAAAATATGTAGCCGAATACATATTGGCCTAAATTTCTGGAAAAATTTTATGTTTTACATTTTATTTTTTTATTGGATGGGATTTATAGCAGGGTAAGTCTGATTATTGAAGGAGAGCAGGATGAGTTCCCAGCACCCTAGAGGACTGACCACGTGTGTTCTCCTGCTTAGTGTAGTCAGTTTTTAATAGGACAGCAGAGGGATTGGCAGGAACACCAGGGATTTCACATAACAGAAGGAATACAAAGAGAACAAAATACTTTTTCATACAAGTGTATGTTACTGCAGGCATTTTTCAGGAATATGTGGGGGGTAACAAACATTTTTTTTGAATGAACATTGAAAGCAGCTAGATAGGTTAGGGATGGCTTGATTTTGAGCTTTTACTGCTTGTTAAGAATGTGTAAATACTTTTATACAAGTACATGGTACAGCAGGCACATATCAGGAATATGAAATGTTAGATTTACATACTCTTTAAAGCAGGTAGTGAGAAGGCGTTACAATGCCTCCTCATCGCCTGTCAAATACTCTCTGTAGAGCCATCCAAACACAGATGGTTCTTCATAGAGAATCACACATGTGAATGAGACCTTGTGGTGACACTATGACTGGTGTGTGGTGGTGATCAGCGAAACTGTGACTGGTGTGGCTGTGATTGGCGACACTGTGAATGGTGTGGCGGTGGGCTAGGGACACTGTAAGTGGTGCGGAGGTGATCAGGAACATTGTGATGGGTGCGGCGGTGATTAGTGACACTGACTGGTCTGGAGGTGATTAGGGACAGATCCTGACATTGTACGGTTATAGTTACACTGCACTTTCATTGGTCCTGTGACGTGTGGTCGCTGTTAATCACAGTAGTAAACATATTGAAAGCCTGTGTTTAATATTACTACTGTGATTGGTCACAGCGACCACATGGTACAGGGCCAACGGAATGTTATTGCGTGCTGTATATTGCCTCTAGCATCGCTTCTGTCTCGCCTTGCTGGAGGCTACCGTTTTGTTGAAGCAGTTGCGTCCTTATTGGAAATGCTCCCCCTCTCCTTCGGCTCAAAAACCATATGTTGCTTTTTTTAGTTAAAATATGTACATTTTCAGCCTTGACTGTATGACTTGGTTCAGATAAAGAGGAAGGGTGACAGAAATGTTACAGTGCTGAAGTTCACAGGCTGCCCATGGGAGAGAAAGGAGAGAATATTAGGGGTGGGGGGATAAGAAAATACACTGTATTTATAAGTTTAAAGTGGTTCTAAAAGCTGAAGGTTTTTCTTTAAAGCGGTGTTCCGGCCTAAAAAAAATAAAATTACTGCAGCTGCTGGCTTTTAATAATAGGACACTTACCTGTCCTGGAGTCCCTCGATGTCGGCATCGCAGCTAATGTTACCATAAGCTGTCGGGTGCTGCTGTCGCCATTGCGGGTAAGGGAACCCGGCAGTGTAGCCTTTCGGCTTCACGCCGGGAACCCTACTGTGCATGCGCGAGGCCCGCTCCTCTCTCCTACTGGCCTGGCGGCCGGGGGAGGAGAAGGGAGCCCCACGGTGATGTCACGGGCCGTGACCTGGACTCCCGGAAGTGGTAAAGGATACCTGTCAGACGGGTATCCTGTCCCCCCTCCACCCCGAAAGGTGCCAATTGTGGCACCGGAGGGGGGGAGGAATCCGATGAGCGGAGGTTCCACTTTAGGGTGGAACTCCGCTTTAATGCGTTCTCTGCATTAAGGTAAAAAAACCTCCAGTGTGCTGCTCCCTCCAACCCACCCTTATAGTTACCTTAGCCCAATCTCGATCCAGCGATATCTCTCAGCTCTCTCCCTCATTTGCTCAGATACAGCAATGGAAGCCATTGGCTCTTGCATCTTTCAGTCACAGCCAGTGAGGAGGGGGTGGGGCCAAGCTGCATTCTGTGTGTCCTATGGACACACACTGCCGGCTTGGGAGTGAGCATGCACACATGCCCCCATAGCAAGCCACTCGGGGGGGGGGGACCTGAGAAGAGGAGGATCGGAGCTGCTCTGTGCAAAACCATTACACAGAGCAGGTAACTATAATATGTTTGTACTCATTAAGATGTTTTTTTAAATAACAATCACTTTAACTTTTTGAGTCTCCTAGGCAGCAGAGTTTTTCCTGTCACCTCTCCTGTTATTCTTTTCTCCCTCCCTAATCTTTCCTTCCTCAGCACAGTCTGTGACATTCCTGTTGCTTTCTTCCACCTTCAGCAACAGTAACTCTTAAAGCTGTCAGTTGATCGGCCTCTAGTGGCTCTGATTTTAGGCACAGTGCAGAGAATAGAGAACAACTGAGCATGTGCAAAGCGGGGTGAGACACTATTACTGGATATTAAACATTATAGGCACTTATTTTTAATATTTTACATAGATCACTTCAGGCTGGTCCTTTTGCAGGTATAGCTATCAGAACTTAGTTTTCGGACTAAAGTTCAACTTTAAGATTTTTTATGGCCAAAAATACAGATTTTTGCATGTGTGCAAAAATTGAAAAAAATTGCTAGTGCGGAAGTGGTTAAAATATATTTTCACTTACAGCTCAGTATGTTTTATATTTTTTATTTTGCGAATAAGGGCTAATTTATTTCTGTTCTGTTTGCAGCTTTAAGATCGGAAAAAGTAAAACTTACTGCTTGTGGGAGAAATCACACCTTGATCTGTACAGGTAATATTTGTGTTCTAATGCTTTTTCTATGTGAAAATATTTGTGCAATGTAAAGCACTTTAAACTCCCAATGTGGGTACAATCCAATGGTGCATAATCATTTTAAAATCTCTATAAGGGCTCGTTACCCTGAGCAACAGTGAGACGGTAAAAGCAGTCAATTGAGTAGCAGTTTTAACCCCCCCCCCAATCACCGTCCCAAACAAAGCAATGCAGCCACTCAAGGCTGTACCCATGCCACATAAAAGTTAAATGGCATGTAGCATTCCTCCCAAATGCTACACATTCAAGTCAATGAGGATACACCGCAAACACTCCGCTACCCCATGCATTGCGCATTTGTTGGCAAAAATGGGGTTATAACAGGTTGTGAGCAGGCGTTTCATCGCTTCCTCGCCACCTATCTGGAGCGCAATCGAGGCAAGGGAGCTTTAGACGCATGTCTAAATCCGCACTTACACACATCCTGTCTTAGGGTGACAATGCTGCTCATCCATAAATACAATACAGTGAGTAAACTCAGAACTGAAAGTGTGTTACAGGCAGGATCACCATCACCAAGTGAAAATAAAGGTAAAAAAGCTTGGCAGTATTTAATATGTGGCAGTTAAGCTGCCATATATTAAAGTGGTTGTAAAGGTTCCTGTGTTTTTTTTTTTGTTTTTTTTTTAAATAACAAACCTGTCATACTTGCCTCCACTGTGCAGTTAGTTTTGCACACAGTGGCCCCCGATCCACCTGTTCTGGGGTCCCACGGCGGCTCTCGCGGCTCCTCCCCGGAATAGCTAACCCCCTCTGGGAAGATCTCTCCCGAGGGGATTACCTTGCGGGCGCGCTCCTGTGTCATACACTCGGCGGCTATGGACGCTGAGTGTATGACTCGGCTCCGCCCCCCATATTCTTTAAAACCTAGGATACCTACTTGACCTCTGGAAAATGTACCCTTCTTCATGACCAGGCCATTTTTTTGCAATACGGCACTGCGTTACTTTAAATGACAATTGCGCAGTCCTGCAGCACTGTACATAAATTAAACTTGTCATATTTTTTTCCCTACAAATAGTTTTCTTTTGGTGGTATTTGATCACCACTGGGTTTTTCTTTTTGTGCTATAAACAAAAAAGTTTGACAATTTAAAAAAAAAAACAGTATTTTTACTTTCTGCTATAAAACATATTCAATTAAAAAAAAAAATATTTGTTTATAAATTTAGGCCAATATGTATTCTGCTACATATTTTTGGTAAAAAAAAAAAATCCCAATAAGCATATATTGATTGGTTTGCGCAAAAGTTATAGCGTCTACAATGGGATATATACTGACATTTTTATTTTATTTATTTTATACTAGTAATGACGGCGATCAACGACTTGTAGTGGGACTGTGATATGGGGGCAGACAATCTGAAATTTTTGACACTTTGTGTGAAACAATTGACACTAATACAGTGTACAGTGCTAAAAATATGCACTTTCACTGTCTGGGAAGAGGTTAAACATCTAACGCAATCAAAAGGTTGTTGATTCATGATTCATGCCTAACCAGTGTTTTTGTGTACTATGTGTGGTGTTTTTACTAAGGGATGTGATGAATTTTCTTTTCCTGCTTTACAGGGAAAGAAAATCCATCACAGCTCTGCCTTGTGTCTCTCCTCGCTGATCAGCTGATCGGCTTGTGCAGCGCCTCCTACCCGTAAGTGCTTGGTTACATACTTGGGTACGTGATCGAGCACAGGAGAGCTGTTCTGTGGTCAGCAAGTGGGTACACAACGTGTGTGTTTGTTTGTTTTTTTTTGTTTTGTTTTGTTTTGTTTTTTTCACTTGAAATTTTATTTGAGAATTTTCACAGTATTTTTTTTTCTTTTTTTAGCTTGAAGCCTGACGCAGCAGTTAAAAGTGTATGACCTATAAAACATGCGACTTTAAGATTTTGCTTGCAATATAATTGTAAATAGTTTCTTTTTGTTTTAAAAACAAATAAGAACCACAATTTTGGCCAATGTTCACTTATTTTTAGTTACTCAATGTCTCGTATTGCTTCTAAAGTTAAATGTTAAGTGTACGATTTTTTTCTTGTTGAGAAATAATTGGAAGTCCTGCTGCTTTGCCAAGTAATTGTGGGTTATGGTTCCGTATTTGTTGTGTGACTTTTTGTTCATGGAGTTATTAAAGCAGGAGTCTATATCAATATTGGCCAACAACTAATATCTAAGAAGAAGAAATGTCTTGGGCCTTTCTTGTATAGTAAATATCCTGAAGCAGCAAGCCGATGTTCTTGTTAGCCAAACAAATACATCACAACAGGTGAGAAATTTTTCAGCTAAGTCTAGAGGTTGCCATGCTATGTGATGAAAAGCAGAAGCCTGTGTGGTTCACTGACAGAGAGCTGTCTGCGGAAAATGAAAACATACTCCTGTGTTTTATCTTTTGTAGTACAAGGAAAGGTCTACTCCTCTGGATGGAACAGCGAAGGACAGCTGGGACTTGGTGACACGACGGAAAGGGCGAGCTTTCATGAAATCTCCTTCTTCAACTCTCAGTATAAAATCAAACAGCTGTCGGCTGGATCCAATACATCAGCTGCCTTAACTGGTAGGTGCCCCGTATTAACGCTTATTACCAACTGCCACATCCAGTGATCTGACAGGTTCAGAAATGTTTTTCTTGTCATCGTTTTACAGAGTAATATGTATGTGTGAATGGAAAAGACCGATGTTCTGACAAGCTAGAAATAAGTAGAAATAAGAAATTATATCCTCGGGATGTCTCCTTTTCCGATGTAGCCAAGTAACAGAAATGAAAAAACCTTTCTTAAAGTGCAACTTTACTTTAAAGGGGAGCCGAGAACTGGTTTTGTGTCAATCCATTTTAACTGTCATGAGAGAGATTTAGAAACTACCACTGCTGACCTCTCTAAAAATGTTTTTCTGACTTCTCACTTGTGTAAGTTGGCGCTATTTTCTTTTCTAACCACCTGAAATACAGTGCAATCTTTCAATTTTTCACACATGTAGTATCTGCATTTTTGCTAGAAAATTACTTGGCGCCCCCAAACAATTCTATATTTTCTGAAAGAGACCTTGTAGCATAAAATGGTGGCAGCTGCAATTTTTTTATGTTACACCATTTTTTTCAGAACAGTTTAACACATGCATAATTTAAATTAATAATTTAACCACTTGCCAACTGCAATGTGTGTGTGTGTGTGTGTATATATGTATGTGTGTGTGTGTGTGTGTGTGTGTGTGTGTGTGTGTGTGTGTATATATATATATATATATATATATATATATATATATATATTTCTTTATCGTACACCACGGGACACAGAGCTAGTCATTACATAATGGGTTAAGGGTCACCAGCGGTGATTGGACACTGGCACAACCAATGGAAGACAGTTCCCCTCCATATAACCCCTCCCATCAGGGAAGTACCTCAGTTTTTTCGCCAGTGTCGAAAGGTGTTGGACGCGTTAGGAGGTGCTAAAGGAAAGCTCTACCAAAGAGACCCTGTGGGGGTAAAAGAGCTATGCTTTCGGATCCATCCAAGACGCCTACAAGTTAAGCCAAAACTGGATGGGATCCGGGCCTCATCCATGAGGCAGCGCCTGTAATGTCTCTCTTCGGAGGACTGGGCTCTAAGATCCAGCACTTTCGCTATTTCGCTAAAAGTCCTGGTAAGAGTCTTGTACAAGGCCCAGGGGAGAGGTATCCTTTAAATAGGAACCCATATCCCTGAAGGTTGGCACACATAGCCCACCGTGAAGGGTGAAGTTTGGTATCTGTCTGAAAATTTTCAGCAGAAAAAACCTGCGGCGTGGATAAGGTAAGATTAGAAGGTCCATAACTAGGTTTGGGACCTTTTTTAAAAAGTGGATGTCTTCTCTTTTTCCGCCACTGGGGGGAGTAAAGAGCTGAATATACTCACCTCACTCTGTTCAGTGTCGGCTTCGGCGAAGTACACTGCTCGTCACCTCCGCTGCTGAGCTTGCTTGGGCACCCCGCTCCTCCTTTCGGTGGCCGACACAGACACCTGCAGGTGCAAGTAAGTGGGAACAGGGGCTGATGAGAGTCCTCTCTCACTAGGGCCACCGCCATAGCGCTAAGAGCCGCGCGCGTGGGAGTGCGCTTTATCGTAGGGGGGGGCCGAAGGCGTGCGCGGGCACGTGGGCGCGCGCAGGCACAGAAACGGCGCCAAATTTAAAAGACTGTCAGTGTGAGGCACTGCAGCAGCAAGCAAGCTCGTTTGTTCTCTTATTCCTGGCAGAGAAACACAGCAGCTATACAGGGACGTAAGACTCCATGTGGTTGGACTGGGTACTTCCTAGAAGACATCCATGTTATGCATAGCTATGTGTTAAAAGTTGCATACTTAATGTAAATTGCTAAACTAAGCACGGTAGTATATGCATTTAGGTACCTTGTATTTTGTCTAAACAGTAAGTCTTCCAGGGGAAGTAATGCGGACAAAAAGAGATAAAAGAGCACCCCTGCCTGAGACAGGAGGCTCTAGCTGTGCTGACTCGGTACCTTCCTCTCCTGTGTTGCCAAATGCACCTGTACAGGATGAGCCATTACCTCTGTCAGGTATGGCGGCTTCCCCAGTGAAGCCTGGGCCCGCTTATGTCACTGAGGACACTTTATCAGCTGCCCTAAATAATCTGGAGGAAAAGATTGCTACCTTAATCGCTAAATCCTCTAAAAAGGACAATAAGCGAAGCAGATCTCCTCCAGTATTGGACCTCCCTTCAGAAGTACCTGAAGAGGAGGAGGATGAGGAGGAGGCTACATCAGCAGAGGATGAGGAGTCAGACGGATCAGGGATATCGGATGAGCCTTTTTCGGTATCCCAGATTTTAAAGTCACAGGTACAATGCTATGCAGGAGCTGTGCGATCTGCATTTAAGTTACCCTCTTCAGAGGTAACGGAATCACCTGTCTCCTCCCTAGGATCATTAAGATCCCTGCAAGGTGCATGCTCCTTCCCGGTTCATCCGTTACTAGAGGATCTAATGTACGCAGATTGGCAACATCCAGATAAGCGTTTTTCACCCCCAAAAAAGTTTAACATTCTTTATCCTATGGAGGATTTTTTTTTAAAGAAATGGAGCCTGCCTGCGGTAGATGCGGCTATTTCTTGTGTAAATAAAAACCTGACATGTCCAGTGGATAATGTACAAGTGTTTAAAGATCCTTCTGAGAAGAAGTTGGAATCCCTACTGAAATCCTCCTTCCTTTTGGCCGGCTCAATTATCCAACCTGCAGTAGCAGCAGTCGGTATGTGTCAGGTCGTCAGCCAACAGGTAAAGCAGGGGCTGAAGGAGCTGCCTTCAGAGCAGGCTAAAAATTGGGAGAATTTGCCTAAAGCCTTATGCTTCACAGTGGATGCCATGAGAGATTCTATCATACAGGCATCACGCCTTACACTCCAGCTGGTACAGATGCGCAGAGTACTTTGGCTTAAGCATTGGTCAGCGGAAGCCCCATGCAAAAAGTTGTTGGCAAGTTTCCCGTTCCATGGCGAATGCCTATTTGGGGAAGATTTAGAAAGATATATCCAAAAGATATCAAGTGGTAAAACGACACTTTTACCTGAGAGAAAGAAAAACAAGAGACCTTGTTTTAAACGCACTCTCTCCCCAGCTCCTGGGAAATCAGACTCCAGCCAGTGGCGACAGCCTTTTCAGCCGCCCACAAAAGCCAAAGAACAGGCTCAGAAGAACAAGAAGCCGTGGGGTTCAAGAGCTAATAAGCAAGCCCCCAAAACCTCTCATTGAAGGGGCGCCCCCGCTCGGCCGAGTGGGGGGAAGGCTTTGTCAGTTCTCAGCGACCTGGCGGACAGAAACCCAGGACAAATGGGTGGCATCCACAATATCCTCAGGGTACAAACTGGAATTTCGAGAGATCCCATCTTCTCAATTCCGAGGTTCAAAACTCTCCAAGGATCCACAAAAAAGAGGATCCTTCTTCAAAGGTTTGAATCACTTAATAGCTCAAGGTGTGGTTACAGAGGTACCCCAAAAGGAGCGAGGTTCAGGTTTTTACTCAAACCTCTTTGTGATTCCAAAACCAAATGGAGAAGTCAGACCCATCCTGGATCTAAAATCTTTAAACCGGTTTCTGAACGTTCGCCATTTTCGAATGGAAACGATTCGATCCGTGGTCGCTACTTTAAAAGGCGGAGAATTCATGGCGTCCATAGATATCAAAGACGCATATCTACACATACCAATCCTCCCCGCTCACCAAAGATTCCTAAGGTTTGCGGTAGAAGATCGCCACTTTCAATTTGTGGCCCTGCCATTTGGTGTAGCCACCGCGCCCAGAGTATTCACAAAGGTGCTAGCGCCTCTGTTAGCAAACCTGAGAACACGGGGCCTTGCGGTAACAGCCTATCTAGACGATCTACTAATAATAGATCAGTCAAAGGAGGGATTGGATCACGCTGTAGACACTACAGTAGGATACCTGGAGCATTTAGGATGGATTATAAACTTACAAAAATCCTCTCTCCAGGCCCAAAGAAGGATAGTGTACCTGGGCATGATCATAGATACAGCCCAAAACAGGGTATACCTGCCAGAGCCAAAGATACAGTCTCTGAAAGACCTGATCCACAAGGTCAAAGCAAACAAAAGGCCGTCTATTCGCCTTTGCATGAGACTATTGGGAAAGATGGTAGCCTCTTTCGAGGCGGTCCCTTACGCCCAGTTTCATTCGAGACTACTTCAAGGCAATATTTTAGCCTCCTGGAACAGGAAGAGCCAAGCTCTGGATATACCCATGCGCCTGTCCTCACAAGTACGCCACAGCTTCAATTGGTGGCTAGAAGCCAAGAATTTACGGAAGGGAAAGTGCTTCCTCCCAGCAGCCTGGAAGGTGGTGTCTACGGATGCCAGCCTATCGGGCTGGGGTGCAGTATTCGAGGAGGCTTCTACCCAGGGAACCTGGGCCAAGACTCAGGGGATCCTGCCCATCAACGTGCTAGAGATCCGGGCAGTATATCTAGCCCTCAAAACCTGGACATACAGGTTACAGGGCTACCCAGTTCGGGTTCAATCCGACAATGCTACTACAGTAGCTTACATCAATCACCAAGGAGGCACCCGCAGTCGGGCAGCCCAAAGAGAGGTGAACCGGATCTTGGCATGGGCAGAAGAGCATGTACCTTGCATCTCTGCAATCTTCATTCCAGGGATAGAAAACTGGCAAGCAGACTACCTGAGTCGTCAGCAGCTGCTACCAGGAGAGTGGCCTCTTCACCCAGAGATCTTTCAGGCCATATGTCTGAGATGGGGAAACCCAGATGTAGACCTGCTAGCTTCCAGGTTCAACAAGAAATTGGACAACTTTGTGTCCAGAACGAGAGATCCTCTAGCCTACGGGACAGACGCTCTAATAACTCCATGGAATCAGTTCTCACTGATCTATGCATTCCCTCCGATCCCTCTTCTACAAAGACTGCTTCGCAGGATCAAGGAGGAGGGAATACCAGTAATCCTAGTGGCCCCAAAACTGGCCCAGGAGGCTTCCACTTCGACACGACCTGTTGTCACAGGGTCCAGTATTCCACCCTTCCTTACAAAGGCTAAATTTGACGGCCTGGCTGCTGAGACCCACATTTTGAAAAAGAGAGGGGTCTCTGGTCCGGCTCTTTCTACGCTCATTAATGCTAGAAAGCCAGCCTCCAGACTCATCTATCATAGAGTCTGGAAAGCATACGTTTCCTGGTGTGAATCCAGAAATTGGAATCCTCTGAAATATGAAATAAGCAGGATTCTTGCTTTTTGCCAGTTAGGAGTGGATATGAAATTAGCCCTTAGCACCATCAAAGGGCAAATATCGGCTCTATCAGTCTTCTTTCAGAGACCATTGGCATCTCACTCCCTAGTTCGGACATTCATTCAGGGGGTACTGAGGATAAATCCTCCAGTTAGGTCTCCCTTGTGTCCATGGGATTTGAATTTGGTATTGTCAGTGTTGCAAAAGCAACCTTTTGAACCTATTCGCCATATTCCTTTAATTATATTGAGTAGGAAGTTGGCCTTTCTGATTGCTATAGCCTCTGCTAGGAGAGTATCAGAGCTAGCAGCTCTTTCTTGTAAAGAGCCTTATCTAATTTGTCACAAGGACAAAATCGTACTACGACCCCATCCGACTTTTCTGCCTAAGGTGGTGTCGGCTTTTCACTTGAATCAAGACATTGTTCTGCCTTCCTTTTTTCCAAACCCGCGGACGGCGGGGGAAAAATTATTACACTCTCTAGATCTAGTGAGAGCGGTAAAGGTGTATCTGCAAGCAACCGCTCAGATATGTAAAACAGATGTTTTGTTTATTTTACCAGATGGTCCCAAGAAAGGGCCAAGCGGTATCAAAATCCACCATTTCCAGGTGGATTAGACAAGTAATTGTTCAAGCTTATGGTTTAAAGAACAGGACTCCTCCTTTTCCTGTTAAGGCGCACTCTACCAGGGCGATAAGTGCTTCATGGGCAGTGCACCACCAGGCTTCGATGGCTCAGATCTGTAAAGCTGCAACTTGGTCTTCAGTCCATACATTTTCCAAATTCTATCAAATAGATGTGAAAGGACATGAGGATTCCGCCTTCGGGCGAAGTGTGCTGCAGGCAGCAGTATAGGGCTTCTGGTCCGCAAGCGGCCTGTTTTGATCTGTGTCTCCCCCCCTTCATATGAGCATTGCTCTGGGACGTCCCATTATGTAATGACTAGCTCTGTGTCCCGTGGTGTACGATAAAGAAAGTAGGATTTTTATAACAGCTTACCTGTAAAATCCTTTTCTTGGAGTACACCACGGGACACAGAGGTCCCCCCCTTCTTATGGGAACCTTACTGCTTTGCTACAAAACTGAGGTACTTCCCTGATGGGAGGGGTTATATGGAGGGGAACTGTCTTCCATTGGTTGTGCCAGTGTCCAATCACCGCTGGTGACCCTTAACCCATTATGTAATGACTAACTCTGTGTCCCGTGGTGTACTCCAAGAAAAGGATTTTACAGGTAAGCTGTTATAAAAATCCTACTATATATATATATATATATATATATATATATATATATATATATATATATATATATATATATATATATATATATATATATATATATTAGTACATCAAGTGATCTGAATGAAACGGATACTAAAACCGCGCTAATACTAAAATAATCCGTGTGATAAACACAACAGTCAATAGGCTTTGTGCAGCAATGATATTGGGTAAAGTTCAAAGATATCAAGGGTGATGATGAGAGCAGTAGATTCAGTGTGCACCTTCCACCAAAATAAACAGCCGACTTTTCACCTCGTGAAGCACACTCTCCCAGGGGGTCAAACTCACCAAAAGCCTGTAAACAATGAGCCTTAAGAGTTCCTCAGTCACTTCGTTCTTAACCACAATATCCACAGAGATCCACAGGAAAACCAGCTCCAATAAACGTAAAAAAAAAATAGAAGAATATTGCACATAGCGTAGTTCTGTTTATTTAAAACGTTTCCCAATAAACCAAAAGGGCGCTATCACCGTGATCCTGCCTTCCCAGCGAATCCGCGTGTCTCCTTGCGGACACCGCAATTGCTTCCGGGTAGGGTAAGGTGGTGGAGCGCAGGCGTCACTTCCGGGATGTCATGCGGGTCATATCCTTACGCGTTTCGTCATATCCGACTTCAACAGAGGGCGTATTTGTTTATTTTGGTGCAAGGTGCACACTGAATCTACTGCTCTCATCATCACCCTTGATATCTTTGAACTTCACCCAATATCATTGCTGCACAAAGACTATTGACTGTTGTGTTTATCACACGGATTATTTTAGTATTAGCGCGGTTTTAGTATCCGTTTCATTCAGATCATTTGACTGTTTTTTTTACTGTACTACCATTTTTATATTTTTTTATATTTTTAAACAGCTGCTTAGGCATATTCCTTTATATTAAAATTTTGGAATATTTTTTCAATATATCATATTCTGCTGCTTGAGACCTGTGGGACAAAATTGGCGCTGAGCGGTGTACTGTAGGCCGAATATACATCCTTTTTATTTTTGTGTGTGTATAGATAGATAGATAGATAGATAGATGTATTTATTTTATATATATATATATATATATATATATATATATATATATATATATATATATATATATATATATAACTATATTTGTTTACACACACACACACACACAGTGCCCCTTGAAAAAGTATTCACACCCCTTGACATTTTCCACATTTTGCTACAACCAATGAATTTTATGTGATAGACCAACACAAAGTGGCACATAATTGTGAAGTGGAAGGAAAATGATAAATGGTTTTCCATTTATTTATTTTTACAAATAAATATCTGAAAAGTGTGGCATGCATGCATTTGTATTCAGCCCCCCTGAGTCAATACTTTGTAGAACCACCTTTCGCTTCAATTACAGCTGCAAGTCTTTTTGGGGATATCTCTACTGGCTTCGCACATCTAGAGAGTGACATTTTGCTCATTCTTCTTTGCAAAATACCTCAAGCTCTGTCTTATTGGATAGAGAACATCTGTGAACAGCAATTTTCAAGTCTTGCCACAGATTCTCAATTGGATTTAAAGCGGTGTTCCACTTGTTTATTACTTAATTAAAAGTGTAGCTGCTGACTTTTAATAAACACACTCACCTGTCCCACGGTCCAGCGATGCGGCCACACGGAGCCTCGCTCCTCTCCCCCTCTCCTTGGCGCCGTCATAGCAACTGTGGGCACCCGGCCATGACAGCGAGGAGTGCTTAAAGTGGAAGTTCCAGTTCTGGGTGGAACTCCGCTTTAAGTCTGGACTTTGACTGGGCCATTCTAACACATGAATATGCTTTGATCTAAACTATTCCATTGTAGCTTTGGCTGTATGTTTAGGGTTGTTTTCCTGCTGGAAGGTGAACCTCCGCCCCAGTCTCAAGTCTTTTGCAGACTCTAAAGCCCTGTACACACGATCGGATAACCTATGGATTTTCGTCCGATGGATTTGACCATCGGAAATCCGATGAAACTGTTTTTCATCAGTCTTGGCCACACACCATCAGTTTAAAAACCGACGGCAACAAAACGATGGCACGTACAAAACGTACGACGCGCTATAAAAGGGCCGAACAAATCTAATGGCGCCACCCCTTGGGCTGCTTTTGCTGATTTCGTGTTACCGCGTGTTAGTAAAAGTTTGGTGAGAGCCGATTCGCGCTTTTCAGTCTCCGTGCTTTGCAGATCGTTTCCTGTTGTTCAGTTTGTGCTTGTGGGTTTGTATTTGTGATTCAGTGCGTGCAGTCAGGTCGTTACTGCCTTGCAGTGCCGACTTGGCCGTTCGTTTACTGTTTTTCAGATCGTTCTTTTCAGGCCTTGCTGTTCCACGGTGCGTTCTGTTTGAGTGCGTTCTGACCAGCCGACCGGTTTAAAACCATGTTTGAAGTGCGTTCTCGTTCTCAAGCTTGTGCTGGCTTTGGGCTTGGTGTTGCAGTTAACACTGTAACCCGAGTTCAGTCTGTGAACAGGGTGAGGAGGAGTTCATGGACTAAGAATTGGTTGCTCCAGCGGGACCAATTCTCTCATATGCCTCTGCTGCGGGAAATCCATGAGAATAACCCTGATGATTTCAGGAATTATCTCAGGATGACGGACCCCGTATTTCACCGTCTGTTGGATTTGCTGTCCCCCTATATCACGAGGCAGGACACTGTGATGCACCAGGCCATCACTGCCGAGCAGAGGCTTATTGCCACGTTGAGATACCTGGCGACTGGGAGAAGCTTGCAGGACCTCAAGTTCTCAACAGGCATCTCCCCCCAGGCTCTTGGGATCATTATCCCTGAGACGTGTTCGGCCATCATTCAGGTCCTGCAGAAGGACTATATGAAGGCAATTATGCTCCTTTAACCTCACACTATATGTTTTTATTCTCCTTTTTTTTTTTTTTTCCTTCTAACACAAATATGCCTGTTTGTAATATCCTGGTAATGTCCCCATTTTCCACATGCCTTTTTTTTACCTGTAAATCCCTTTTTGGGCCCTACATGCCTATTTCCCTCCACTAACCTCTCCAGCATGCTATCGTGGGCGCAAAACCAGCTAGCCTTCTATTTTCCTTTTCATTTTTGGGGGGTCATTGCCCTCGTAGTTTGACAACCTTCCCTCCCCCCCCCCCTAAAGATGTTAAAAAATTAGTAGTTCTCAATCAAGCTCAGCAAAGTGGTAGATCCTTTTTTGGGATCCCCACAATCACCTTAGGCCCCCCCCCCTTAGATTATTTTAGAATGTCCACTCAGCGGGGGTGAGGCATCTGCTAAGTGGGCCTTTGTTTATTGTTTTGAAAAACTCCCTTAAATAATAATGTTACTCAACAATGTTTTTTGGTGTGTCATCTGCTTGCGCTGTAACCATAAACCGTACTAATGTCTTCTTTTTGTTTGACTCCACAGTTCCCTAGCACACCACAGGAATGGCTGACTGTGGCCTCCCAATTTGCCCAGCGGTGGGATTTCCCCAACTGCGGAGGGGCAATTGATGGGAAGCACGTCCACATAGTGCCGCCACCCCATTCGGGGTCATACTATTTCAACTATAAAGGTTTTAATAGCATAGTGTTAATGGCGGTGGTGTCGGCACGGTACGAGTTCCTGTATGTGGACGTGGGGAAGAACGGCCGGATGTCCGATGGCGGATCATTCGCGGAGACTGAGTTTGCTCACCGTCTGCAGGCTGGGGGTCTTGCACTGCCTCCAGATGCAGAGAAAGTTGAAGGGCTCCCGTTCGTTTTCATTGCGGATGAGGCTTTTGGACTAGGACCACACCTGATGCGGCCGTTTCCCCAACGCACCCTCACCCCGGAGAGGAGGGTTTTTAATTACCGGCTGGCCAGAGCCCGGAGAGTTGTGGAGAATGCCTTCGGGATAATGGCCAGCCGGTTCCGCCTGTTCCAGACAGCGATACTTTTGGCGGATTATAAACTGAACCACATCGTCTACTGCTGCTGCATATTGCACAATTTTCTACGCAAATTTGCAAACAATTATGTTTCATCGTTTGGGCCTGAGGCCGGTCCATCTGAACTGATTAATCTGACCGGCCTCAGCACTGCTCGTACTGGCTTAGCCCCCCAAAGTGCCCGTGAAGTACGCCAGAAATACGTAGAGTACTTCACGGGTAGGGGGGCCATCGCAATGCCAGACCACATCTGACCAATTCTTAAACCTTTTTCAAATAAAAAAAAAATTTGAATTCATACAAACTTGTGTTGTCATTCTTGTATTTTGGGTTTGTGTCTCCCAGGTTCTAGTAGTGCCAAGTGTAATTGTCCTTAGTAAATAGCCTCAAAACTCAGAGCGAAAAACACGGTTTTTGCATCTTCAGAACTGCTCTTGAGCATAGGAAGAACAAGGCACACCTTTTTTAGACTTCCCAAACGTTTTTATTGTTTGCACCGCATTTTGTTTTGGTTTTTAGAAATACTAGCCTTTTTTTTTATGTGCGGCTTTTTTGACAGAAACATGCATGGGTCGTAAGCCATTTTTTTTAGTTTGAAAAAGTAATAAAATAACACTGTGAAAAATAACAACTGGAGATGGGGTGATGGTACCCCTGATCCATCCCAAATGTTAACAAACACACTTTTTTTGGGGGCTCAAATGGGTATCTTCAACAAGATCCCATGGCTAGGGTAAACATGTGCTATCTGCCATCATGGGGGATCAATGGTCGTGCTTTGGGGATGTAAACCCTTCCTCTCCCCTACTTGAGGAGGGAGGAAGAGGTTGCACCCCCAAAACAGGGACATAGATATCCTGTGACGGCAGATAGCACATGTTGAGTCTTCAGTGTGTGCATCTTCACATTTGGGATATTGGAAATCCCTGAGATAATGTCAGACGCAGAACAAAAAACACAAAAAGGGGGGGTTCACACTATTCTCCCCAAAATATCTATCATGTTTTTATATTTTTGCTCAATCACAATCATTCTTTTTCTCATAATGTCCATTTCGCTACTGCATTCCATGATTTCCTGAATGATTATTTTGGCGCTGGCACTCGAGAATGGCGGATTTGGACTTCCTGACACACCCCCACGTTCAGTCCCTAAAACAAAAAAAAAGGTTTTACACTAGGCAGTCCTACATCTGTATTTACCTTGAAGTTGTGGTGACAGACACTGACCTGTTGTGCTGATAAGCTCCACCTCTCCTTCCTCCACCTCCCCTTCCTCCACCTCCGCTTCCTGAACCTGCTGATCTTGGTCTGCTTTGGGAGCTTTGGGGATTTTCTGTGGTGTCGGGTTACTCGTCTCATGAGCATGGTGTCCTCCCACTCTCCTCTCCCCTATGGGAATTTACAACAAAATGTATACTTTAGCACACAGACTTTTTTTAGGCCTGAAAAGGGATCCTCAATGTTTTGAAGTGGGGTACAATTGATATTTGGACTTGAGTTCCAACATGAACATATGTGATTTTGCAAACTCAACAAAGCAACATGTTATTTTTGAGGACACTCACAAATACACTTGGATAACCACCAAGGTATCCACTGGAGCACCTGTGTGTGACACCGTTAAGAAATTTGGTCATGTGGCCCAGAGTATAGTATCTTGCTGAAGAACAAAAAAGAGTACACAACTGCTGGAGTGTCATCTCCTTTACCCAGAATACAGTTTCTTCTTTCAGTCACATTCTAAATTTCCTTACAACACATCATCTAGCCAACAATGTGTAGATAAACATTGTTGAAGTAAAATGAGGCATGCCCACATGTAGTTTACGTGGATATGTGCCAAACATGTTTGGGGGAAGAGCAGCAAGTTATTGGTCCAAACATTGGCCAAATAAGTGGACTTTCCACTTAACATAAAAGATGAGATTTCAAAATGTGAACCCAGTCAAGACAAGCACATGGTGCAAAACATGGAAGAATACATATTACAATGTGAAAGAACACAGTAAAATATACTTACTTTTTTCTATGCTTTTTATAAGCTTCCTATACTGCTCCGGCTCCCAGAGCTTCAGGTCTGACCACCTTTTACGGAGTTGTTCCTTGGATCTCCTGACCCCATATTTTTTATAGAGAGTCTTTGCAACTTTATCCATAATTTGTGACTTCCGGAGATTAGGGGTGTCGTATGGGCCATGCTTGCCGTCGTAATCCTTCCTCCGCAGAATGTCCACCATCTTCGCCATCTCAGAAAAATACATATTAGTCGCCTTGTATCTTTTTTTACAGGATCGGGACGTTTCCGCCTCCGGGCTTTCCTCGTCGGTAATTTCAAGGAAAGAAGCCACCTGTGTCTGCGACATGTCGCCGTCTCACACTGTGCGCCGATCGTTAAGGGGCGGGGAAATGCAGAAAAAGTCCGTCATGGGCGGGCGACGAGGGCGGAGTTACACGCATGCGCAGGGTATAAAAAGGGGAAAGAAGTTATTAGGGATGCGCGGAGTAAGGACGACCGGAAGTGAACCCACGAAGTGAACAAAGGTAAGAAGGGAACTCGTGCCTGCAGTGGCATATTAATGGGTCATGATTGTAAAGGGCAATATTGTGATAAGTTGAGGAGAATCAATTCTGATCCTTTTTTTTTTTTTTTGTACTTGCTGATCCTAATAGATGCATAAACTAAGAGAGCCGGAGGTGATGCTTGTTTTTATTGAAAAGTATAAGGAACAGCGCAACCTTTGGGAGCTCAAACACCCTGCGTATCACAAAAGTGATGTACCACGGGCAACTATTACCAAATTAGCCGAGGCTATGAAGCCATGGATCCCAGATGCAGACTACACTATGATCAATAATAAAATCAACAACCTGCGCAATTCTTATAAAAAAAAATTCAAGGAAGTGCGCCAGTCCAAGAGATCAGGAGCAGCAGCCGACAATGTAGTAAAGCCCAAGCTGTGGTACTACAGACATCTTCAATTCCTGGATGACCAGATCGAGGCCAGGGAATCTATTTCCAGCCTTCCCTCAACCCTTCCTTCCACCCTTCCCTCCAGCGTTCCTTCCACCCTTCCCTCCACCCCTGCAGAGTCGGAGGAGGAGCCTCCCGAGCTAGAAGAGCCAGATCTTCACATCTTCAGCCCGGTATAGTATTTTTGATGCTAATTATTTTCCACTAAGTAATATGGAGTTGAACTGTTTGGCTTAGCCATAAATGATCCCCCCCCCTCCAAAATAAACCAGTAATGAGTTCAAAATTGTGTGTGATTGATTCCTCAAATAATAGAAATCTACTTTTTATTTTATAAACAGGATGAGGCAAGCCAGGAGGAAGAGGGTCAGGGGTGTGACAGGCAGGAGGAGGCAGGGCCAAGTGGGACTCAGCAGGTCCCCAGGCCTAGTGGCAGCACCGTCTCCCAAGTGGCTCCCCTCCACGTCAGACCGCCAAAACAACGGCGGATGACACAAGTGGAGGAGGAGTCACTAAAGATGATTCAGGAGGCTGCTGCCATTATGAGGGGCCCCCCCTCAACCCTACGGAGGGGTTTAGCACCTATTTGGCAGATAAGCTGCTCAGAATGGAGGCGGGACAACGGGCCCTCTGTGAGCATCTCATCTATATGGCCGTACACATGGGGGCGAGGGGGCTGCTGACTGAGGACACCCATATCTCACATCAGCCCAATCCCTCTCCCCCTTCTCCTCCTCCTCCTGCCACATCACCACCCACAGTGGCCCAGCCTGCAAGGGTGCATGGACGGGGCCGTGGAGAGAACGCTGCAGAGAGGCGTGGAAGGAAGGCTACAAGAAAGAGCAGGAGGTGATTCCCTGGCCTCGAGCTGCTCATCCAGAAATTGAAGGTTGATGGAGTACCACAGCTTGGGATGATGTATGTCTTTGGCTGCTGCTCCTGATTTCATGCTGTTGTTGATTTTATTATTGATCATAGTCAGGTCTTCATTTGGGATCTAATGACTTTATATTCTCTGCTAATTTGGGAATAGTTGCCCTTCGGTTTTTGATTTGTTTTTTCCAAAATAAAGGGAAATTTGATTACAGCCAACCTACATGCCTGATGTGTTTTTTTGAGAAGTAGCAATAAGATTGCATGAATACAATGTGTAATTAAGAACAAGGGACACCAACCTCCATGATTTTTCAAAAATGTTATATTATGTTCTGAGAAATTGACACACCAAAAAATGCACAACAAATTTTAAGAGTCAAAAAACATAAAGGTGTAATTTGGGAGGTCGGCCTTGCAGAATTTTAATAATTATTCCGAAGATCACTAGAATAAAAGACATACATTTGTCAGAACTCAGGAGAAAGTTCTGCTGCCAAAATGACATTTTAAAGACCGTTCTAAAGCCAAAAAACATGCGCTGCATTAAACGAAGCAATAACTTGCAGAATGACGAATGTGCTCTCTCCATTAGGAACGCTAGTTTTACAAGAACGAGCGCTCCCGTCTCCTAATTCAGTCTGAGCATGCGTGGGTTTTTAAACCGATGGACTTGCCCATAGACGATCGGAAATTCCCATCGGTTTTTTATCCATCGGAAAAATGTAAAACAAGTTCTATTTTTTCCATCCGATGGAAAAAAGACCGATGGGTACCATACACGATCGGTTGGTCTGATAAAAACCATCCATCGGACGGTTTTCATCAGTTAAACCAGCCTTTCTCAACCTTTTCAACACCGAGGAACCCTTGAAATAGTTCTCCGGTCTCGGGGGAACCCCTGCTAAAAATTAGAAATCTACAATTCATGATACCTTTGTGTGATGGTCAGTGGGAATAATGGTCCTTTACACTTTTGGTCATTGGGAAGAATCACCTCCTTACAGATAGCTAAAAAGATCAATGGTGTCAGTAGGAAATTATCTGAGAGGCAGAAATTGCCCAATGCTGAAGGAACCCCTAGCAACCTTTGGAGGAACCCTAGGGTTCCACGGAACCCTGGTTGAGAATCACTGAGTTAAACCGATTGTGTGTACGGGGCTTAACAGGTGTTTTCTTCTAACATTGCCCTGTATTTGGCTCCATCCATCTTCCTCTCAACTCTGACCAGCATCCCCACAGCATGATGCTGCCACCACCATGCCACACATAGCGTTTTGGCCAAAAAGTAAAATTTTGGTCTCATCTGACCAGAGCTCCTTCTTCCACATGTTTGCTGTGTCCCCCACATGGCTTCTCGCAAGCTGCAAATGGGACTTCTTATGGCTTTCTTTCAACAGTGGCTTTCTTCTTGCCACTCTTCCATAAAGGTCAGATTTGTGGAGTGCACAACTAATAGTTGTCCTGTGGACAGATTCTCCCACCTGAGCTGTGGATCTCTGCAGCTCCCCCAGAGTTACCATGGGCCTCTTGGCTAATTCTCTGATTAATGCTCTCCTTGCCCAGTCTGTCAGATTAGGTGGACGCCCTTGGCTTGGTAGGTTTGCAGTTGTGCCATACTCTTTCCATTTACGGATGATTGCTTGAACAGTGTTCTGTCAGATGTTCAAAGCTTGGGATATTTTTTTTTATAACCTAACCCTGCTTTAAACTTATCCCAACTTTATCCCTGACCTGTCTGGTGTGTTCCTTGGCCTTCATGATGCTGTTTGTTCACTAAGGTTCTCTAAATTCAGTTGTATTTATACTGAGATTTAATTACACACAGGTGGACTCTGTTTACTAATCGGGTGACTTCTGAAGGTAATTGGTTCCACTAGATCTTAGTTAGGGGTATCAGAGTAAAGGGGGCTGAATACAAATGCACGCCAGACTTTTCAAATATTTTTTTGTAAAAAAAAATGTGAAAACCATTTATCATTTTCCTTCCACTTCACAATTATGTGCCACTTTGGTCTATCACATAAAATCCCAATAAAATACATTTACGTTTTTGGTTGTAACATGACAAAATGTGGAAAATTTCAAGGGGTATAAATACTTTTTCAAGGCACTGTATATCCGTCTGGGGGCAGGACAGGGCATACGTTTTGATCTGCTTGCTTTTATAGCACGATAAGTAGTTGCCCTAGTATCAAAAATCATGTATTAAAAGCTGCACAGTCAACCCACATCCAATATTTCAGTTTTTGGTAGACGCTTGTGGACACAGGTTACTATATTGCCATGGGACTTCATTGGTGAGATCTCTATATTTGAGTTCCTGGATCTCCACATTAGAACAAGGGAAGCTGAAACATTCATAGGTGGACAGGAACACCAAAACCTCCCAGGACAGAAACGCCGTGAAGAACTATGGTAGAAAGGTCTCAGTGTTGGAATATCCAGGATTAAAAGAAACCATGGTTCTGATTCAGTCCTCCAGGCTTTACCAACAACTAAAAACACACTTTTGGATGTGCTTTTCCTTTAAATTTCACTACATACAGCAAACACTGCTAGTGGCTTAGGTTCTTTAACCACTTCCCTACCCGCCCATAGTCAAATGATGTCCACAGATGGGATATCCCATCCTGGGTGGACGTCATATGACATCCTGGGCTTTGTGGGGGGATATCTGAATGATGCCTGCAGCTAGAGGCATCATTCAGATATCCTTCTGTTCTGCCGGTGATTCTGTGCGCCATAAGAATGATCATAGCGGCGGTTCCGATGCTTGATCGTTCTTATAGGCGGCGGGAGGGGACATCCCCCCCCCTCCCGCCACCATCCGGTGCTTCTCCGGGCTCTCAAGTGCCATCGGGGGCCCGAAGAATGAATCGTCCGGCGCCAGAGGTGAACCATAGAGATGACTGGTGACCAGATGGTCACCAGTCATCTCTGACCGTCGAAGGCCCGGGCGCGATGTGATGACGTCACGCCCGGGTTCTCAGATGTAAACAAAGCCGCCATTGCGGCTAGTAAACATGAGATCGGTGAAAAAAAATTCACGATCTCATGCTTTCCAGCCTGGAGGAGAGATGTGGGGTCTTATTGACCCCGCATCTCTCCATAAAGAGGACCTGTCACACACCATTCCTATTACATGGGATTTTTACATTCCTTGTAATAGGAATAAAAGTGATAAAAAAAAAGTAAAAAAAAAAAAAAAAAAAATTTATAACGCCCCGGTAGCTCGCGATCAGAAGCGAACGCCCACGTAAGTCCCGCCCACATATGTAAACACTGTTAGAGCGCATGCAACAATTCTAGCACTAGACCTCCTCTGTAACTCTAACCTGGTAACCTGTAAAAAAATTTAAAGCGTCGTTTATGGAGATTTTTAAGTACCGAAGTATGGCGCCATTCCATGAGTGTGTGCAATTTTAAAGTGTGACATGTTGGGTATCCATTTACTCAGCGTAACATATCATCTTTCATATTTTACAAAAAAATTGGGCTAACTTTACTGTTTTTTGTTATTTTTTTTAATTCATGAAACCATTTTTACTCTTTCGTCCATGGACCGACACAGCTTCTCTATTGACAAAGTGGATATTATCCATTAATTAGGAGTGACTAGGCAGAAAAACTTGTAAAAAGTGTTGCATCACACCTTCTACAGTACCGCCCAGGGGGCGGACCCTCTGGGTATAACCTCTTAGTCTGCATCTCGCAGATCAGTTTTTTTCTGTCTAGCAAGGAGTAGGACATGGCTCCCTTCGGGCCCATTGGTCCGGGGGAAAAAAAATATATATTTTTATTTTATTTTTTTCATTTGTGGTTTCCTGCGATCTTCGATCAACTGCCGACTGGGTGACAGGCTGGATCCTCGATCCTTGTAGTCTCCCCAGTTTCGGCCATCGAGCGTGTGCCGACCCTAGCTACGCGCTGGGTTTTCCACGACATGCCCGTCGCTCCACGGGTGGCCGGTGAGCCTACGCTCCAGGGCCTGCATCGGACCACTCAGCATCGGCTGACCTTATGGCCGAGTCGCAGCAGCCTGGCCGGTGAGCTTACGCTCCAAGGCTTGCATCGGACTGCTCAGCTTCAGCTGACCTTACGGTCGAGTCGCAGCAGCCTGTCCGGTGAGCGTCATGCTCCAGGGCATACATATGATCGTCCCTTCTGGGTCCAATCACAGCATGTCTGGCCAACAGTCACCTTCCGTGCGTGGACGATGATCTGTTTTGGAATGTCTTCCAGCATAATACATGCAGGATTGGTAAGTAAAACTCCCCTGCCTCGGCTGGGTGATTTAGCTGGACATTCCTGGAGAGATCAAGTAAGTGATTGTGGCCCCTTTCTTCCCTCTCTCCCTGCCTTTCCCTCCTCCCTGGGCTTCTAGCTAAAGGTTGCTGGGTGCTGGGGGTCACCTAAGGGGTCCCACTGGAGCGGGGCTGGCTGTAACTAACATTTAAAAGAAATGTCATTTCTGCGTACCTGTGTGTGTGTGTGTGCGGCGGCCATTTTGTGGTGGTCCATGCCAAGTTTGGCCTCTTGTGACTGCCCGGCGGCCATCTTCCTGTGGTTCGGCCACACCCACTGGCCCCTATCAGGTGATCGGCGGCCATGTTTATCCACCCTATATGCATAGATTGCCATTCGGCGGCCATCTTTTTGTGGGCTACGGCTGCTTGACCTCTATCTTCGGCTCCGCGGCCATTTTATTGGAGCCCACATTATCTTCCATACAGATGTTTTTGGCAGCCATTTTGCGAAAGCCTCCGGCCTCTAGGGTGCATTACACTGGCGCGAAAATTCACACAGGAAGTGCTGATAAAAGAAGCAGACTGACACAGCAGCAGGGGACAGCATCACAGGCGCAGCACATGGCAGCATAGCAGTACCTATCCAGGGTGGTGAGTCCTCTGGGTGACCCAGCCTCTCTGCAGCACAGGAGGGTGGCCTATTGATATCTTGCCTGGAGCCCTGTGAGTGTCAGCGTGTGGTCAGCATGGCATCTGAGCCAGATGTCTTCTCCCCTGAAACACCAGATTTAGCAGCTGGTGTCCCTGAGGTGTCTATGGACGCTATGTCGGCAATCCTAGAGGCGTTTGCTGCCAGGGTGGAAGCAGCACACGGGAATACAGGAGGTAATAAACGCCCCCGTCCCCTGCAATCTTCTGGGGATATTTCTGATGCAGAACCAGGTCCAGCTACGGCTCATGGCCCAGATTCTGATGCATCAGAGACTGCAGACCGTGACCGATCGGACAGTGAGGAGGACTCCAAGTCCAGGTCAGTACGCGAGATGGCTTTGGTATCTGACCTTATTACTGCAGTGCGGGATACGCTAAAGTTGGAAAATACTGCAGAAGTAGCAGATACTCCTGTCCCCTTTGGGTTTCGTAAACCTGCCCGCACTGCTAAGGTGTTCCCTTGTGTGTCTTATTTTGACAAACTCTTATACAAGGAATGGGAGGACCCACTGAGGGTCTTTACAGCCCCAAAGAGGTTTGCAGTACGGTACCCCTTTGAGGAGAGTTTTCTGAAGATATGGACCTCTCCCCCTATAGTGGACCCTTCGGTGTCCAGACTTAATAGAGCCACCACTATTCCAGTAGAAGGGGCTCCTGTTTTCAAGGACCCTGTGGATAAGAAGGCTGAAGCACTCGCTCGCTACCTATACTCAGTGGTAGGCTCGGCAGTACGCCCGGCATTGGCGGGGGCCCTAGTATCTCAGACACTTACTGAATGGGCAAAATTGCTACTCCAGGGGTTAAAGGAGCGAGATGCTCCTGCTAATGAGATAACTTTGGCCGACCAGTTGGTCCAGGGCCTTAAGTTTGTCTGCGAGTCAGACATGGATACTATTCCCCTGCTGTCAAGAGCTTCGGTTTATGCAGTAGCAATACGCCGCCTGATCTGGCTAAAGGGCTGGTCTGCGGACCAGACTTCCAAGAAAGCCCTGTTGGATCTGCCTTTTAAGGGCGACAGACTTTTTGGGGCTTCTCTTGATGACATCATCAAGGATGCCACAGGAGGTAAAAGCACTTTGCTTCCCCAAACTAGCAAGGGTAAGGGACCACGCCAAGGGCAAGGGCCCTCCTTTACTGCACGTAAGCGGTTTTTTCGCCCCCTTAAGGTGACAGGGAAAAGACCCCAGACCGATAAAGCGACTGCCCAAGGACAAAAGCGTCCTTGGTCCCGCAAGCCTGCGGACAAATCTGCGTCCACATGAAGGTCCGCCCCCACCCAGCTCTCGGGTGGGGGGACGTCTTCGCAAATTCGCGACTCAGTGGACTGCTCTAGTCTCCGACAGGTGGGTTTGCGAAGTAATCTCCTCAGGCTACAAGATAGAATTTCTCTCTTGTCCACCGGACAGATTCATCACCTCCAATCTCCAGCTACTACCGACCCGTCGGGAGGCCCTGTATGGGGCGGTCCAGGGTCTACTGGAACGCGGGGTAGTTGTTCCAGAACAGGAACGGGGTCAGGGTTTTTACTCAAATCTGTTCGTTGTGCCGAAGAAGGAGGGGGTTCGTCCAGTCTTGGATCTCAGAGCCCTCAATTGCTTTGTGAAAGTACAAAGATTTCGGATGGAGTCGGTTCGATCTGTAGTCGCGGCTCTCCATCCGGGGGACTTTCTGGCCTCCTTGGACATCAAGGACGCATACCTGCATGTCCCCATATACTCCAGACACCAGAGGTTTCTGCGATTTGCTATCGGGAAGAACCACTACCAGTTTGTGGCCCTCCCGTTTGGCCTTGCCTCAGCACCCAGGACGTTCACCAAGGTGCTCGCTCCGATTCTGGCACTTCTAAGGCAGCGGGGTATCGCTATCACAGGTTACTTGGACGACCTTCTGCTGAAGGCCCCTTCAAGCTCAGAATTAGAGGTAAGCGTGTCCATTACCTGTCAGACTCTTCGAGACTGTGGTTGGATACTAAACACGCAAAAGTCAGTATTGGTGCCCACTCAACGCCTAGTGTACCTGGGGTTGATTCTGGATTCCTCAGAGGCAAAGGTATTCCTCCCTGTGGAGAAGTTGCAGACCCTCCGGGCTGCAGTACGGCAGCTGACTTCCAGGAATTGGTCGTCACTCCGTTTTTGCATGCGAGTGTTGGGCCTCATGGTAGCCTCCTTCGAGGCGGTCCCATATGCTCAATACCACACTCGAGTGTTACAGAAGGAAGTTCTGTCCAGATGGAACAGATGCCCTTCATCTCTGGATTATCAAATCCGAGTGAGCCACCTAGTCAGGAGATTCCTGGTATGGTGGCTGACAGCACCGGCTCTAATGGCCGGGAAGTCATTTCTTCCGGTTTACTGGATAGTGATCACAACGGACGCCAGCCCTACAGGTTGGGGGGGAGTCTGGGGTGTCCAGTCGGCGCAAGGTCGCTGGACCCCAGAGGAAGCCCTCCTGCCGATCAATGTCCTGGAGATCCGGGCAATCAAGCTGTGCCTCTTCAAATGGTCTCAGAGACTGCAAGGGCGTCCAGTCAGGATCCAGTCAGACAACGCCACAGCGGTGGCATATGTCAATCATCAAGGAGGAACAAGAAGCTCAGCTGCAGCATCAGAGGTTGCTCGCATCCTGAAGTGGGCAGAGAAGAGCGTACCGGCATTATCGGCAGTGTACATTCCGGGTGTGGAAAACTGGCAGGCGGACTACCTGAGCCGCCAGATGCTGGACCAGGGAGAATGGTCCTTACACCCGGAGGTGTTCCAACTCCTCTGCCAAAGATGGGGCACACCAGACGTAGATCTTCTGGCTTCCCGACTCAATCGGAAGGTATTGAGATTTGTGGCCCGGTCAAGAGACCCATGGGCAGACGCAACGGACACGTTGGTAGCATCGTGGGGTCAGTATCGGCTAATCTATGCCTTCCCTCCCTTAAGGCTTCTTCCTCTTCTGCTCCGCAGAGTGGAGGCAGAGGGAATTCCAATGATCCTAATCGCTCCAGATTGGCCTCAGCGTCCTTGGTACGCCGATCTATTACGTCTGGTAGCAGACGTCCCCTGGCGCCTACCACTACGGAAGGACCTGCTATCGCAAGGTCCCATATTCCATCCTGCTTTACAGTCATTGGCTTTAACGGCATGGCTGTTGAGAACCAGGTACTGAGAGACCGGGGCCTGTCAGACTCAGTAATCTCTACTATGAGAAGTGCTCGAAAACCATCCTCTAGGAAGGTTTATCACCGCACTTGGAGGGCCTACATCTCCATGTGTGAGGAAATGAAATGGCATCCGCGTACCTATTTGGTTTCCAGAATCCTGCTGTTTTTACAGCATGGGGTGGACCAAAGGCTTGCCCTAAGTACGATTAAGGGTCAGATATCTGCCCTGGCTGTCTTTTTTTCAGCGACCCCTGGCGACTCACTCTCTCGTGAGTACATTTGTGCAGGGGGTTCGACATGTGGCCCCTCCGGTCCGTCCCCCGTTACCTCCGTGGGACTTGAACCTGGTCCTCTCGGTGCTTCAGAAGGCACCGTTTGAGAAGATTAGAGATATTCCCCTATTGACACTTTCTCAGAAAGTGGTCTTTTTGGTGGCTGTTACGTCAGTTAGACGAGTCTGAGCTGGCAGCCTTGTCCTGCAAGGCTCCCTATTTGATTTTCCACAAGGATAAGGTGGTGCTGCGGCCGCAGCCTTCCTTTCTTCCGAAAGTCGTTTCGGCTTTTCATCTCAACGAAGACATTGTACTTCCATCCTTGTGTCCTCATCCGTCGAATCCTAAGGAGTCGGCGTTGCATTCCTTGGACGTTGTCCGAGCTTTGAGAGTATACCTATCTGCTACTTCCCTGTTCCGTAAGTCAGACTCACTGTTTGTTTCGGTGGCTGGTCCCAAGAAGGGCCAAGCAGTCTCATCGGCCACCATCTCTAGGTGGATCCGACAGATAGTAATCCAGGCTTACGCCTTCAAGGGTCAGGCGCCCCCCTTTCCTGTCACGGCGCATTCGACCAGGGCAATAGGTGCCTCTTGGGCTTTCCGACATCAAGCGTCTGTTTCCCAACTATGTAAAGCGGCGACTTGGTCGTCCGCTCACACTTTCACAAGATTCTACAAAGTTGATGTAGGTGCATCTTCGGATGCCTCTTTCGGCCGCAAGGTTTTGCAAGCGGCTGTTTAGAGTTGCAACTCCTCCGTTGGAGGAGTGCTGTTTTGTGTTTTGGGGTGAAGTTTGTTTTTATGCTGTTACCACCCCTCGTTTTTTCTCTGACACTGCTTTGGGACGTCCCACTTTGTCAATAGAGAAGCTGTGTCGGTCCATGGACGAAAGAGTAAATAGGATTTTTTACTCACCGTAAAATCCTTTTCTCTGAGTCCATGGACCGACACAGCACCCACCCCTCCTTTTAAGTTTGTACTGCTTTTTGACGAACTGATCTGCGAGATGCAGACTGAGAGGTTATACCCAGAGGGTCCGCCCCCTGGGCGGTTCTGTAGAAGGTGTGATGCAACACTTTTTACAAGTTTTTCTGCCTAGTCACTCCTAATTAACGGATAATACCCACTTCGTCAATAGAGAAGCTGTGTCGGTCCATGGACTCAGAGAAAAGGATTTTACGGTGAGTAGAAAATCCTATTTTTTCCCAAAAAAAGGCGTCTGAAAAATTATTGCGCAAATACCGTGCAAGAAAAAAAGTTGCAATGACCGTCATTTTATTCCCTAGGGTGTCTGCTATAAAAACATATATAATGTTTGGGGGTTCTGAGTAATTTTCTAGCAAAAGAATGATGATTTGTACATGTAGGAGAGAAGTGCCAGAATAGGCCCGGTATTGAGGTGGTAAAAAAGCCCGGTGTTGAAGTGGTTAAGAATCCATTTTTTTTTTTTTTTTTTTCAATTGTCAACTGACAAAACCCAGATTTTTTGGTACACGGAAGCATTTGATTATAAGTTTGTACACCATGCTATAGATGTTGTAGGTAGTAATTTATATGTATTTTCAACACCAAAATAGTTACTTTTTTAGGTCTGTGCTTTTAAGATTGTCAGTCTTCTACATAAGGTAAACTGCTTATGGGGCTTTACCAAGTTGCATTAATATGATTATTCTGCTATATAACTATTTTAAAGCGTACCTCAGAGGAAGACACAGATAAATGAGCGCTAGCATTATAACACAATGAATAAATTTAAGGATATTACAGTATTCACAAAATGTGTTTATTATTCAGAGAATTGTCTCCTTTAGTATTTCCTTCCCATGCATATGGTTTTAGCTAGTAAGCTCTCATTAGCAGGACCCTCCTAATCATCTTTTATTGGATATACTGGATTGGATATACTGGATATACCAGTACAACAGAGATGAGTGCTGGCTTTAGGGCCAGTTCACACCAGACGCAGTTCCGGCGTATTTATAAAAAAAATTGAAGAGCCATTTGTCCTACAAAACTGCATGTACTTTGGTTAGATGTGAATTAGGACAAAAACAAATGTTATCGGGCTAGTTTCTCACCAGGACAAATGTTGTTCTTTATACGGAATAAAGTGAATCGGGAAAATACAGCATTATGGCTACTAGATGAAACTGATGATCGTAGTAAACGAGTATTTATCTCTTTTGATAATCGGCTCCATCTAATGGCAGTAATTAAGCACTTTTATGAAAATGCAGACACGTTTGCGATAGAGCCCACATGCAGACTCTGGCAGCAAGCGGTCTATATTTCGACCTCTCTGATGCCCAGAATATGCAGAGTCTGGGGCATTTGCTGTGTTCAAGGCTGATAATTAGTTCATGAAAAGAGACCTGCTGATGGCTTTTTTTATTTAACATAAATCCAGTAATGTAAGAACCTGTAGTACCCGTACATGTAGATTACAGTTTTACTTTAAGCCCTGGTTCTTACCAATGCGGCTTTGAAATCGCACTACTTCAGCATGATTTCAAAGCCGCAGATCAGTGTGAGTTGGACCTTTTGATTTCATCGCAGCTTGCGACTTAATTTAACAGAAGTCAATGCCTAGTCTCAATGAAATTGCAAAAAAGTAGTGCAGGAAAGGTTTTTCAAAGTGGCTGCGACTTGAGTCGCAACAATTTGAACGGTTCTGTTGCCAGTAATAAAGTGCGACCTGTCTTGCGATTTTTGAACTGTCAAATCGCATGGTAAATCACACAGGTGTGAACCAGGGCTAACTGTTTATTTGTATCTGTCAGTGCCACAATTCCAAATCTGTAAAACTGTTAAAAAAAAAATAAATACTATAAATTTAGAACTTTCTTAGTTTTAGGCCCCTTTCACACTTGTGCTACTCCAAAGTCGCGCGATTTTGCCGCCGCGATTTTGACAAGATAGTCATAAGACTGTGGATCCGACTTTGCCCTACGACTTGAAGTACGACTTCAATGACCAGGGACGCGACTTTGATCCCCCAAAAATTAGGGGGAACTTCACGCAAATGGAAAAAAAAAAACGGCATGGGTTTCCCCTTCATGAGCATACCAGGCCTTCGGTCTGGTATGGATTTTAAGGGGAACCCCCACGCTGAAAAAATGGCGTTGGTGTCCCCCCCAAAATCCATACTGAAGCAGGTTATATCGCCACCCAGGTGTACTTCAGGTAAATGCAAGATCATTTTCAGTGACCCCCGGTTCCGTGAGAAATCAAAATGACACTTGGAAACGGATAGTGTGTTCATTAGGTCTCTGGGCTTTATTGATTTTTTAGAGTGGCTTATATGTAAAAGAAAGATAGGAGGGGCTAGGTCTTAACACATACGTTTCTAAAAATTATACAAACTCAGTATATTCTTATCTTATATTATACTGCTGACAATCAGGCTACTGCATGAACAGGCTTAATCACAATGACTATCAGTAGCAGGGTGTGACTCTATTCAGTTAAGCTAAGTATGTCAAAGTTCATTTCTACTTAAAATGGAGTTGATTATTTATACATTCTATTACAATCCCCTCTTTTATCACGAATGTGATAATCACAAACCCTGAAGCCCCCAACATTCACCTGGACTACTTTCTCATAAATGTATCATTATCCTAAGCATGTAAAAATAGAGAACAATAAACAGATAATCTCAGCTTCATAGCAATTGTCCATGAAATACAAAGGGGGGAGGGGCGTGACAGTCCTTAAAAGCAAGTGGGAGGGGCATGACAGCCTTTAGGCCAAAATAAAAAATTGTCCCAAAGAAAAGCACAAAAAAAATCTCTTGTATGGCTTCTGAATGTCCAATAAATTCATGAAAGGGAAGGAAAAAGAAATGTCCACATTATAATTCTCATTCTCCTAAACTTTTCCCAAAACTTTTGGTTCGATTCTGTGTTTATCCATATTTTACAGAGATCCTTCTACCCCAAAACCCTGCCTCTTTGTAAGGATAGAACTCGATATCCACAGACAGATGGGAACTGATGCATTGGGCTAGACTTGGGCTTCAGGCTGGCGTATCTGGATCACTCATTGTGATGCTCACTGGACTTTCGTAGACCTTGGGCGTGCGTCATGGCTAACCCTCAAGGTGTCATTCCAGGAATATTTTCCAACAGGTGTCCGCCTTTACTCATCTCAGCATCTCCCATGGCATTTGAACAACAAAGATGAACAACGAAGATGAACAACGAAGATTTCCATGTAAAAGCTGTAGTCATCTCTTCATCCGGATAGGGTATAAGGCAGGGTATAAATGGGGTATAGGGTAGGAATGGGATGGGCATTTCTTCTGGTTGGCTGGGGCAGATATTCCTCATCCAACATGAATAATCACAGAATCTATCTGATCAATTAAGGCCTTAACCATTGGAGGTATTAAACATAATATTCCTTATTACATGCAGAAATATAAAATGTTTCTCAGCAACAGTCTTCATTATATAGATTCAATATGTTTAAACTAAACATTTTTTCTAATCCAGTATTACAGCAGGACTTCAATAAAACTTAAACAACTTTAGTTTCTTCTATCCCCGGGACCCAAGTGGACCCGAGGAACTCGGAACTGAACATTTTACCCAAACACATATTCTGACTCAGAAGTCAGCCTCCTAACTTTTCAAATATATCTGATCATCAGCAACAAACAAAAAATTGATGGATAAACTTCATTACATCATTTAACATATCTTCACGATTGAAACTCTGGGAATTCAAAAGGTAAATATATCCAGAATAGTCACTCTGACTGTTATTCAAACAAACTTTCCCATCATATTTTAGTACCTCATGGACTCAATATATGCAGCAATGTATTTCGTGTATCCTGGTTACTTAACCCAAACTTTTAGAGAAATATATATTATCAGGAACATGGGCCTAATAACTTTTACTCCTTGAAAAAGAAAACACAATATAAGACGACTCTTTGTGTACATTTTAAACAAACACTTAAGATACCTTGTGCATTCATTAAACACGATACAACCACTTTCTCCTTTTATTCACATCCATTTGGCCACTCCATTCATTCTTCATTTTGAAATGTTTTCCATATTTGCCCTTTGAACATCTTTTAAGCACCTTTTGCCATTACTTTTTTTTTTTTTTTTCTCTCGTATTTTTCCCTAGTGCATAGGATTACACAAACCTTAAGTTACTTCCTTTTTCTTTACCAACCACAATTCCTCTGGCGTAGCACCAGGAATACATAACTTCCTTGGATGAGGCTGGCTCACACACCTGCGGTGCATTCGCACTCTGCACTACCCAAAAGGTGTGAGTTTTTCTAGGCAGTGCGGTCCGGCTTACATGCGAATTCAGGGCCATTGACTTCTATGGGAACGCTTCTGAATCGCACATGTCATTCAGTTGTGAACAGTATAAAATCCTGACCTGATATGCAATCCTGACCTGATCCTGATCAAAACTGACATGAAGCGCTGAACAACTACTTTGTCAATTAGCTGTGAAAACAGAGCTCAAACTCGCACTGCATATGTGTAAACCCAGCCCTAAATTTGTATTTAACCAAAAAAAAGAAAATCAAACATTTTAAAATCCCCAATCATTGTTCATACAGCCTAAACACAATTAAAACCATTTGCACAAATAACCATTCCCTTGTCTTGTAACAGGCAATGTCCTTATACAATGCAAAAGTTCCCCTTTTTTTTTTCCTTCTCAACATCAACAAAACCATAATACCATTCACTGAACACCGCGGGGCCCAGGGCAATTATAACACATTTGTCGATACTGAAAAGAAAACAACACCTTTTAACTTCAATAAGGTAAGGATAGGCAATTACACAATTAAAACAGTCCCCAAAGTCAGACTCCAAGGCTCTAAGGCTCTGTTTCCACTACTGTGAGTTGCTGTGCGACTTGACACATGCAAAGTCGCATGACAAGTCAAAAACCCATGTATTTCAATGGTCCTTGTTTTAATTTGTGCGACTGAAGTCGCAGCGACACAAAAAGGTTCTTGTACTATTTTGTTCCTACTTCGGTGCAACCTTTTCTCACACTTTTGAATGAAATCGCATTGCAAAGTCGCACTGCAAATCACGCAAATCTGGGGTTGCAATAGCGGAAACAGAACCTAACTGAAATAATCAAAATACCCCATGTATAAGTTAAAATGCTACTCTAAAAAAAAATTGTATCTGATCAGATTCCTCAAAAAAAAAAAAAAAATCATTTGGTACCAGCGCATACATGTAATTTATCAGTGACGTCACATTCCCCTTTTACTGTTTCCAATTCACTATGCATTTGACATGGGAATATGGGCCCAACACATTTCATGAATAGACTGACAATAGTTGCAACATTTTAACAATAAACATGTATTTTTTAATCTATATAGATAACTTTTCTGAATCAAATCCTTCTTTAACATTTTCTCCACCTCAGCAAGTCTCTCGGACTCGCTGAATATGGAATGCAAATATAGCAGTATGCTTTGCGCAAAAGCGTTGACGAAGGTTGTTTGATCCCCTCTTTCACTTGAAGTGAAATAGCAGATTTATGCAAGTGGACATACTGTACACCTCTGTGTATTGGGCTAATCAATAATTTGGATAGGAGGAATCACTCCAATAAAGCACCACACACAGATGAGTACCCTACTCTGTCCCTCTCACCTGCCCACTTTAGCAACGCTCTCCTACTTGGCAGGATCAAAGGACATATCAATTACTCAACAATCCGTTTGCATTCAGAAGAAAAAAAACAACTTATCCTTTAAATTGGAATTCCAAGACAACAAACAAACACATCAAATGTAAGCATTTTTCTCTGAGCAGATGGAAGAGAATTCCCTATACTAACAACAACTTTCCCTATAGTATAGCTAAAACCCCTTTGTCCCATCTGCACCACAGTGACAATATTTATCATACATACAAAAGTACTTACCACTCTCACAATATTTGGATATAAGCAAGGGAGATTTCTAATACTGTAGACCACTTTGACTGTTTAACCTTAGGGCCAGTTCACACCACATGCAGTCCAGTGAGTTTTAATAAAATAAAAATTCTGAAGCAGGTTATATGGTCTTCAATGGCATAGGTCACACCAGTGCTTGCAGTTCCAGTGCACTTCAGTTCAAGCATCCTTCCTGCACTGGAACGCTGCAAAAATGCATAAAAAACGCACTGGAGGGGTGAAAAAACACTGGACTGCATTAAAAATGCACAAAAAACGCACTGGAACGCATCAAAAATGTGCATGTAAAAAAACCACCTGGAACGCATCCGGACTGCATTTCTATGGTGCAAACCGCCCCCTACAGTCAGTGTATCTACACAACAAATTATCTTATTACTTCTATGCGACAGATAGAAAAGCGAAAGTAGGTTGGATCACCGAAATATAATCCTCGTTTACCATTTCAGCTCCTTGCCAAAAGGACTGTCGTGTACACTTTTCTACAGCGTTCCCAAAACGCTTCTAATTAATTAGGACCTTCTCAAAGGTACTTTACAGCGTTACCAAAACGCTTCTAATTAATTAGGACCTTCTCCGAGCACGCAGGTCAGGAAAGGGGGTGGGGACGAGCGAGCGCCCCCCCTCCTGAACCGTACCAAGCCGCATTCCCTCAACATGGGGGGGTGGATGCTTTGGGGCAGGGGGGCCCTGCGCCCCCCCACCCCAAAGCACCTTGCCCCCATGTTGATGAGGACAAGGAACCCTTCCCGACAACCCTGGCCGTTTGGTTGTCAGGGTCTGGGGGCTTATCGGAATCTGGGCGCACCCTTTATTAAGGGGGCCCCCAGATCCCGGCCCCCCCACCCTATGTGAATGAGTATGGGGTACATCGTACACCTACTCATTTCACCTTGAATAAAAAGTGTCAAAAATAAAACGCACTACACAGGTATTTAAAGTAATTTTAGTAGGCAGCTCCGGGGGTTTCTTCCGACTTCGGGGGTCTCTCCGGCCTCTTCTCCGCACTCTCTGGTTCTTCTCCCGCTGTCTTCTGCTTTTTTGCCCGCTCTTTTGCTAGCTCTTTGCCCAGTCTTCTCCGTTGCCCTCTTCTCTCTGCTCTTCTTCCAATGTTGACTCAACGCTCTCTCCCGCTGTAATGCTGTGTGCGCGGTGCGCAACGATCTTATATAGGCATGGGGCGGGGTCACCGGGTGATGTCATCTGGTGACGTCGCCCCTTATGACGTCGCTGCCCGGGGCATGATGGGACAGTGACGTCATAAGGGGTGTGCTCATCGGATGACATCACCCGGTGCCCCATGCCTATATACGCCGTTGCGCACATGGCATTACAGCGTCGAGTCAACTGGAAGAAGAGTGGAGGGAAGAGGACAACGGAGAAGACCGTGCAAGAGCTAGCAAAAGAGCAGAAGAACCCGGCAGAAGACGGCGGGAGAAGAGCGCGGAGAAGTCGGAGGAGACCCCTGGAGCTGCCTAATTAATTACATTAAGGCCTCATGCACACTGGACATTAAAATAACGTTATAAAAACGCCAGTAGCTTTGCAGTGAGTTTTTTTTTTTTCAACTTTTTCTCAACGTTTTTGCAATGGCTTTATTAGCGTTTTTCCGCGTTAGCGATTCTTGGCATTTATTTATTTATCTATTTTTTAAGATTTTTTTTTTTCAATGGATCAAAAACGTTAAACGCTGGTGGGCGACGTTTTTGAGCGTTTATCGGCGTTGGAGCATTTTTACAGCTGAAAACGTCTCTCAGAACCCACTAGTTTTGGGGATTTTTTTTCTGCTCAAAAACGCCACTGCCAAAAAGCCTATGGGGTTGATTTACGAAAGGCAAATCCACTTTGCACTACAAGTGCACTTGGGAGCGCAGTCGCTGTAGATCTGCGGGGAAGATCAAAATGAGGGGAAGCTCTGCTGATTTTATCATCCAATCATGTGCAAGCAAAAATGCTGTTTTTTTATTTTCCTTGCATGTTCCCCTCAGATCTACAGCGACTACATTTTTCAAGTGCACTTGTAGTGCAAAGTGGATTTGCCTTTCGTAAATAAACCCCTATGTGTGCATGGCCACAGGATAACATGATGGAGAGTTTAATGACTGTAGAAAAAAATGTCTACTGCCAAAAACAGCTGCTGTAAAAACGTCCAGTGTGCATGAGGCCTAAAAACCTGTGTAGTGTGTTTGTTTTTATTTTTGACGCTTTTTATTCCAGGTAAATGGGTAGGGGTACGATGTACCCCATACTCATTCACACAGGGTGGGGGGCCGGGATCTGTATCCGGGATTATTAAAGGGGGCTCCCAGATTCCGATAATCCCCCCCCCCCCCCCGCCCACAGACCCGACAACCAGCTGACCAAAGGGCCTGGTATGCTCATAAAGGGGGAACTTATGCCCGTTTTAAAAAATACGGGATCCGACTTTGATCTGACTTCAGAAAAAAAGTAGCGCAGGAACTACTTTGAAGTTGGCACGACTTAAAGTCGTGCCAATATGAATTGTAGTCATTGAAAATCAAATCGCATGACTTGTCATGCGATTTTGCAGTCCAAAATCGTGGGACAAGTCATATAAGTGTGAAAGGGGCCTTAGGCCTCGTGCACACAGGACGTTTTCTAAACTCCCTCCTAAAAGCCTTCCTCCTGGCAGCAGCATTTTGGCAAAAAATTGCCCTCCGCTTGTAAAAGTGTGCAACACTTTTAGCCGTGTTTACCCACTTCAAGCGTTTGGGTGTTAATTCATTTAATTGGCCAGAATCCTTTTATTCTGGCCATTAAAATTAATTAACGATTGAGCGCTAAACACGCCTAACATTAACGCATGTTTAAACGTGTTTAGAGCTGTTTGCAAGTGTGTTTGCTGCCCAAACTCTGCTGTTCTGGACGCACTGACAGGCGTGTTTTTTATTTTTCCTGCCTCTAAGCTCTCCTACCACGAAACGCCGCTAAAAGCCTATGTGTGCATAAACACATAGGCTAACATGAAGGGGAGTTTCATGTGGTCTTGGTGTTTAGAGTGAAGGAGGGCTATATCTTTTATTATATTTTTTTTTCTTCATTTTAAAGTGGCACTGCACTTTTGCTTATTTAGCAAGTTATACTTACTTGTCATTGCTCCCTAGCCACCTCCCTGCTCTGTTGGAGCCCTTGCTTCTTTGCTGCAATGGAGAAAGGTTTCCTTATATGGAGAGGTAACATGCACCCCCATACAACAGTGCACTGTCTTGAGAGACCAGTCACCAGACCTGTGCACTGTCACGTGGAGAGGGGAGTGGTAACATTGGAGCTTACCCAGTAGATAAGTAGATAAGCAGAGGGATAGTTTAGGTGGGTGAGTAATACCTTGCTGGGGCTGTCACTTTTCTTAAAAAAAAAAAAGTACTAACAGAAGTTTGTCCTGTAGTGCCGGTTCACACCAGCACGATGTCGGGCATCGCGTGGGATTCGCACCGCACTTCTGTGCAGATCACATGCAATGTTTGTGCGATGCGAATTTGCATCGCATTCCGACCAAAATCGTGCAGGACCCTTATTTTTGTCTGCACCAGAATCGGCTCGCATGGTAGTGAACACCCATGCGATCTGATTCCTTTATGAATTCACAGTTCGCACTGCAATATGCAAACCGATCTGTGGGTGTCATTAACTTTCAATTGACACCCGCAGTGGTTCGCATATGGCAGTGTGAAATGCCTGCGAGTTCTATGCGATGTGGGAACCGGCATCACTGGTGTCACCCGGCACTGAGGCCCCTTTCACACGGGGCGGATCAGTTTTGATGACAGGTCCGTCTCTGCGGATGATGGGTCCGTCTCCGCTTACTGTGCAGAGACTGACCTGTCAGAGTACCGCTCTGCTCTATGGGGTGATGGAAGAAAACGGACAGCCTGTCTGTTTTCATCCGATCTGACACGCTAGACAGATGGTGAACATATCACCATTCGTCTGTTTTCAGCTCATTATTTCAGATCAGATGCCAGGTGGGTGTCAGCGGACACAGGCTGGCATCCGCCTCCACGTAGAGGACAATGAGTGGCTTGATTGGGTCCGCCTGGATAACGGACAGACGGACCCAATCGGTCCGATCGTGTGAAAGAGGCCTAAAGCAGAATTTACCCCACCTATCCTTTACAGCCAAGGAAACTGCCATCTTAGCCTCTGATATGCAGTTGCCATGGTTCTGCACATTTAGGCTGCTTTCACACTTCTCCGTGGCAAAAACGCATATGCGTTTTTGCCACGGTGCGTTGCATTTTTGATGCATTTTTTTCCGCGTTTGCGTTGCGTTTTTGCCCTGGATATTTGACTGGACAAAGCTTTTCTTACAGCTGTGCAGTGTGTTTGATGCATTTTTGCCGGGTCTTTAATGCTGTTTCCATTCATTTCAATGTTGAGGTGCATCTTTTAACATATTTTTTTTTTTAACTGAACAAAAACTGATCAGTGTTGAACGCAGCCTTAAGCAGTTATGACAGCAGCCATTTAATGGTTTGACAGTTTGGTTGAGAGCACAAGAAAATGTGACAATTATCATGCATTGAATGTAACTGTTTTGGGAATCGGTTAAATTGATGGGTTTATTTCCACTTTAAGGTCCCTTTCACACTGGGGCGGGAGGTGCGCTGGCGGTATAGCACCGCTATTTTTAGCGTCGCTATACCGTCGGAATTGCGGCGGTATTCGGCCGTTAGCGGTGCGGTTTTAACCCCCGCTAGCGGCCGAAAAAGGGTAAATACCTCTGCAGAGGCGCATTGCCGGCGGTATAGCCGCGGTTTCCCATTGCTTTCAATGGGAAGGAGCGGTGGAGGAGCGGTTAACACACCGCTCCTCTCACCGCTCCAAATATGCTGCTAGCAGGACTTTTGGAGCAGTCCTGCTAGCACACTGGAGAAACAGCAGCCGCTGTTTAGGGTCGGTTTGCAGGCACTATTTTTAACGCAATACTATGTGTTAATGCATGCATTTTCATGCACTTATACACACTCCTTTAGGGCGGTCCATTCATTTTGAATGGGCTGGCAGCACATCTCAATGCATGATTCACACCTCTGTGGTTCAGTGTGCTAAAATGCATATGTGTTGTGTTGCGCTGGTAAGGTGCATTTGTTTGACATTCAAAAGGAACAGCACCACAAAATGCGTTGATAGAACATACATTTTTTTTGTGCTTCACTGCAACACACATTTCTGAATGGGCCCCAAAATATTTTTAGCATTCATGTACAATATAGAAAGGCGCGCTTGTGTGCCAAGTAACAAAAATATTCTAAACCTTATAGCTGGTAAGACACCTTGAGATATTTATCACAGTAAGCTAAACTCATGCAAATAAAATGCTGCACTCTGAAAAAAAAAATATATATATATAAAATGTAAATATTCTGAAACAAAATTGTAAAAACATCCATGTGAGAAAAGTCTTCCAAGTGAAAATGTCTGAATTATTCTTTCAAGCGGATGAGTGTGTAGTGAATCAAGACCGTCATCTCATAGGTAAATGCACATATTCGCCAGCACACCAAGGATCCTCAAATGTCGTCCAAATGTTTTTTTTGAAGAAAAATCACATCACATGAAAAATTGCAAACTTTTCGGAGGCCTCGCAGGACCCCTTTGTCAGGCATGTGACGTTGCATGCCTGACTAAGGGGTCCTGCGAGGCTCCGAAACATTGCACTTTCTCTTGTGATGTGATCTTTCTGCAAATAAAACCTTTGGACGACATTTGAGGATCCTTGGTGTGCTGCCGAATATGTGCATTTACCTGTTTTTTTTTTTTTTTTTTTTCCAGCAACCAGCTGGTAGTCGCTGCAGCACCCACTACCAATGAGCCCTGTTCCCAGGAATGTGTGCGAGGGTAATATAGACAAGATCTCATTGGAAAAGCCACCATTAAAAGGGGTCAGATGTATGCTTATCCCAAATTAATGATCTTCTGGTTAGACAAAGGTCAAACAGGCTGGTTTACATATGATCCTCCAGATACTCAAATCACGTTGGCAAAACTCCAAATCAGTATTACTTCTCTAAACACTCCAAACCCATAGTTATGTAAACATGAAGAGAATAAACACATCTTATATTGTATAATTCTTTAAAACTGATTTATTGAGCCTTAAAGTGGTATAAAAGTTTCAGCTTTTTTAAAACAAAAAACAAAACAAAACTTGTCATACTTGTCATACTTACCTACTCTGTGCAGTGGTTTTGCTCAGAGCAGCCCCAATACTCTTCTTGGGTCCTCCGCCGGTGCTCCTGGCTCCTCGATCAGTGCCCCCAATAGCAAGCCACTGGTGCATGCTCACTCATGAGCCCTGCTTTATGATGCATCCATAAGATACATAGAGCCGCTGCTTGGCCCTGTTCCCGTTCTCTCCTCATTGGCTCACTGGCAGTGATTGAGAGCAGTGGGAGCCAAATGAGGAGAGGGAGTCCCTGGACAGCCGAGGCTCTTGTGATCATTGCTGGTTCAAGAGGGGGCTCAGGTGAGTATTAGGGGGGCTGTGGGGGGGAGCAGCACACGGAAGGTTTTTTACCCTCATGCATAGAATACATGGAGGTAAAAAATATTCAGCCTTTACGACCACTTTAAAATAACACTTACAATGGTTAAAATCCATTGCGCAATTAGATGGCATTTTACCATCACTTCTGGTTGATGCGATGATGCAAGCACGACGCGTTTCGTCACTACAGACTTCTTCCGGGGCCCTGCAAGTGATACTGATCTGGAATCCTATGAGTATCGCCAATGTGATTGGAGTATCTGTAGGATCTTATGTAACCCCGTTTTGACCTTTTCTCTATTCAGAAGGTCATTCACTTGGGGTAAGCATACATTTGACCATTTTTTTTTTGTGGTGGCTTTTCTTTATGAGTCGACGGTCTTAATTTACTACATTCATCCGCTTGAAGGAAGGATTTGGACATTTTTACTTGGAAGACTGTTTTCTCACATGGATGTTGTCACATAAGGACTTCATGATTTCACAATCCATGTAAAATGGAAGGAGCTATTTTGTGTGCTGGACAGGTTGTTGAGATTAGTAGGATCCAGGGATATCTCTTTTTTTTTATCGGACACCATGTGCCACAGTGATGCCATTGGTTCCTAGTAAATTTATGCTATCATCTGAATTTAGATTCAGCCAGCCAGTATTGCATCCACTGTGTTTTGTTGACAGATACTCATTTGAAGCGAATGGCATAATAGAAATTGACTAACAAAATTTGCATCAGTATATAACATGTCTGGATGGGACTGCATTTGAAATTCAGACAGAGCCAAGGCTTATAAATGGAAAATAATTCAAGTACTGTCTTATAGACAGGCAGTTGTAGGTTATTGCAAGCATTCATTATACATAGCCGCTGCTGTGTAAGACAAATCCAGTTCTTATTCCAGTCTCATGTGAAATTAACCTGCCTTTAGACCTTGCAGTAACATAAGACTATTCTTTACCACTGCAGAGAAGATGTAGAGATTGGTAAACTATAAATAACACAAATATGAAATTGAATATGAAATTTTTTTTTGCTTTTATTTCAGTGGATGGGAAGCTTTTTATGTGGGGTGAAAACTCAGAAGGTCAACTTGGCCTCGCTGATGAAAAAACAGTCTGCAGTCCTCACCAAGTGGATATTGGAAAGCCGATTTCTTGGGTCTCCTGTGGCTATTACCACTCAGCATTCGTTACACGTAAGCAAAGCTTTAAGCGTTTGTGGACCTGGATGAGAAACTGATATATTTGCACGTAATGACAATAGGACAATTTTTTGGTGTGGGCTCTTCTGTGCAGCGTGGGTCGCTTTTCAAATCAAACGTGTGATTTGTTTATGCCGAGCAAAGCAAGTGGTTCGCATTAAAGCAGTATTAAACCTCAAACCCCAAATGTATTACATTACCAATCATTCTATGTGGTGGCTGCATTCGTTTGCTTTTCTTTGGCTTTTTTTCTGCTGTTTTTACCTGGTGATCTGGCCAGTAACACACCTGTATTAGTGAGACACCGCTCTGGAAAAATTAGCACAGGAGGCACAGCAGACAACACCAATCAATCTGGGAGAGGGGGTGTTAAATGTAATGGCAGATTTTAAACCACTAACAAACAGAAACCAAACTCCAGCTCACACTTAATCAGTTACAGCAAACCGATTTTTCCCTTTTGGGATAAAGGATTTGCATAGATAAAAGCTGATCATTTTAATCACCCCTGCCAGTGTTAAATGGTTTGTTTCATCCATGTAAACTGGTAATTCTTCTGGAGAGCTTGTGATTTGAAAAACAGAACTGCTGGCTGGCTTACCAGATGAAAGCAGGAGAATTAAAGCCTAAAAAAGGAAACCAATGCAGCCATCACATCGAAGAATTGGTAGGCTGCAATAGAGTAAATGTTTGCTTTTGGGTTTAATATTGCTTTGACACCCCCTCCCTAGCAGCAAATAACTTTTCTTACACTTCTCCACCAATCGGCTACTGGGAATAAAGTAAATACCTGGTACTTTCAGGTATGGAGGACCATGTGATTCATCCTCATGGATGATCATGCGCACATCACTGGATCGGGGTTGGGCTCAGGCAAGTATTAGGCCTCATGCACACTGGACGTTTTTGGACGTTTTTACAGCAGCTGTTTTTGGCAGTAGATGTTTTTTTCTACAGTCATTAAACTCTCCATCATGTTACGCTATGTGTCCATGCACACATAGGCTGTTATCAGCAGTTTTGGGCAGTGCCGTTTTTGAGCAGTAAAAAAAAAATTAGTGGGTTTTGAGAGACGTTTTTCAGCTGTAAAAACGCTCTAACGTCGATAAATGCTCAAAAACGTCGCTCACCAACATTTGTTAACGTTTTTGATTTATTGGAAAAAAAAAAAAATGATTTTTTTTTTCTTAAAAAAAAAAAAGGCTAACGCAGAAAAACGCTATTGCAAAAACATTGCAAAAAGTTCAAAAACTTACTGCAAAGCTACTGGTGTTTTTATAACGTTATCTTAACGTCCAGTGTGCATGAGGCCTTAGGGGTGGCTGGGAGAATGCTACCCAGAGAAGATTTTTTATCTTCATGCATAGAATGCATGAAGGTAAAAAAAAAACTTGAGCCTTTAGAACCAAAAGGACAGTTGTGAATGTCCATTAGACCCCTTTCACAGTGAGGGCGTATTGCAGGCGCTATAGCGTTAAACATGGCGCCTGCAATCCGCCCTCAAACAGCTGCTTCATTGTCTCCAGTGTGATAGCCCGAGGGCTTTCACACTGGTGCGTTGGGCTAGCAGGACGGTAAAAAGGAGCGGTGAAGGAGCGGTGTGTTTACCGCTCCTCCACCGCTCCTGCCCATTGAAATCAATGGGACAGCGCAGCTGTAAGCGGCGCATTGTGGGCAGTTTTAACCCTTTCTCGGCTGCTAGCGGGGGTTAAAAGCGCCCCACTAGCGGCCGAAATGCACCGCAAATCCGCCCATAACGTCGGCGGTAAAAATAGCGGCGTTTTACCGCCGACGCTATGGGCGGCTCAGTGTGAAAGGGGTCTTATTTTATTTATTGGCTACTTCAGCCATTCACTGCTGTTATGTGTGAATTAGGGATGGGCTCAGGCGTGTTCTGATTGTACCCGCTAGGAAGCCATCACTGCACACCACCAATCGTAGGCAGTGAGGCATTTCCTGGCCCACAGCTGCACATATACCACATTTTCACGCTGTCTATGATTGGCGGTGTGCAGTGACGGTTCCTGGCGGGTACGATCCGAACACATCTGAGCCCATCATTAGTGTGAATTAAAACAGAACTAAAGGCAACATTTTTTATTTTTTTATTTTTGCTAGGTTAAGGGAGGGTTTGTTTGGTGTTTTTTTTTTTTTTTTTTCCCCCGATCTGCGTCCTATTGAGGAGATTTCCCCTCACTACCTGTCCCAAAGCCAAAACAGGAAGCAAGAGAAGATTTTCCTTTTATTTGTGTTCTGGGAACAACCCAAAATGTGGAAATTTCTTTCACTTTAGTTTTCTGTGATGATAATGGTAAACATGATAAATAGAGGGGGTAAATCTCCCTAATGGGGACGCAGACAGTAATGAAAACCTATCCAAAAAAAATAAAAACTTTTTTGTCTTTAGTGATTCTTTAAAGGGGTTGTAAAGGTAAATGTTTTTTCACCCTAATGCGTCCTATGCATTAAGGTGAAAAAACATCCGACATTACCGCCCCGCCCCCCCCCCCCCAAGCCCCCATTTAACTTGCCTGACCCCTCGAAAGTCCCGCGCTCGCCCCCGTCATCCTCCTCATTCCTGAGCCTGGCCATTGATTGGCTACAGTGGATGGATTGAAAGCAGCGCAGCTATTGGCTGGCGCTGCTGTCAATCACATCCATTCACGCGGCTATGGCTGCCGCTGTATCACGGGAGCGCGCTTGCATGAAGGTGTGGAGTCCCTGCGGGGAGGAGCCGAGACAGCTGCCAAGGGACCCCAGAAGACGTGGATTGGGGCCACTGTGTCCAAAACGAGCTGCACAGTGGAGGTAAGTATAACATGTTTGTTATTTTTGAATTTTTTTTTAAACGGGAACCTTTAGTGTCCCTTTTTTAAATGTCACATATAAAGAAGCTTTAAAAAAGCAGGAATAATTTCTTGTTTTTGGTAGTTGAGCATTTTACTATAAACAGGTTCTTATGATTTTTTGATAGATAGATAATACTAGATTAGATTGGGTAGATGTACATGCCCACAAGCAGTTCCTGTAATGCATAGAAGATCACACTCCAGGACATAAAAATTGTATTTTTATAACCGCTTACCTGTAAAAATCCTTTTCTTGGAGTACATCACGGGACACAGAGCGGCATAGTAATTACTATGTGGGTTATAGAGCCTACCTTCAGGTGATGGACACTGGCACACCCAAGACAGGAAGTCCCCTCCCATACCGGGAGTACCTCAGTTTTGTAGCAAAGCAATAAGTGTCCCCAAAAAAGGGGCGGGAGCTCTGTGTCTTGTGATGTACTCCAAGAAAAGGCTGTTATAAAAATCCTATTTTCTTTCTCGTACATTACGGGACACAGAGCGGCATAGTAATTACTATGTGGGACGTCCTAAAACAATGCCAAATGAGGGGAGGGACACACCATAAATAAGCCGGGCCCCATCAGACGTGAGGATCTATACTGCAGCCTACAGCACACTGCCCCCAAAGGTGATATCCTCATGTCCTCTTGCATCCAACTGATAGAATTTAGTGAATGTGTGGACTGAAGACCAAGTCGCGGCCTTTACTTTTTTTGAGCCATCGAGGCCTGGTGATGCACTGCCCAAGAAGCACTAACTGCTCTAGTAGAGTGCGCTTTAACCTTAAACGGAGGAATCTTCCTTTTCAAACCATAAGCTTGAATAATGACCCGTCGAATCCACTTAGAAATAGTAGATTTTGACGCTGCCTGACCCTTTCTGGGGCCTTCCGGCAGAATAAACAAAACATCAGTTTTTCGAATCTGAGCAGTGGCCTTAAGATGGACTTTAACTGCTCTCACTACATCCAAAGAATGTAATGATTTTTCCTCCGCAGAACTAGGTTTAGGAAAAAAGAAGGGAGAACCACATCTTGGTTCAAATGAAAACTTGACACGACCTTGGGTAGAAAGGCCGGATGAGGGCGTAAAACCACTCTATCCTTATGAACAATCAAATATTGCTCCTTACAGGAAAGAGCCGCCAACTCTGATATCCTCCTGGCTGAGGATATGGCTACCAAGAAAACCAACTTTCTGGTGAGAAGGACTAAGGGAATGTGGAGCAAAGGTTCAAAAAGCTGTCTTTGCAGCTCTGATAGAACCAAGTTCAAGTCCCATGGACACAAGGGGGACTTAATCGGCGGGTTGATCTGAGTCACACCCTGCAAAAATGATCCAACTTGCGAATGGGTGGCTAGTGGCCTTTGAAAGAATATCGATAAGGCCGAGACCTGACCCTTGATTGTACTTGAGGCTAATTTCATGTCTACACCCAACTGTAGAAAGTCAAGAATCCTGCCTATGACATACTTACGAGGATGCCAGCTCTTGGCCTCACACCAGGACACATGTGCTTTCCAAACCCTATAATATATAGATCTGGATGCTGGCTTTCTCACATTAATCATTGTACAGACCACAGAATTAGAGAGCCCTCTCTTCTTTAGGATATGGGACTCAATAGCCAGACCATTAAGTTTAGAGTTTGTAAGGAAGGGGGGAATATTGGACCTTGTGAGAGCAGGTCTGGACGAAGTGCAAGGATCCATGGCCCCCCCACGGACATTCTTATAATTTCTGCGTACCAGGACCTTCGAGGCCATGCCGGAGCTACCATGATCACCGGCTTTCTCTCTAACCTGACTCTGCGAAGGAGTCGAGGCAACAACTGCAACGGGGGGAATGCATAAGTCAGTGAGAACTGATCCCACGGAAACACCAGCGCATCCGTCCCGCAAGCGAGCGGATCCCTCGTCCGGGACACAAAGTTGTCCACCTTCGTGTTGAATCTGGATGCCAATAGATCCAAGTCTGGCGTCCCCCATCTCTGACATATAGCCAAGAAGATGTCGGGGTGAAGAGACCAGTCTCCTGGGAATAACTGTTGGCGACTTAGGAAGTCCACCTGCCAATTCTCTATTCCCGGAATAAAGATTGCGGATATGCATGGAACATGACTATGAACCACTTCTTTTTTGGGCAGCACGACTTCTGGTGCCCCCGTGGTGATTGATGTAAGCCACAGCTGTGGCATTGTCTGATTGTATCCTGACCGGAGAACCGTGTAACTCGGATGTCCATGTTTCCAGGGCCAAGTGTGCCGCACGAATCTCCAAAAGGTTGATGGGCAGGGACCTTTTGGCAGCCGACCACCTTCCCTGGAGCGACAATTTCCCCAGGACTGCCCCCCAGCCCAGAAGACTGGCGTCTGTCGTTACCACTCTCCAAGAGATTGGAATGAAAGACTTCCCTCTTTGTAGATTTTGGGGTACCAACCACCAACAGAGGCTCTGACGTACTGCCGAGGTCAGAGACATAGGGAAGTCTTAAGCCTCGTACACACGGCCGAGATTCTCGTCGAAAAAAACATGTCGTTTTTTTCGACGAGATTCTTGGACAAGAAACTTGTCCCGGCCGAGTGTACACACGCTCGATTCAAAGAACCCGCGGTTCTTTGAATGGAGCGTACGCGGTGACGTCATCGACTACGACGAGCATGCGCTCGTCACATTCGTTGCCGTCGCCGCCATCTTGGTATACCCTACCTATGCCTAGGAAGCTACCGCGCATGCGTCGAATTCATTTCGAACATTCGCGGGCTTCCGGGAGGACAGGTAAGTGTACACACACTCACTTTTCTCGTCGAGAAACATGCCGACGAGAATCTCGACGAGAAAATAGAGAGCAGGTTCTCTATTTTCTCGTCGAGATTACTTGTCGGTTTTCTTGACGAGAAACCATACACACGAACGAGTTTCTCGGCAAGACATCTCTGCCAGCAAGTTTCTTGCTGGTTCTTGCCGAGAAACTCGGTCGTGTGTACGAGGCCTAAGGCTTGGACCTTTTTGTTCCAGGCGGACAGGATGGTGTTCTGCAACTTCCTTGAATAGAATTGGGCGTATGGAACGGCTTCGAATGAGGCCACCATCTTTCCCAACAACCGCATGCAAAGACGAATGGATGGTTGTCTTTTTGCACTGAGCATCTGGATTAGCTCCCTTAAGGAAGAGATTTTTGCCTGAGGCAAAAAAATCTTTCTTTGGTCTGTATCTATGAGCAGCCCCAAATATTCTAGTCTTTTTACCGGTTGTAAGGCTGATTTGGTCTAGGTTGAGGATCCAACCCAGGGACTCTAGGTATTTGACCGTGTTGCGCACAGCTATATTTAGGCTGGCGACGAGTGATCTATTAGCAGATCGTCTAAGTAGGCCATTATCGATACGCCTTGAGTTCTTAAATTGGCCAACAGAGGGACCAAGATCTTTGTGAACACTCGAGGTGCAGTGGCCAGCCCGAAGGGTAGGGCCACGGACTGATAATGGCGCTGCTCCACCACAAAGCGTAAAAGCTTTTGATGGTCGGGGAAAATAGGTACGGGAAGATAAGCGTCCTTGATGTCGATGGATGCCAACAGCTCTCCCCCCTGCAGGGTGGAGGCTACTGACCGAATCGACTCCATACGGAACGATCGGATGTTTAGAAATTTGTTTAGACCTTTGAGATCTAGTATAGGTCTTATATCCCCGTTGGGCTTTGGGACTGTAAAGAGGTTTGAGTAGAAACCCAAACCGTGTTCTTCTACCGGTACCTCCATAATTATTCCTTGGGACAACAGCCTATCTAATGCCAGAAAGAGAGATCTTCTTTTTACTGGATCCCTCGGAACGCTTGATGTTAGAAAGCGAGGGGGAGGAAATTCCCGTAACTCCAGCTTGTACCCCAGGGACACCGTGGAGAGGACCCAATTGTCCTGAATCCTCTCCCGCCAAGTCCCTGAGAATAACTGAAGCCTTCCCCCCCACCCGACTGAGTGGGGGCGACCCTTCATAATGCCGACTTGGGGGCTGATTTGGTAGGCTTTCGGTTCCAGGGTTTCTTGTGACCATGTGCCTGCCCCTGAGCCCTTCCTCGCGGACCTGACCGGGGAGGCCATCGGAACTGTTTAGAGGCTGAAGTCCCCGGGACTGGAGAGGTGGGCCATTTAAAAGAAGGACCCCTGATTTTTTTTCTTGGCTGGCAAAAGTGTACTCTTCCCACTAGAGATTTTCTGGATATACTTATCCAAGTCCTCCCCAAACAACCGCTCCCCATGGAACGGAAAGTTAGCCAGGAGCTTTTTACAAGGTGCCTCGGCTGACCAGTTTTTAAATCATAGTAGCCTACGCATGTGTACCAAAAGAAGCGTAAGGCGGGAGGTCTGGTGGATTGAATCCTTAATGGCATCCACCGCGAAACATTAACGCTCTAGGCAAGTCGCCCAAATCCCGAGCTTGCTGAGCAGGAATATCTTTCAAAACCTGCTTCATCTGGTCTTTTAGAGCTTGACAAATGCCTATACCCGCCACTGCAGGCTGCGCTACCGCACTGGCCGTAGAAAAATAAGTCTTCAACAAGGTTTCCAACCTCTTATCCATTGGATCCTTAAACATCTGAACATTGTCCACTGAACACGTCAGGGTCTTGTTCACACAGGAGATAGCAGCGTCCACTGTAGGAATACTCCATCTCTTGGTGAACTTTTCTTCCATAGGATACAAAATAGAAAATTTCTTAGGAGGAAGAAAAATCTTATCCGGGTGTTCCCAATCCTGATAAAGGAGTCCCTCTAATAACGGATGAGCCGGAAAGGAGCAGTTAGCTTGAGGAGCTTTCAAAGAGCCCAAAGAAGAAACAGAGGTAGCTGCTGGTTCCGAAAGGGGCAACTTAAATGCTGACCGAACCATCTCCGTCAGGGATTGAACTAACAATTTTTCAGTCTTGAGACTGTAAATGGTTCTTCCAACGTAGACTCTTCAGAGGCAGAAACATCAGAATGCCCCTCAGCCTGGTCCCCTGCAGGCAAGTCAACCTCTTCCTGGCACAATTGCTCTGCTGTTCGGAACTCTAAAGGGGGAGATGGAGACCTGACGCGCTTCCTCTCTGGCGGGGAGGACGCGATCAATGCTGCCAATCTTTGTTCCAATCCCCCCAGGGCTGAGGCAAAGACCTCTTCTGTCACATATACAGGAGCAGGTGGGTTGAGGGCAGCTGCAGCACCCAACAACCCCGATGGCTCACTCCGGGTGACTACCTCTGATTTATCAGGGGAGGATGGAACAGCGGAAGCATGACCGAGATCCTCAGAGCCCGACGGTGAACCCTTTTGCTTCTTAGGATTTTTTGTCCCAGAGCCCTTAGAAGGCATAGTCCCAAGCACAAAGCCGAGGTACTCACAGCCAAATCGCACCCACTACTGAGCTATAGTCCAGCGTACAAGCTGCTATAAAAAAGTCAGTCAGATGCAAAGTTAATGTGTCTTGGGGATGCCTGTATCACTGCCTGCTGTATGCCAAATCACTGAATAGTTAGAATTGCCACAGTCACTACTACCAAGCCCCACACTCCTGTGTCCGTCCGAACGCCAGGGCTGTTTTTAAAGCAGAGGATGCCCCACACATGCGCAGAAACGAGCAGGGGGGACATGGACCGTCATCACGCCAAGCCCCGCCCCCCCCTCCGTCATTCGTTCCCCATATCTCCGGCAATCCCGTGCGCACGTCGGCGCCGCCGGATCACACTGTCTGCCTAGGAGAGGAACGGAGAGAGGAGGAGGGAGGCCGCCGAAAGCTCCGTGAGCAGTAGCTGAGCCGGCGCAATGAAGGGGCAAGTAGTTTCTTGTGGCAGCAACAAAGCAGTTGGACTCCAGGAGCTGTATAACATGAACAACCCCCTCCACACTGCCCCAGGCATACACTTGCAGCACAAGGTAAAGCCCTATGTTAGACATTTTAAGAGGGCCTGAGCATCACCTGAAGGTAGGCTCTATAACCCACATAGTAATTACTATGCCGCTCTGTGTCCCGTGATGTATGAGAAAGAAATGTAATACCTTATTTGCTTAAATGCACATTTGTGAATGTCCTCCAATCTACATACATTTTGATAAGACTGGAGAAGGGTTTTCTTATCTGTTTCTTCATTGGGGATATGTTCTTTCACTTCCTGTGTGCAGCCAGAGTGGAAGATGGATGTGTGTGTGTGCGTCATTCCTCTTAACAGAGCAGGAATGGAGAAGAGTAGATGAATCGTGCCTCTTAACTGAGCAAGCAGAGAGGACAGTCATTCCTCCAAACCAGTGGTTGTCAACTTATGAGCTAAAGGGGCCTTAAATGTGGTCCCTGACCTCACAATAGGGCCTCACATAAAGTTCAATGTTCAATATATGTAATGCTTGAGAGAACCTGCAGACCTAATAGAGGAAATGAGGGTCAGAGAGTGTGGACAAGGACACCTTTTTTGGCTGGGGATAGACTGCAGAAGACCATACGAAACTGGAAACGTGATACATGAGACTAGTAGGGATCAATGCTATTACCCTAAGACCCCTTTCACACTGGGGCGGTTTGCAGGCGCTATTGCACTAAAAATAGCACCTGCAAACCGACCCTAAACTGTTTCTCCAGTGTGAAAGCCTGAGGGCTTTCACACTGGAGCGGTGCACTAGCAGGACCGCTCCAAAAGTCCTGCTAGCCACATCTTTGGAGTGGTGTGTTTTGCCGCTCCTCCACCACTCCTGCCCATTGAAATCAATGGGACAGCGCGGCTATACCGCCGGCAATGCGCCTCTGCAGAGGCTCTTTGCGGTGGTTTTTAACCCTTTTTCATCAGCTAGCGGGGGTTAAAACCGCACCGCTAGCGGCCGAATACCGCCGCAATTCCGACGGTAAAGCGCCGCTAAAAATAGCGGTGCTTTACCGCCACCGCACCTCCCGTCCCAGTGTGAAAGGGGCCTAATCGATGTTTCCACTACAGACTGCTGAGGGCCGAGGGCTGCACATCATATACCAAAGGGCCACATGCAACCCTCGGCCTGTAGGTTGGGCACCAGGACTCCAAACTGAATGGGTAGGCGGGGGGGATGAAAGGGGGTGGTCAATTATTCCCCTGAACACCACAAGCAAAGAGGGGGATGAAAGGGTGGTAAAGGGAGGAGGGTGATGTCAGTCATTCTACTGCAAAAAACGAGCATTGACCGGAGGGAGGGATGAGAGGTCAATAATATGTATGTTTTGGCTTAAGTAATTGCACTCTTTAAACAAAACATTTAATTTTTTTAATAATAGTACCGTAAATAAATACAATATATTCAAAACCATTATAAAGTTCATTTTAAGCATTTAAGTACAGTTAAAATAATGTAAGTGGTTATTACATTGCCTTTTTTTTGCGACTTTTCATAGAGGATGGAGAATTGTACACTTTTGGGGAACCTGAAAATGGGAAGCTTGGTCTGTCTGCTGAGAAGCTGAATAAACATAGACAACCTCAACATGTCCCTGGAATATTTGGGAAGGTGAAGATGGTTTCCTGTGGTGGAGGGCATACCATTGCAGTCACAGGTTTGTAACTGAATTTATTATTGGATTGAGATCTACAGTGCCTTGAAAAAGTATTCATATCCCTTGAAATTTTCCATATTTTGTCCTGTTACATCCAAACAAGTAAATGTATATTGGGATTTTATGTGATGGACCAAAACAAAGTGGCACATAATTGTGAAGTGGAAGGAAAATGATAAATGTTTTTCACATTTTTTTTAATTTTTTTTTTTACAAATAAATATGTGAAAAGTGTGGTGTGCGTTTTTGTATTCATTTACTCTGATACCCCAAACTAAAATCTAGTGGAACAAATTGCCTTCAGATGTCGCCCAATTCGTAAATAGAGTCCACCTCTGTGTAATTTAATTTCAGTATAAATACAGCTGTTCTGTGAAACCCTCAGAGTGTTAGTGAACAAACAGCATCATGAAAGGCAAGGAACACACCAGACAGGTCGGGGATAAAGTTGTGGAGAAGTTTAAAGCAGGGTTAGGCTAAAAAAAAAAAATACCCCAAGCTTTGAACATCTCATGGAGCACTGTTCAATCCATCTGAAAATGGAAAGAGTATGGCACAACTGCAAAACTACCAAGACATGGCCGTCCACCTAAACTGACAGGACGGGCAAGGAGAGCATTAATCAGAGAAGCAGCCAAGAGGCCCATGGTAACTTTGGAGGAGCTGCAGAGATCCACAGCTCAGGTGGGAGAATCGGTCTACAGGACAACTTTAGTCATGTACTCCACAAATCTGGCCTTTTTATAGAAGAGTGGCAAGAAGAATGCCATTGTTGAAAGAAAGCTATAAGAAGCTCTGTTTGCAGTTTAAGAGAAGCCAGTAAACATGTGAAAGAAGGTGCTCTGGGCAGATGAGACCAAAATTTTACTTTTTGGCCTGAAAGCAAAATGCTATGTGTGGTGGAAAACTAACACTGCACATCACCCTGAACACACCACCCTCACCGTGAAACATGATGGTGGCAGCATCATGTTGTGGGGATGCTTTTATTCAGCAGGGACAGGGAAGATTGTCAGAGTTGATGGGAAGATGGATGGTGCCAAATACAGGGCAATCTAAAGCCTCGTACACACGGTCGGACTCCAAACAAAATTTTTTGTGGATTTTTGTCCGAAGGGAGTTGGCCGGGAACACCCATAGCATACACGTGGCAGGACTTTTCTGCAAACTTTCCCAAAACTTTCTCAACCTCACGTGGTTTTTCTGCTCTTTACCGCCACCCTTTGGTCAACTTCTGCTATTGTTGGTTGATTTTAACATTGGCCCTGCGCATGCGTGTTTGTACTTCGGACAAAAGTCCAATGGATTTCTGTACACACGATAGGACTTTGCACCGTAGGACTTTTGTTGCCGAAAAGTTTGTCCGTTTGCAGAGCGAACTTTTGTCTGGTGAAAACCGAAAAAGTTTGTCCAATGGAGCGTACACACAGTAGGATTTTTTTGAAAACTTGCTCATTTTGAAGTTTGTTGTCAAAAAGTCCTACCGTGTGTATGGGGCTTTAGAAGAAAACCTGTTGGTCTGCAAAAGACCTGAGACTGGGGCAGAGGTTCACCTTCCAGCAGGACAACAACCCTAAACATACAGTGTAATGGTTTAGATCAAGGCATATTCAGGTGTTAGAATGGCCCAATTAAAGTTTTTTTTTAGACCTAAATCCAATTGAGAATCTGTGGCAAGACTTGAAAATTGCTGTTCACAGGTGCTCTCAAGCCAATCTGACAGAGCTTGAGCTATTTTGCAAAGAAGAATGGGAAAAAATGTCACTCTCTAGATGTGTAAAGCTGGTGAAGACATACCCAAAATGACTTGCGGCTGTATGTGCAAAGAAAGGTGGTACTACAAAGTATTGACTCAGGGGGGCTGAATATAAATGCATGCCACACTTTTCAAGATTTTTATTTGAAAAAAAGTTTGAAAACCGTTTAATTTTCCTTCTTCATTAACAATTATGTGCTACTTTTGTGCTGGCCTATCACAAAAAATCCCAATAAAATGCATTTACATTTTTGGTTGTAACATGACAACAAAATGTGGAAAATTTCAAGGGTTATGAATACTTTACAAGGCACTGTAAATTAAGCCTATTTCCCAAAACTTTAAAGTGTTTGTAAACCTTAAATCATTTGCTCCTTTCTGGTCTGTTAAAGAGGAACTAAATTGTGGAAACTCTGCCCAAACAATTTAGGCAATTCTGCTGACTAATCTTTTGCCCTATGCCTGTGTTATCCCTGCAGCTGAACTTGCCTGTCAAGGGACCACAGGGTTGACATTCTCTGGAGTCATTGGGGTCATGGAGTGAAGTAATGTTCTGAAGTAAATGCGGTCACAGTCGTCATAAGCTGACACAATGCTGAGGGTGCTCTGGGGCCACAAGGTGACACAGGATGTTCAGGAGTCATGGGGTGACATAAAATGCTCAAGGTGTTTACCGATGTTACAAGAGTGCACAGAGATGCTACAGTTTTGGCCTAGCAGTAGCGATGAATTGCTTGATCGCCAGACCGTGCATGGCTTCATCATTTTAAAGCTGGTGCCAGTCAGGAGAGCTCTCTCCTGACTGGCTACATCACTTGTGCTCCAGGTGAAACCCAGAAGTACTAATGGCTGCTTGCTGGGGAGATCCCATGCTGACACAGAACAAAGATGAGTATGCCATTTCCCTCAATACTGGCATACCATGCTTTGTTCTGCATTATCTCACTGTGTGGAGGCACCTATCTTGGTAGAGGCAGGGTTTTGCTTCCTCATGTAGAACCTGCAGCTAGGAAAACCAGTATCACAGTGATGATTTCACCAATCTCACTCCAAATCTGGTAAGACTTGAAGTCCGAGCCAGCAGTGCCATAGATCTCACTGTAGATGAACAGTTACAAGGCTAGGGCACTGGGGTGCCTGGGTACCAGAAGCACCGAAGTGTACAGTTAATATAAAGCATTAAGATAAAAAGCTTTTTGTGTGCAGCAGCCTCCCTAGCACCCCCTAAAACTTACCTGAGCCCCCTGCTCTGTTCAGTGATGTCCACGAGTGCCTTGGTCATCCCGGACTCTCCCTCCTGATTGGATTGATTCAGACACAGCAGTGGCGCTATTGGCTTTTGCTGCTGTCAGTCAGTTAGCCAATAAGGAGAGAGGGGGGGGTGGGGCCGAACCGGGGCTCCATGTCTGAATGGACACATGGAGCTGCAGCTTGGCTTGGGTGCCCCCAATAGCAAGCTGCTTGCTGTGGGGGCACTCAACAGAAGGGAGGGGCCAAGAGAGCCAAGGAGGATCTGGGCTGCTCTGTGCAAAACCACTGCACAGAGCAGGTAAGTATAAAATGTTTGTTATTTTTATAGAAAAAAAACAAGACTTACAATCACTTTAATACATGCTGAAAAAAATATTTACCTCAAACTGGTCTCAGTTACATGTACAGCTAAAAAAAAAAACATTGAAAACACTACACATTCCTCTTTTTAAAGGATAAGTTCACCTTTCATAACATGTTACATCCATATTTAGGGTGTGACGTGTTAATGTAGCACCGACCCCGCACCCCACCCCCCCATTGTGACATCAAGCGGGGGGATCTTCTCTCCCCGCTCACTGTCACAATTTGTAAAAAACACGCACATGCAGGGCTCTGGATGCATCATTCATTCAGAGTTCTGTAAATGTGAAAACTACAAGTACTGACAGCTTTTTTTTTTTTTTTTTAAGTGAACTTATCCTTTAATAGCTATGTTACTAAAATAATTGCCAATGATGCCAGTTGGAAGTTTACAGACAAAAAATCGTAGAACGGAGCTGGAATCTTAAAGCGGAGGTCCACTGACGCTTTTTTTTTTTTCTCCAAACATTAACACAATCACATTGACAATGGCACACTCACTGTTTTGGTGAATTATCTCCCCCGATGTCTGGTTTCATTGTAAAGAAGAACTTATAAAAAATGTGGACGGCCGTTTTCATCTTGCTTGTGGGCATTTGAAGCCCACAAGCATTAACTTCCTGGTTCCAGTGATGCTGAGCTACCAGCATTCCTTGCTCGTTCCCACGCATGTTCAGTTGTAACGGCGCGGGAACGAGAATTTGCGGCGGGCCTTCGCACTGACTTCTGGGAACAATGACACAAGCTCCCAGGAGACGGACATTACGATCATACCCGCAAAATACCCGCCCACAGCCGCAGGGGTAATATACCGGAAACGAAGAAAAAAGCACAAATACACAGGTACACCCTATTAAAAAATAAATAAAAAAATGTTCCGTTTAACAATGTATACATTACTGTAATACGATTGAGCTAAACTTATAAAATTGGGTGGACCTGCGCTTTAAGTGGAATTATTACCCGTAATGTAAAGCTATATAGCAAGAGTGTATGTCACCAGATGTCCACATAGGGGAGCTTTCAATCTTTTTTCAAGTTTTGATTTTTTATTTCCACTTCTGTAGTAAAGGATGGAATGAAACTTGGGGGGGGGGGGTGGAGATGGAGAGAAATGCTGCTTCATCTGTCTGTTATAATGAACTATAGTGTAGGAAATAAGTAGTGTGACATATTAGAAAACTATAAATATACATATATTTTAACAAATCACAAACTTCAAATTCTACAGAACAAAAAAGTTCTAACCTCTTTGATGCCATGAATAAAAAAGGATACAGCATAAATCACATGTTCTCTTGCTACAGAGACTTTTGTAGATGTGTTTATGTTATTGAAGATAGCCACAATCAGTTTTTAATCCGACCTGGTAAATTTAGTGTGAGAGATTTGAAATACAGCACTATGTGGCAGAAAGCAGAGTCCACATATATATTATCAGCCAACATGGCTGCTCTCATAGACATGCAGTATTCACAAACTTTACACAGAAACGAGCATTTAATATACTAACAAGTTACTTTTATTTACATTATGCTGATCTCTCATATTCACATATATAGTATATCAAGCAGAATGCAGTTCCCCTTTTAATGTTTGAAATATGTTTAAATGTTCTATTTTTTTTTCCCCCAGCTGGTTGATTTTATATCTGCAACTTGATTTTCAATGTATTCATCCTTTGGTAATACTTGTTTAACCCTTTCGCTGCCAGAGCCGTTTTTGCACACATGTTTACAAAATCATTTTAGACCTAAAGATTACACAATAGCCGCAAATATATATTTTCTGAAAGCAGGCACCCTAGAGAATAAAATAGTGGTAGTTGCAATTTTTTATGTCACACGATATTACCGGCAAATTTCTGTAAAAAACACACTATCGTGAATTTTATGGCAAACAAGTACAATGAATTACCCAAATCTTTGGTAAAATATAAAAGACAAGGTTGCAATGAGTAAATAGATACCCAACATGCCAAACCTTAAATTTATGCTCTCCCGTGAAATGGCGACCAACTTCATTCAGTATCCTATATTTTCTATATGCGATGCTTCAATGGCCCCCTCTAGGTATCAGTTTAGTATTACGGAGGAGGTCTGGCGTTAAAATTATTGCTCTCCGGCGTGTGCGGCGATATGCAACGTGTATCACAATCAACGTTTTCACACGTAGGCCCCTCCGACGCATGTGTTTACCTTTTGTGCGTGTGTATATATGGGGGTGGGGGGCCTCAAAAAAATGTTGGGGTGAGAGTTCATGTGCTTGACTGTAACTTTTTTATTTTTTTGCAAAAAATGAATACATATTTTTTTTTTTTTTAACTTAACTTTTTTTTTCATCGCATAGGGCAGTGATCATCAACCCTGTCCTCCAGGGCCCACTAACAGGCCAGGTTTGCAAGATAACTGAAATACCTCACAGGTGATATCATTTGCTGCTCAGTGATTGCAGTATTCTAGTCTGCATCTCCCCAAGGTAATACATAAAATCTGGCCTGTTAGTGGGCCCTGAGGACAGGGTTGATGACCACTGACATAGGGGACAAACATGTGATGTGGTGATTTGATTGACAAGTTCTCTTTATTGAGATATACTGGGTCTAAAAGACCCTGCATGTCTCCACTGTACTCCACTAAATGTTTTGCAAAGCAGATCGCATTGCAAAACATCCTTTCCCGGCAAAGCGGGCCGGGGACACCGAGAGCTTGACATCAGAGACGTTGCTTTCTGGGTCACAAGAAGAAGGGGAGGAGAGAGGACGTGTGTCCACTCTCCTCTTTTCCCTCTACCTGCCGGAACCCGCCATGGAGATCCCGGCCCGCTGATGGGCAAGCGGAGCCTGGTAAGCATGGCGGGGCGCGGCAGGGGGGGGGGGCGCCGGTAACGGGGTGGTGTGAGAGCAATCGGGCGGAGAGCAATCGGGGTGTGAGGAGACATAAGCGCTGATGGGGGAGCCAAAAGAGGAGGATCTGCTGTATGCAAAACTATTGCACAGAGCAGGTAAGTATAACATGTTTGTTATTTTAGTGAAGAAAAAAAAAAAGGAATGTTTTTAGTATCACCTTAAAAAAGCAGTGTAGTAGGTACTGCGCGTGTGCTTTTGAGAGCATTTTTTATTTTATTTTTATCTGTGCATTTGAGGAAAAGAATATACGTGTATTAAAGCCAAAAGCCAAAGAAATGGTCTATACCTAATAATAAATGCAATATTACATGACAATGTAATTTAAATGCCAACTGCACCTTTGTTTTAGAAATCAATATTGCAATGATCCTAGCACATGTATTAAATCAGCATTATAAATGCTATACTTTTTTTCCACATAAACTAACCTTTTGACACAGTGTTAACTCTGTTGCTAAAGTCAGACAAAATGGTGGCCACTTACTGTATATCATTACTAACTGACCATCCAAGCTTCTGTGGAGGAACAAATACCGGTATACCGATGTGGAGATTTAGCAGCATTTGCATGCTCATCATGGAGCTCCACGGGAGCCTGGATGGTCAGTTAGTGGTGATGTAAACGGCCACCATTTTGGTTTATGTTTAGCAACAGATAAAAATTGGGCAATGTCAAAATCTTAAAAAAGCTAACTGCACCTTTTAGACCATGTTGTATGTTGCATTTATATTTAGGGTGTAACATGGTGCCAAACGGACCCCCCCTCAATCCATAAAACACCCCCTCTGAAGTGTGTGGGGGTTCTTCTCCTCCACAGCAGCTGTCACGTCTGTGAATGAATAAACCACAAGTCCTGTCTTCCGCAGCAGAAGAACTTGGAGCTCTAGTGCAGGGGTCTCCAAACTATGGCCTTCCAGTTGTTCAGGAACTACAATTCCCATCATGCCTAGTCAGGTCTGTGAATGCCAAAGTTTTACAATGCCTCATGGGATGTGTAGTTCCGCAACAGCTGGAGGGCTGTAGTTTGGAGATCCCTGCGTGGAAAAAAAATGCAATAATTACCACAGTCATAGTCCATTGATACTTCCTCCAGCTCTCTATCTGAAGCCTCGTACACACGACCGAGTTTCTCGTCCAAAACCGGCAAGAAAAGTGCCGCGTGAGCTTTTTTGTCGAGAAAACCGTTCGTGTGTATGGGTTTACGATGAGAAAATTGCCGTGAATCTCGACGAGAAAATAGAGAACCTGCTCTCTATTTTCTCGTCAGGATTCCAGATTTCCTCGTCGTGTTTCTCGTCGGCCTGTTTTGTGACGAGAAAATGGTTCGTGTGTATGCTTTTACGACTCTTCCAAAAGCGCGCATGCTCACAAGCAACTATGAGACGGGAGCGCATCTTCTGGTAAAACAAGCCTTCGTAATGGAGATAGCACATTCGTCACGCTCAAAATTTTTGCATCGTTTAAATGTTGTGCATTGAAATCTTCGTTAGAATGTGACATTAATCCAAACAAATGAACTTCTTTTGCTGCTGATATTCACACAGAGTTATGACTATCTTTTTTTAACCTTTTTCATGCTGCTCTTAAGAAGATTTATGTGTATTATATCGTGCAAGTTTTTAGGAATATTTAAAAATTAGTTATTTTTCTAACTGATGTTAATTGTAATTTCGCAATGTTTTGGTAGTGATCTCCCATTGAATCTTTTAATATATATGATTTAAATTTACACACTTTTTTGGGAAACACGATTTAGTTATTTTTTTGGGGGGTTGTTATCTGTCCCCTTTTTTTTTGTCAGTCAAATGTATCTGCTTACTCCAAAGCTAGATTTTACATTTTTACAAATACACATAGTCAAGTATGAACTTAAAGAAAAATAACATTTATTCATGTTTGAACTAAAATAAAGAGAAGGCAGCGCTGGAGAAGCTGCTGCCATTTGTGCATCCCAGGGACCCCAGAGCACACAGCAACCCTGTGTGGACACTAAAATTGGGAGCTTGAGAAGGCCAACATTTCTGAACACAATCTGATGCTGGCCTCCCAGAGGTCAGGAACAGCAGCAGGTGATATATATGTCCCAAGTGTGTGGTACTACAACAGGCTGCCTTCTGTCCGACCACAATGAAGCAAGGCCATCACTTCCTCGTCTTCCTGGCAACCTTCCCTGCAACCTTTCCTGAAGCCTTCCCTGCAGCCTTCCTTCTTCGTTTGGCTGGAGGCTGGGCCACTGGAGGGGTACTCCTGTCAGGAGGAGGAGGAGGTGGAGGAGAAGGGGGTGGCGCAGAAGAACAAGGTGGAGGTGGAGGAGAAGGGGGTGGGGCGGAAGAACAAGGTGGAGGTGGAGGAGAAGGGGGTGGGGCGGAAGAACAAGGTGGAGGTGGAGGAGAAGGGGGTGGGGCGGAAGAAGAATGTGGAGGTGGAGGAGGTTGAGGTTGGGACAGTTGTGCCACCTCACAAATGGCGGTATTGGGGGTAATTTTTTCCATCACCCCCTTGTTGAGCAAGGTGATGAGCAGGGGCTCGCATAGGAGGCGTTGCTCCATGCTCATCACCTTGAACTTTGCCTCCACTAGGCCGGCAATGGCCTCTTCAGGGGATGTGGGCTCTTTGAGGGTGGCATGGGCCTCTTTAATAAGGACCATTGCTGCCTCACTGGTGGTCCTGTCCCTCCTGCCTCTTTTGGGAAGCCGGATGGGAGGCACCTGGGATCTGGTGCTTCTCCTTTGCCCTGCCACCTCCTGGCTGCCACTGGGCCCTGCCACCTCCTGGCTGCCACTGGGCCCTGCCACCTCCTGGCTGCCACTGGGCCCTGCCACCTCCTGGCTGCCACTGGGCCCTGCCACCTCCTGCCTGACAGTTTCCAGACCCTCCTCCTGGCTGATTTCATCCTGTGTATGAAAAAGGGACATAGTTTAATATGTTGTTTTAATCTTTGCATCAAACTTTATAAACATGATTGAAGCAATTAGAATGTAAATCCAGAAATCAATTTTTAGAATTTACACCTACATCAGATTGACTATTTAGCACCCAATTAAGTGCAGACTAATGTCTCGAGATCTTGATTTCACTTGTGGAACCCAAAATATTGTATGTTTCTCATCTTGACATATTTGTCAAACATTAATTTTATCCCAATACATTTTCATTTAATACTATACCTGGCTCCAGATGGCCAAATCAGGATCATCCAGGATGGCTGCCTCCTCTTGCTCCAGAGAAGGCTCAGGTTGGCTGCAGGGAAGTCTGGGGGGAAGAGTGGAGAGTGATGGCCTTGCCTCAATGTGGTCATCCAGGAAGGACATCCTGCTGTAGTACCACAAAATGGGGACATACACATCATCTGCTGCTGCTCCTGACCTCTGAGAAGCCAGGACCTTAGAGCGTTCAGTCCTGTAGGTGCCTCTCAAGCTCCCAATTTTAGTGTCCACTTGTTTTGCTGTGGCTGTGGGCACCTTGGTCTGCACAAATGGGAGCAGCTTCTCCAGCGCTGCTTTTCTCACCCCTCTTTTTTTATGGATGGGGTTTTTCGTCTCCCACAAAGCGGGCAGCTCCCTTACCCGGTCAATAAATTCCGCCAGGAACTCTTTGTCACTAATAAAGACATTCATATTGTATCTGCAAGTTTAAAGTGGTTGTAAACCCTTTATCTTTTTTTTTTTTTTTTTACTAACCTGCAAGACAAAGCTATAATGAGCTAGTATGACTAGCATACTAGCTCATTATGTACCACTTACCTTCGATCGGGGCCCCGAAGTCGTCCGTGTCCCTCCTCTAGCCGCATCCATCGCTGCGGCGATAGCGGGAATGTTACTTCCGGGTATCGCCGCTGCAGCCAATCACAGCGCCGCTCCGGCGCTGTGATTGGCCGGAGCGGCGAAGACGTGACTCCGCGCATGTGCGTGTGAGCTGTCGAATTCGGCTACGTTGTCGAATGTTGCGACCTACCCGAATTTGTGAATGGGGTGACGTCAGCGTCGCCGCATTTACATACAAATATCTCCTTAACCGTGTAGGTTAAGGAGATATTTCATGCACCTACAGGTAAGCCTTAATCTAGGCTTACCTGTAGGTCTTTGTTTAAAAAGTGGGTTTACAACCACTTTAAGAAATAATATATAACTAATGTGAGGCAAACAGTCTAACCTCCTTAACATCATAGTCACCATATATATCCTACAACATTCTCAAAACAGTATAGGCCAACAATTTGTACAAGTCACAAAATCACATACCTTCGTTCGCACGTCCGTCACTTTAACTCCACACCGAACGTACTATAGTCACATGTGTGTTTGCTATATACACACCACGCATGCGTCAAAATTCAAACATGTCGCTCCGCACACGTCGCCCGCCCATGACGTTCTAACTAACATCTTTTCCCCGCCCCTTCTCTTTCGGCGCGCAGACAGATATGGCGGAGTTACAGCAGGTGTCTGATAATTCCGCAACTAACGAGGAGGAGACAAGCCTGGAGACTGAGGAAACATCACGATCAAGGAGGAGATTCAAGGCATCGAATATGTCTTTTGCGGAGATGGCGGAGATGGTGGACATCTTGCTCAAGTCTGATTATAACGCAAAGCATGGGCCGTATAGCAAACCAAATAGAAGGAAGGCCAAAATCCTCACTAAAGTCGTGAAGAGTCTGAAGACGAATTTCGGGGTGAAACGCTCAAATGAGCAGCTCAGAAAGAGGTGGTCAGACCTCAAACTGAGGGAGCCAGAGCAGTTAAGGAGCATTAAGAGAATGCTCGCTAAAAGTAAGTAAAATGTACACTTTTATGCTATTAATCCTTTTCTAAACTGACATGTTGCTGTTTTTTTTTGTTTTTCTTATTGGACTCCCTTCCAAAATGTTCTATTTTGAACTTGGTTGGGCACAGTAATCGTTCGTAACGTTACAGACACTTCGTTCGGCCACTATCCGCTGTTTTGGATTATTTTACAGCCACAAAAGTAATTAGACATCTGCCATTTTTTGTGAAATTTGGGGCACAAAGTTTTAGGCTAGATGATGTGTTTGTAAAGAGAATGAAATGCAAACTTTTGTCAGTGTAAAGGAGAGGACACTCAGCAGCTGCTTCCACATCTGTACTTTGGAGCACTATAGTGTGGGCCAACAGACCCGCCCTTTTTGGGTGTCCCACACATGTGCTTCAGAGAATTTTTGTGTTGCCTACATGTCTAAAAAATGACAGACAAAGGTGAATACTAAGCATATTCTTGGTCAGAAATAATGCATTCATCTTTAACTTCCGCCCAAACACACACTTGTACCCCACTTCCAAGCAATTTAGCCTGTTTTTTTGTTTAACATAGAGAATTTCTGTGTGATAACTCTACCTTTTGTTTGATTCTCATAGGGGAGAGAAGACTGGGAGGAGGACACTCCAGGGAGCACAAGAACCCCACAGCTTCACAACAACCCCAAACTCCCAAAGACCCACAAACGAAGGATGTAGAGGAAGTTGAGGTGGAGGAAGGAGAAGTGCAGGAAGGAGAGGTGGATGACGTTGTGGAACTGGTCACCACAACAGGTCAGTATCTGTCACCACAGCTTCAGGTAAGAGAGGTAGGCCTGCAGAGTTATAATACCTTTTTATTTTGTTTTTAGGGGATGTGACTGTTGGGGTGAAGGATAGTACAGGTTTCTCTGCTGACAGTGCCCTCCGCCTCATCCAGCAAGTGATGGAATGTAGCACGGAACTGGACAAAATTAAAGAAAGAATACATGTGATGGATCAAACATTTAAAGACATTCTCGATGTATTGGGGAGAATTCAATAAGGCATCCCAGCCCCCTTTTTTCTCATGTTTGTTCTTCAACTTTTAAAAAACTTTTTGACAATCAAACCAGCCAAAAATTGAATATGCACACAGTGTGTCAACATGTGCTATCTGCCATCAGGGGATATCCATGTACGTCTTTTGGGGGTGCAACCCCTTCTTCGTATCTAAAGTAGGTGAACTGAGGAAGGGGTTGCACCCCCAAAACACGTCCATTGATCACCCCTGATGGCAGATAGCACATGTTGTGCATATTAAATTTTTGGCTGGGCAAGGGGTGGCAGGACCCCATATTAGGACGGGCACATAGAGACATATAGTTTGTGTAAGTGAATGTCTCAGATTGCTCCGAGGTATCCAATTTTGTAATTTTTGGAATGCAACTGTTGTTTTTGTATTTTCCTAAGAAAACAATTGCCGGTTTGTGGCCAGGCAAACAAAAAATGTAAAAATAAAAAAAAAAAGGTGTGTGAATTTGCACATAGTAAAAGATTTGAACACAAACAACGTGTAGCTTCTTTTTCTAATATGCTCTAACCTTATTTGGTAAATTTTTTAAGGTTACATAGTGAAATGGTTGGTATTTACTAAAGGAAAATACACTTGGCACTACAAATGCACTAAGACAAACTAGGAGACAAGAAAAGGTAGTAGTTTAAACAAGATTTTTATTTGGATCGTTAGACAGCAATCTTTAGACATAGCCTGGCATAGGAATTGCCCCCCTACCCGTGAAATAGTCCATGTATTTGTCCCGAACCTCACGGGCATTTTGGGGGGGCAAGCCAGCACAGGCAGATTCCAGGCCCGGCAGGGGATTATCAGGGGAAAGTCCAGCCTCTGGCAAAACTGAGGCCATATATGAATTTGATTTGCGGCAAAGAAAATTGTGTAGCACACAGCAGCATAACACTACATAGTTTATTTTGTAGTCCGCCAAGTGGATGGAAGTCATAAAAAGGCGGAACCGGCTGGCCATTATGCCGAAGGCATTTTCAACGACTCTTCGGCCCCTGGCCAGCCGGTAATTGAACACCCTCTTCTCTGGGGTCAGGGTCCTCTGAGGAAATGGCCTCATAAGATGTGGTCCGAGCCCGAAGGCTTCATCAGCCAAAAAAACAAAGGGGAGTCCTTCAATATTCCCTGCATCCGGTGGCAATGCAAGGTCGTCACTCTGGAGACGGAGGGCAAACTCCGTCTGGATGAAGGATCCCCCATCGGACATCCGGCCATTCTTCCCTACATCAACATAGAGGAATTCATACCGTGCTGACACCACCGCCATCAGCACAATGCTATGAAACCCCTTGTAGTTGTAGTAGTAGGACCCAGAACGGGGTGGCGGCACGATGCGGACGTGCTTCCCGTCTATAGCACCACCGCAGTTGGGGAAGTCCCACCGCGTGGCAAACTCCGATGCCACAGTCTGCCATTCCTGTGGCGTGGAAGGAAGCTGTGGAGTCAAACAAGATGAAAAAATATTAGAATACACAAATCAAACATTACAAGTATATTCTAAGAAAATACATTAGAGGCCAACATCAAGCAAAGTCTACGTTTATTAAGGTGTTTTAAATAAGTATAATGGAAGGCTCATGTATCATATTCATCACCCCCTATGATGGTCCATTAATAAATTATAATGGGGAGGGGGGGGGAGATGTGTTTGGCCACAGGATAGCATTGCAGTGGCGGTGCGTCCAGAGTGGGCGCTGGAGCACTGCCCCCTCTCTCCTGTGCCCGTCACTCAGAACAATACATAGGTTTATGCCTTGCATTAACCTATGTATTGTCTATGCCGCCCACTATTCAGGTGGATGGCCCCCTGTTAAGCGACCGACATATGAAGAACTGCGGAATTTATGGGCTTAAAATTGCATATCAGAAACAGTAAGGAAAATTGTCTTGCACATAACAGCCTGAGGGATGTAATTGGCTTCAGAAAAGTTAAATAGGGGATGCAGGGGGGGGCATTCCTTGGGTAAACACTGACAGGCTGCTCTGCCAATCATGTTCACCAAGTCTGTTTAATGGTAACATGATTGGCTGATGCAACATCAAGGGAAGGAGAAGACATCAAGGACAGAAGAAGGATGGCGCTGACCACAAGAAGGTAAGTGCAGGGCTGGGGGGGAACTGGCTGCATTGGAGGGGACAAAATGGCTGCATTGGAGGGGACAAAAAAGGGATTTTTATAACAGCTTACCTGTAAAATCCTTTTCTTGGAGTACATCACGGGACACAGAGCGACTTAGTCATTACTAATGGGTTATATAGTTTACCTTCAGGTGCTGGCACTGGCAACTTCCAAACCGGAAGTACCCTCCCCTATATAAGCCCCTCCCATCCGGGAGCACCTCAGTTTTGTAGCAAAGCAATAAGTGTCCCAAAAAGAGGGGTGGGAGCTCTGTGTCCCGTGATGTACTCCAAGAAAAGGATTTTACAGGTAAGCTGTTATAAAAATCCCTTTTTCTTTTTCGTACATCACGGGACACAGAGCGACTTAGTCATTACTAATGGGACGTCCCAAAGCAATGCCAAATGAGGGGAGGGATACATAAGCTGGGCGCCATCAGGCATGAGGATCTTTTGCGGCCTGCAACACACTGCGCCCAAAGGCGACATCCTCCTGACTTCTAACGTCTACCTGGTAGAATCTAGTAAACGTGTGTACCGAAGACCATGTTGCGGCCTTACATACTTGAGCCAGGGAGGCCTGGTGATGCACTGCCCATGAAGTTCCAACTGCTCTTGTGGAGTGCGCCCTAACTTTGAATGGAGGCGGTCTCTTTCTCAAGCCATAGGCTTGTATTATGACCTGTCGAATCCACTTGGCTAAAGTAGATTTTGATGCTGCCTGACCCTTTCTAGGGCCTTCCGGCAGAATAAACAAAGTATCCGTTCTGCGAATCTGAGCAGTGGCTTTTAGATAAGCTTTAACTGCTCTTACTACATCCAAAGAATGTAATAACTTTTCCTCTACCGAGCTAGGTTTGGGGAAAAAAGAAGGAAGAACCACATCTTGGTTCAAATGAAACCTCGATACCACCTTGGGAAGAAAGGCTGGATGAGGACGTAATACTACTCTGTCCTTATGGACAACCAGATATGGCTCCTTACAGGACAAGGCGGCTAATTCCGATACTCTTTTAGCCGAACAAATGGCTACTAAGAAAATCAATTTCCTGGTGAGAAGAATCAAGGAAATGTGTTGCAATGGTTCAAACGGTTGTTTCTGTAGAACCGACAGAACCAGGTTTAAGTCCCATGGACATATGGGAATACTAACCGGAGGGCTAATACGCATCACTCCTTGTATGAAAGCTTTGACTAGTGAATGCGAAGCCAAGGGCCTTTGAAAAAATATTGACAAGGCCGAAATCTGACCCTTGATAGTACTCAAGGCCAGCTTCCTATCTACAGCCCACTGTAGGAAGTCCAAAATCCTACCTATCACGTACTTACGTGGATGCCATTTCTTGGCCTCACAACACGTAATGTACGCCTTCCAGATCCTATAATAGATCTGCCTGGATACCGGCTTCCTGGCATTGATCATGGTAAATACCACAGAATTAGAGAGCCCTCTCTTTTTCAGAATGTGGGCTTCAATAGCCAGGCCGTCAAACCTAGGGCTGGTAAGGAAGGGTGGTATATCGGTCCTTGCGACAGCAGGTCCGGACGATGTGGAAGGGTCCAAGGACTCCTCACTGACATTTTTACAATCTCCGCGTACCATGCCCTTCGGGGCCACGCTGGAGCCACCAGAATCACTGGTTTCTTTTCTACCCTGATTCTGCGGAGTAATCGCGGTAACAATTGTGGCGGTGGGAATGCATATATCAGCTTGAACTGATCCCAAGGGAACACTAGGGCATCCGAGTCGCAAGCTAGGGGATCCCTTGTGCGAGACACAAATCTGTCCACCTTTGCGTTGAATCTGGATGCTAGCAGATCTACATCCGGTGTTCCCCACCGCTGGCATATTGCCTGGAAAACCTTGGGGTGAAGAGACCATTCCCCCGGGCATAATTGTTGGCGACTTAAAAAGTCCGCTCTCCAATTTTCCACTCCTGGGATGAAAAACGCGGATATGGCTGGGACATATCTTTCTGCCCACTCCAGGATGCAATTTGCTTCCCTCTGGGCTGCACGACTCCTGGTGCCACCCTGGTGATTGATATATGCCACTGCTGTGGCATTGTCTGATTGCATTCTGACAGGGGACCCTTGGAGTTTGGATGTCCATGCTACTAGGGCATACCGGGCTGCTCGTATCTCTAAGAGATTGATGGGCAGGGCCTTTTCTGCTTCTGACCACTTGCCCTGGAGAGACCATTGCTCCAGTACTGCCCCCCAGCCTATGAGGCTGGCATCTGTAGTGACCACCTTCCAAGAAACCGGACTGAAGGGTTTCCCTTTTTCCAGATTCTGGGGCACCAACCACCAATGGAGGCTCTTGCGAACGGAAGGGGACAGGGGCATTGGTAAGTCTAGAGCCTGAACTTTTTTGTTCCAGGCTGACAGTATGGCCCTTTGCAAATTCCTTGAATGGAATTGACCTTAGGGTACCGCTTCGAATGAAGCCACCATTTTTCCCAGCAGCCTCATGCACAGGCGTATGGATGGTTTTCTTTTTGTACCCACTAAGTGGGTCAAATCTTTTAAAGACGACACCTTCTCTGGAGGTAAGAAAATCTTTCTCTGATTTGAATCCAGCCTTAGCCCTAAGTATTCCAGACTTTTGACTGGTCTTAGAGCTGACTTGTCCCGGTTGATAATCCAACCGTGATATTCCAGATACTTGATTGTCTTGTGAATAGCTACTTCCAGCTTTTCCACTGAGTGGTCTATTAGTAGCAGGTCGTCTAGATATGCCATTATCGTTACACCTTGTGTTCTTAGATTGGCCAATAGTGGGGCCAGAACCTTTGTGAACACTCGTGGTGCTGTGGCCAGACCGAAAGGTAAGGCTCTGAACTGAAAATGGCGCCCTTCTACTGCAAAGCGTAGAAATTTCTGGTGGGCCGGAAAGATGGGAATATGCAGATAAGCATCCCTTATGTCGATCGAGGCTAACCATTCCTGCCCTTGTAGGGCGGTGGCCACCGATCGGATCGACTCCATCCGAAAAGTCCTGATATTTAGGAACTTGTTTAGCCCTTTTAGATTTAATATGGGCCTCACGTCCCCATTTGGTTTGGGGACTGTGAAAAGGTTCGAGTAAAACCCGAATCCGCTTTCTTCCAGGGGAACCTTCATGATTACACCTTGGAGCAATGGTTGTTCTAGTGCCAGAAGGAGGGATCCTCTCTTCTGGGGATCTCTTGGCACGTTTGACCTCATAAATTGGGCAGGAGGAGTGCCTTTTAACTCCAGCTTGTATCCCAGACTTACTGCGGAGAGCACCCATCTGTCTCTGATGGTGTCCCGCCAGGTCTCTGTGAACAACTGAAGCCTTCCCCCCACCCGATTGAGTGGGGGCAACGCTTCATGACTTGGGGGGAGGTTTTGTACCTCTCTTGATCCAGGGCTTCTTGTTACCCTGTGATTGTCCCTGATTTCTGCCCCCTGAATTTGACCGCGGAGGCCGTCGGAACTGCTTCACAGCCGATGTGCCCGGGACTGGAGAAGTAGGCCTCTTAAAAGAAGGACTTCTACTCTTGTTCTTAACCGGTAAGAGTGAACTTTTACCGGCAGAAATTTTCTGGATATATTTGTCCAGATCTTCTCCAAATAAGCGTTCTCCATGAAATGGGAAGCTAACCAGCAGTTTCTTACAGGGAGCTTCAGCAGACCAGTTTTTGAGCCACAGAAGCCTACGCATATGTACTACAGACAGCGTAAAGCGGGAGGCCTGTTGGATTGTATCCTTTATGGCGTCCACCGCAAAACACAAGGCTTTAGGCAGGTCAGCTAGGGCAAAAGCCTGCTGATCTGGTAAGTCCCTTAAGACTTGTTTCAACTGATCTTTCACTGCTTGGCAGACTCCAATCGCTGCTACCGCAGGTTGTGTCACCATGCTTGCTGTAGAGAAAGCAGATTTTAGTAAAGACTCCAATTTTTTATCTATTGGGTCTTTGAACATTGGAACATTATCTACTGGACATGTCAGTGATTTGTTCACAGAAGAGATGGCTGCGTCCACTGTAGGGACCCTCCATTTTTTTATGAACTTATCCTCCATGGGATAGATCACCGGAAATCTCTTGGGGGGAGCAAATATTTTATCAGGATGCTCCCAATCCTGGTAAATAAGCCCTTCTAATAAAGGGTGGATTGGGAAGGAACAGACAGCCTGGGGAGCTTTTAGCGACCCCAGCGAGGAAACCGTAGTGGATGGTGGTTCCGCCAGAGGCATTTTAAATGCTGATCGGACCATGTTAGTCAGAGACTGAACCCATAATCTTTCAGCCTGAGATGCTGAGAAAGGTTCTTCCACTGTTGATTCCTCCATAACTGAATCAACCTCATCCTGATCCCCTTCAGGTAGGTCGATCTCTGTGTGGGGCTGTTCCTCCACTAACAGGCACTCTGAAGGAGGAGACGGAGATCGGACGCGCTTTCCCTGTGACAGGGAAGCAGCGATCAATGCTGTTAATCTCTCTTCCAATCCTCCCAGAGTTGAGGATAAAACCTCCTCTGTTATATATACAGGAGCAGGTGGACTGGGGACAGCCGCAGCACCAGGCACTCCTGCGGGGTTTCTACGGCTACTGACCTCTGAATTCTCAGGGGAGATTGGTGCAGTACAAGCATGCCCAATATCCTCAGAGCCCGATGGAGACCCCTTTGGCTTCCTGGAAGACTTATTTCCGGAGCGTCTGGACGACATATCCTTTAAGCACAAAGCTGAGGTATTCCCGTCGTCATACACCAATTTTGCTGGTAATAGTCTAACAGAGTTGCTGCTATATACCAGCTGGTGTCCACTAAAGTGCCTTTCTATGGGGATGCCTGCATCAACCGCCTCTGTGTGCCACTGTTTGTTGCTAGCTCTGTTTGCATCCAGCTGACACTTGTACTGTGTCTTTATTCAAGCTGGGACGCCTGCACATGGGCAGAAGCGCCGTGGCGCGCATCGAGCGTCATCCACCCGCCCCGCCCCTTTTTTTTTCATAGGAGTCGCGTGTACGCGCGCGCGCCCGTGCGCCATTGGCGCCCTTTTCGAAAATCAAACAGGGACTAGGAGCCAGGGCCCTTTTTGCCGGAGGGCCTGTGCAGTGGATGAGCGCAGCAACAGGGCAGAGGAAGTGGATTCCCACAGAGAAACTTACCAACTGCCTGGATCTTTTGACTTGAGAAAACCAAAGATCCACATGACAAGAAAAATGGACCACAGCGGCCTCTAGTGGTTTAACACAGGTACCGCGGTCCCTTTTTTTTTTTTTTTTCTTGACTACTATTAAAATTTTACATTTTCAGTAGTTACAGGCATACACAGATATTAGCGGGAATACGGTTAGGTAACAGACAGAAAGACAAATTAGGCTTGGGGGTCCCCCAATAGAACCAAGTTCCTGGGGGCCCCCACTTACCTGTTCCCCGCCGCAGGACTCTGTTTGGTCCACAGAAGCCCAAACTTCACCTATCACGGCAGGCATTGTAATTAAACCTTCAGGGACCGGGTTCCCAAGGATTCCACTCCCCTGGACCTGTATAGCACCCTGCACAGACAACATCTTGGTCGTGGGTATGACCAGAGCTCTGGATCCCAGGGTCCAGCCCTCCTAAGAGAGGCATTACAGGCAAAACCTTGCTCTTCTGCTGCAAGGCCCGGGTACCGACCGTTTAGCTATGAAGCTTTTTTGGTGGGATCCGGAACAGCTTACTAAGGCCCAAAAGAACCTGTACGCAAGCCCAGTGAAAACACATGTTACTCTTTGGCCAACACCTTAGACACTGGCAAAAAACTGAGGTGCTCCCGGATGGGAGGGGCTTATATAGGGGAGGGTACTTCCGGTTTGGAAGTTGCCAGTGCCAGCACCTGAAGGTAAACTATATAACCCATTAGTAATGACTAAGTCGCTCTGTGTCCCGTGATGTACGAAAAAGAAATGGCTGCATTGGAGGGGACAAATGGGGGCGTTTAATAGGCACCAGAGCAAAAAAGGAGGAAGTTTATTTCCTAAATTGGGGTTTGAACCCCCAAACATTTGGAGCAACAGGCGCCCCTGCTGGAAAGGTTAGTGAAGGGAAATATGCATGGAGGAGAAAAAAGGGGCAATCTAAAGCTTCCAGCATGCATGGGGACAAAGGGGACATTCTCAGCATATTACAATCATGGTAATTAGGGAAGGATGAAAGAAATACAATACAATAGCATACATGTAATACATAAAATGTGATGTTAATGGAGAAAACTTACCCTAATATAGTCCTCCTGCAGGACTTGTATAATGGCAGAACAGGTGTCTGGGATTATGAGGCCCAGAGCCTGGGGGGAGATGCCTGTCGTGAACGTCAAGTCCTGAAGACTTCTCCCTGTCGCCAGGTACCGTAAGGTGGCGATGAGCCTCTGCTCAGCACTGATGGCTTCCCGCATAACGGTGTCCTTCCTGGTAATATAGGGGGACACCAAAGCCAACAGTTCCTGAAAAACGGGGTCAGACATCCGCAGAAAATTCCTGTAGTCCTCAGGATTATTCTCGACGATCTCCCGCAGCAGAGGCATGTGGCAGAATTGGTCCCGCTGGAGCAACCAATTCTTGGTCCATGAACTCCTCCTCACACCATTCATGGACTGGTCTTGGTCCAAAACAAGCAGACCAACACCAAGCGCACGCACAGCACGAACTCGACGACGAGAACGTCCAGGCGACATGGCTATGAAACGGTCGTCTTATCAGAACGTACAGAACAGAACGCACTTTAGAACAGCAAGGCCTATGAATAACGAACTGAAAATCAGAAACGAACAGGCAAGAACGCACTGTAAAACAGATACGACCTGCCTAGACACCCTGAAAGTCAAGATACGAAACCCACAAGCACAAACTGAACCGCAGAAAACGATCTGAAAAGTACGAAGACTGAAAAGCGCAACTCGTCTCTTCCCAAACTTTTACTTCACACGCGGTAACACGAGATCAGCAAAAGCAGCCCAAGGGGTGGCGCCAAGAAAAAAGATCTTCCCCTTTATAGTGCCGTCGTACGTGATGGACGTGACCGCGGAGAACAACGAGGAAATTGGGAAATGTCAGTGTGTACGCATGGAAAGCTTGACGAGAAAATCGACAAGCTTAACAAGAATCTCGTCGAAAAAAACGACGTGTTTTTTACGACGAGAAACTCGGTCGTGTGTACGAGGCTTGAAAGTCCTGTAACTAGGTACAGACATGGATCAGAAGGAAGAGTCTGCAGGAGCCTGGCATTGCAATGCACCAGCAGTTGCAACGCTTTGTGGGCTCATTTGCGAAAAGAAAAATGAATGAACATTTGTTTTTTCTGCAAATATATGTGCATTTATTATTATTACTATTTTTTTGCAAAAGGTGGATTTACCCTTTAAGTTTAAATGGAAATGAGTTATTGCATTTATATTGCCGATTTAATCTGTGTGCTAGGCTCAATGCAAGGTTTTTAGAACAAATCTGTAGCTGTCTTTTAAATCGCTGCTAAACGTTAATTAACCATTAAGCTGAATCACATTTTCATTTGTCTGTACTCAAATTGTAACCTTTCTCATTAGTATAGTGTATCTTGGCCCCATCCTTCCAGGCAATAGTGTCTCCCCGCCTTGCACTAGGAGGTGTGACAAAGCATTTGGCTTCATAATAGCCACAGCATGTAGGCAAAATTTGGAATCGTGGAGAATGTATTGCAAAATAAAGTCACATGAATATAATAATAAAAATAAATGAATAAATTGAAATAATAAAAATGTAATAGGAAGCTAGCATGTAACACCTAAATCTGAATTATCAGCAGTGTTTAAAAATGTAACCACTGGTGTGTGTGTGTGTGTGTGTATAATAGATATATATATATATGTGTGTGTGTGTGTGTGTGTGTGTGTATGTGTATATATATATATATATATATATATATATATAATCTCACACACACACACACACTGTATATAATCTTTTTTTTTTGTGACTAGCTCTATTGACGGTTTTCTTTTCCCTTTTTTCAGACAGAGAAGTCTATACATTTGGTCTTGGTCAGTTTGGACAACTGGGACATGGCACTTTTATTTTTGAAACGCCTACACCCAAAGTAGTGGAGGCTTTGAAGCCACATAGAGTTCGATTTGTTGCTTGCGGAGAAAACCACACTGCAGTAATTACAGGTGGGTAAGCCATAATATGTGTTTCACAATACAAAACTGCTTTGTAATGCAGATACTGTTCTTGTGTTGTATTATATAACACTAGCTATCACTTGGTGTTACATTTGTGTTTCTGTGCTAAATAAGGTAGTAATTTGGTAAAACGGTAATTGCTATGCAGAGTCAAGCAATATTCTATATACACCCCCACTCTAGCTGACTCTGGTGCCTCAGCAATATTATGTACAATACAGGGACATTAACATTGTACTGTTTGCTGAGGAGGCAGATGTGCGACTGAAGCCAGTTGCAGCTTACAGAGCAGCCTGTTGGGGAACAGTCACAGCGCCTGAGGGACCCTGTTGGAATGAGGTAAGGACCCCCAAACATTACAAGCATTTAACCCTTGTGGGGGGGGGGGGGGGCACTGCAAGGGTGTTTTTGTTTTTTTTCTTTCTTTAATTCCTGGACTTGGGCTGTAAAATACAGATGGAATTTTTCTAAATACTATAAGTTGATCCCTTTTTAAAGTGGTTCTAAAGGCTTGAGTTTTTTTTTTTTACCTTAATGCATTCTCTGCATCTACAAAAAACTTTGTATGACATATGCTTCTGAGATGCTTCAGTGATGCTTTTTTAAAGCTTTAATGAAACTTGGCAAATGCCTTGTGTGCATTGATTTTATATTTGTTTTAAAGGATCCCAGTACCAGTACCCTGGCTCAGTAGTGCCCCCTCTAAGCAGATCTTCAGCTCATTAGTACACTTGTTTAGCAGATTCCTAGATTATTAGTACCCTCGTTCAGCTGATCCCCTGCTCAGTAGTACCCCCAGCTTTGCTGATCGCCCGCTCAGTAGTAACCCCCAGCTCTGCTGATCCCCGCTCAGTAGTAACCCCCAGCTCTGCTGATCCTCTGGTTTGTTGATCCTTCTCGCTCTCCTGTCACTGCTCACCACTCGCTATATTGCTCCCACTCTGTTCACCACGTGTGACATCTGCTAGTTTCTCCTGCTCTGGTTCCTCCAGTTCTGCTGATCCTCTGCCGTTCAGTCCTCTCTCTCAGCTCACTGCTCACCATCTGCTATAGCGTTCCCATGTTGCACGCCATGCATGCCCTCTGCTAGTCGCTCCGCTCCAGTCTGGACCCCGCTCACCTTCCTGCTGCTCCACTTTGCACAACAGATGCACCAGACACTTCCAGAATATAAACACATGAACCAGAGGTGACTGCTGATGACAATTTTTTGGGGTTTGCTTGTTGGCTTCCCAGTGCATCCTGGGATATCATACATGCAATACCTCCAAAACAAAGTGAATCTAACGAAGATTAAAAAAAAGAATAAAAGCACCTCAAAAGCTTCAGGTGCTGTAAGCAACCATTGTCATAGACTTCCGTGGAGGCTTTGGAGACTCTTTGAAGCACAAAGAAAGCGACATGAGGTATAATTTTTGAAGCAAGGCAAACACAACCGTGTGTACAGGACTGTAAGGTAACCATTTTATTTAGTGACGGGCTCTGATTGGCATTCAGAGTGCTTTAAAAAAGAATGTGTAAACAAGCCCTTAAAGCGGAGTTCCGCCGAATTTTTTTTTATTTAAAGTCAGTAGCTACAAATACTGCAGCTGCTGACTTTTAATATTAGGACACTTACCTGCCCAGGGCGCCCGTGATGTTAGCACCCGAAGCCGATCTGTCCCTCGGCTCACGGGTGGAGGGGCCACCATCTTCGGTAAGGGAATTGCGGCTTCACTTTCTGGTTCCCTACTGCGCATGCGCTATCTCACTGGTCCCTGCTGTCTTCTGCTGTCTTCTGAGACCTGTGTGTCTCCCAGAAGACATCGGGGGGGCTGGAGGAGGGGCCGGACATGGCGTAGGTTGTCGCAGATTCTGCGACGATCTATGCCCGCAAGTGGGAGCAAATACCTTTTATTAGACAGGAGTTGTGATTTCAGATTTAAAAAAAAAGTATTTGATCCCCTGCTGATTTTGTACAGTTTGCCGACTGACAAAGAAATGATCAGTCTATAATTTTGATGGTAGGTTTATTTTAACAGTAAGAGACAGAATAGCAACAAAAATATCCAGAAAAACGCATTTCAAAATAGTTATTACTTGATTTGCATTTTAATGAGTGAAATAAGTATTTGATCCCCTATCAATCAGCAAGATTTCTGGCTCCCAGGTGTCTTCTATACAGGTAACGAGCTGAGATTGGGAGCACTCTCTTATCCTAATCTCAGCTTGTTGCCTGTATAAAAGACACCTGTCCACAGAAGCAATCAATCAGATGCCAATCTCTCCACCATGGCCAAGACGAAAGAGCTGTCCAAGGATGTCAGGGACAAGATTGTAGACCTACACAAGGCTGGAATGGGCTACAAGACATTCGCCAAGCAGCTTGGTGAGAGGGTCACAACAGTTGGTGTGATTATTCGCAAATGGAAGAAACACAAAATAACTGTCAATCTCCCTCGGTCTGGGGCTCCATGCAAGATCTTACCTTCAGTGATCATGAGAACGGTGAGGAATCAGCCCAGAACTGCATGGGAGAATCTTGTCAATGATCTCAAGGCAGCTGGGAACATAGTCCCAAGAAAAAAACACACTATGCTGCGAAGGACTGAAATCCTGCAGCGCCTGCATGGTCCCCCTGCTCAAGAAAGCACATGTATAGGCCGGTCTGACGTTTGCTAATGAACATCTGAATGATTCAGAGGAGAACTGGGTGAAAGTGTTGTGATCAGATGTTAGATCAAAGTCAAGCTCTTTGGCTTCAACTCCACTCGCAATGTTTGGAGAAGGAGGAATGCTGCCTACGACCCCAAGACCTCCATCTCCACCGTCAAACATGGAGGTGGAAACATTATGCTTTGGGGGTGTTTTTCTGCTAAGTGGTCAGGACAACTTCACTGCATCAAAGGGACAATGGACTGGGCCATGTACCGTTAATCTTGGGTGAGAACCTCCTTCCCCCAGCCAGGGCAATGAAAATGGGTTGTGGATGGGTATTCAGCATGACATTGATCCAAAACACACAGTCATGGCAACAAAGAAGTGGCTCAAGAAGAAGCACATTAAGGTCCTGGAGTGGCCTAGCCAGTCTCCAGACCTTAATCCCATAGAAAATATGTGGAGGGAGCTGAAGGTTCGAGTTGCCAAATGTCAGCCTCGAAACCTTGGAGAGGATCTGCAAAGAGGAGTGGGACAAAATCCCTCCTGAGATGTGTGCAAACCTGGTGGCCAACTACAAGAAACGTCTTACCTCTGTGATTGCCAACAAGGGTTTTGCCACCAAGTACTGAGTCATGTTTTGCGAAGCGGTCAAATATTAATTTCACTCATTAAAATGCAAATCAATGTATAACTTTTTTTTTTTTTTTTTGTTATTCTGTCTCTCGCTGTTAAAATAAACCTACCATTAAAACTGTAGACTGATCATTTCTTTTTCAGTGGGCAAGCGTACAAAATCAGCAGGGGATCAAATACTTTTTTCATTCACTGTATCTAAACAGATGGGTTTAGTGGGTAGAGTTATAACAGACTACAGCTGAGCAGATGTTCATATTGTTTGTAGCGTAACTAAGGAAATTGGAGATGCTACGTTCTATTATCTTTTAAAGTCAATGTATTGTGGTTTTATATGCATTTTCTTTTTATGGTCAGGACTAGAAAAAATATATATATATTTTCATGTTTTTAGTCAGGTAACCTATGAATTATTCTGATACTCAGCTAGCAGGTGAATCTGTGGACTAATTTTGACATGTTTTCCAGGCTTCCTTTTATTTCATTAGGCTGGGTTCACACTGGTACGACACGACAGTCGTACTACTTTGGATCCGACTTTGCCCTGCGACTTGAAGTCCGACATGCGTCCGACTTCAATGAACTGGGATTCGACTTCGATCCCCGACAATACCAGGCACTGTATCTGGTATGAATCTTTAGGAAGAACTCACCGCCAAGTTTTAAATAAATAAAAAACCGACATGGGTTCCCCCTCTAAGAGCATACCAGGCCTTTCGGTCTGGTATGGATTTTAAGGGGAACCCCCTACGCCAAAAAAACCGCACAGCCCGGCCAGTCAGGAAAGGGGTGGGAACGAGCGAGCGCCCCCTCCTGAACCGTACCAGGCCACATGCCCTCAACATGGGGGGGTGGGTGCTTTGGGGCAGGGGGGGCGCACTGCGGCCCCCCCACCCCAAAGCACCCTGTCCCCATGTTGATGAGGACAAGGGCCTCTTCCCGACAACCCTGGCCATTGGTTGTCGGGGTCTGCGGGGGGGGGGGCTTATCGGAATCTGGAAGCCCTCTTTAATAAGGGGGCCCCCAGATCCCGGCCCCTCACCCTATGTGAATGAGTATGGGGTAAATTGTACCCCTACCCATTCACCTGAAAAAAAGTGTCAATAAAAAAACACACTACACAGGTTTTTAAAGTCATTTATTAGGCAGCTTTGGGGGTCTATTCCGACGTCTTCTGCCCTTTCCGGCTCTTCTCCGCTCTCTCTTCGCTTCTCCCATTGTCCGGTGTCTTCTGCCAGGCGTCCTCCTGCTCTTTTGCCCGCTCTTTTGCTAGCTCTTGCCCGGTCTTCTCCGTTGTCTTCTTCCCTCTTCTCTTCTTCCACTGTTGACACGACGCTCTCTCCCGCTGTAGTGCGCGGTGTGCCACTACTTATATAGGCATGGGGCGGGGTCACAGTGTGACGTCACCCAGATGTCCCACCCCTTATGACGTCACCATCGGGCATGATGAGTGGTGATGTCACAAGGGGCGGGCCTTCGGTGACCCTGCCCCATGCCTATATAAGTAGTAGCGTGTTTTTCCAGGTGAATGGGTAGGGGTACAATGTACCCCATACTCATTCACATAGGGTGGGGGCCGGGATCTGGGGGACCCCTTATTAAAGGGGGCTCCCAGATTCTGATAAGCCACCTGCAGACCCCGACAACGGCCAGGGTTGTCGGGAAGAGGCCCTACTCCTCATCAACATGAGGACAGGGTGCTTTGGGGTGGACCGTCCGCAGTGCGCCCCCCCTGCCCCAAAGCACCCACTCCTCAATGTTGAGGGCATGCGGCCTGGTGCGGTTCAGGAGGGGGGTGCTCGCTCGTCCCCACCCCCTTTCCTGACCGGCCCGGCTGCATGCTCGGATAAGGGTCTGGTATGGACTTTGGGGGGACCCCACGCCGGTTTTTCAGCGTAGGGGGTTCCCCTTAAAATCCATACCAAACCGAAGGACCTGGTATGCTCTTAGAGGGGGAACCCATGCTGTTTTTTAATTAAAATTTGGCGTGGATTTTCTCCTTAAGATCATCAGAGCACATGTCGCATGCCAAAGTCGGATCATGCAAGACGGCGATCCGACTTTGATCTGACTTCAGTTATAATCAAAGGGCTGGAGTAGGATCAAAGTCGAACCAAAGTAGTGCAGGGAGCATTTTCAAAGTCGGACCGACTTGTGTCGGACCAGTTAAGACGGCTCTCATAGGGAAACATTGATTTCTTTCTCGTACATCACGGGACACAGAGCGGCATAGTCATTACTATGTGGGTTATATAGTTTACCTTCAGGTGCTGGCACTGGCAACTTCCAAACCGGAAGTACCCTCCCCTATATAAGCCCCTCCCATCCGGGAGCACCTCAGTTTTTTGCCAGTGTCTAAGGTGTTGGCCAAGAAGTAACATGTGTTTTACACTGAGCTTGCGTACAGGTTCTTTTGGGCCTCAGTAAGCTATTCCGGATCCAACCAAAAAAGCTTCATAGCTAAACGGTCGGTACCCGGGCCTTGCAGAGAAGAGCAAGGTTTTGCCTGTAATGCTTCTCTTAGGAGAGCTGGACCCTGGGGTCCAGAGCTCTGGTCATACCCACGACTAAGATGCTTTCTGTGCAGGGTGCTATACAGGTCCAGGGGAGTGGAATCCTTGGGAACCCGGTCCCTGAAGGTTTAATTACAATGCCTGCCGTGAGAGGTGAAGTTTGGGCTTCTGTGGACCAAACAGAGTCCTGCGGCGGGGAAAAGGTAAGTGGGGGCCCCCCAGGAACTTGGTTCTATTAGGGGACCCCCAAGCCTAATATGTCTTTCTGCCTGTTACCTAACGGTATTCCCGCTAAATATCTGTGCATGCCTGTAACTACTAAAAAATGTAATAATTTTAATAGTGGTCAAGAAAAAAAAAAAAAATAGACAGACCGCGGTACCTGTGTTAATCCACTAGAGGCCGCTGTGGAACGTTTCTTGTCATGTGGACTTTTTCTTTTCATCAGAGTCAAGTCCAGGCAGATGGTGAGTTCTCTTGTGGGAAACTGCTTCCTCTGCCATGTTGCAATGCTCGTCCATCCCCCGGCCTGCGGCAAAAGGGCCCTGTCTCCTGTCCCTAGTTTCCTTTTTCAAAAAAGAGCGCCGAAGGCGCACGTGCCCGTGCGCATGCACGCGCCTCTATATATAGAGGCGAGCTGGAAAAGGGGGCGGAGCTTGGGGGATGACGCTCTGTGCGCGCCGCAGCGCTTCTGCGCATGTGCGGGCGTCCCAGCATGTTAAAAGGCACAATTATGTGTTGTGAGCTGGCTATGAAGTGCAGAGACAGAGCTGGCAACATTTAAAAAAAGGCATACAGCAAGCGGTTGATGCAGGCATCCCCATAGAAAGGCACATTAGTAGACACCAACTGTTTATATAGCAGCAATTGTGCTAGACTATTGTCAGTAAGTGGTGTATTTCGGCTGGAATACCTCAGCTTTGGGCTTAGGAATATGCCGTCTAAAAACTCCGGGACTAAAAATCCCAGGAAGCATAGGGGGTCTCCATCGGGCTCTGAGGATCTTGGGCATGCTTCGGCTGCACCAATCTCCCCTGAAGAATCAGAGGTTAGTGACCGTAGAGCACCCTCAGGAGTACCTGGTACTGTGGCTGTCCTCAGTTCACCTGCTCCTGTGTATGTAACAGAGGAGGTTTTTTCCTCAGCTCTGGGAGGGCTGGAAGAGAGATTGTCAACATTGATCGCTGCTTCCCTGTCAAAGGGAAAGCGCGCCCGATCTCCGTCTCCTCCCTCAGAGTACCTCTTAGCAGAGCAACAGTCCCATGCAGAGATCGACCTACCTGAAGGGGATCAGGATGAGGTTGATTCTGTTGTAGAGGAATCAACAGTGGAAGAGCCATTCTCAGCATCACATGCTGAAAGATTATGGGTTCAGTCCCTGACTAACATGGTCCGATCAGCATTTAAAATGCCCCTTGCGGAGCCATCATCCACTTCTGTCTCCTCGTTGGGGTCGCTAAAAGCTCCCCAGACTGTTTGTTCCTTTCCAATCCATCCTTTACTGGAAGGGCTCATTTACCAGGATTGGGAACATCCTGATAAAATATTTACTCCTCCCAAGAGATTTCAGGTGGTCTATCCCATGGAGGATAAGTTCATCAAAAAATGGAGGGTCCCTACAGTGGACGCAGCCATCTCTTGTGTGAATAAATCACTGACATGTCCAGTGGATAATGTCCAAATGTTCAAGGACCCAATAGATAAAAAATTGGAGTCCTTATTGAAATCTGCTTTTGCTACAGCAGGCTTGGTGACACAACCAGCAGTGGCAGCTATTGGGGTCTGCCAAGCAGTGAAGGATCAGTTGAAACAGGTCTTAAGGGACTTGCCAGATCAGCAGGCCCTTGCCCTAGCTGATCTACCTAGGGCCTTATGCTTTGCGGTTGACGCTATAAAGGATTCAATCCATCAGGCCTCCCGCCTTACGCTGTCTGTAGTACATATGCGCAGGCTTCTATGGCTCAAAAACTGGTCTGCTGAAGCCCCCTGTAAAAAATTGCTGGTCAGCTTCCCATTTCATGGTGAATGCTTATTCGGGGAAGACCTGGACAAATATATCCAGAAAATTTCCAGCGGTAAAAGTACACTCTTGCCGGTTAAAAACAGAGTTAGAGGTCCCTCTTTTAAGAGGCCTGCTTCTCCAGTCCCTAGGACATCGGCTGTGAAACAGTTCCGACGGCCTCCTCGGTCAAATCCCGGGGGTAGAAATCAGGGAAAATCGCAGGGTAACAAGAAGCCCTGGGTCAGGAGAGGTACAAAACCTCCCCCAAAGTCAAATGCATGAAGGGTTGCCCCCACTCAATCGGGTGGGGGGAAGACTTCAGTTGTTCACAGAGACCTGGCGGGACACGATCAGAGACAGATGGGTGCTCTCCGCAGTAAGTCTGGGATACAAATTGGAGTTAAAAGACTCCCCTCCTTCCCATTTTATAAGGTCGAACGTGCCAAGGGATCCCGGAAGAGAATGGGGGTTCGGGTTTTACTCAAACCTCTTTACAGTCCCGAAGCCAAACAAGGACTTGAGGCCCATATTAAATCTAAAAGGGCTAAACAAATTCCTACATATCAGGACTTTCCGGATGGAGTCGATCCGATCGGTGGTCGCTGCCCTACAAGGGGAGGAATGGTTAGCCTCGATCGACATCAAAGATGCTTATTTGCACATTCCCATCTTTCCAGTCCACCAAAAATTTCTACGCTTTGCAGTAGAAGGGCGCCATTTTCAGTTCAGAGCCTTACCCTTCGGTCTGGCCACAGCACCACGCGTGTTCACAAAAATTCTGGCCCCATTATTGGCCAATCTAAGAACACAAGGTGTAACGATAATGGCATATCTAGACGACTTGTTGCTGATAGACCACTCAGTGGAAAAACTAGAAGTGGTTGTTCACGAGACAATCGAGTATCTGGAATCTCACGGTTGGATTATCAACCGAGACAAGTCAGCCCTAAAACCAGTCAAAAGTCTGGAATACTTGGGGCTAAGGCTGGATTCAGACCAGAGAAAAATTTTCTTGCCTCAAGAAAAGGTGTCGTCTTTGAGAGATTTGATCCACCTAGTGGGTACAAAAAGACAGCCATCCATACGCCTGTGCATGAGGCTGCTGGGAAAAATGGTGGCATCATTCGAAGCAGTACCCTACAGTCAATTCCATTCAAGGAATTTGCAAAGGGCTATACTGTGAGCCTGGAACAAAAAAGTTCAGGCCCTAGACTTACCAATGTCCTTGTCCCCTTCCGTTCGCAAGAGCCTCCGTTGGTGGTTGGTTCCCCAGAATCTGGAAAAAGGGAAATCCTTCAGTCCGATTTCTTGGAAGGTGGGGTCACTACAGATGCCAGCCTTATAGGCTGGGGAGCAGTACTGGAGCAATGGTCTCTCCAGGGCAGATGGTCGGATGCAGAAAAGGCCCTGCCCATCAATCTCTTAGAGATACGAGCAGCCCGGTATGCCCTAGTAGCATGGACATCCAAACTCCAAGGGTCCCCTGTCTGAATTCAATCGGACAATGCCACGGCAGTGGCATATATCAATCATCAGGGTGGCACCAGGAGTCGTGCAGCCCAGAGGGAAGTAAATTGCATCCTGAAATGGGCAGAAAGATATGTCCCAGCCATATCCGCGGTATTCATTCCAGGAGTGGAGAATTGGAAGGCGGACTTTCTAAGTCGCCAACAATTATGCCCAGGGGAATGGTCCCTTCACCCCGAGGTTTTCCGGACAATATGTCAGCGGTGGGGAACACCGGATGTAGATCTACTAGCATCCAGATTCAACGCAAAGGTGGACAGGTTTGTCTCTTGGACAAGGGATCCCCTAGCTTGCGGCTCGGATGCCCTAGTGTTCCCTTGGGATCAGTTCAAGCTGATATATGCATTCCCACCGCCACAATTGTTACCTCGATTACTCCGCAGAATCAGGGTAGAAAAGAAACCAGTGATTCTGGTGGCTCCAGCGTGGCCCCGAAGAGCATGGTACGCGGAGATTGTAAAAATGTCTGTGGGGAGTCCTTGGACCCTCCCACATCGTCCGGACCTGCTTTCGCAAGGACCGATATACCACTCTTCCTTACCAGCCCTAGGTTTGACGGCCTGGCTATTGAAGCCCACATTCTAAAAAAGAGAGGTCTCTCTAATCCTGTGGTATCTACCATGATCAATGCCAGGAAGCCGGTATCCAGGCAGATCTACTATAGAATCTGGAAGGCGTACATCGCCTGGTGTGAGGCTAAGAAATGGCATCCACGTAAGTACGTAATAGGTAGGATTCTGGACTTCCTACAGTGGGCTGTAGATAGGAAGCTTGCCTTGAGTACTATCAAGGGTCAGATTTCGGCCTTGTCAATATTTTTTCAGAGGCCCTTGGCTTCGCATTCACTAGTCAAAGCCTTTATACAAGGAGTGATGCGTATTAGCCCTCCGGTTAATATTCCCATTTGTCCATGGGACTTAAACCTGGTTCTGTCGGTTCTACAGAAACAACCATTTGAACCATTACATCATATTTCCCTGGTTCTTCTCACCAGGAAATTGATTTTTCTAGTAGCCATTTGTTCGGCTAAAAGAGTGTCGGAATTAGCCGCTATGTCCTGTAGGGAGCCATATCTGGTTATCCATAAGGACAGAGTAGTGTTACGTCCTCATCCAGCCTTTCTTCCTAAGGTGGTATCGAGTTTTCATTTGAACCAAGATGTGGTTCTTCCTTCTTTTTTCCCCAAACCTAGTTCAGTAGAGGAAAAATTATTACATTCTTTGGATGTAGTAAGAGCAGTTAAAGCTTATCTAAAAGCCACTGCTCAGATTCGCAGAACGGATACTTTGTTTATTCTGCCGGAAGGCCCCAGAAAGGGTCAGGCAGCGTCAAAATCTACTTTAGCCAAGTGGATTCGACGGGTCATTATGCAAGCCTATGGCTTGAGAAGGAGACCGCCTCCGTTCAAAGTTAGGGCGCACTCCACGAGAGCAGTTGGAACTTCATGGGCAGTGCATCACCAGGCCTCCCTGGCTCAAATCTGTAAGGCCGCAACATGGTCTTCAGTACACACGTTTACTAGGTTCTACCAGGTGGACGTTAGAAGTCAGGAGGATGTCGCCTTTGGGCGCAGTGTGTTGCAGGCCGCAAAAGATCCTCATGTCTGATAGCGCTCAGCTTATGTATGGTGTATCCCCCCCCTCATTGGGCATTGCTTTAGGACATCCCACATAGTAATGACTATGCCGCTCTGTGTCCCGTGATGTACGAGAAAGAAAATAGGATTTTTATAACAGCTTACCTGTAAAATCCTTTTCTTGGAGTACATCACGGGACACAGAGCTCCCACCCCTCTTTTGGGGACACTTATTGCTTTGCTACAAAACTGAGGTGCTCCCGGATGGGAGGGGCTTATATAGGGGAGGGTACTTCCGGTTTGGAAGTTGCCAGTGCCAGCACCTGAAGGTAAACTATATAACCCACATAGTAATGACTATGCCGCTCTGTGTCCCGTGATGTACTCCAAGAAAAGGATTTTACAGGTAAGCTGTTATAAAAATCCTATTTTTCACATGTCATGCGACAGTAACTCCCAATGTGGGAGCGTTTGTCGTACCAGTGTGAACCCGGCCTTAGCTCAACTAAAACTTGCACACTCACCTGACCTGAATTAGCATGATCTCGTCTACCTCCGTTTGCTAGCATCCTGTTTTTTTCACACCACTCTCTTCGAAGCTTCAATTGAAAACAGGATCTAAGGCCGGGTTCACACTGGTACGACACGACAGTCGTACCACGTTGGATCCGACTTTTCCCTGCGACTTGAAGTCCGACATGTGTCCGACTACAATAAACAGGGATCAGACTTTGATCCCCGACAATAGCAGGCACGGTGTCTGGTATGAATCTTTAGATACAATAAAAATACAATTAAAACTTGCAAAGGCTCTGTTAACATAATGCGTGGAAAATACTTGATTATCGCACAGTTGCTTGGTCTGCTGATTTCTCCTCATATTTCATATATTTTTTTTTTCTGTTTCAGATAAGGGCCTTCTTTATACTTTTGGTGATGGACGATATGGCAAGCTTGGATTAGGAGAAGAGAATTTCACTAATCAGTTTTCACCTACATTGTGTAGGAATTTTCTGAAGTTCACCGTCCAGTCGGTATAAACAAAACCTTTATGCTTCACTTTTCTTCTTTTCTTTTTTTTTTTGGGCTAAGTGTTGCTTTGCGTTTAATTAGCATTAAGCTGAACAATAAAATATAGTGGATCGCATCTGAAGCAGATGGTTAACATGGTAATAAAATCATTCTAGCTAGTAGTGGCAAGAATGCACATTGCCCAATTCTATTTTCTATTATCATAAAATGCAGCCCATAAAAACTATTTTTTTTTTAGTAGCTGATGAGTGATCCCCGCATCGCCTAGCTTTAGAAGATTATGAAGTGGAGCTCTGTGTTATTTTTCTTTTTCAAATTATTTTATATCTGTGCAACCACTGTAAGAACTAGGTGCAGGACTCTTTTGATACCAGTAAGGTAAGTATCAACTAGAAGTTTGTTTTTAAAGGTAAAGTTTGGTTTGATTTCCTCAAGTAACTAAATCCACAAATCAGGGTCACAATAGCAGTAAAATCCTGAGCAAAGTGAGTGTGACCATAAGCTGAGGGTGCATAACCTGTGGCCCGCGACCTCAAACCAGAAAATCGCATGAACACGCTCTGTGATGGCTGTTCAGCAAGCCCAGGTCTCAATCAACGGGTTGCCAACCCGCCATCCCAGAGCATCAGAGTGCATTGTGCCCGTGCCAGGAGTGAAGGCAACAGGTGGCCGTGGAGGGAGCAGGAGCCACATAAGCCAAAGCTTCCTCTGTAGCACAGGCTCCTGTCCCAGGCGGAGTGTTACCAAGTGCACTTTGCCTGGGACCTTTCTTGCAGCCTGGAGAGTGATGCCAGCAGAAGCTAGAAGAGGAAAAGGTGGTCAGTGTATTAAACATCACATACACTGGACTTTTGCAATGGTCATATTAGCATTTATTAAAAATAAGTGTTATTAGGCTGCTTTCACACTGATCCGCAGGTGCAGTGCAGTGCGCTTGCTGTTTTCCTGCAGGTTAGCTGCACTGAGCCATAGACTTCTATTATATCCTGCAGGTTTGGTGCACTTTCTGAAAGTGCACCAAAACTCCACCAGAACTCCTGAATGTAGAAGTTTTGGTCTGCTTTCAGAAAGTGGACCACACACGCAATATGTAATAGAAGCCTATGGCTCAGTAAGGGCTCATTTTACATTTACATTTGCAGTTTGCAGGGTGGCAAAACACCATAGTTCATCGTGGCCCATGACCAGTTACCAAATCACTTAAGTGGCCCTCGCTCTTTATAAGGTTCAGCAAACCTGCCATAAGCAGAGGGAGGACAGGAAGTTGATTTTGAATGAATTATCTTTATTTATGGCACATGTGTATCTTTTATTTATGGCACCAAAAACTAACTTGGCATTATATGTATTTTTTTACCAAACCGTGGTCATTGCATTGATCATTGTTAGGTAGATGTTTCTTTGACAGGTTTTCTTGGAGGAAAACCAGCCACCCTGTAGTGCTGACACATGCTGCTGATTTTGTGTGACTCGCCAGACTAACTAAAGAGATATATTTGCATCTCAGTATCATCTTGCCTCTTCTAAGGCAATTCACATGTAGTTCAGTGCGGTGTAATCCGCTCATTTTGAATGGGCTCAAAACGCACTGCACCGCACTAAAAGTAGGACATGCACTACTTTTGGAAACGTACTACAACCAGATTGCATGGTATTTCTGTACCATGCGATCTGCTGAAGACAAACGCACAGTGTTTGCGTCCTGCATTTGGGGTGTCGATAACATTGACACCAGCAGCCGATCACAACTGCAGTGTGTTTTGAACACAGTGCAGGAAACGCACACGGAATGTTGGTTTCCCACAACTTTTTCCAGTGTTAACAGGACCTTATAAAAAGATAGGATTGGCCAGATCACAGAGAGAATTTTCTACAAGGTAGCTACCTTTTTGAGCGATTATGGATTCTTTCTATGGTCAAACGCATCAATATCACCACTATAGAGGAAAGTGTTGCCTAAAGGCCCGTACATGCGATCGGATATTCCGACAACAATTGTGTGATGGAAGGGTTTTAACGGATAATCCGACCGTCTGTATGCTCCATTGGACAATTGGCGTCGGAATTTCCGACAACAAATGTTGGCTGTGCATGCTCTCAAATTGTCCGACAACAAATGTGTTCCGTCGGATTATCCGATCGTGTGTACACAAGTCCGTCTGACAAAAATCCAAAGTACAAACACGCATGCTCCGAACCAATGCTAACCATCAGACAACATTAGCAGAAGTTTCCCAAAGGGTGGTGCTAAAGAGGAGAAAAACCACGTTGTTTTGTGAATGTTGGCTGAAAAAGTTCTGCTGTCTGTATGCAGAACAAGTTCACAGCCAACGCCCTTTGGACAAAATTCCACGGCTTTGTCCGACGGAAATCCGATCGTGTGTATGAGGCTTAAGGGTTGTGTGGGCCAGTGAATTGGGGGAAGAATCTTAGGCTGATTTTGTTTGTGGCCACCCTTACATGTAGATACTCTAGTATCCAAATAAATCTTGTACTTAAATTTAAAGGATAACTTTACCAGTCCACTTTTTTTTCTTTTTTTTTTTTTAATCCTTTCCAGCATGTCCCTTCATGAAATTTATTAGTTTGTATCTTAGGGGAGCCTCTTATCCATATGGGATATGTCCTGTCTTATACCCCCTATGCTCTTTCTCCGTTAGTTTGGAGAGTTAACAAAAATAGGATAGGAGCAGTATGCAAAAAAGAGAGAGGGATACAGGGAAATAGGGGAAGGGAGGGGGAGAAGGAGATAAGGCGAAAGAGAGAAAGGGAAGGGGCAGGAGAAGCAAAAAAAAAAGGGGGGGAGGGAAGATGCTATCAAGACTAATTGACTCATGTGATTATAAATTTAGTATATAAAAAAAATCAAGGAGGGGGGGGGGGGGAGAAATTACTAACAAGCTTAACTACCTCATGTGATATAGATTTAGTGTATAAAAAAATCAGGAAGGCCGAGACTTCCGGCCTAATCGTGGGGCCTCTAAGAAAAAGAGAAAAACAAAAAAAAGTGGGGGGGAGGGAAAGGTGCTAGCAAGACTAACTAACTCATGTGCTATAAATTAAAATGCTCAGTGATTTTTAAATTATTATTTCTTGGTTTGAGGCAGATCAGACTAATGACTTCTGGTTACTGCCAAGTAGGGATGAGCCGAACACCCCCCGGTTCGGTTCGCACCAGAACCTGCGAACGGACCGAAAGTTTGCGCGAATCTAAAGTGCTAATTATAACGGCTAATATGCATGTTATTGTCCTAAAAAGGGTTTGGGGACCCGGGTTCTGCCCCAGGGGACATGTATCAATGCAAAAATAAGTTTTAAAAACTGCTGTTTTTTCGGGAGCAGTCATTTTAATGATGCATGAAGTGAAAAAAAATGTGAAATATTCCTTTAAATATCGTACCTGGGGGGTGTTTTAAGTATGCCTGTGAAGTGGCATGTGTTTACCGTGTTTAGAACTGTCCCTGCACAAAATGAAATTTCTAAAGGAAAAAAAGCCATTTAAAACTGCTTGCGGCTTTAATGTCATGTCTTGTCCTGGCCATATGGATGAAAATCTTTGAGAAAAATGGCATGGCTACCCCATTACCCCCCCCCCCCCACCCCAGCCCATTACCAGCCCATTACCAGCCCCTTTGGGTCTTGTATGGATATTAAAGGGAACCCCGCATCCAAAATAAAAAAAGGCCCTATATACTCTGAACAGCAGTATACAGGCGGTGCAAACAAGACAGGGACTGTAGGTTTGTTCTTAAGTAGAATCTGTTTGTAATTTTGAACATGTACATTGTTTAAGTGTAGCTCCAGCCAAAAAATCTATTTTTAAGCTTTCTGGAAAACATAGGGAAGGGTTATGTACCCCTGTAACATTTGTTTTGCTGTCTGTGCCCCTTGTTGAGAAAATTTCACCTCACTTTCCGTCCCAATGACAAATGTTTTTGAAAAGTGGTTTTTTTATTGAAACAAGGATTGGTGATAAAGCATCAGTAGACAGGAGACACCTTTTTCCTATATTAACTCTTAAGCCCTGTACACACGATCGGATAACCTATGGATTTTCGTCCGATGGATTTGTCCATCGGAAATCCGATGAAACTGTTTTTCATCAGTCTTGGCCACACACCATCAGTCTAAAAACCGACCGTTCCAAACACGGTGATGTAAAACACTCCGATGAGCCGAGAAAAATGAAGTTTAATGCTTCTGAGCATGCGTCGACTTGATTCTAAGCATGCGTGGGTTTTTTAACCGATGGACTTGCCCATAGACGATCGGAAATTCCCATCGGTTTTTTATCCATCGGAAAATTTTAAACAAGTTCTATTTTTTCAAACCGATGGAAAAAAGACCGATGGGTACCATACACGATCGGTTGGTCTGATGAAAACCATCCATTGGACGGTTTTCATCAGTCAAACCGATCGTGTGTGCGTGGCTTAACAGGAGAGAATTTCCCTTTCTAGGGGTAGATTTCCTCTCACTTCCTGTTGTCTCCTTCCGTTTGCAAGTGGGAGTCGTTTGTAAGTTGGATGTTTTGAATGTAGGGGCCTGCCGTATATACTCTGCTGAAATTTGCCCCTTACATGTTGGTGTTGCCACAACACTGTGAGCCCTCACAGTTATTCTTGGTGGGTGCTGGAACGCCCTGCTGTGAACTATTATATCAGGATTTGTATTTTCATGCCATTGTTGAACAGTGGTAGGAAAAATTGGGCCTTTGGTCGTGGTGCTGGTGCCACAAAATTGTAAGCCCTCAGTTACTCTTGGTGGGCGCAGGAATGGGCCCTGCTGTGAATTATTAGATCAAGAATTGTAATTACATGCCCCTGTTGAACAGGGGCTGAAAAATTGGGCCTTAGGCACTGGTGCCACAACACTCCAACCCCTCACAGATACTGTACTTGGAGCACAGCAATGAGCCCTATGGCAAATTATTGCTAAAAAAATTGTAATTACACGCCCCTGTAAAACAGGGGCAGAAAAATTGGGCCTTTGGTGGTGGTGGTGGTGGTGGTGTTGCCACAACACTGTAAGCCCTCACAGTTACTCTTGGTGGGCACAGCAATGAGCCCTGTTGCAAAGTATTGCATCAAAAATTGTAATTACACGCCCCTGTTAAACAGGGGCTGAAAAATTGGGCCTTAGGCACTGGTGCTGGTGCCAGGACACTGCAACCTCTGCCAGATACTCTAGTTGGAGCACAGCAATGAGCCCTGTTGCAAAGTATTGCATACAAAATTGTAATTACATGCCCCTGTTAAACAGGGGCTGAAAAATTGGGCCTTAGCCACTGGTGGCGGCACCCAGAAACAAAAATGTTCTTCCAAGCTATCATCAGGAATCGGATCATTGAGGGGGAGGAGGATAGTCAGTCAACATAACAGGACAGTCACTCAGCATCAGCATAGGCAGTCTTGAAGGGATGTGACATTTCAAAATAAATTATTCTGTTACATCAGCTTCAGGTGCTTGGTAGATGGTGGTGATCCAAGACTGGTTCATCTTTATGAAGGGCAGTCGATCAACCAAGTCGGTGGACAGGCGCACCCTGTGATCCGTGACAAAGCCTCCAGCAGCACTGTATGTGCGTTCCGAAAGAACGCTGGATGCAGGACAGGCCAGTAGCTCAATTGCATACTGTGCAAGCTCTGGCCAGTGATCCATCTTCAAGACCCAGTAAGCCAGAGGATTTTCAGTGGGAAAGGTGTCCAAGTCTGACCTTGCCCCTAGGTATTCCTGCACCATGTATATCAGACGCTGGCGATGGTTGCTGGAACCGATCATACCTTGGGGCTGCGGACTAAAAAATTGTCTGAACGCATCGGTCAGACGGCCACCTTCTCCACCGCTACTTCTGCTACTGACTGAAGCCTCAGCAACTTGTTGTCAAGGACCAGGAGTTTGTAACCTCCCAGTCTCTGGGAACGCGTTGCACAGACCTTTCTGCAAGGCCTCCCGGAGAGGTCTTATCCTCTGCTCCCTCTGCGACGGCAAGATAAGGTCCGCAACCTTACCCTTGTACCGTGGATCAAGGAGAGTGGCCAGCCAGTAATGGTCCCTCTCCTTGATCCGAAGAATACGAGGATCCTTCCGCAGATTTGCAGGTTCAGGGAGGCCATGCAGTGTAGGTTAGCTGAGGCATTCGGTCCGGAGTCCTCTGGGTCACTAAGGACGACATGATCCGCAGCCACCTCCTCCCAGCCACGTACAAGTCCAAGGGTTTCTTGGGACTGTAAATCATCCCTAAAAGACTGCTGCTGTTGATGCTGAGTGCCAGGCTCCACCTCCATGCTGACACAATCCTCCTCCTCCTCGTCCTCTTCCTGTGTGATGGGTGTGACAGAAGGAACACTGTCTGGGTAAAGGGGGCCTTGAGAGGCAAGGAAGTCCTCCTCTTCCTGCCTCCTTTCTGCCTCAAGTGCCCTGTCCATTATTCCACGCAGCGTATGCTCCAACAGGTGGACAAGAGGTACAGTGTCACTGATGCATGCACTGTCACTGCTCACCATCCTCGTGGCCTCCTCAAATGGTGCCAGGACAGTGCATGCATCCCTGATCATGCCCCACTGGCGTAGTGAAAAAAAAACGAGCTCTCCTGACCCTGTCCTGGTGCCGTAGTCGCACAGGTACTCATTGATGGCCCTCTGCTGCGTGTGCAGCCGCTGCAGCATGGCCAACGTTGAGTTTCACCTGGTGGGCATGTCACATATAAGGCGGTTCTTGGGCAGGTTCAACTCCTTTTGCAGCTCAGCCAGCCGAGCACTGGCATTATATGATCTGCAGAAATGCACACAGAGTTTCCTGGCCTGCCTCATAACATCCTGTAAGCCCGGGTACCTGCCCAAGAACCGCTGCACCACCAGGTTAAGGACGTGAGCCACACATGGGTCAGTTGTCCCTGTCGGAGGGGGGAGAGGAGGTTGGTGCCATTGTCGCAAACCACCATTCCTGGCTTAAGCTGGCATAGCCTCAACCACCTCTCGGCCTGCCCCTGCAGAGCTGACAGAACCTCTGCCCCAGTGTGGCTCCTGTCCCCCAAACACACCAGCGCAAGCACGGCATGGCATCTTTTTGCCTGCGTAGCCCCTTGAACGCCTACGGAGCACCGCTGGTTCCGAGGACAAAGCACAGGAAGAGGCCATGGAGGAAGAAGAAGAGGGAGGGGTGGAGGAGAGAGGCGTGTCACAACCAGTAGTAGCATTTTGGAGGCGTGGCGGCGGAACAACCTCCAACACTACTGCATCTTGTCCTGCATCCTTCCCAGCTGCCAAAAGAGTGACCCAATGGGCCGTGAAATAAAGGTAACGTCCCTGTCCATGCCTGCTTGACCATGAGTCAGCGGTAATATGCACCTTACCACTGACCGCCCTGTCCAGCGAGGCATGGACATTGCCTTCCACATGCCGGTAGAGAGCCGGAATCGCCTTCCGTGAGAAAAAGTGGCGTTTGGGAACCTGCCACTGAGGAACCGCACATTGCACAAACTCACGGAAGGGGGCCGAGTCTACCAACTGAAAAGGCAGCAGTTGAAGTGCTAGCAATTTAGCCAAGCTAGAATTCAACCGCTGGGCATGTGGATGGCTGGGAGTGAACTTCTTCGACGGTCCAGCAGCTGGGGCAGGGAAATTTGCCTGCTACAATTGGACGTTGGTGTACTGCTAGCAGAGTGCCCGCAAGTACTTGGCTGTGACACACCTAATTCTACACCTTCATTCCTCTCAGTGCAGGTTTCAGAAAGGACTGAAGGTATAGTGGGGTTGGAGATCCCAGCTGATGAGGAGCAAGGAGAGGTCCGCTTTGTTCTTTGGTGTGGGTCTTTAAGGTACGCTTGCCAACGAGCTGCATGGCAGGTCAACATATGTCTGGTCAAGCATGTGGTGCCCAAGCGGCTGATGTTTTGACCACGCGAGATACGCTTGAGACATATGTTGCAAATAGCAGCGGTGCGATCTGATGCACTCGACTCAAAAAAGGCCCACACCAAAGAACTTTTGGAATAACGGGCAGAGGCAGCGCCCTGCACAGGTGGAGCTCTGCGGTGTGATTCAGTCGGTGTGCTGCCCTTACGCTGGCTCCCGGAGGGCATCCTGCCTCGTTGGAGATGTGCCTCCTCCTCATCCTCCTCCTCCTCTCTCCTATCAGGCACCCACGTGGAGTCAGTGACCTCATCATCCCCTCCCTCCTCATCACTGGAGCCAATCTGGCAGTATGCTGCAGCTTCTAGAACATGACTGCCAGATTGCTGTCCTTCTTGAGCATCCCCTCTCTCTGCGCTCACACTACTGCCTTCCTCTAGCTGGGTATCATCAGACCCTTCAAAACGCTGGGCATCCTCCTGGAGCATGTACCCAACACTGTGCTCAAACAGTTCAGGGGACTCCTCAGGAGGACATGGTGGGTCTAGGGAAGGAGTGACTGATGATGACATTGATACGAGGGAAGAGGACGCTTTGGCAGCTGCTTTGCCAGTACCCTGAGCCTGGGTGAGAGAGGATGAGGAGGGCTTGGTCATCCACTTTACCAAGTCTTCGGCATGATGCGGCTCAACACGTCCAGCTGCCGAAAATAAGGACAAGCGTGTCCCATGGCCACGTGCTGATGACTATGCACCGCGTCCACGACCAGCACTGTTGTCTCTAGACACAAAGCCTGCTTGCCCTCTTTTATTGGCTCGTGACTGTCTGCCTCTCCTTGTTGGCCTTCCAGACATAGTAATGGCCTGCAGGGAGATGGGAAAACCATCAATTGGGTAGTGTATATTGTTCTGGAGGCACACAACACCCACTAACTCCTGCAGATGCCTGTATTGGAGAACACCAGCAATAAAGGGTAGATACAGGTGTATACTGTGCTGTGCTGGAGGCACACAACACCCACTAACTCCTGCAGATGCCTGTATTAGAGAACAGCAAAAAACTGTAGATACAGGTGTATACTGTGCTGGGGCACACAACACCCACTAACTCCTGCAGATGCCTGAGAAAAGAACACACTGTCCATGCCTATCTAGCTTAGAGAACAGCAATAAAGGGTAGATACAGGTGTATACTGTGCTGGAGGCACACAACACCCACTAACTCCTGCAGATGCCTGAGAAAAGAACACACTGTAGAACACACTGTCCCTGCCTATCAAGCTCTTTCCCTGCACGCCGGAACACACTACACAAGGCTGCCGCGCTGGCGGCCTTTTATAGTGTTGGGGTGTGTACTAAACCCTCCTGAGCTATAATTGGCCACAGGCATCCTGCCTGTGGCCAACTATGGCTCTCCTCGCTGCCGGCGCTGTGATTGGCCAAGCATGCAGGGTCACAGTGCATGCTTGGCCAATCACAGCGCCGGCAATGCAGTGCGGTGGCGCAGTGCATTGTGGGCCGTTCGCGTCACACAAATTTGGCGCGAACGGCCCACAAACTTCTGGTTTCGCCGAACAGGCGATGTTCGAGTCCCAAGGTGAAGACAAGCACTTCTCTCAGGTCAAACCCATCCTTAGCACAATGTTTGAGCAGGAGTTTAGATTTACATAGTAAACATTTCATTGGCCCTTGGCAGTCAAATAATGTAAAGAGCCATTTTTGTGTCGAATAGTTACCAATTTCTGATTTACATTTTTCTGGGGAAGGCATTTCTGTTTTTAAATTACGGGTGCACATACCATTTAAAACGGTATGCAACTCATCCCTCTAAGAACCCAAATGGCAAATGTCTCCTTTTGTTAACCATCTCAGCTCCCTTCATGACCAGGTCATTTTTTCCTATTTAGCACTCCTATTTTACCTGGTAATTGCGCAGTCATCCAACGCTATACCCAAACAAAATTTATATATTTTTTTTCACACAAATAGAGCTTTCTTTTGGTGGTATTTGATCAGCACTCTGGTTTTTATGGTTTTTAATTTTTACTCCTATAAAGAAAAAAGACTGATTTATTGTTTTAAAAAAAAAAAAAAATTGCTTTTAATTTCTGCTATAAAAACCTATCCAATAAAAAAATCAAAAAATCAAATGTCTTAATAAATGTAGGCTAAAATGTATTCTGCTACGTCTTTGGTAGAAAAAAAAAAAAAACATCCCAATAAGTGTATATTGATTGGTCTGCATGAAAGTATATCCTCTACAAACTATGGAACTATGGTGTATATATACTTGAATTTTTATATATTTTTTTTTTTATACTACAAATAGCGGTGATCAGCGACTTACAAATGGGACTGTGATAATGCAGCGGGAAATCGAACACTAACTGACGCTTGGTGGGAACTGACTAACTGCCACTGACATCACCAGTGACACTAATGCAGTGATCAGTGCTAATACTATACACTGTCACTTTACTAATGACACTGGCTGGGAAGGGGTTAAGATCTTGCGTAATCAAGGGGTTAAATTTGTGCCTAACAATGTATAATTTGTGCTAATTTTTACTATTGATCTCTTTGTTTCTTATCACTGCTTTGCAAGGTTAAGAAACAGAGAGATCATTTCCTCTGTACAGAGCCCTGTGTTGGTCAACACAGGGCTCTGGGCTGTGATTGGAGTCAGATACAGCCGATCAGCAGGTCCCAGCCATGAATCATTGACCAGGGGCTGCTGACAGACTCCCGCTGTGTACAATCACAGCACGTGTCAGCGGAGGGGGCACGCATGTGTACGCCCTAAACCCGGTAACAGCCGGCCACATACCAGTACATTGCTTTGACTGTAGCGGCCTTCCGTCTGCAGTACATTGTGGGCGGGCGGTCCCCAAGTGGTTAATGAACTTACAGCTGTGCTCAAAACAGTTGTGTTCTTATTTCAACTACATGCATGAGAACAGTCTTACTTTGCAAATCATTTGTAATAACGTGTAGCCAGGCACCTCTGTTACACCACACAGCCAGGTCCTAGCAGCATGCTGAGGAGTTCCACACTCTGCCCTCTACTCCAGTCTGCGTGTTCACTTTTGGCACATGCTAGTGTAGTACATGCTGATTTTCTTCCATGCTGTTCTTTCCTCTTCCAGTTTTATTGCGTCTGGACAGGGAACTACATAAAGCTGATGTTAAAACTGATTCAGGTGCTTTTAAACTTTTTACATAAATTATCAGAAGCTTCTGATTCATTGTTTTTTGAACTTCAAGCTTTTTTAAACTTGCTCAACTGTGATATTAAGAGGAAGAGTAGTAGTACTAGTACAAGAACTCATTTAGGTGCAAGGGGAAAGACTAGAACATGTTTTAACAGAAGGGTTGGAATTGGGAAAAAAATGCAACAGTCCAAATTTTCTAAGAAAAGGGCCATTTTATTGTCCTTCAGGCTTTAGGGGGCCGGACTGTGGTTAATGGGTGTGTAAAAATTCCTTGGCATCAGTGCCCCATCATTTGTTTTAATTAGAGAAATGGTGCCCCATTGTTGGTGTCAGTAGGGGGAATGCTGCCCCATCATTGGTGTCAGTTGGTGGAATAGTCCCCCAAGGGCCATATAAAGGCAAAGAAAGGGCTACTTCCAGCCACCAGGCCGCAGTTTGGAAACCACTGGTTTAGATTGCATTTATCTTTTCACATACTGTATTCTGACTGGTCAGTTTGTTCCAAGTTTTTACTAGTAATCATTAAATGTAAATTTTATATATAAGCCAGTGGACTAAAATAAATATTTAGTAACCCAAATGAGTATCATATATGTTCACAATTTCATCAGTATTGCGCAATTTTTATCAGTTACAGAAACTATTTGGATGCACTCTCGGGTTTACCGCCTATTCTTATTGTGTTCTCTATTTACAGTATTTGTGATAGATTGTATGAAACTAATATTTTTAAAGGAAGCTTATATACTAAGAGAAATATGTAGATGACCATTGCTAACCTCTGCTTCTGAAAATACTGCTAGCCTGGCCGTTATACTGCTTCAGTAGCATCAGTACGTTTGACTCACTGACTTTAAAGAAGTATGAGCTACCGTATATACTTAAGTATAAGCCGAGTTTTTCAGCTAATTTTTTTGTGCTGAAAATGCCCCCCTCGGCTTATACTCGAGTCACCTTTTTGCGCCTGATCTCCCGGACTTTGGGGACCTGGTACTGGCCGGCCGTAGGTCCCCTGGACCCCAAACTTGGCACACATGTAGCCCCACTCTTCCTCTACAAGTGTGCAAAGCACCGATTTTTCAAAGCCGGGCACCCCTTCCATAGACTCCCATGTTAAACGGTCATTTCTCTGGTGATTTTGGCGACCCGGTACCGGCCGGTCATAGGTCTCCTGGACCCCAAACTTGGCACACATGAACCCCCATTTCGCCTCTGCAAGTGTGCAAAGTTTGTTGTCTGGGGGACCTACGGCCGGGGAGCACCGTTTTTTCAAAGCTGGACACTCCTTCCATAGACTCCCATGTTAAACTTCAGTCTAGGCATGGGCACATTGAGGCATGGACACAGTGAGGCACAGTGAGGCATGCAGATGGACACCCTAGGCTTATACCCGAGTCAATAAGTTTTCCCAGTTTTGTGTGGTAAAATTAGGTGCCTCTGCTTATATTTGGGTCGAATTATACTCGAGTATATACAGTATTTTTCTGTGTGTGAACTTACACTTCAAATGAGTGCACATATTGCAATTTGGAACCCTCCGTTGTCATGGGATTTGTCACAAATAATATTTCAGAAGCTAATGACATATCAGTACACCAGTGTGGAAATGTCCATCACTATAACAATCTGCTGAAATTGTGTAGGAAGGAAATTCGCTAAAGATTTGTGTCTGACAAGTGTGTTTTTACCAAAATGTTTTATGATTTGTCATGTTGCCTTTTTGCTTTGAGCAGATAGCAGAACATTAAATATAAAGCATTCCCTGGATTGTGTTTTTGGTACTAATCCAGTGATAAAGTCCATGCTGCAGATCCATCTGTGCACATAATTTCCCAATCTGTCTCTCAAGGGTATGCAGTCTTGTACTGAGTCATAGTTCATATGTTAGGATACATTTTTAAGATCTCTGTAAACAGACTAGGGTTATGTAGGATGCATTGTCTCTATAACCCTTTCCTGTTTATCGATTTTAGGTGGACAGTCATTTTTCTTTTATACATCTGATGACTCTGGGTGTACGTCTAATGCCGCGTACACACGATCGTTTTTAATGTCATTTTCAAAAACGACGTTTTTCTCGACGTGATTTTTCTTGTTTCCTCTCAAGCCTGTCTCGCATACACACGTTCATTAAAAAAAACGCTCGAGCAAAGCGCAGTGACGTACAACAGCACTATAAAGGGGAAGTTCCTTTCGAATGGCGCCACCCTTCATGTTAGGAAAGTTTGTTGAGCGACGATTCGCGCTTTTCAGCCTTGTGCTTTTCAGTCCGTTATAGCGTGACGAATGTGCTATCTCCATTACGAATGCTAGTTTTACCAGAACGAGCGCTCCCGTCTCATACTTTATTCGGAGCATGCGCATACACACTACCGTTTTTCACGTAGTTAAAAAATGCTCTGGAGCCTACACACGATCGTTTTTAATGCACAATTTCAAAAATGGAATTTCTAACGTCGTGAAAAACGGTCATGTGTATGCGGCATTAGACAAAATTGTGCTGTCTTGTATGCCTTCACATTCATTGGCAAGAGTTTATTGAATAGAGACCCTGCTTGGATCATGTATTTTGTTTTGTTATATCAGTCTGCATCGCATTTCTGCTTATACAGTATCTTTGTGTGTGTGTGCCCTTGTAGTATGTCTACATTCTTTTGAATAGTCGAGATCCAATTGATCTTGACTACTCAACTTTAGAGATGATACAGACTTTAATTCACAGTCTCACTCAACGCATTTCATTAGTCAGGCTAATATGGACTGCAAAATCTTGTCCAATGTTTAATCTAATGGCCCTACTTTAAAGTCAACCTGCATTAAAAAAATAAAAAAGATTTGCTATGTTAAAGGAAAACGTTTTACAATGTTTATTGTGACCTAAGCAAAGCCCCAAAAAATTTACATTTTTGTCTTAAATTCCCCTTGCAAATTATCAATGCGTTTCCTGGTATGTGATTTGTGTCCAGGCACTCCTGTCCCTACAGCCTCATAGCTGTATATCTGCTGTATAGGCTGTCTTTGAGTTCGATTTGGCGATGCCACCGCTGGCAGCTCACTGTTTTCCTTGCTGGAGGCTCTGACATGAGAAAGCAAAGCTCTGCCTCTACCAAGATAGCTGCCTCCACACAGAGGCACAGTGCAGAACAAGACCAGATAAGTAAGTAATGCCTGCAGGGAGACCACAGGCAACACTGATGGCTAGTCTGTTGCCCTCTGCCTGCCAGGTCAGTTTCTCTTGAAAATGAAATCCCTGTAATTTTTTTTTATAAATTTTTAATAAAGTTAACCACTTAACCCTGGGTGGGCGTCATATTACGTCCTTCAGTTGAAGTTGTTGTACTAGGATTGCAGGTATCGTCCTGGTTTCAAGATTTTTATCTGGCAATTCTCTTTTCCGTAGAAGTGACTTGAGTGGGCTATACAGCTGCTCCATGACTTCTACAAGTGTCGGAAGGGGTCGCCCCCTCTTCCCGCCTTTACCGGGCTTTCCCAACCTATCTGGGAGCCCAGTAACGATGCAACCATTACAATCGGCTTCCCTGGACACAGTGAGAGGAACTGATGATGTTCCTCTCACTGTGTGATATCAGAAACTGAAAGCGACAAGGATTTTGTCACTTCTGGTTTCAGTTTGGTGTAAAAAAGCCATTACCAGCTTGTGAAAGCATCTGATCAAACCGATCTTGGTTTGATCAGATGCTGTGGAGGCCAGAGGAGAGACCTGGGGTCTAATAGACCCCCGATTTTTCCAAAAAGAGGACCTGTCATGACCCATGTTGTCACAAGGGATGTTGTTCATCCCTTGTGATGGCAATATAAGTAGATAACGAATATCAAGGTACATTGTTTAAAAAATAAATGTTAATAAAATGTAAAGTGCCCCTGCCCCCACCCCCTGTGCTTATGCGCAAAGATGTATGCACACGTCGGTCAAGCACGCATATGAAAATAGCGACCCCATCAGACATCACCATCACCATGAACGTCAGAGCAAGGGCAATAATCCTAGGGCCAGACCTCCTCTGTAACTCTAATTTGAAAACCTGTAAATGCTTTTAAAATGTCACCTATAGGTTTAATGTACCATAGTTTGTCACCATTCCATGGGTGTGTGCAATTTTAAAGAGACGTGTTTGGTATCCATTTACTCGGTGTAATATAATCTTTTATATTTTATCAAACAATTGGGTGTTATATTGTTTTTGTATTCACTTAAAATCATCAAAGTGTATTTTGCCCCCAAAATTTGCATAACATAACTGTAACATCCACCATTGTATCCTCTAGGGCTTTTGCAGATTTTTATTCAGGCGACTGTAATTTTCAAGTCTCATTTGGGGTTATTTACGAAAGGCAAATCCACTTTGCACTACAAGTGCACTCGCTGTAGATCTGAGGGGGACATGCAAGTGAAATTGAAAAAAAGCATTTACTCTTTCGTCCATGGACCGACACAGCTTCTCTATTGACAAAGTGGGTATTATCCGTTAATTAGGAGTGACTAGGCAGAAAAACTTGTAAAAAGTGTTGCATCACACCTTCTACAGTACCGCCCAGGGGGCGGACCCTCTGGGTATACCCTCTCAGTCTGCACATCACAGATCAGTTTTTTTCTGTCTAGCAAGGAGTAGGACATGGCTCCCTTCGGGCCCATTGGTCCGGGGAAAAAAGATATATATATATATATATATATTTATTTTTTTTGCTACATTTGTTGTTTCCTGCGATCTTCGATCAACTGCCGACTGGGAGACAGGCTGGATCCTCGATCCTTGTAGTCTCCCCAGTTTCGGCCATCGAGCGTGTGCCGACCCTAGCTACGCGCTGGGTTTTCCACGACAACCCGTCGCTCCACGGGTGGCCGGTGAGCCTACGCTCCAGGACCTGCATCGGACCGCTCAGCTTCGGCTGACCTTACGGCCGAGTCGCAGCAGCCTGGCCGGTGAGCTTACGCTCCAAGGCTTGCATCGGACCGCTCAGCTTCGGCTGACCTTACGGCCGAGTCGCAGCAGCCTGTCCGGTGAGCGTCATGCTCCAGGGCATACATATGATCGTCCCTTCTGGGTCCAATCACAGCATGCCTGGCCAACAGTCACCTTCCGTGCGCGGACGATGATCTGTTTGGAATGTCTTCCAGCAGAATACATGCAGGATAGGTAAGTAAAACTCCCCTGCCTTGGCTGGGTGATTTAGCTGGACATTCCTGGAGAGATCAAGTAAGTGGTTGTGGCCCCTTTCTTCCCTCTCTCCCTGCCTTTCCCTCCTCCCTGGGCTTCTAGCTAAAGGTTGCTGGGTGCTGGGGGTCACCTAGGGGGTCCCACTGGAGCGGGGCTGGCTGTAACTAACATTTAAAAGAAATGTCATTTTTGCTTACCTGTGTTTCTGTGTCTCCATGCTGTCGGCGGCCATTTTGAGGTGGTCCATGCCAAGTTTGGCCTCTTGTAACTGCCTGGCGGCCATCTTCCTGTGGTTCGGCCACACCCACTGGCCCCTATCAGGTGATCGGCGGCCATGTTTGTCCACCCTGTATGCAGATATTGCCGTTCGGCGGCCATCTTTTTGTGGGCTATGGCTGCCTGACCTCTATCTTCTGTCGGCGGTCATTTTCTTAGAGCCCACATTATCTTCCATACAGACGTTTTTGGCAACCATTTTGCGAGAGCCTCCGGCCTCTAGGGTGCATTACACTGGCGCGAAAATTCACACAGGAAGTGCTGATAAAAGAAGCAGACTGACACAGCAGCAAGGGGACAGCATCACAGGCGCAGCATAACAGTACCTATCCAGGGTGGTGAGTCCTCTGGGTAACCCAGCATCTCTGCAGCGCAGGAGGGTGGCCTATTGATATCTTGCCTGGAGCCCTGTGAGTGTCAGCGTGTGGTCAGCATGGCATCTGAGCCAGATGTCTTCTCCCCTGAAAGACCAGATTTAGCAGCTGGTGTCCCTGAGGTGTCTATGGACGCTATGTCGGCAATCCTAGAGGCGTTTGCTGCCAGGGTGGAAGCAGCACACGGGAATACAGGGGGTAATAAACGCCCCCGTCCCCTGCAATCTTCTGGGGATATTTCTGATGCAGAACCAGGTCCAGCTACGGCTCATGGCCCAGATTCTGATGCATCAGAGACTGCAGACCGTGACCGATCGGACAGTGAGGAGGACTCCAAGTCCAGGTCAGTACGCGAGACGGCTTTGGTATCTGACCTTATTACTGCAGTGCGGGATACGCTAAAGTTGGAAAGGACTGAAGAAGTAGCAGATACTCCAGTCCCCTTTGGGTTTCGTAAACCTGCCCGCACTGCTAAGGTGTTCCCTTGTGTGTCTTATTTTGACAAACTCTTATACAAGGAATGGGAGAACCCACTGAGGGTCTTTACAGCCCCAAAGAGGTTTGCAGTACGGTACCCCTTTGAGGAGAGTTTTCTGAAGATATGGACCTCTCCCCCTATAGTGGACCCTTCGGTGTCCAGACTTAATAGAGCCACCACTATTCCAGTAGAAGGGGCTCCTGTTTTCAAGGACCCTGTGGATAAGAAGGCTGAAGCACTCGCTCGCTACCTATACTCAGTGGTAGGCTCGGCAGTACGCCCGGCATTGGCGGGGGCCCTAGTGTCTCAGACACTTACTGAATGGGCAAAATTGCTACTCCAGGGGTTAAAGGAGCGAGATGCTCCTGCTAATGAGATAACTTTGGCCGACCAGTTGGTCCAGGGCCTTAAGTTTGTCTGCGAGTCAGACATGGATACTATTCCCCTGCTGTCAAGAGCTTCGGTTTATGCAGTAGCAATACGCCGCCTGATCTGGCTAAAGGGCTGGTCTGCGGACCAGACTTCCAAGAAAGCCCTATTGGATCTGCCTTTTAAGAGCGACAGACTTTTTGGGGCTTCTCTGGATGACATCATCAAGGATGCCACAGGAGGTAAAAGCACTTTGCTTCCCCAAACTAGCAAGGGTAAGGGACCACGCCACGCCAAGGGCAAGGGCCCTCCTTTACTGCACGTAAGCGGGACAGGGAAAAGACCCTAGGCCGATAAAGCGCCTGCCCAAGGACAAAAGCGTCCTTGGTCCCGCAGACCCAACAAGCCTGCGGACAAATCTGCGTCCACATGAAGGTCCGCCCCCACCCAGCTCTCGGGTGGGGGGACGTCTTCGCAAATTCGCGACTCAGTGGACTGCTCTAGTCTCCGACAGGTGGGTTTGCAAAGTAATCTCCTCAGGCTACAAGATAGAATTTCTCTCTTGTCCACCGGACAGATTCATCACCTCCAATCTCCAGCTACTACCGACCCGTCGGGAGGCCCTGTATGGGGCGGTCCAGGGTCTACTGGAACGCGGGGTAGTTATTCCAGTTCCAGAACAGGAACGGGGTCAGGGTTTTTACTCAAATCTGTTTATTGTGCCGAAGAAGGAGGGGGTTCGTCCAATCTTGGATCTCAGAGCCCTCAATTGCTTTGTGAAGGTACAAAGATTTCGGATGGAGTCGGTTCGATCCGTAGTCACGGCTCTCCATCTGGGGGACTTTCTGGCCTCCTTGGACATCAAGGACGCATACATGCATGTCCCCATATACTCCAGACACCAGAGGTTTCTGCGATTTGCTATCGGGAAGAACCACTACCAGTTTGTGGCCCTCCCGTTTGGCCTTGCCTCAGCACCCAGGACGTTCACCAAGGTGCTCGCTCCGATTCTGGCACTTCTAAGGCAGCGGGGTATCGCTATCCCAGGTTACTTGGACGACCTTCTGCTGAAGGCCCCTTCAAGCTCAGAATTAGAGGTAAGCGTGTCCATTACCTGTCAGACTCTTCGAGACTGTGGTTGGATACTGAACACGCAGAAGTCAGTATTGGTGCCCACTCAACGCCTAGTGTACCTGGGGTTGATTCTGGATTCCTCAGAGGCAAAGGTATTCCTCCCTGTGGAGAAGTTGCAGACCCTCCGGGCTGCAGTACGGCAGCTGACTTCCAGGAATTGGTCGTCACTCCGTTTTTGCATGCGAGTGTTGGGCCTCATGGTAGCCTCCTTCGAGGTGGTCCCATATGCTCAATACCACACTCGAGTGTTACAGAAGGAAGTTCTGTCCAGATGGAACAGATGCCCTTCATCTCTGGATTATCAAATCCGAGTGAGCCACCTAGTCAGGAGATCCCTGGTATGGTGGCTGACAGCACCGGCTCTAATGGTCGGGAAGTCATTTCTTCCGGTTTACTGGATAGTGATCACGACGGACGCCAGCCTTACAGGTTGGGGGGGAGTCTGGGGTGTCCAGTCGGCGCAAGGTCGCTGGACCCCAGAGGAAGTCCTCCTGCCGATCAATGTCCTGGAGATCCGGGCGATCAAGCTGTGCCTCTTCAAATGGTCTCAGAGACTGCAAGGGCGTCCAGTCAGGATCCAGTCAGACAACGCCACAGCAGTGGCATATGTCAATCATCAAGGAGGAACAAGAAGCTCAGCTGCAGCATCGGAGATCGCTCGCATCCTGAAGTGGGCAGAGAGGAGCGTACCGGCACTGTCGGCCGTGTACATTCCGGGTGTGGAAAACTGGCAGGCGGACTACCTGAGCCGCCAGATGCTGGACCAGGGAGAATGGTCCTTACACCCGGAGGTGTTCCAACTCCTCTGCCAAAGATGGGGCACACCAGACGTAGATCTTCTGGCTTCCCGACTCAATCGGAAGGTATTGAGGTTTGTGGCCCGGTCAAGAGACCCATGGGCAGACGCAACGGATGCGTTGGTAGCATCGTGGGGTCAGTATCGGCTAATCTATGCCTTCCCTCCCTTAAGGCTTCTTCCTCTTCTGCTCCGCAGAGTGGAGGCAGAGGGAATTCCAATGATCCTAATCGCTCCAGATTGGCCTCAGCGTCCTTGGTACGCCGATCTAGTACGTCTGGTAGCAGACGTCCCCTGGTGCCTACCACTACGGAAGGACCTGCTATCGCAAGGTCCCATATTCCATCCTGCTTTACAGTCATTGGCTTTAACGGCATGGCTGTTGAGAACCAGGTACTGAGAGATCGGGGCCTGTCAGACTCAGTAATCTCTACTATGAGAAGTGCTCGGAAACTGTCCTCTAGGAAGGTCTATCCCCGCATTTGGAGGGCCTACATCTCCATGTGTGAGGAAATGAAATGGCATCCGCGTACCTATTTGGTTTCCAGAATCCTGCTGTTTTTACAGCATGGGGTAGACCAAAGGCTTGCCCTAAGTACGATTAAGGGACAGATATCTGCCCTGGCTGTCTTTTTTCAGCGACCCCTGGCGACTCACTCTCTCGTGAGTACATTTGTGCAGGGGGTTCGACATGTGGCCCCTCCGGTCCGCCCCCCGTTACCTCCGTGGGACTTGAACCTGGTCCTCTCGGTGCTTCAGAAGGCACCGTTTGAGAATATTAGAGATATTCCCCTGTTGACACTTTCTGAGAAGGTGGTCTTTTTGGTGGCTGTTACGTCAGTTAGACGAGACTCTGAGCTGGCAGCCCTGTCCTGCAAGGCTCCCTATTTGATTTTCCACAAGTATAAGGTGGTGCTGCGGCCGCAGCCTTCCTTTCTTCCGAAAGTCGTTTCGGCTTTTCATCTCAACGAAGACATTGTACTTCCATCCTTGTGTCCTCAGCCGTCGAATCCTAAGGAGTCGGCGTTGCATTCCTTGGACGTTGTCCGAGCTTTGAGAGTATACATATCTGCTACTTCCCTGTTCCGGAAGTCAGACTCACTGTTTGTTTCGGTGGCTGGTCCCAAGAAGGGTCAAGCAGTCTCATCGGCCACCATCTCTAGGTGGATCCGACAGATAGTAATCCAGGCTTACGCCTTAAAGGGTCAGGCGCCCCCCTTTCCTGTCACGGCGCATTCGACCAGGGCAATAGGTGCCTCTTGGGCTTTCCGACATCAAGCGTCTGTTTCCCAACTATGTAAAGCGGCGACTTGGTCGTCCGCTCACACTTTCACAAAATTCTACAAAGTTGATGTAGGTGCATCTTCGGATGCCTCTTTCGGCCGCAAGGTTTTGCAGGCGGCGGTTTAGAGTTGCAACTCCTCCGTTGGAGGAGTGCTGTTTTGTGTTTTGGGGTGAAGTTTGTTTTTATGCTGTTACCACCCCTCGTTTTTTCTCTGACACTGCTTTGGGACGTCCCACTTTGTCAATAGAGAAGCTGTGTCGGTCCATGGACGAAAGAGTAAATAGGATTTTTTACTCACCGTAAAATCCTTTTCTCTGAGTCCATGGACCGACACAGCACCCACCCCTCCTTTTAAGTTTGTACTGCTTTTTGACGAACTGATCTGCGATGTGCAGACTGAGAGGGTATACCCAGAGGGTCCGCCCCCTGGGCGGTAATGTAGAAGGTGTGATGCAACACTTTTTACAAGTTTTTCTGCCTAGTCACTCCTAATTAACGGATAATACCCACTTTGTCAATAGAGAAGCTGTGTCGGTCCATGGACTCAGAGAAAAGGATTTTTACGGTGAGTAAAAAATCCTATTTTTGCTTGCTCATGATTGGATGATAAAATTTCAGAGCTTCCTCTCAGAGCTACAGCGATTGCACTTCCAAGTGCACTTTCCGTGCCTTTTAATAAATAAACCCCACTGTACTCGACTATAAAGAACTGGTACTTTGAAATGACAGTACCTAATCCTGATTAGAAATGAGCTTTGGGTCAATCGTGAGTACCCAATCCCAGCCTGTTTGTGGCTCAATGAAACACTAAACTGGGATGTTTGTCCACCTGAATCCACGGCTGGGTATTCTGGGCAGCCTTATGACCAAATGTAGTCATTGGCATATTTGATCAATTATGTCACTTGGGATCCTTAACTGCTGAAAATCTTTGTTCAGATTATTCTGACAGGTTGCAAAAATGCTACTCAAATGACTGAATATTTTTAGTAGAATTAATCTTTCCTGCACTTCGGAAGCTCACACTGGTTTCTTAATACCAGACAATTTTGGCTTCTAGTCTCTAGTAATAAAGTAAAATAAAGCTATTGGATGGTCTACGCAGAAATGGCATTTGGAGTAAGGAAGACTTACCAGATGGCTGTTTATTGATCTGTTTTCTAGGAAGTGGTGATGTTGCCTTTCCTTGAATTGTATATAAATTTTTAATATACAGTTGTGTGAAAAAGTATTTGCCCCCTTTCTCTCTTTTTTTTTTTTTTTTTTGGCTTATTTGTCACACTTAAATGACTCAGATCATCAAACAAATGTTATTATTACACAAAGATAACCCGAGTAAATACAAAATGCAGTTTTTAAATGACGGTTTCATTTATTAAGGCAAAAAAGCTGTCCAAACCTGCCTGGCTTTGTGTGAAAAAATAATTGCCCCCTAAACCTAATAACTGGTTGTGCCACCCTTGGCGGCAACAACTGCAATCAAGCGTTGAGATAACTGGCAATGAGTCTTTCACATTGCTGTGGAGCAATTTTGGCCCACTCTTCTTTGCAGAATTGTTTTAATTTCAGCCACATTGGGGGGTTTTCCAGCATGAACGGCCTGTGTAAGGTGATACAGCATCTCAATTGGATTTAAGTCCGGGCTTTGACTGGGCCACTCCAAAACCTAAATTTTGCTTTGTTTGAACCATTTGGAGGTGGACTTGCTGTTGTGTTTCGGATCGTTGTCCTGCTGCATAACCCAAGTGAACTTGAGCTTGAGGTCACAAACTGATGGGCGGACATTCTCCTTTAGGATTTTTTGGTAGAGCTCAGAATTCATGGTTTCCTCAATTATGGTGAGTCGTCCAGGTCATGAAGCTGCAAAGCAGCCCCAGACCATCACACTACCACCACTGTCTGACTGTTGGTATGATAATCTTGTTATGAAATGCTATATTCTTTTTATGCCAGATATAATGGGACGCACGCCTTCCAAAAAGTTAACTTTTTGTCTCAGTTCACAGAATATTTGCCTGAAATTCTTGGGGATAACCAAGATGGTTTTTGGTAAATGTGAGATGAGCCGTTGAGTTCTTTTTGGTCAGCAGTGGCTTTGGCCTTGGAACTCTCCCATGGATGCCTTTTTTGCCCTGTCTTTCTTATTGTTGAATCATTAACACTGATCTTACCTGAGGCAAGTGAGGCCTGCAGTTCTTTATTTGTTCTGGGTTCTTTTATGACCTCCTGGATAAGTCATCGTTATGCCCTTGGAGTAATTTTTGTAGGCCGGCCACTCCTGGGAAGGTTTACCACTGTTCCAAGTTATCTCCATTTGTGGATAATGGCTCTCCCCGTGGTTCACTGGAGTTCCAAAGCCTTAAGCCTCGTACACTCGGCCGGTTTTCTCTGCAAGAACCGACAAGAAAACTGCTTGCGGAGCTTTCTTGCAGAGAAAACCAGCTGTGTGTACGAGGCTTTCAGGTTTCTCGTCAGGAAAACTGACCAGAATCTCGACGAGAAAAAAAGAAGACCTGCTTTCTTTTTTCTCGTCGGGATTCTCATCGGCCTGTTTCCCGACGAGAAACCCGATTGTGTGTACACTTACCTGTCGCCATGGAAACCCGCACATGCTTGAAATGACTTTGACGCATGCGCGGTAGCTTCCTAGGCATAGGTAGGGTGTAGCAAGATGGCGGCGACGGCATCGAATGTGACGAGTGCACACTCGTCGTAGTCGATGACGTCACCGCGTTCGTGCCATTTAAAAGAACGGCGGTTCTTTTGAAAGGTACGCGTGTACACTCGGCCGGGACAAGATTCTTGTCAAGAATCTCGTCAGGAAAAACGATGGGTTTTTCCTGACGAGATTCTCGGCCGTGTGTACAGGGCTTTAGAAATGGCTTTGAAACCCTTCCTAGACCGATACATGTACATTGCTTTGTTTCTTACGTGTTCTTAAATTTTTTTAGATTGTGGCATTTTTGTGATCTGTTGGCATGCTTCCCTTTGTCAGACAGCTTCTATTTTTGTGATTATTTGATTCAACAGGTCTGGCAGTAATCAGGCCTAGGTGTGGCAAGTGAAATTTAACTCTGCTTTCCAAAAATTGGGGTTAATCACAGTTAATTCATGATTCAGCATGGAGGGGGGCAATTACTTTTTAACATAGGGCCAGGCAGGTTTGAACAGCTTTTTTTCCCTTAATAAATAAAATAATTAAAAAACTGCATCTTGGATTTACTCAGGTTATCTTTGTGTAATATTAAAATTTGTTTGATCTGGATCATTTAAGTTTGAGAAATATGCAAAAAAATAAAAAATATCATGAAGGGGGCAAATACTTTTTCACACAACTGTAGTAACTTATTGATTTATGCATAGTAATTTACATATATCAGCAGTTTTAGATTCTCTATACTTATCCAGTATGTCCATGTCCAGAAAGAATTAAAGCTGCATTTACCATTATTCTAAACACTGACAGACATAGTGTAAAAAAAAGATTCTTTGTCAACTGCTAGTCCAAATGAGTTATTTCAGTAGAGGATAGACCTTCCTTAACTATGCCTCCATGCAGCTAAAATTGAAGCTGGGTACACACGCATTGGAATTAAGCTGGTTCAGCAACGACTGACCAGATTTCGATAAGCCAATTGTTAGACCAACTTCTGTCGTCCTGCCCCACTGGAAAACCAGCATTTGATCAGTCGCTGCAGTGCTGATCAGTATATTCTGACAAGAGTGAGACTCCCCACTGTCAGCAATAGCACAGTGGGGGAGATCCCTGCATCCACATCGCTAGTGTAGATGCAGGAATCTGTGCGGTTTTTTTTTTTGTTAATTTAACTGGTTGAATGAAAAAAAAAACTGTGTACTGAGCCTAAAGTGGTTGTACATGGCGTATGGAGTGGTGCAAGGCCAGCTTATACATGTGAACCACATACACTGGATAGGTTTGAGTGGCGATTATTTTTTTTTTCAAGGTTGTAAACCCTTCCTATGCCCAGGTTCACACTGGGCTGTGAGAGTGAAGCCGTGCGAGTTCCGCTGAACTCGCACGATTTCGCTCCCGCTGGTCAGTCCCGATTTCTGCCGCGATTACAGAGACATCTGTGCAGGTTTCTGCACAGATGTCAATGTAGATCGTGGGCCAAAATCGCACAGAAACTACTTTTAAAATCGGTGCAGCGCCGCAGATACGGCGTCGCACCGATTAGGACAGTGCCATTGTCGGCAAATACCGCCGTTTTGACATGCAATTTGACATGCCAAATCGCATGTCAAAACGCACCAGTGTGAACCAGGGCTTATACCCAGTGAAATAACTAGCCTCAGGTGATACACAGAGATGAAACAAATCCTTCTACATAAGTTGGAACTGTCTCTGCAGTCTTCTCTTCTCTACATCCATTCAAAGTGCTGAATTATAAAGCTTGTCTGAGCGTTCAGATAAAAAGGGGCAGAGTGCTGAAATGGCACACTTCTTCAGAGCTTAGTGAGGAGAGCTCTGAGCTGATTGGAGAGAAGAGACAACCCCTCTTCCACACAGCACACAGGAACAGAGCTGAGGTTGTTAATCAGCTGGAGCTCCCTCTCCGTCACCTTTTTTCTCTTGGTGTCTGGAAAACTTTTTTGATGTGGTTCATACTGATAGCAGAGGAACGAAGCAGCAGACAAAAATGACACTTAGTGTTCTTAAATGAGACAAGTGCACACTATAGTGGGATATGCTGTTGTTCATATTACATGTCTGTGGTTTACAACCACTTTAAAATTGGCAGTTGAGGAATGTGAATTGTTGCACATGACATCCTATTGTGGCACATCGCATGTCAAAGAAACTATTATGTTGCAGCTATAGTTTGTACTTATTTTGCACATGTAGAAGGGTCATAAACTAATTTTCTGTACCATTGTGAAACTTGTGATTGTTATAGAGATATTAGACTGTAAACTTCTTTAGGGCATAGTCTGATGTGAATGGTTTAGTGTTCTCCATAAAGCATTCAGGATCAGGTCTACACTCTATAAATGAGCAGAATATATAAATTACCAATATTGTTTTAAACCATATTGTGTTTTCCTTTGCAGGTGGCATGTGGTGGTTGTCATATGCTTGTCTTTGCTTTACCCAGGCCTAAAGAATCTGAAATTGTCATTGTTGATGAGCCAAAAGAAAATTATTTAATGGTAAATGGAGATACTAACAGATCTACAACATTGCAGAGATCTCCCTCCGCACGTGTTAGACGAAGAGAAAAAGTATGTTATCCAAGTGATTTTATATTTCTTGCATACACTATATAGCCACCATTTTGTGGATACCTGACCTTCACTATTACACTATATGGTACTGTATGTGAACACCTGTGATGGAGGTGTGAGTGGAACACAGCACACATAGAGATCAGGAGGGGTTTAGGACCATTGGCTGAAGGGGTTCTATATTGGGATGTTCAGCAAGCAATTTAATTTTCAAATGGGTAAGTCTACAGGACAGCAATTACAGGCACAGCATGGGACAGGTAGCAAGGTGATAGGTGTGTAATATGGCACAGCTAAAATTAAGTCCAGAATCGCAATGAATAGGGATCTGTAGTACAGCAAAGGTTAATCCACCTGGGTCAAAAGGCAGCGAAATGGCAAAGCAAGGAAATAAGTCCAGGGGGCACAGGACAGCAATCTGAGGTGCAGCATGGGTTAATCCAGCAAGGTCACAAGGTACAATATGGATACAAGTCTAAGGGGACACAGAACGGCGACCTGAGGTGCAGCAAGGGTTAATCCAGTAAGGTCGCAAGGTAGCAATATGGTATAGCGAGGGACGCATAACAACATTTAGGTTACAGTAGGGAGAAAGAGTAACGGGGTATAGCAAGGATTAAGTCCATAGTCACGGGGTCGCAATCCCAGTTTAGCAAGCCAGGGCACAGCAAAGGGGCAAACGGAAGAAACACAGGCAGCAGAATGGAACATCAAACAGCAAGTCCAGGGTCAATGAGAAACAAGAAACATACTAAAGGCATCTGCCACAACCGCACGTGATGGAAATCCAGGCAGAATGATCTGTATATTGTAGGCTTGCATGGTCCTTCTGGAGGTAGATTGCTGGGTCCTGGGAGAGGGTGGAGGTCTAGGGGGACCCTGCCACAGTGTCTGGTAAACTAGGTATCAGGCAGCTTTGGGTCCACAGAGGTACAGACCGCAAAAGGTCCACAGAGAAGGAGAGAAAGGGAAGTTTTTGTGTTCAGATAGCAACTTACAGCTATAAAGAACTAAAGATTCCAGTCACAGCATACACAGGTGCAGAACTATATGCCCAGCAGTTCTAATCTCCTTCTTAAAGCTCTAGTAAATTGTACCTTGAGTGTAGTCGAGACCTTATCCAAAATTGCCAGGGCTGGTACAGAATATTGATATAAGATGCAAAAAAATCCTGTGCTTGCTGCTTAGAGGAACCTAATTCAGGAACCTCATCTGTAGTCACCCCCTCCATGTGAGCACAGGAATTCATTGATGAATTACGCAGATCGGCTGACTAAATTACAGACTGACTTTGAATTCGTTTTCATGTCACAAATGTTTTTACAAGTTGTCAATTTCACACAAATCTAGTATTTTGAATCTACATTACAGCACTCCTCTATATTATTGGGTTTAGGTATTTCTAGTGAAGGGTAGTGCTAAGGCTACAGCATACAAGACTTTTTCGACAACTGAGGTCTTCCAACCGTGCTTCAAAAATTGGGGAATGACCATTTCTGTACCAGCACAACTGTGCCCAAAACAAGGTCCATGTGGTGTGGTTTGAAGGAATTTGAACCTGCACAGAACTCCACCTTACTTGTATACCTTTTGGGATGAATTGGAATGTCAATTGTGAGGCCACCCTTTTTTTTGTCAACCCTGACTTTACAAATGCTGTTTGGGCTTAATGGGCTCAAATTTCCACAGAAAATCACTCCCATAGAAATGTAGGATATTCTAGCAGGGTAGGGGATGGGGAGAACTCCACAGTAATGCCCCCTATTTGGAATAAGATGTCCAACAAGCTCATAACCGTTTCCATGGATGCCAATGAAAGCACATCTCTTGGATCTTAACATTGCCCACTGGATTATACAGTAGATTGCCTGGCTTTAAAATTTCACGTTGTGGAAAACATAAATTAATTTAGATGCATGCTTGGAGTGTTCAGTTAAATATATCTGTTTTGAAGGGGTTTCGCAATAAACTAAAGCTACAGGGAATTTCCTCATATTTTATTAATGAATCCATCACCAAGTCAGCTTGTGAGTTGTGGTTTAATGACTTTTAGATTATACTAAAGCTTGTAAAATTCAATCTTTTCCTCTAGGTAAATTGACTTTTGAATATTTTTATAATCCTTTAGAACACCTGCTAATTACTCCTGTCACTTGCACAAGGTGAAAGAAGAAAATAAAGATCTAGAAGTATTTTTTTTGCCTGATATGTCAATGATTTGAACATCCTTTATGATAACCTGTTAATGTAAGAGTGATAAATGGTCAGTTATTCCATTTGTCATTACTTTCAGAATAACAGTGGCAAGCGAAGCAAGGTTGTCTTCAGCAAAATAATGTAGACAACTGTTGTTCATCACAATGCTGTCATGTTATAGCTAAGCTCCATACTCCAGATATAAAGGACACATGTAGCTCTGAATTCATGAATATATCATTAAATTATTTCTTTTTTTTCTTTTTGTTTATGCATGCAAGCAGTGTAAATACCTGAATTTCACCTGGTATGAACATTTTGTAATCCCCTGTACAACAGACTGGGAGAGGAAGAAGCAGCACAAGTAGCCAGTCAGCTATACTGCAGTGCTTACAAGGAGCATGCTAATACAAGGAGAGAGTAGTGTGACAGAGCTGAGCTCAATGGAGTGCTGCTTCTTCTACCTTCTGGTCCCCAGCTTGGGGAATGACAAGCCCTGTAAGAGAAGTTCTCATTAGAGAATAATGGAGACTGACCTTACTGAACTCTCCTTTTAAGAATGTTTAAAAAACCTACTTGAACCAGGCATCTAGCATTTAAAGAATGGGGATTGCAATGGCAACACCTGTGCTTCGCTAATGACAGTTACTTTAATTGCAGCAGAGTATAAACCAGGTTCCTACCATTCCAGGAAAGACTGTGCTGTGCAGCAGAGCTGTAAATCGCAGGACTTGATGGACAAAAATACAAATCTTTTTTTATGGCTATGCAGTGTGGCAAGCAGAGTGTGTGTACAACAAGAGTGGCTGAATATATATTTGGCAGATGAAATGGTTACGTATATGTTTACCTACTGTGTATTTACAGTAGCTGTCTAGAGGGACTTCTGCGTTAGCGATGAGTTATAACCTTTTAACATATACAACCCCAATTCCAAAAAAGGTGGGACCCTGTGTAACATCTACATGACATCAGAATGCAGTGATTTGCAAATCTCATAAACCTATATTTTATTGACAATAGAGAATAGAAAACGCCTAAAATATTTAAACTGAGAAAATGTACCATTTTAAGAAATAATAAGGTAATTTTGAAATTGAAGGCAGCAACACATCTCAAAAAAGTTGAAACTGGGAAACAAAAAGCTGGCTGAGTAAGTGTACTAACAGGTAAGAGCTGAAAGAACATTTTGCAATGAATTTGATTTATTGACAATAGGTCAGTAACATGATTGGGTATAAAAAGAGCATCTTAGAAAGTCAGTGTCTCAGAAGTAAACATTGGCAGAGGTTAGTCAAGCCGTGAAAAGCTGCATCTAAAAATTGTTGAACAATTTCAGAATAATGTTCCTCAATGTAAAAAGACTTCTAATTATATCATCATGATACAATACATAATATCACCCAAAGATTTAGAGAATCTGGAGAAATCTCTGAGCACAAGGGACAAGGTCGAAACACAGTATTGGGTGCCTGTGATCTTTGGGCCCTCAGACAGCACTGCATTAAAAACAGGCACGATTCTGTGATGGACATCACTGCATGGGCCCAGGAATACTTAAAAAAAAAAAAATCGCTGTCTATGAACACAGTTTGTCCTGTCAACCAAAAATGGAAGGTAAAGCTCTATCATGCGAAGAAGAAGCCATATGTAAATATGATGCAGAAGCGCAGCCATCTTCTCTGGGCCAAAGCTCATTGAAAATGGTCTATTGCAAAGTGTCACATTTTGATTTGTTTGACTGCAGAACAGTTTTCCATTTTGCAACAGACCATTTTAAATGAGCTTTGGCTCAGAGAAGACAGTGACGTTTCTGGATCATATTTAAAGTCTGCAATTTTACGCTGAGAAACATTTTTTCTGAAATTTGTTCAACAATTTTTAAACGCAGCTTTTCACGGATTGGTGAAACTCTTTCATTCTGACACTCTTAAGCTGCTCTGTTTGTACCCAATCATGTTATTGACCTGTTGCCAATTAACCTAATTTGTTGCAAAATGTTCCTCCAGCTCCTCCTTTGTACCACTTACTTTGCCAGCTTTTTGTTGCCCTGTTCCAATTTTTCTTTTTTTGACACATTGCTACCATCAATTTCAGAATATTTTTTTTTTTCTTAAAATTGTACATTTTCTTAGTTTTTAAACATTTGATAGTTTTTATATTTTCTATTGTGAATAAAATATGGGTTTATGAGATTTTCAAATCATTGCATTCTGTTTTTATATAGGCTTTATAAAGCATCCCAATGTTTTGTGGAATTGAGGTTGTAAATCCAGTTAAGCAATAATCTGATAGAGTTACTTATTATGTTGCACAGCTTTGTGCTCCTAAACCCTTATGTCTCTATACCTAAAACAATGTAAATGTATGCTTTTTCTTTTTATTTAAGAAACAAACACCCGATCAGATCCGTGATTTGACTCGTACATTACCACCGTTAAAAGGCAATTTACTGGAATCTTTCTTGCCTGTTACGAGCAAAACTGTTCCACCAGGTCTTTTCAAAGTAAGACAAGCCAGTACTGAATCAAGTGCCAACGACTCATCAGCAGTGTCAAAGTCTGGTAAGCCTTGGGTATAATCTTCATTTCAAGTAGCTTCCATTGTTCCTCTTCCAAAACTCCTTGTTTAGACCCCTTTCTCACACTGGGGTAGTTTTCAGGCGTTTTAGCGCTAGAAATAGCGCCTGTAAAGTGCCTGAAAACTGCCTCCCCTGCCACCCCAGTGTAAAAGCCTGAGTGCTTTCACACTGGGGCTATGGGCTTGCAGGACGTTGGAAAAAGTCCTGTAAGCAGCACCCTTTGGGCGGTTTAGGAGCGGTGTATATACCACTCCCAGACCGCCCCTGCCCATTGGAAGAATGGGCAGCACTTATGAAGTGGCTGAAAACCGATTTGAAAGCGCCGCAACATGAGCGCTTTAACCCCTTCTTGGGGGTTAAAAGTGGCCCACTACCGCCTGAATAGTGGCACCATTATAACAACGGTAAAGCGCCGCTTAAACGAGCAGTGCTTTACAGTTAACGCTTGGGTGGCTGCAGTGTGAAAGCAGCCTTAGAGAAAGTATAAAATCTTAACTAATAATTGACTGTCTTTAAATGAAAAAAAAATCAAACACAACTTGGAGAAGTAGGTAATACTTCTACTTTTACTGTTGATAATTTAATTTTTTGATGTTCTATATTTTGTTACATTTTTGAAAGACCTTAAAGCAGAACTCCAGTGTGCAGCAATCTATATTTTTATAGTCACTCCCCCCTCCATCCCCCACTGCTAATTACAGTGGCAATTAACTGTTTTTCTGCAGTAATTTGCTGTAAAATGTGATCTGATCCTCATCTAAGTCACAATGATAGACAAACAGTGTGCTTAAAGGAGAAGTCGAGCCTGAGATTTTTAGGCTGGGCTTCTCCTATGGGTCACAGGAGTGCAAATCCTTTTGCACTCCTGTGACCTGTTTTCAGCGGAGAGCGGTCTGAAGTCCGCTCTCCGCTGACATCACTGCAATCAGTCGAGGCAGTGCGTCATCCTGACTTAGGAAGTCTGGATCCGCCAGCTGCCTGGACTGATGGCAGTCTCTGCCTCTGAGCAAGCCTCTGAGACGGCCTCTGCCAGCCCCTCCGCAGCTCAGCGCTCCAATGAGCGTGGAGGAGCAGAGCAGGAGAGATGCTGACTGACAGTCAGCAGCTCTCCGCTAGGGGAGGTGAGAGAACCGAGCCATCTGCGATGTTTGGTGGCTCGGTTCTCAGTGCAGAGGCAGCGGGGGACAGATGCAGCATCGGTCTGATGCTGCATCCACCTAGGTAAGTATGAATAGGGGAAAAAAACCAAAAACCTACTTTTCTTTAAAGCTGATACCACAAACCATTCTAATGTCTTGTGCTGAACACACCAATTTAAACATTGACAGTGCTGTAGGAGAAAGTAATTGAATCCTTGGAGTTAATAGCTGGTCAAACCACTTTTGGCAGGAATGCCTTCAAGCAAGTGCTTTCGGTAGCTCAGAATCAGACATGAACAAGGTTCAGGAGGAATTTTTGACAACTCCTCTTTACAAAAATGCTTTAGCTCCGACACATTTGTGGGATGTCTTGTGTAAATGGCTTTCTTGAGGTCACTCCACCACATCTCCTATAGGCTTAAGGTCTGGGCTCTGACCGGGCCACTCCAAAATGCGCATTTTTTTTTTCTGAAGCCATGCTGTGGTGGATTTATTTTGATGCATAGTGTCATTGTCCTGCTGCAACAGCTAACTTCTACTAAGCTTCAGCTGGTGAACGGCCACCCTGACATTATCCGATAGGATATTTTGTTTCCCAGCAGCGTTGCCGTTTGTCAAAGTGCTCTTTGACCGGCAGCAGTGTTTTTTTTTTTGGAGAGCATTGGCTTCTTTCATGATGTTCTGTCATGTACACCCTGCCTGTTCAAAGCCTTACATATGGTAGACTCATGAACAGGGATGTTTGCAAGTGATGTCTTCAGTCCTTTAGCTGTTACTTGTGGGTTCTTCTTTATCTTATTGAGGATTGTTCTTTGGGAATAATTTTGGCTGGGTGCCACTTCTAGGAAGAGCAGCCACAGTACTAAATTGTCAACATTTCTAGACAATTTGGCTGTCAACTGATGGATGCCTAAACACTTTGAGATTGCTTTGTATCCCTTTCCAGCCTTATGGAAGTCAACTACTCTTGATTGTCTTCAGAGAGCACCTTTTTGTGAGGTATGGTTCACATCAGCTGATGCTTCTTATGAACTGAAATCTTAAAATGTTTAAGCCTCTTTTATGAATTTTAAGTAATTCTACATCACACCTACAAACTAATTTCATTATTTGGACTTCAGGTGTGCAAACTACTGACTCCAATTAGCTTTTGCTGAAGTAATTATTCTATGGGTTCAATTACTTTTTCCTCCAGCACTGTGAATGTTTAAATGGTGTGTTCAATAAAGACCCCAAAAAATGTAATTGTGTGTTTAAGCATATTGTGTTTGTCGATTTGTTGTGTCGTATACAGCATTGCACTATATAAGGCACTAGTCTGAGTTCCTCTTCCATGTTCCTTACTACTTCTGTGTAAATGGGCAACACACATCATCACCTAATACAATAAGGAACACAGAAAGTAAACTGTACTGACTGAAAGGTAAAACCCTGCATTCAGACGTAAAGAGAAAAACAACTTGCAGTACACTGCGGTTCCTAGAATTCAGTGGGCAGACTCTATCTCATTCAGAATAAACTGGCTCCACAGAAGTTTTGGGCACTACATAGAACACAGCTACGGTGAGTTACACCTCTGAAGCCCAAGGGTCGTCAAATACAATCGAAGACAGTAAGTGAGCTTTGTGGTGGACTGGTTGAAAATAGGAAGTATGCCTGCACTGCATACAGTGGAAGGGGAGAAAATTACAGAGCAACACCATTTTCCACCAAGAGGCAGAAGCAGATGGAGAAGAAACAGGTGAGACTGGAGTTCTGCTTTAAAGTGACTCTCATTAAAGTAATATACTGCTTCCTGTTTAACGTGCAGGCACTAGAGATACCTTGAACAATACTGTACCTTCAACAGCCTGCTGAATCCCAGGTAATTCTGACATGAAAAGCTGCAATACTTCTGCTACATCCTACCCTCCACTAATTTACTGGCCAATAGAAATGCCCAGAAGGCATAAAGGGTGGTCAAACTTCATCACTAAGAACAAGTCATAATGGCCAGGGATTCCATTGCAACAGCAAGGTTTTGGGCAACTGTTGAAAGTATGTGCAGACACCTCTTGGTGGCTTGCATTGTATACTTGTGCAGTATTTTTTTTAACTACCAGAAGTGGTATTAAACCCTTTCATGGGCCCACTTAAATGACCAGATTTGTGTGATAAACAACAATGAAGCAAATCCTCCAACATAAACTGTGCCTCCTTTTATCTGCAACCCATTAAAATACACTATTTGGCAGCTTCCAGGAGGCAGCGGGCTGGAATTTTGATGTCACACACTCCACAACACTGAGCTGAGTGTAACCTGACACATGAGTGGAGGGAATGTACACACCCCCTCTACACAGCCTCGCTGAGAAACCATACATATTTGAGGTTGTCAATCACCGCCTGTGTACTGGGGAGGATGTTGGGCACTTACCATAGATAGAGAGGACAGGATTCACATTAGGTGCTATGGCATTAGGCAAGTACACTTTATGAGGATATGCTTTTATTGTATACAAAATGTTAACATTATCTATTATCTTCAAAAGCTATTGATTAAATATAAGCAAGGCAAAGGTTCACCCAATGTATTTCAAATCTACCAGACCAAAGCCCAATAAGTCTTATTATTACCATTTACAGGAATATATATATATATATATATATATATATATATATATATATATATATATATATAATCACACACACACAGTGGGTACGGAAAGTATTCAGACCCCGTTAAATTTTTCACTCTTTGTTGTATTGCAGCCATTTGCAAAAATCATTTAAGTTCATTTTTTTCCTCATTAATGTACACACAGCACCCCATATTGACAGAAAAACACAGAATTGTTGACATTTTTGCAGATTTATTAAAAAAGAAGAACTGAAATATCACATGGTCCTAAGTATTCAGACCCTTTGCTGTGACACTCATATATTTAACTCAGGTGCTGTCCATTTCTTCTGATCATCCTTGAGATGGTTCTACACCTTCATTTGAGTCCAGCTGTGTTTGATTATACTGATTAGACTTGATTAGGAAAGCCACACACCTGTCTATATAAGACCTTACGGGCTCTTTCACACGGAGGTCCGTTCAGGTCCGCCTGTCAGTTTTTTAGGCGGACCTGAAACGGATCCTCCATGCACCTCTATGGAAGCACGGATGTCAGCGGTGACATGTCCGCTGACATCCGCTCCGCTCCGAAAAAGTGTGACGGAGGAAAATCCTATTTTTCCTTCCGTCTGCGGATCGGATGACAACGGACTCTACGGTCCGTCGTCATCCGATTCCCCATAGGGGAGAGCGGCGCTCTGACAGGGGGGATCAACGGAGCGATCCCCGCTGAGCAAGCGGAGCTTCACGGGGCGGATCTTCACGGATCCGCCCCGTGTGAAAGAGGCCTAAAGCTCACAGTGCATGTCAGAGCAAATGAGAATCATGAGGTCAAAGGAACTGCCTGAAGAGCTCAGTGACAGAATTGTGGCAAGGCACAGATCTGGCCAAGGTTCCAAAAACATTTCTGCTGCACTTAAGGTTCCTAGAAGCACAGTGGCCTCCATAATCCTTAAATGGAAGACGTTTGAGACGACTAGACCCCTTCGTAGAGCTGGCCGTCCGGCCAAACTGAGCTATCGGGGGAGAAGAGCCTTGGTGAGAGAGGTAAAGAACCTAAAGATCACTGTGGCTGAGCTCCAGAGATGCAGTCAGGAGATGGGAGAAAGTTGTAGATTCAACCATCACTGCAGCCCTCCACCAGTCTGGGCTTTATGGCAGAGTGGCCCGACGGAAGCCTCTCCTCAGTGCAAGACACATGAAAGCCTGCATGGAGTTTGCTAAATAACACCTGAAGGACTCCAAGATGGTGAGAAATAAGATTCTCTGGTCTGATGAGACCCAGATAGCACTTTTTGGCCTTAACTCTAAGCAGTATGTGTGGCGAAAACCAGGCACTGCTCATCACCTGTCCAATACAGTCCCAACAGTGAAGCATGGTGGTGGCAGCATCATGCTGTGGGGGTGTTTTTCAGCTACAGGGACAGGACGTCTGGTTGCAATCGAGGGAAAGATGAATGCGGCCAAGTACAGGGATATCCTGGACGAAAACCTTCTCCAGAGTGCTCTGGACTTCAGACTGGGCTGAAGGTTTACCTTCCAACAAGACAATGACCCTAAGCACACAGCTAAAATAACGAAGGAGTGGCTTCACAACAACTCTGTGACTGTTCTTGAATGGCCCAGCCAGAGCCCTGACTTAAACCCATTTGAGCATCTCTGGAGAGACCTAAAAATGTCTGTCCACCAACATTTAGCATCCAACCTGACAGAACTGGAGAGGATCTGCAAGGAGGAATGGCAGAGGATCCCCAAATCCAGGTGTGAAAAACTTGTTACATCTTTCCCAAAAAGACTCATGGCTGTATTAGATCAAAAGGGTGCTAATACTAAATACTGAGCAAAGGGTCTGAATACTTAGGACCATGTGATATTTCAGTTTTTCTTTTTTAATAAATCTGCAAAAATGTCAACAATTCTGTGTTTTTCTGTCAATATGAGGTGCTGTGTGTACATTAATGAGGAAAAAAATTAACTTAAATAATTTTAGCAAATGGCTGCAATATAACAAAGAGTGAAGAATTTAAGGGGGTCTGAATACTTTCCGTACCCACTGTGTGTGTGTATATGTATATATGTGTGTGTGTGTGTGTGTATATATATATATATATATATATATATATATATATATATATATATAAAAAGAATGCAAGAAATGTATATTGATGCTCAGTGGATGAAGGGTTCTGTGAGCTGTAAAGAAAGGACTAACGCGTTTCACAGTAAATCGCTTGTTCAGGAGACCAAAAATTTGTATCATCAGTTGCTAGACAGAGGCTATAGTAAAATGTGCCCCAAAAAAAACAAGAAAAGAAGTAGGGAATCTTTAAATTAATCAACAGAAACGAGAATCGACTCCCCAAACACAAATTTAATACTTGCTTCTCCCAGCAACATTCTGAATTGCAAAGAATCTTTAATAGATATTGGCACTTATTATCCTATAGTGCGCATTGGTAAGAAAAGATGGGAAACGCCCTCTAGTTGACTTCCCAAACCACCACTGTGCCTGAATGGAACTATATAAATCAATGATCAAAACAATCCTGAAGCCGAAAAAGCTGAAGGTTGAAAACTGTGGTAATTGAATTTTAAGTGAAAAAATAGTAGCGCTTTGTTTGTGTAAAAACAATCCTAGTAAGTGATATACAAATCAATGAAAATGTATATATAAGTAATAAATCACCAAGTGAAAAATAAACAAATGATGAACGTGAAAATAATCCAATAATGAATGTAGTAGTCCTGTGTGATCAGAACGTGAACAGACAAGCAAAAAAACGATATATATAAATTGAGTGAAAAAGTCATTCAAAAAATGAAAGTCCATAAAGCAAAATTCAAGTGATAAAAAAACTCCAATGCTATCAGCGTGTGTTCTTAATCTTGAAAATATAATTATGCTCCTTCACCACACCAAATTGAATCTGTGAATCCACTCCCAAAGGAAAAAAACTCACAGAAAAGATATGCCTCACACTCTCATGTTTGGCATAAACGCTTGCTAACCCACCAGGGTTATTTAGACAAATCCACCGGAATTTTACAAGAGAATCCACTCCACATGTAAAAAATGAATAAGTGCTTCCAATGGTGAAGTAAGTACAAACAATTTATTTTAAAAAATGCACACAAATCTTCAACCAACGTACTCACATTATTCACAATTAAAACAGGCACTTCAAATCAAGGAGTATCAATCAAGAAACAAGGAGACTTGCAGTGGCGTGCTGGAAATCGCGGTCACGGCGGACCCAGAGTAACTAGCAGGTCTCACCCTCCAACTGCTCGCTCTCCTCCCCGGCCAGATTGGTATCAACCTCGGTGGTGATATCTACATTCAAAGTTTCACAAAAAGTTACTGTGCAGACCACGCCCATGGTCTGCACGGTAACTTTTTGTGAAACACGTGGAGTGGAAACATTTTTACATGTGGAGTGGATTCTCTTGTAAAATTCCGGTGGATGCGCTAATCATTAAATCCATCTACTATTGATATATCTTGCCACCATACACATTGGTGTAATGTTCCATCTGGATTATGCAGCTATGCACATATCTTATTTGTGTATTGGGTGTATGTAAATGGCTGCTATTTATATTGGGCATCTGCAGCTTGTATGTATTTTGTTTGCATTACCTTATATGGACGCACTTACAGTAGATGGCCTCCCTATTTGGCTTCCTTGCCGCTTACTCCAATTTTTCTTGACCCTGGACCACAGCCTCTGGGGTATTTGCAAATATATTCTGTTTGCATTATGTGTAAGTATTTGATTTGTGTATTAGAAATGCAATATTGAATATGGAATATACAGTGCCTTGAAAAAGTATTCATTACCCTTGAAATTTTCCACATTTTGTCATGGTACATCCAAAAACCAATTGTCTTCAAAGGTCACCTAATTAGTAAATAGAGTCCACCTGTGTCTAATTTTAAACTCCGTATCAATGCAGCTGTTCTGTAAAGCCCTCAGAGGTTTGTTAGAGAACCTTAGTGAACACACAGCATCACGAAGGCCAAGGAACACACCAGACAGGTCAGGGATAAAGTTGTGGAGACGTTTAAAGCAGGGTTAGGTTATAAAAAAAAAATATCCCAAGCTTTGAACATCTCAGGGAGCACAACTGCAAACCTACCAAGACAAGACCGTCCACCTAAACTGACAGGCCGGGCAAGGAGAGCATTAATCAGAGAGGCAGCCAAGAGGCCCATGATAACTCTGGTGGAGCTGCAGAGATCCCCACAGCTCAGGTGGGAGAATCTATCCACAGGACATCTATTAGTCGTGCACTCCACAAATCTGGCCTTTATGTAAGAGTGGCAAAAAGAAAGCCATAAGAAGTCCCATTTGCAGTTTGTGAGAAGCCATGTGGGGGACACAGCAAACACGTGGAAGAAAGTGCTCTGGTCAGATGACACCAAAATTGAACTTATTGACCTAAAAGCAAATTGCTATGTGTGGCGGAAAACCCTGAACACACCATCCACAACGTGAAACATGGTGGTGGCAGCATCATGTGTGGAAGCTTTTCTTCAGCAGGGACAGGGAAGCTGGTCAGAGTTGATGGGAAGATGGATGGAGCCAAATACAGGGCAATTTTAGAAGAAAACCTGTTGGTCTGCAAAAGACTTGAGAATGAGGCAGAGGTTCACCTTCTGGCAGAACAACGACCCAAAACATACAGGTGATACTTGAAAAATTAGAACATCGTGCAAAAGTTCATTTATTTCACTAATGCAACTTAAAGGGTGAAACTAATATATGAGATAGGCCTCGTACACACGACCGATTTTCTCGGCAAGAACCAGCAAGAAACTTGCTGGCAGAGAGGTCTTGCCGAGTAAATCGGTCGTGTGTACGCGGCTATCGGGTTTCTCGTCGAGAAAACCGACAAGTAACCTCGACGAGAAAATAGAGAACCTGCTCTCTATTTTCTCGTCGAGATTCTCCTCGGCATGTTTCTCGACGAGAAAAGTGAGTGTGTGTACACTTACCTGTCCTCCCGGAAGCCCGCGCATGTTTGAAATGAATTCGACGCATGCGCGGTAGCTTCCTAGGCATACGTAGGGTAAACCAAGATGGCGGCGACGGCATCGAATGTGACGAGCGCATGCTCGTCGTAGTCGATGACGTCACCGCGTACGCTCCATTCAAAGAACCGCGGGTTCTTTGAAACGAGCGTGTGTACACTCGGCCGGGACAAGTTTCTTGTCCAAGAATCTCGTCGAAAAAAACGACATGTTTTTTTCAACGAGAATCTCGGCCGTGTGTACGAGGCCTCAGACTCATTACATGAAAAGCAAGATAGTTCAAGCCATGATTTGTCATAATTGTGATGATTATGGCTTACAGCTCATGAAAACCCCAAATCCACAATCTCAGAAAATTTGAATATTACATGCAATCAATAAAACAAGGATTGTACATAGAACAATATCGGACCTCCTGAAAAGTATAACCATGCATAGGTACTCAGTACTTGGTTTGGGCCCATTTTGCAGCAATTACTGCCTCAATGCGGCATGGCATGGAAACGATCAGCCTGTGGCACTGCTGAGATGTTATGGAAGACCAGGATGCTTCAATGTCTCTCATATTTCTCTTGGCAATGCCCCATAGATTCTCTATGGGGTTCAGGTCAGGCGAGTTTGCTGACCAATCAAGCACAGTAATCCCACGGTCATTGAACCAGGTTTTGGTACTTTTTGCAGTGTGGGCAGGTGCCAAGTCCTGCTGGAAAATGAAGTCAGCATCCGCATAGAGCTCGTCTGCGGAAGGAAGCATGAAGTGCTCCAAAATCTCCTGGTAGATGGCTGCGTTGACCCTGGACTTAATGAAGCACAGTAGACCAACACCAACAGATAACGTGGCTCCCCAAATCAACACAGACTGGAAACTTCACACTGGACTTCAAGCATCTTGCAGTGTGTGCCTCTCCATTCTTCCACCATACTCTGGGTCCTTGGTTTCCAAATGAGATGCAAAATTTGCTCTCATCAGAAAAGAGGACTTTGGACCACTGAGCAACAGACCAGGTCTGTTTTTCTTTAGCCCAGGTAAGACAGTTCTGACGTTGTTCAGGAGTGGCTTGACAAGAGGAATACGACATTTGAAGCCCATGTCTAGGATCCTTCAGTGTGTGGTAGCTCTTGATGCACTTACTCCAGCCTCAGTCCACTCCTTGTGAAAGTCCCCAACACTTTTGAATGGCCTTTTCCTGACAATTCTCTCCAGGCTGCGGTCATCCCTGCTGCTTGTCCACCTTTTTCTTCCACACTTTTCCCTTCTTCCACACTTTTCCCTTCCACATAACTTTCTATTAATGTGCTTTGATACAGCACTATGGTAACATCCAACTTCTTTTGCAATTACCTTTTGAGTCTTTCCCTCCTTTATGGAGGGTGTCAATGATGGTTTTCTACACAACTGTCAGGTCGGCAGTCTTTCCCATGATTGTGATTCCTACTGAACCATACTGAGAGACCATTTAAAGGCTCAGGAACCCTTTGCAGGTGTTATGGCTTAATTAGCTGATTAGAGTGGGACACTTTGAGCCTAGAATATTGCACCTTTTCACAATATTCTAATTTTCTGAGATTGTGGATTTGGGGTTTTCATGAGCTGTAAGCCCATAACATCACAATTATGACAAATCACGGCTTGAACCATCTTGCTTTGCATGTAATGAGTCTATCTCATATATGCGTTTTCACCTTTTAATTGCATTGGTGAAATAAATGAACTTTTGCATGATATTCAAATTTTTCGAGTATCACCTGTACAGCCAGAGCTACAATGGAATGGTTTAGATAAGTGGTAGGCAACATTTGAGAGATGGAGATTTACTTGAACGGCACTGATAAAGTCAAAGAAAAAAAGACAGCCGACCTTTTTTTTTTGATACTTCTTTTAGTTCCGAGTAAAAATATTTTATTACAAGAGGGTGCAGGGTTTAGTGAGTGCGCTATGCAGAGTTCATCAGTGCATTACGCTCAGAATGCAGTGATCATAAGCGCGTTGCGCTCAAAATGCAGGGTTAAGGCGTGTATTACGCTTAGAATGCAGGGTTAAGGAGTGCAATATCCTCAGAATGCAGGGATCAGGAGTGTGTTGCGCTCAGAATGCAGGGATCAGGAGTGCGTTATACGCTCAGAATGCAGGGATCAGGAGTGCGTTATACGCTCAGAATGCAGGGATCAGGAGTGCGTTATGCGCTCAGAATGCAGGGATCAGGAGTGCGTTATACGCTCAGAATGCAGGGATCAGGAGTGCGTTATACGCTCAGAATGCAGGGATCAGGAGTGCGTTATACGCTCAGCATGCAGAGATCAGGAGTGCGTTATACGCTCAGAATGCAGGGATCAGGAGTGCGTTATACGCTCAGAATGCAGGGATCAGGAGTGCGTTATACGCTCAGAATGCAGGGATCAGGAGTGCGTTATACGCTCAGAATGCAGAAGTGTGTCACGCTCAGAATGCAGGGTTCAGGGAGCGTGGGGGGTAATGTGAAGGGTGGTAGAGGACACTGCTATGGGGGTGATCCTGCCCATAAGTGTCCTCTGCCCTTTCACATCACCTCCACCCCCCAAACACACACACACACACGTACGTGTCCTCTGCCCCCCCTCCTCCCTCCTATAGCAGTGTCTTACCCTTTTCCACAGCGGAGACCGGGAAGCAGCACAATTATGGATAGAGGGTGGGAGCTGGCAGAGTCAATTTTCGTATTAGCAAGCTGGTGATTGGTTGCTTAGGACCACTCTGTGTCCTAGCAACCAATCGGCAGCGGTTTAACGTAAAATATTCATTTGGCTGGCTCCTCCCTCTGTCATGAGCTGTGCTTCCTCCCGGTCTCCGCTGTTCACTGATGACAGCGGAGGAGGAGGCTGGGGGTGGGAGGGAGACAGAGGGACCGGTACATAGAAGCCGCGGCGGAGCGAAGGAGGCGGGAGGGAAAGAGAGAGACCTGGCTGGGAGGAAAGGCGAGGACTGGTACTTAGCAGGCAGGGGTCGTGGCGCAGGAACCTGTTCACAGTCCACCTGTCACCTGCAGGCGATCGACGGGTTGCCAACACCTTGTTAAGATCAAAGCATATTCATGTGTTAGAATGGCCCTGTTGCAAGACTTGAAAATTGCTGTTCACAGATGCTCTCTATTTAGTCTGACAGAGCTTAAACTCTTTTGCAAAGACAAATGGGCAAAAATGTCACTCTAGATGTGCAATGCTGGTAGAGACATACCCAAAAATACTTGTAGCTGTAATTGCAGCGAAAGGTGGTTCTACAAAGTATTAACTCAGGGGGCTGAAAACAATGGCACGCCACACTTTTCAGATATTTATTGGTAAAAAAAATTGAAAACTATAATTTTTCTTCCACTTCACCATTATATGCCACTTTGTGTTTTTTTGGTTGTAACCTGACAAAATGTGGAAAATTTCAAGTATGAATTATTTTTCAAAGCACTGTATATGCCTAGCATATTAATATGTATGTATTCTCTAGTGTCCTGAATAAGGGATTTATTGTGAAACGTGTTGGGACTATTTTTTACATCTCAGACGCAGAACCTTAATTTACTGAGGATCAGTATACATTTCCCACAAATATAATTTTTTCTTTTTTTTCTTAAATGGTATTAATATGACTTATAAATATTGGGTTCTGGTCTGATAGCGGTGAAATACATAGGATGAGATCAAAGCCCTGTTTAGGACAGTTTTTTTATTTTAAACTTGAAGTTGTGATTCTATTCCTGAGTGTGTAGGGCCAAAAAAAAAGTCCCATTCTTTTATTATTATTTCTACATTATAATTGGGGATGTGGTACAATTTATACCAAATTACATCTTCGTGAAATTATTTCACGTCACTTTAATCAAATTTTTCTTTTTTTTTTGCAGAGGGAAACAGTCAGAAGAACTTGGTAAAAAGTTTTTCTGCAGATGACTCTGATAATGTGAGCCAGCAAAGTTTTGGGGGTACAACAGATATTTTGAACATGGTACGTAGGCTAAAAATGACTGCTGTGGTTTTATTTTTGCAGTCAGGGTAAAGCTAAACTAAAGCACATCGATAAAAGACTGTTATCCTTATGTTTATTAACCATCATGTTTTTTTTTATTATTATATCAACTGTGGAGGGTGAGTCAATAATTATCCTCACTTTTTATTTAATAATCTTTAGGTAAGCTGTACACATTTCTGCATGCACATGTCGAGAGATGGTACCTTTTTGTCATTCATACAGTTTTCTTTGCTGCTGGTGCACAGGCCACTCCACTCTGTTTGCACCAAAGGACAGCAAACTCTAATCTATTTTTTGTTTGTTTTTTGTGGTCTGAAGGTGTACCAGGAAGGTATGGGGACAGTGTTTTACCATGGCAAAGTGTATACGAATGGACTGAGAGGTTCAAAAGCAGTCAGACAAGTGTTAGGCATGCAGAAGGAGTGGGATGCCAATCCACATCCACTACTGATGACAACATTGAGCAAGTCTATGCCATGATTCTGATAAACCGACGAGAGACTATCGAAGTGGCAAATTTATAAGCAAATTAATCATGGTTCTGTATATATTCAAGACAGGTGTAATTTCATAAAGTCTGTGCAAGATGGGTCCCAAAACAACTCACCGAAGAGCACAAGTGCAGTTGTCTGGCCATCTGTCGACGCTTAATGAACTGCTATGCTAATGAAGATAAAGTTTTTTGGGTGTTTTTTTTAAATAGTCACTGGAGATGAAATGTGGATCCATCACTTTGAACCAGAAAGCAAACACCAGAGTATGGAATGGAAGCACCCATAATCATCAGGCTCTCCACGGGAAAAGTGAAGCTCACAGGTTTTTGGGACTCAAAGGGTCAATAAATAGAACATTATTTGGAGAAGGGTTCAGCAGTAAACCATGCATATTGCAGTGAGCTGCTGTGTGACAAGCTGAAGCCTGCAATTTGAGCCAAACACCAAAGCCTATTGTCAAAGGTATTGGAGCATCCTGTATATGGTCCAGATTAAGTAAACTGTGACAAGACTGAAGTCATGCTTATTGGCACCCCCATCAATTAGGTAAAGCCAGTCCTTATAGCTTACATATAGATGGCACTGTACTTGAGCTTCAGTCTTTTAATTGAAAAATCTCGGGGTGATATTTGATAGTTTAACCTTTGAGCCACATGTACAAAAATTGTCACATCTTTTTTCCACTTGAGAAACATTGCTCAGCTGCATCCTATGCTATCATACACTGTAGCTTAAAAGCTGATCCATACATTTGTGTTCTCCTGACTTGACTACTGCAATGCTCGCTGGTGTACCTAAATCCACTTTAAATTGGCTTCAATATGTTCAAAATTCTGCAGCCAGAATCCTGATTAGGTCTGGTGCAAGTGATCCTATTACCCCTATCCTGGATTCCTTGCACTGGCTACCCATCAGATTTTGCATAGACTTTAGCATCCTCTTGCTCACCTACAAGGCTCTTTATGGCTTAGCACCCTATTATCTCTCTCTCTCTCTTTTTTCAACTTACTCCCCCCCCCCTAAACTTCGGCCCTTCAAACTCTGGTTTACTGTGTGTACCCACTTCTCACCTACGCTCAATGGGGGACAGTGCCTTCTCCTGCTATTCTCCAAAACTCTGGAGTTCACTTCCTAAGAACATCAGAGAGTTGTCTTCTCTAAACTCATTCAAATTAAATCTAATTTTTTTTTTCTTTAGATGGGTTTTACTTCCTCTTTATTTCCCTGCAAAGGTAAAGCATAATGGGCTACTATGCATCGCATAGTAGCTCATTATGTGTCACTTACCTGAAACCGAAGCCTGCGATGTCACCGCTGTCCCCACTAGCAGCGAGCGTCCATCTTAACCCCTCTTACTTCAGGGGCCACAAATTCTGGCTCTGTTACTGGCCAGAGTCGCGTGACATCACTCCTGCGCATGCGCGCGGGAGCCGCCAGTCACAACATGACCTCTTTTAAAAACGGCACGATCGCTGTTTCTAAAGTGTGCCTGCGCCGTTGTGTATGGCGCATGCGCCGTAGACACCGGCACACGTCTCTATGTAAATATCTCCTAAACCGTGGAGGTTTAGGAGATATTTCCAGCACCTACAGGTAAGCCTTAATCTAGGCTTACCTGTAGGTAAAAGTGGTTGACTCTTTTTTCCCTTTGTTATGTTATCCTGTGCATTTCTTGTGTTTTCCTTGTTGAAGCGCTTTGAGAAGCCACCTTTAAAGGCGCTATATAAAATAAAGTTTATTATTATCTAGCTCCCTCGGATTACCATCCGTTTGGTCCACTTAAAGATGCCTTAAGAGGTTATCGATTTGCCACAGACCAACATGTGCAAGAAGGTGCCAAACATGGCTAAGGAACAAACCAAAAAAAAAAATTCTCAGCCTGTATGCAAGTTTGTGAAACACCGGAAAAAGCGCATTGAAAAGCAAGGGAACTATGTTATAGCTGTACTGTTCTTCTTAAAAATTATAAAAATATAGTATAGAGAAATGGATAATTATTGACTCACCATCGTAGCTTGTGTAATTGACAGTGGTGCATTACACATCTACTCTTGAAAGTAAGAAAATATTTTTTTTTTTGGGCTGTTAAATTCAGATTATTTTATATAGTGTTTTTTTTTATTATTATTATTTTATATTCTTTCTCATCTAAACCTTGACTCTTTTTACATATTTGGGTTTATTTCCTTAAAATATCACAATATTACACCTCTGGTATTACTGCACCTCCTTGTTAGTAGTATTTAATAGGTTTTGCAAAAAAAAAACTAAAAAGTAATTGAATAATGATATTATGTTGTATATGGAGCCGCTAAATAAAGGACATGTATTTTTTGCTGATCCATTGAGGAATGGCATTTATATCTTACTTTAAGTTGAATTTGAAGACCAAAAACTGCTAGGTTGCCTCTTGATATATTGTATATTATTCAATCACAAGTTTATATTTGTCTCTTGGCAGTGCTTAACAGCATGCTAATTTAATTTTTTTATGTCTGTTGTAGACCCATGTTATAAGCACAACAACTGGTGTCAGTACTTTTTCTCCAGTTCAGAAAAGAAAGGTAGGTGATATTCTCCCAGATATTACATGCCTTCAGGGTTTAAAAAAATATATTGTAATAATAATGGTGTCTACCATTTTGTGTTTAGCATTTGCTAAAGTTAATGTAACAATTTTGTGCCTCTCCCTTAGGAATCTCATTGAATCCTTGGCATCACTTGCAGATGTTGTTCCTAGAATTTGTTAGGTTTCTGCTTTTACTTTCCTATCTACACTGTACATATTAACAGAAGGAATTTACACTGGTTCCTAGGTAGAATTCATAAATATTGTTTTTCTTCAAAGGTGATGTGCCGTATTGGTTAAAATAACTTTTATATTTAAAAAAAAAAGTTTTACATTTTAGGCTTATGTTTTTAAGCATTTACAAGAACATGCCCATCATCACAACAAACAACATGTGCAATCTGAGAATTACAATAGAAATTCTTGCATCGCACTCAAGTTAGCATATATTATGACATTGGTAAAAATGCCTGGACTTCAATTTCCCCAATTTTAGGATTATTTTGTTTCACTCTTTGTATATGTGAATGCTTTGTCAATTTACTGCTTGCTTTTTTTTTTTTTTTTAATATATTCTTCTTTTTCTTTGTCTTATTCTTTTCTTGTGTGTTGCTTGCTGTTGCATTTGTTTCATCATTTTTTACTCTTTCCATTCTTTCCTCATTGTTTTGCCTTTCTGGTGGAGTAGAAGAACATTAAAAATGTGGAACTGAAAGCTGATGGTAAGGTCAAGACAAAGGAGAGTAGCAGATCTCTTTCATCGCTGCCTCTTCAGAACAAGTCCATTAGTTCCAACAGCAAGGAATCTGAAATTACTGGTGCAGAGGCACATACACACAATATGAAAAGGGGTATTCAGGAAAAATTTAGAAAAGCCTCAGAAGCTGGCAAATCAAAGTATTTTGCCAGTCAAGAGCAATTCAGTTCATTGGAAAAAGATAGTACAGAGAAGGAAACTAGTGTAAGCCATTCTAAGACCCAAAGTAGAACTAAGAAGCAAAAATCAAAGACTAGTATGGCAGATAGAACAAAAAGTAAGGCTAGTGCCACATCATTTGTACGTAGTGAATCGGATAGCATAGCAAAATCCAAAAACAATAAGCATTATAGTAAGACCCCCAGAATCATCCGTGTCCAAAGCCATGATAGTATTAGTGGACAGCAAATGATCAGTGGTAGAAATGGGTACAAATTCACTAATAAAGCTGGAAATACGTCATCCTCTTCCTCCAGCTCAGACAATTTGACAGATCAGACCTTTAAACAGGGTGTTTCTTTAATAAAGGATATTTCAAGCCAACTTGGTGAGAATAAAGCACAACTGACTGGTAAAAAATCTAGGGGTGACAGAGTAGAGTGTTTTAAGAAAGACGAGCATAGTGGTGGTAGTACTGAGAATTCAAATGAACATGGTATACCTACATATAATAACAAGAAAAAAGAAGGTAAAATACTTATTGTTAAACAAAAAGAAAGTCTAGAAGATTCAGTCTTGCAAAATGGCAAGATGGCAGAATCAAGCAAGAAGGAAGAAGACCGTGAAAATAAAGAAAGCTGTCTGACTGAAGATGATGATGTGGAAGAAGAAGAGGAACAGGAAGATGGGGAAAAAGAAACAATGGACAAAGCAAAAAAAGAAGAAGCTATTGATGAAGTAGAGGAGGAAAAATATGAAAAAGCAGAAGTGGAAAAAGATGAAGACACGGAGGAGGGGGAAGATGATAAAGAAGAAGCAGAGGAGGGGGAAAATGCAGAAGTGGAAAAGGAGGAAGAAAAAGCAGAAGAAGGTGAAGATGAGGGGGAAAAAGCAGAAGAGGAGGAGGAATCAGAAGAAAATGAGGAGGAAGAAGGAGGAGAAAATGAGGAGGATGAGAATGCGGAAGAAGGAGAAAATGAGGGGGAAGTAGGAAAAAATGAGGAGGAAGCGGAAGAAGGGGAAAATGAGGAGGAGGAGGAAGCGGAAGAAGGGGAAAATGAGGAGGAGGAAGCGGAAGAAGGGGAAAATGAGGAGGAGGAAGCGGAAGAAGGAGAAAATGAGGAGGAGGAAGCGGAAGGAGAAAATGAGGAGGAGGAAGCGGAAGAAGGGGAGGACGAAGCAGAAGAGGAGGAAGAGGAGGAAGAAGCCGAGGAGGGGGAAGAAGAAGATGAGGGGGAAGAAGAAGACGAAGAAGATGAGCAGGAGGAGGCGGAAAAAGAAGATGAAGAGGAGGAGGCGGAAAAAGAAGATGAAGAGGAGGAGGAGGAAGAGGAGGAGGAGGAGGAGGATGAAGAGGAGGAGGATGAAGAGGAGGAGGAGGAGGAAGAAGAGGAGGAGGAGGAAGATGAAGAAGAAGAGGAGGAGGATGAAGAAGAAGAAGAGGAGGAAGATGGAGAGGAGGGGGAGGAGGAGGAGGAGGAGGACAATGTAAAGAAAGACAAAGACAAAAAAACAGAAAAGGGAAAGATGGAAAAGAAGGCCAATGAGAAAAAGATTCAATCCAGTAAAACTACAAAACAAACCGATAAGCAAAAAAAGAATGTTAAAAATATTAAGAAACATGAGCTTGAAGAATGTGAATCTACAAAATCTGAAAAGACCGCAAAATTGAAGAATCTGGACCACTCAACCCAGTTTTGGGACAATATTTTACCACAATATTTGACACTAAAATAATGACAGTTGTTTTAATATGTGGTAAGCTTAATTTTAAATTGCTTAAAATTAGTAAATATAAACCTACTGGCTATAGTTGTATGATAGGGTAGACATAGGTTTTAACTCCTGTACAGCATTGATTGTTGATACAGTGTGAATAGCATTATTATATATATATGATTTTGATATCTTCTTAATATATTGTAATGTTAAAATCCACAATTTTCTGACATGTTTGTTTCAGGCAGATACTGTTGGATGTAATCACTAGTATCTTTTTTCTATTACTTGCTCAGCCGAGCACAGAAATCTACATGTTTGGGTTTTACAGCCCCACCCCGCTTCACCAATATGTTTTTCTTTAGGGCCAACCAGTGATCGCACTCGTACTTACTAGTTTTTAAGCAGAATAACTAGAGAATGAAGTATGGAGAATGCAATCTGTGGTGAAGGCCAGCCATGAAACCCAAATGGAGATGTTGAAGTGTTATTTACTCTAATGCCTCTTACACACGAACGGTTTTTCTGGCAGGAAAACTGCCATGAGAGCTTTTAGCCGGGAATCCCGGCCGTGTGTATGCTCCATAGCAGTTTTCCCGTCAGGAAAGCTGCCGGAAAAAAAAAGAGAACCAGCTCTCTTTTTTCCCGTCAGGAAAAAATCCTGCCGAGAAAACCGGTCGTCTGTATGCTTTCCCGGGGGAGGAAAAAAACAGTGCATGCCCGTAAACAATTTGACGCATGCGCGGAAGCATAGAACGTCATTTTGTTGGCTCGTCGTAGTTTTTGACGTCACTGCGTTCTTGGCATTCAAAAGTTCAGCGGTCTTTTGTGTGACCGCGTGTATGAGAGGAATCCCGTCGGGAAAAGCGTTGTTTTTTTTCCTGCCGGGAAAACGGTCATGTGTACGAGGCATAAGAAGCTAAAGGTTTACACTTTGGTGATATCTGCCACAAGCTGACTTCGTTTACATAGACAACCTGCTCTGTGTAAAGTATATGACACATAGGAGAAAATTAGGGGAATTTATTATACATCAGTGCTAGAAGTCTGCTATAAACAAGTGACAGGCAGGACAGTAGTTCAGGAAGAGCACAAAAAATACCAGGTGATAGTAAAAGTGACCTGTTTCTACCAATGTTCTTTTGTAGTACGCGTTCTCTTCTTTTTACTGGTAATCTTTCTGATTAAATTAGATATTTTTTACTTGTGTATTCTGTTTTACTCCACCCCTTTAAGGCCTCATGCACATGGAACTTAAAAAACTCAGCTTATACAGGCATTCAATGTTTGTTTGTTTTTTGTTTTTGTCTTTTTAACCACTTCGCGCCCGTCATACGACTTATGACGGCCGCAAAGTGGTTCTTAAATGCCGGGAGGCTGTCATTATACGGCCTCCGCTCCTTCGGCCACTGGGGGGCGTGCGAGCGCCGCCGGCGGCACGCGCCCAGCGCATCACTGAGATGCCGATGCGCGTGCCTGGCGGCCGCGATGTCCGCCAGGCACCCGCGATCGGCCTGTACACAGACAAGGACATGGATCTGTGTGTGTAAACGCACAGATCCATGTCCTGTCAGGGAGAGGGGACCGATGCTGTGTCCCTTGTACATAGGGACACAGATCGGTCACCTCCCCCAGTCAGTCCCCTCCCCCCACAGTAGCAATCACTCATAGGGCATACATTTAACCCCTTCCCTGCCCCCTAGTGTTAACCCCTTCCCTGCCAGTCACATTTATACAGTAATCGGTGCATTTTTATAGCACTAATCGCTGTATAAATGTGAATGGTCCCAAAAATGTGTCAAAAGTGTCCGATGTGTCCGCCGCAGTATCGCAGTCATGATAAAAATCGCTGATCGCCGCCATTACTAGTAAAAAAAAAATAATAAAAAAAAGTCAGAATTCTATCCCCTATTTTGTAGACGCTATAACTTTTGCGCAAACCAATCACTATACGCTTATTGCGATTTTTTTTTAACCAAAAATATGTAGAAGAATACGTATCGGCCTAAACTGAGAAAAAAATAGTTTTGTTAAAAAAAAATTGGGATATTTATTATAGCAAAAATCTAAAAATATTGTGTTTTTTTTTCAAAATTGACGCTCTTTTTTGGTTTATAGCGCAAAAAATAAAAACCGCAGGGGTGATCAAATACCACCAAAAGAAAGCTCTATTTGTGGGAAAAAAAGGACGTCAATTTTGTTTGGGAGCCACGTCGCACGACCGCGCAATTGTCAGATAAAGCGACGCAGTGCCGAAAGCTGAAATTTCGCCTGGGCAGGAAGGGGGTATATGTGCCCAGTAAGGAAGGTGTTAATATGCCTGTAAAAGCACCTCTATGTGGCCATGTACACATAGGTGTTTACATGCTTATTTGAACAGGAGCATATACAGGCAAAAAAAAAAAGTACATCAAAGGCACACAAACACGTGTGCGTATGCACAAAAATATATTCCAAGGCCCAGAATAATTTCATATTATGGCCAGTAGAATGCATTTACGCTCAAATGCCATACACACATGAACACACATACATATTGTAACAGAGTATTTCTTTCTGTAAGATTCAGGTAGAAAAAAAAATGCTCTCTTATTTTCAGAAGCTCATATGCATTAGGCCTTAACAACTTGAGCCCCGGACCATTTCGCTGGGCACTTTTTGCGATTCGGCACTGCGTCGCTTTAACTGACACTTGTGCGATGTGGCTCCCAAACAAAATTGATGTCCTTTTTTTCCCACAAATAGAGCTTTCTTTTGGTGGTATTTGATCACCTTTGCGGTTTTAATTTTCTGCGCTATAGACAAAAATAGAGCTACAATTTTGAAAAAAATTCAATATTTTTTGCTATAATAAATATCCCCAAAAAATATATAAAAAAAAAAAAAATTTTCCCTCAGTTTAGGCCGATACGTATTCTTCTACATATTTTTGGTAAACAAAATCGCAATAAGCGTTTATTGATTGGTTTGCGCAAAAGTTATAGCGTCTACAAAATAGGGTATAGTTTTATGGCATTTTTATAACAAATTTTTTTTTTTTACTAGTAATGGCGGCAATCAGCGGTTTTTTTACATTGTTTTTTTTATCGTGACTGCGACAATATGGCGGACACTTTTGACATCATTTTGGGACCATTGTCATTTTTACAGAGATCAGTGCTATAAAAATGCACTGATTACTGTAAAAATGACATTGGCAGTAAAGGGGTTAACCTGTAGGGGGCGCTGAAGGGGTTAAGTGTGACCTAGGGAGTGATTCTTACTGTTAGGGGGCGTGGCTTGACGTGACACGTCACTGATCGCTGTTCCCGATGACAGGGAACAGACGATCACTGACAGTGCCACTAGGAAGAACAGGGAGATGTTTGTTTACACTTGCCTCTCCCCGTTCTTCAGCTCTGTGACCCGATCGCGGGACACCGGCGGTGATCGGGTCCCGCGGGCATGGTCACCGAGCTCCCGACAGGGTTACAAGCGCAGCGGCGCGCGCACGACCCACCGCTTGCATCTTAAAGGGGACATACCTGTACGCCCATATGCCTGTCCGTGCCATTCTGTCGACGTATATCGTCGTGCGTTGGTCCTTAAGCGGTTAAACTGACCTGTGTCAAAATATACATCAAAAACAAGTTTAATGCTGTTGGGAAATATCTTTCATTTAAAAAATAATAATCTCTGAGCTCCTGCTTATATGCAGTGTGTCGAGGAGTGCTGTGATCTTTGAGACATAGTAAATATCTGTAAGTACTTTATGCGCACATCACTTAAAGTGGAATTACAGCTTACACCTAACTAGCCTTTAAGCCCTTTTATGACTTGGTAACACATATGAGCGGCATCCCAGAAGTTTGTTTTAATCCTTGGTGCCACATATATGTGTTCCTCATCTGTGACAGCTCTTGGTCTCTAGTAACAATCGAGAACTGGCTCCCGATCACATGATTGCTGTGATAAACTGTGAATTAAAAGATTATTAAAAGCTACCACAGTGATCATTTTGTAGCATGTCCATGTAGAGAGGAGAAACAACCGACTTCTCTAGTGAGGAGGAAAAGATACAGTATATCACTCTTATGTGGTATCGCTGCGATCGTTGGGAGTGGGGGAATTTATTTTGCAGGTATTTCTGCTTTTGGGTCATTGTAATTGCATGAAATTTTTTGGCTAAAATGTAAAAAAAAAAACTTTTTTTTGTTTTGGCAAGTTTTCCTTTTTATAATAAAACTAAATCCAGGGCTATCCATTGCCATTTACCACCAAATGAAAGTCCAATCTGTCCTGAAAAAAAAACAAGGTATAATCGGCCTAGATGCACTAAGTACCGTATATACTCGAGTATAAGCCAAGTTTTTCAGCCCTTTTTTTAGGGCTGAAAATACACCCCTCGGCTTATACTCGAGTCAGTGTACCTGAAGGGCTGCGAGCGTCTATTATTTAAAAGTCGTGGCTTCCCCATGGTCCCTTCCGTGATAGGCGTTTCCCAGCAGACACTGTGTTCAGTGTTCCGCCTATCACGGATGTCCTCTCATTATCTGAGGATGAAAAGACGTCCGTGATTGGCGGAACACTGAACACAGTGTCTGCTGGGAAACTCAGTCCAAGAAAGAGAAGACGTCGGTGATAGGCTGCTGGGAAACGCCTATCACGTCCGTGAGCCACAAAATGTCGCCGGCGCGGCCGCAGCACGCTCTGCATACACAGATCTCCCTGATGAATTGCAGGGAGATCAGGAACCACATCTGCTGCCCCTATCTCCCAACCACTCAGCTAGAGGAAGCCCACATTCAGGGAGCCCTGCCAAGGCCCGTATGAGGCTTGATGAACCCTCCTCCTCAGAGCACAATGCGGCCTACACATTTAACCCTCTCCAATCAAACCAGGCCCTGCAATCATTTGTAGCTGCATTTCCTGCCACAGGAAACGCCTATCACGGAACGGGACCAGGAGGAGACCGCGACTTTTAAACAATGAATGGACGCCCGCAGCCTGTCAAGAATTTCAGGTACACTGACTCAGGCACAGGGAGGTTGTAATGGGCACAGTGAGGTTGCAATGGGCACAGTGAGGTGTGCAAATGGGCATTGTTGACCCTCTTTCCCGCTTACAGTAGCTGCTGCATTCTCACCCTAGGCTTATACTCGAGTCAATACGTTTTCCCAGTTTTTTCAGGTAAAATTAGGTACCTCGGCTTATACTCGGGTCGGCTTATACTCGAGTATATACGGTAGTTGCAATTATATGTACAGTTATAGTAATGTGTAAACTTGGGTCTGGGTATTAAGGTATGTGTTGACATTAAGGGGTTAAACTGTCCCCTTCTAACACCTATGCTAACTAACCTGTGTAAGAAAGATAGAGATATTTTATATATATATATATACTTACCAACTTTCAGGCCACCCTGAAAGGGTCGGAGCGCTGACAATTGATGGGTCATTGAAGCCTATGGGAGACCTCACTGCTCCAGACTTTACTATCCATCAGAGCATTCTCTCCTCTCCCATGCAGCCGCCACTGGTTGACACAGGGAAGATCACATGACCGGACCGGAGCAGGCTAAAAATATAGAAGTATAAATGTATCTTTCTTACATATGTTAGTTGGCATAGGTGTTAGAAGGAGGGAGGGACAGTTTTAAAGCTAGTTAGGTGTAAGCTGGAATTCCACTTTAAACATTAGGTCTGCTTTAGTAGGGTGTTTTTAAAAATCTTATTTTAACTGTGCGCCACTATTACCTCTCCCTATTTGTTTTTTTTTTTTGTTTTTTTTTCTGTTTTTTTCTGTTGTCAATCCTCTGAAACAATACAATAAATATTGAAAGTGTGTAGTACTGCGCCAATCCTATAATAGAAAACTAGTTATGTGCAGCCAACCATTCAAAATCAGACAGGAAAAGGTTAAATAAATATTTAAAAAGTGTGGCGCCAATGAATGATGAGGAATGACCTCAACCGTGCAATATACTGAAATGTGTATATGTAAATTTTAAACTGAACACAATATAGTGGTAAATATGCCCTGTGACATGTGCATAATATACAATTTTACATGAAAATACCATATAGCATAAACGATGCCTCATCCACCTGTCTCTCCTGACAGTCAGCAGGTGGTGAACCAATAGCTATATCGTGCCTATACAAACAAAACAAACAAAACTTTTATATAATGGGTGTCAAGTTCATATGGGGTAACTTTGATGAGTGTCTGCCAATATAATGGTCATACACTGAAGGAAAGTTCCAACAAAGAATCTCCCGAAGAACTTGGGATGACCTTATCCGTATACCGGGAAGTATATTGGATGTAGTAGACCACTAGGTATATACTTTCACCCGGGAGTGCCTTCACCATGGATCCATATAGGAGAAAGGGATACTCTTACCAGCTATGATGGATCCAATGCGCCGTACGGCGGATGGATCTTTCAGGCTTTATCTCTTCCAGAGACAGGGGAGCGACAACCGGAATCTGTAGAACGCCTCCTCTTAGAGCTGGCAGCACTTCTATTATATCAAGAACGATCCAATCCCAAATCACAAAGCACCTCAATAGGTCATAGCCATGAAAAACAGGGAAAAGATTCTCCACATGGTGTAAATCCAAAAACGATTTATTAAAACATCCGTTTTAAAGTTCATGCAATGTGAACACTCGGTAAAAATTCTTAAAAAGCAAATGTATAAAAAGGCAAATATAAGAAAAGCCACGACACTCCACAGCACAGCAGTACAACAACGAAGGCAGCGTGGTCAAGTCAGCTGGAGCTGGTGTATTATCCGACCGGTTTCGTCTTAACAGACATCTACTGGGAAATTGCACGGTTGAGGTCATTCCTCATCATTCATTGGCGCCACACTTTTTAAATATTTATTTAACAATACAATAAACCCTATTACTTGGGGGTATTTGTACACCCATTGCCAGAGGCTGTATTAGAAACACTTCTACTGTTCAAGTTAAAAGATAAGCTAATACTGAAATTCTTCTTCTTCTTTTTGTTTACTCATTTTTTTTTTTTAGTACTGAATTTTAGTACAGTAAAATCTGAATAGTTTTTTTTTTTCTTCAAATATGGGTTATTTAGTAGACAGTGCCTCATGCAGAATATAGAGAGGGAGAGACCTCTTTTTGACCCTGACATCTATGTATCTCTATGTTCTGTACTTTTTCTGGGCCTCTAATTTACTGTACTGGGTTAAGCCAGCCATAGATGGATCGAATCTCAGCCGGTTCCGCAGGGACCGACCAAGATATGATCCATCTATAGGCAGGCTGATTGTACCCAAGGCCATCCATTGATCGACTTGGGTACAACCAACATGTCAGCTTTTTACCATGCGATTATTGTCAGCGGCTATAGCCGCTAGCAGTAATCACTGTGTTCTCCTGGCAGGGATGGCTTCTCCCGCACCCCCTTCCCCCAACTGCGTTGATGGGGGAATCTAGTGATTTTTTTTTTTTTTCAGGTCAGGTTCATTTTTGCTTTGAGTGGTTTGGAAGTAAGACAAGAGACCACACAGAACTCACACACCTTTTATACACTTTTCCACACTTTTCCACTTTAATAAGGTAGTAAATCTTTGGTTAGCACCCACTGATTCATAAGAAAGCTTACAAGGCAGAGGAAGGTGCAGGCAAAACTTGATACTAAGGGCCAGTTCACACCAGACGCAGTTCCGTTCAGTTCTGTGTGCTTTTTTTTCTGCACAAAATGCATGCACAGTATTTTCCATGTATTCCAATGGCTCTTGTTGGCTCTAGTTCACACCATGCGGTCAGTTTCTGGTCAGTTTCTGCACCGGAAACTGACTGCATGGTGTGAACTAGAGCCAACAAGAGCCATTGGAGTACATGGAAAACACTGTGCATGCATTTTTAGTGCACAAAACTGTACAGAACTGCATCTGGTGTGAACTGGCCCTAAAAAATTGAGATTTACATATAATTTCACCTGTTTGTATTTAGAAATTTACTGATTGTTTGTTTATATATTTTTTTTTCACTAAAGGCAATATTTGCTTGTTCATATTTTAGTTTTTTAGTTTTGATTTATTCAGGTATGTGATGGGCTTACTTCAGGTTAAGTCATATTCTGTTAAAGATTTGCAGAATAGGGTACTATGTATTAAAAGCATTCAGTGAATCAGATTTAGTATGTCAAATTAAAGTGAAACAAAAGGGGCAAACTGAACAGAATTACTTTGCAGTGGGCCTAACCCCCCAAAATTTTAAATGCAGCAACATACTACGTTTATCCATAATAATGGTGCCAAAAAACACTTTCTAAATTACTTCTCTGCAATATTGTAAAAGGAAGCATAGGCTTAATAAGCCATTGAACAGTTAAGTCTTACTCACAAAAATCCCCTGACCTAGGGCTTTAAAGGAATATACAGCCTACAAAAAACGAGGCTGACATGCCTGAACTAAACTATGGAAAACATATTTTTTCAGATGGTGCTATATATATTCTTGCGTTTTCTTTTCCATCATCTAAAACTTCAATCTATGTGTTTTGCCTTGCTATTATTTCTTCTTTATATGTATGTTTCATTTTTGTTTTGTTTGTATTGTTCAATGTAAGAGTTAAATGAACTGTCTGAATGTATTTATGCTAATAATTTAATATATTAATATTCTGAAAGCAATAATTTTGAGCTTTGAAGTGAATATCAACCATTTAAACTGACAAAGCTTTGAATAAAAACCTAAATGACTAGCTTATTTGTATAGTTTTTCTTTTTTTTTTGTGTTTTTATTTATTTTATTTTTTCAATTTTGAATCTAATATTAAAGTGATTGGTTGTAAATGATCACCTTGTAAAAACTACCCATTCAGTTTAAAATAGAAATGAAAGACAATACATTTGTGTGTAGGTATAAAAAAAACATAAATTTAAATTGGCTGCCACTGCTGTCAATCACTGCCATGGTGCCAATCAGGAAAGAGAGGGGTCGGGCCGAGCCACAGCTCTGTGTGTGAATGGACACACCCAGCTGTAGCTCAGGAGCGAACCTGCTTGTGTGCCCCTATTGCAAGCTGCTTGCCCTGGGGCATTCGGCAGGATGGAGGGGCCAGGAGAAGGGACCCGAGAAGAGGTGGATCAGGGCTGCTCTGTGCAAAACCACTGCACAGAGCAGGTTAGTATACCATGTTTGTTATAAAAAAAAAACTTTAATATCACTTTAAGCACAGTCTGATTATCGATACAGTATATGTCCATGGTCCCTTCAATGTGTATGAAAGGCCTAAGAGTAGGTAGTAGTATTAATATGTATGTGGGCATGATTGAGTGTTTACTGTGTGTGATGTGATCCACATGAGTTGCTCTACTGTTTAGATTTAAATGAAAAGAAACCTATCGGAGAGAAATGTGTAGACTGCAAATGTAAGACTCTCCTCAAAATATTGGTTTCCTGACAATCAAAGAACCAGTGGCTTTAACACTTCCTTTGTCACTGACCCAGAACAAAAATGCTGGCCAGGAGCTTATGACTTCACTTTCTGAATACTTGTTCCAGGTCAGTAAAGAAAGCATTGATGCCATTTACCAGACCACTAGCATTACTAGAAAGAGGTAACATCCGTTCTTTTGTGATGATGCAGCATCCTTTACCCGTGGGTTTGCTCCAGCTGAACAGCAAATATATGCATGTGCACAAATCCTTAGTAAAGGGTTTCATGGAGCACATTGTGCTTTTATATCATTCTGTAATGTATTACAATCTAGCTGCTTTCTTTTTTAGTGTTAAAAACAACATCAAATATGCCGGTCTGAATGTCAAAGGCTTCTTACAATATAGCCTTGTTTTGTTGTGGACATTCATTCATTTTTGTTAAGAAAACCAGATGGTTTGAAGCAACTCGGTAAGCTGAAAGGACAACAGACGGCTTATGCCCTCAAATCTTACCCTTTTGTATGAAATGTTTCAAAACATGTAATAGAAAATAAAATTTTAACAGTTCTACATGTAAATGCTGTATAAAGATTCACATATTAGGAAGATGGTAGGGTTGTATTTAGAGTACCTGCTATCATAGGCAACAGTGAACGATGTTTCCCTTTCACCGAGACTGGTTATTATTGTGAAAAGTCAAAGCAGAATGTCAGTGAGAAAATGATTTGCAGCAGTCGTGCCAAACTAGCACTAAACTATTAATTTACCAATCAGGATCCTGCAGAGAAAAATGGAAATTGTTGTTTGATACTCGAGCTACAAAATGTCTTTATAACTACATTCAACAACCCCATAATTCATTACTATTAGTTCTTCTGCTAAATTGACTACAAGTTCTTGAGGGTTGTCAGCTAGGGAAAATTAAAATATAAATGAAAGGCTTAAACACAGGTTCCTTACGTTTTTTTTTTTTGTGCTTTTGAAGGGTAGCTGTACCTTTTTAGCAAACAAGCCATAGCACTCCGATCATGCACTGCAGATGTAAATTATACTGTAGAACCAGGCCGTGGCAGTGAGAAAAGAGAATCCCTGTATCCAAAGTCTGTTATGATATATATGAAGCCTAATGGAGACCATCAAGAAAGAAATATGCTTGTTAACATTTCTAATTTATTTTTGAAAGTACTTGTATGTTGATTTATTATCTTTTCTTCACTACTTGGCAAAACACTGATCTAGGCCAGGAAGATGTAGGCACATCAGATATGACCATGCCTATTAAAGAGAGAGAATTAAGTGGTGGAACAAAAGAACAGCCCTGTAGAATATAGTTTAAAAAACAAGCCAACTATTGAGATGAGATTGAGATGAGTAGCTGAGCTGAATTAGGAACAAGGGTTAGATCTCCTTTACCAAAAATATGCAGATGCAGATAAGGGTCATCTGTAGATAAAAACAAACTATGCAGCTCTTAATTTTGAAGAAATTGCTTAACGTGCATCCTCACAGGGTGACACTGTGGATGCACAGGTATAAATGTGCCAACGTCCCGGTATCGCAGAAAGAATATGAATAGACTAAAGAATGGACTTTAGGCGGCACATGGATAAATATTGTAAAAAGCTAAGGGTATTTATTTTAGAAAAAGTCATAAGAAAATACATAAAAACATTCAAAAAAATTGACAGTCTATTCGTATTTGGGGATACAAGGCTCAGGCCAATGTTTTACAGTGCTTCAGAATTATATTTGTACAATATATATGCACTCCATCCTCAATGAAAATACATAACCAGCAGCCACATGCTAGTAAAACAGTAAACGTGTGAAGCAGGTGGTGTTAGCCATAGGTCCAATGTATCGGGTGTAATCTTGGATTGCTCTACTAGTTTCGCAAATTAACGCTTCTTCAGGAGCATAATAGTAGGTCGAATGTGCTGCGAGTGCAGCACACACCTTGGTAAAGTTAAATTGGCAATTTGTTTGTGGCAAATGACCAATAATGGTAAAAAATCACAATAAACGACAGCTGGGTAAACTGCTAGGTAGAGGCTACTAATAAGCAGCAACAGGTAATGTCCTCCAGAATTTTGGAAACTGTATATACCAAGGCATAAAGGAAAGAGGCTATATATGCACCATAGTAAACCCTGGTGCACATTCAGGGCAGAGGGTATCTGACCCCAGAAAGCCTATGGTGGGTGGGCAGGCTGTCAGCCTGCGCCTTAAAAAGAGGAAAGCTTCCAAACGTGACTGCTAGGACTCCTCTGGACGTTTGGAAGCTTTCCTCTTTTTAAGGCGCAGGCTGACAGCCTGCCCACCCACCATAGGCTTTCTGGGGTCAGATACCCTCTGCCCTGAATGTGCACCAGGGTTTACTATGGTGCATATATAGCCTCTTTCCTTTATGCCTTGGTATATACAGTTTCCAAAATTCTGGAGGACATTACCTGTTGCTGCTTATTAGTAGCCTCTACCTAGCAGTTTACCCAGCTGTCGTTTATTGTGATTTTTTACCATTATTGGTCATTTGCCACAAACAAATTGCCAATTTAACTTTACCAAGGTGTGTGCTGCACTCGCAGCACATTCAACCAACTATTATGCTCCTGAAGAAGCGTTAATTCGCGAAACTAGTAGAGCAATCCAAGATTACACCCGATACATTTGACCTATGGCTAACACCACCTGCTTCACACGTTTACTGTTTTACTAGCCTGTGGCTGCTGGTTATGTATTTTCATTGAGGATGGAGTGCATATATATTGTACAAATATAATTCTGAAGCACTGTAGAACATTGGCCTGAGCCTTGTATCCAAATACGAATAGACTGTCAATTTTTTTGAATGTTCATATGTATTTTCTTATGACTTTTTCTAAAATAAATACCCTTAGCTTTTTTACAATATTTATCCATGTGCCGCCTAAAGTCCATTCTTTAGTCTATTCATATTCTTTATGCAGCTCTTAAGTGGAATAATTCCCTTGCTATAGGTAGATCATTTACGTACCTTCTGAAGCTTGACTGGAATTCTCCCAGAACATTGCTAAGTGAAGCCTAGAGGTATTAAGTGCACACATTTGCAAATTTTCAAAATCTATGTGGAAGCCACAGTGCCTACGCCAAGGCTCCTCTGTATACTGCGGTTCTAGCACTATATCTTTGAAAGTCTCCAGGTTTGAGCATATATAGCAGTGGATAAATTGATGGTAAGTGTACCAGGAGGATGCCCACTCCTCCTTAAAGGCACAAGGACCCATTGGACACCTAGCAAGAGCACAATGGCAGCAGCTAAAGGCATCCAATGTGTCCCCACGCCAAATCCAGCAAACAAGCTATACAAAAATATGGCAACCATCCCAATTTATAACTAGCCTTTGCCGTAAGGTGCACATAGAAGGGGGCAATGCATATCACAAGCAGTGCCTACACCAAGGCTGCTCTGTATACTGCAGTCCTAACTCTATATTTTGAGAGTCTCCAAGTTAGAGCATACAGTGGGGCAAAAAAAGTATTTAGTCAGCCACCAATTGTGCAAGTTCTCCCACTTAAAAAGATGAGAGAGGCCTGTAATTGTCATCATAGGTATACCTCAACTACGAGAGACAAAATGTAGAAACAAATCCAGACAATCACATTGTCTGATTGGAAAGATTTTTTTTTTGCAAATTATGGTGAAAATTAAGTATTTGGTCACCTACAAACAAGCAAGATTTCTGGCTCTCACAGACCTGTATCTTCTTCTTTAAGTGGCTCCTCTGTCCTCCACTCATTACCTGTATTAATGGCACCTGTTTGAACTTGTTATCAGTATAAAAGACACCTGTCCACAACCTCAAACAGTCGCACTCCAAACTCCACTATGGTGAAGACCAAAGAGCTGTCGAAGAACACCAGAAACAAAATTGTAGACCTGCACCAGGCTGGAAAGACTGAATCTGTAATAGGCAAGCAGCTTGATGTGAAGAAATCAACTGTGGGAGCAATAATTAGAAAATGGAAGACATACAAGACCACTGATAATCTCCCTCAGGGTCAAAATGATCACAAGAACGGTGAGCAAAAATCCCAGAACCACACGGGGGACCTAGTGAATGACCTGCAGAGAGCTGGGACCAACGTAACAAAGGCTACTATCAGTAACACACTACGCCGCCAGGGACTCAGATCCTGCAGTGCCAGACGTGTCCCCCTGCTTAAGCCAGTACATGTCCGGGCCCGTCTGAGGTTTGCTAGAGATCATTTGGATGATCCAGAAGAGGATTGGGAGAATGTCATATGGTCAGATGAAACCAAAGTAGAACAGTTTGGTAAAAACACAACTCGTCGTGTTTGTAGGAGAGAGAATGCTGAGTTGCAACCAAAGAATACCATACCTACTGTGAAGCATGGGGGTGGCAACATCATGCTTTGGGGCTGTTTCTCTGCAAAGGGAACAGGACGACTGATCCGTGTACATGAAAGAATAAATGGGGTCATGTATCGTGAGATTTTGAGTGCAAACCTCCTCCCATCAGCAAGTGCATTGAAGATTAAACGTGGCTGGGTCTTTCAGCATAACAATGATCCCAAACACACCACCCGGGCAACGAAGGAGTGGCTTCATAAGAAACATTTCAAGGTCCTGGAGTGGCCTAGTCAGTCTCCAGATCTCAACCCCATAGAAAACCTTTGGAGGGTGTTGAAAGTACGTGTTGCCCACCGACCGCCCCAAAACATCACTGCTCTAGAGAAGATCTGCATGGAGGAATGGGCCAACATACCAGCAACAGTGTGTGACAACCTTGTGAAGACTTACAGAAAACATTTGACCTCTGTCATCGCCAACAAAGGATATATAACAAAGTATTGAGATATTTTGATATTGACAAAATACTTATTTTCCACCATAATTTGCAAAAAAAAAAATCTTTCCAAATCAGACAATGTGATTGTCTGTCTGGGTTTGTTTGCACATTTTGTCTCTCATAGTTGAGGTATACCTATGATGACAATTACAGGCCTCTCTCATCTTTTTAAGTGGGAGAACTTGCACAAGTGGTGGCTGACTTAATACTTTTTTGCCCCACTGTATATAGTAGTGGATAAATTAAGGGCAGGTTTGCCTGGAGGGAGCCCACTTCTCAAAGGCACAGGGATGCATGTAAATACCCTACACCTATAGCAAGGGCATTATTCAACTTTAGTTAAAGCTGCAGTTTGTTTATTTAAAAAAAAAAACACCCTTTACCTGCATAGGCAGTTTTTTGTAAAGGTGAACTAACCCTTTAATCTGATTCTACTCAGTATCTTCTACAGTGATCTGCCAAACAGAAGAACCCGTACCAATGGATTTAATCTTCTAAGATCATGCTGCAGTTTAGCTTCATGTGCCTTGTAGATATTTATGCATACGAGTTAATGGTAAATCTCGGCCACACAGATCAGAATTCAGAGTATCTGATCTCTTGTGAAAATGTAAAGCTACAAGAATATGTTTTTCTATTTTGGCATTGTATGTTCTTGATGACTATATTTCTGCATTATTTTGGGTTATTTTCTTTATGCCTCAACACAAGCTCCTGTAAGTATCATCTTAGTTGGATTTTATAGTTCTTGGGTAAGACTCCATTCACACAGGGGCAACACGACTTCCAGCGCGACTTTGGGAGGCAACTTGGATACGACTTGAGAATGAATCACAGCGTGACCTGGAGCTACGTACAAGGCAACTTCAAGTTGCCTCCAGGACAGGAGACATTCCAGTGGCCAATCAAACAAGAATCAGCTCTGTTGGAGGGAGGGGGAGGGAGATGTTTGCCTGAGAAATGTATGTTCTCTTCCTGGAAAGTTGCTTCTGTTAAGACAGGGGATTCGACTTCTGAGCGACTTCCATTGAAATCAATGGGTACAGGTTTCCCTAGCAGTTGCCTAGAAGTCAAATTGAAGTAGTATAGGGACCTTTTTTGAAGTCGGAGCAACTGCAGTAGTGTGCATTAAGACGGCTCCATTCACGTACATTGATTTTCTCATGCAGCGCGACTTGAGGCGACTAGGGGGCGACCTGGGGCGACTTGAAGTCAGATCCAAAGTTGCCCCTGTGTGAATGGGCTCTAACGCTGAGAACTAACCAGTATTTTGTATTGAAATAGCTAGCTTTATAAAAATAAGATAATAAAATATATACAGTACAAGTTGATGTTATAATAAAAACTCCCTATCTATTGTGTCCCCACACAAACATGATATGTGGCAGAGTCCTGCTCTCTAGTACTAATCAGTGGTCAGATTTAACTACAAGTGCCATAAAATGAATTGGAGAGGGGTCTTGGCTCTACCATTTTTATTTCTGTAGTACTTGTAGTCCTGCCTGCATACTGCAGAACAGGCACGGTGGACAGCCAGGCAAGACTGTGCTGCTCTGAGGTTTAAGTGGGAGCTTGATAAAAGGAGGTGGGGGCCCTTAAACCACTCCCCTGGGATTTGCTCTTAAAACATGAACTTGTACTTTAAGCTTATTTCATAAAATGCGCAATACCGTATAAAAAAACATTGTGACAAAACGCTAAACTATAACTGATTGAACTTTGAGCTTTTCAGAATCCATTTGCTGGACACTATAAGGGTTCCATCTTGCCAAATGCAATGAAAAATGCTGTGTTAACCCATGTTGCAATACCATGCATATTCATATGTATTCTGATACCCTTTTTTTGAAGGAAAGACGCAGGGGAACAGGCGTTGCAGTGTAGTCGAAACAAGTCCTATTGAAAACAATTTTTTTGATCATTTTCATTTTGCCTGCATTGGGAAAAATAATAAATAATTCTGTGCAATTCTAAAGGCTCTCAATGCACTAGTACATTTCGTAATGAATGTTCACACAGACATTTGTATATAAATTCTCAGTGGAGTCGATGACAAATGTCATTCAAAAGTATTTTAAAAATTTGTTTTGCACTTAACATTAGAATTTGGAATAAATTTAATTTCCTAAACAACCGTCAATTTGACCCCACTAATTAGAGAATTAAACAAACTTTCTTTAACTGAAATATTTCAAATACAATTTTACTAGTGTAATGCCAACTTAACCATTTTAAGACTGAATATTTAGAGTCCTGTATTAGCCCAGTTGTGACTTGTTCTCTTTCACTGATAAAAAAACAATGAATGGCATTTGAATACCTTGTAAAATAGTTTAAGTGAGCTTGCATGCTCCAGTATTATGGCTTAACATGGATTTGTGCATTACTTTGTAAAATAGGAGTATAAACATGAGTCTGAGGAAGATGAAGATGAGGAGGAAGAGGAAGAAGAGGCATTTGATGAGGAGGAAGCTGAAGAAGACGATGAGGAAGAGGTTGAAAAGAATGAGAAGGATAATACAATTAAAGGAAATAATGACTCTGTATCAAATAAGAGCAGAACAGAGTCACCAGTGAAGATGCCAGAGGAGGTAAATTATAAACCATTCTAATAATATAAACCAAATAAAGACTAAATAGCATGGTTGTTCATTAAACACATTTAAAAGCTGAACACCAGGTTAAAAACAGATAAATGCACAGATGAAATGCGCACAAGGGAGTTTTTTTACGTTCAGTGGAGAGAAGGTATTTTCATGCGGTTTAAAGAGCAACACTGAAAGTATACAAATTATTTAAAGTGGTTGTAAACCCTCTCATATACCAGTGAAGTGACTGGCCTCAGATGATCCATAAAGATGAAACAAATCCACCCACATATGGTTTACTTGTTTATCTGCAGTCTTCTCTTGTCTGCATACGGTTCTGAAAATCTTTCTGCATCTGTCAGTAGCACGGAGGAGGGGGCAGGGAGCTGCGGTTAGAGCTCTTTTACAGTGCATGAGAGCTGATTGGAAGAAAGGGATGCACCCACTTCACAAGCGATGAAGGAACAATGCAGAGCTGTGTTGTGAACAGACAAGCTGTGTGCTGAGCTCTCCTCCTCGTCGTCACTATTATCTCATGTGTCTGATAAAAGGAACGAAGCACCATTGTGAAACAACAGTTAGAGCTTTGGAGAGAGACAAGTGAACACTACAGATATATGTGCTTTGTTCAGATTTCATGACCAAGGTGTACAACCACTTTACATAACAACATGTTTGGCAATGTCTAAAGCTGCACATAGTCACAAAACTGTGCTGTTTCCCTTGCAGTTCAAACTAAACCTGGCTGGCTGTCCTGACCCAGAAAGGTAGGACAGCCAGCATGCAGCTCCCCTTTCGGAACCATACCAGGCCACATGCCTTTTAGCAGGGAGGGGGGTATGACACCCTCAACATTGACAACATTTTAGATTATGTGGAAAGTTCCTCTTTAAGGTAGCTTTCTCACAAAATGAAAGAGCCTGGAAACAGAGGAATATGTGGAAGCCTATAGAGAACCAGTCACATTACAGTCTCAAATTATTCTAATTGTTCATCTATAGCATATTAAAAAAATGCATTTGCCAAATCATTTTTTATTTACTAAATAACATAACCCCTTATTTGCTTACAATCATCTTAACGTAGGGCACTTTTAGTATATATTATGAAAAGCTTGGAGATGGTGTGAGAGGGCAACAGCTGTTTGATTTTAGGAGACCTCTGACACTAGGCTCTTAAGTCTAAGTCATAAAAAGTAAGGCGGCCCATAGATGACCTATATATAAAAACGTGGAGCGCAGCTTAAAGCACTAAGAAAAGAAGCTTTCCCCTGTAGTCCAAAGCACGGATCAGATGTTGACATTCAAACAAGCTCATCCAGGCCAACTTAAACAGATCAGAAGGTAGAAACGCCTGAGCTCCTCCTGGCTATGCTCCTCTGACATGTTTCAACCAACCTACAGGGCTTAATCATTGGCATGGTGAAGCGTGTCAGAGGCACATAGCCAGAAGGAGTTCAGGCTGAATATCTTTACAGCTATATGTAGGGTCTGGGTTCCGGTGTGCAGAGTTTCTACCTTTTTTGTTTTCCAATCTGTTTCAGCCTAGAGATGAGCCATTATTTTTAGTTCAACCAGTAGGTTAAACAAGAAAAAAAAGTAAATTTCCCTATCCAGACACTCAGCTGTGCTATTGTATTCTGGCAGCTGGGAGACTTGTCCGCCATCAGAATACTGTGATCGGTGCTGCCAGCTATAGACGGCGGCACTCAATCAGGGAAAATACAAAATTGGTGGTTATACAGAAGTCGATTGCTACCATCTCCCTGCCTATACATATTGCCGGTTTTAAGAAGTCTTTCAAATTTATATAAGACTGAATAATCAGATTCTTGCACAAGCCAAATTCTGTCTGGTAGTTTTATCAACTCTTTGTTTTAGATAAGATTGATCAACCTAGGCATCTTGTATTGTACTACTATATTATGTCTCATGTTTCTCAAAGGGTAGAAATAATGGCATATAAAGGATTATTGGTCATTGTGAGACTAGCTTACTATGTAGAGTATCTTTATGAAACGAAAATTGTGACAGCAGGAAAGTAAGTGATGTGGCCTTTTTCCACATTTTGATCACTGGGTTATACTGTACAATACCTCTGTTCACAGGCAGCTGCCAGAAGGAGGATTTTAATATGATTATTACCCAGACAGTGTTTAAAATATTGTTCATCATGTAATGGTGGCAATTGTCATTATGTATCTATATAAAGGCATTTGTAAGTCAATCCACAAGCTGACCAGAATTCCAGCCCTTGTAGATGAATTTCATTAGACTGAAGCAGTACTGTCCACGGGTAGGTAGTTCAATAACTATATAGTTGTTTTAAACAGCTAATGAATGGAGGAGTTACAAGGACATCCAGAAGCCTTTTCTCCTTTTCAAGGGTTTTTTGCATATATTTCCAAGTGAGCATTCAGGAATAGCAGCATATTATAAATCTGAGAAAGGGAGCCGCTCAGATGTAGATATCCTCCAAATGACCTCCTCCCAGCAACCAAGGGTGCAAGCAATGCAAGTATGAGCAAAACAGGAAAAGGATTTTTCTGGATAGCAGCACTCCAAGATAAAAAGCCTTTATTTCAAAAGTCCAGGAATCCAAAGCATACACTGCACATCACGACACACTGATCAAAAATTAGCTGAATTTGGCTTATAGAAAGTTAAGTGCAACCAAGTTGTATACCACCTCATGGACATATCTCTTTTATTTATCATTTTACATTTTTACTGAGCCACAGGAGTACAGCTATTACAATATTTCCAGTGCTCTGACACTGTCTCCAATACAAGAACTGCAGAGTCGCTTGAAGCTGTGCTGTCTTCTCCTCCTTGCCTCTTGCCCAATCAAGGAAGGTTTTGTAATATGTGAACTTGTGTACAAAATACAAAGTATTCTGTGAATTGACAGAGGAGAGGAGGGCTGGGCAGAGCAGCTGCTGTGTAGCAGAATACATCTCTATTGTCAGAGTAAAAATGTAAATGGTAAAAAAAAAAATGATACTTGACATTTAGAGTAAAAATCTAAATAGTAAAAGCTTCCAGTATAATTAGGAGAAAAACAATTTCTGGGCATCCCCTTTTAATGCCTGTGTTACTGTGTGCTATAGTGAAGTGATATCTTTTGTGCTTCACATGCTGACCAGAACTACCAGCCTTGTACTAATGAAGACCATTATGCCACGTACACACGATCGGAAATTCCAACAAGAAAACCGTGGATTTTTTTCAAACGGAAAGTTGGCTCAAACTTGTGTTGCATGCACACAGTCACACAAATGTTGTCGGAAATTCCGACCATCAAGAACACAGTGACGTACGACGAGCCAAGAAAAATGAAGTTCAATAGCCAGTGCGGCTCTTCTGCTTGATTCAGAGCATGCATGGTTTTTTGTCCATCGGAATTGCATACAGACGATCAGAATTTCCGACAAGAACTTTTTCCATTGGAAAATTTGAGAACCAGCTCTCAAATTTTTGTTGGCAGAAATTCCGACAGAAAAAGTCAGATGGAGCATACACACGGTCGGAATTTCCGACCAAAAGCTCACATCAAACTTTTCTTGTTGGAAATTCTGACCGTGTGTACGGGGCATTAGACTTAAACAGTGCTACCCATAGGCAAGTGTGTTTTGGTTCAGCAAAGTCCATGGTCTCATGCTTGTTTTATATTTACAATGTAGTTGTGCTCTAAATCTTCCTATTGGTCTCCAAGACAATACTATTTAAGAGTTTTAGACTTTTAAAGCCTCCTTCAAGTAAAAGTACAACATTTTTAAGTAGTATATACACCTCTCTTTTTAATCTGAAGGAAGTTTATTTTGTTTTTAAAAAATAGCCAGTATATATTTAGTTGTCCAACTGCAAAATCATGGTTAATCTAAGCTTTTTGTTATCAGGTCACCAAAATTACTGAGCAGACTGTTTCTAGCAACAAATCAGCCAGTGGTACGTATAGTTTTCAAACTCTGCATGCTTTGGTTTCTTAACTATTAAGTATACTGTACATCATTTAAACCAGTGTTTCTCAACCTTCTTTCAGTCAAGACGCCCTTTACAATTATGCCCAATCTCGAGGCATCCCATTCTAAAATGTAAAAAACCTGCAACTAATAGATTTACAAAAGGCAGCAACATCCACACATGTACGACATCCAGCATTAAGCCCACGTTCACACTCGGGCTGCGGGAGTGAAGCCTGCGAGTTCAGCTGAACTCGCACGATTTCACTCCCGCTGGCAGTCCCGATTTCGGCCGCGATTTCAAAGACATCTGAAACAGATGTCAATGTAAATCGCAAAAAGTAGTACAAAAACGACTTTGTGTAATCGGTGCAGTGCCGCAGATGCGGCGTCGCACCGAATAGGATGGTGCCATTGGCCGCAATTTGCGGCAAATTTCGCCGATTTGACATGTCAAATCGCAGGTCAAATCGCACCAGTGTGAACCAGGGCTTAAGGTGATTTATTCTTCCAAAGAAAATACACCGTTGCACACTGGTATTGATTAGTATACCAATTTTTCTCTTGTCCCTCAGCTTCTCTCCCTCACTCAACTAATGTGCCCCCAGTGCTGACATAAGGGCAGGGGAGGGTAAATGAATGCTGTGCAGGCACCCTGACATCTTCCTTATCAGCTGATGTCATTGGATGTTAGGATGCCGGTGGCTGGAAGGTTGTAATGGTACACAATTAAAACCTGTTGGCAGGCTTATTTTACCCACTGGCTTGCATCCAATTTTGGGCCCTGGTTGAAAAAGGCTGATTTAAACTATGAAAATTTAAATCATTGTAATAAAATAAACTGACAGATATAGGGCTTGATTTACTTTAAAAAAAGAAGCTCTCCATGAGAATTTTTGCAGAGAATTGCTTCTTAACCGCTTGCCGACCATATAGTGTGTGTGTGTGTGTTTTAAACATACACACACACACACACACACACACACACACACACAGTGGCAAGGCGGCTCTCCTGTGCAAAGTCACGTACCTGTACATGATTTTGCACTCTAGGGTCTGGGGCGTACACGCATGCTGCCGGGGATTCGCTCCCGCTGTGATTGGACATCGCGTCCGCCGGGACCTGCCAATCGTTCTCGAGAGAGAACGGCAGCCTTCCTATGTAAACAAGGCAGATCACCATTCTGTGAGAAGGAGAGGTAGTGATCCTGTGTTTCTGCCAAACAGGAACACGGATCTCTGCCTTTCCACAGTACAAGCGCTCACACACACACACACACACACAGCAAGCACTCCCTAGGAACAAATTTAACCCTTTTGATCGCTCCAGTTGTTAACCTCCCTGGCGGTATGATTCTGGCAGATTTTAGGTGCTGAAAGCGGTACCATTATTCTGCATGGAAATTTGGCGTTTTATATTGTAGTTCTTAGGAATAACTCACTTAAATCTGTCCAAACCAAAGTCTAGTAGACATCCCAGGTATGATAAAGTTCAAAAAACAAAATCATAAATTATAATATAATAAATAACTATAAATTATAACAAATAATAATATAATACTAAAAGTGTTTTTCAGTGTTTGATGACGAATTTCCCCACAAAGCGCTATCAAATCGCTATCGCTTAATTCTGCGAGCTTAATTCTGCGAGTGATTCAAATTTATTATCACTGTTTTCTAGCTGGTCTAAAACATTTTGAAAGAAAACAATATTGTTTACTTTTGACATAAAGGGACACTTTTTGGTTGCTATGGACAATCTCCAAATTCCAGGCAGAAAGAACAGTTTTTATTATCTAAAAGTGCATGCAGGACACTGGACAGACCACTAGGGACAAAGGGGGAGTGTAATATTTTTATACAGTACTGTAATCTGTAAGTCGTAACGTCGCAGGGAACGGAGCTCGGCGGCGCTCGGGCACTGTGTGAATCGAGCGAGGAGACAGCTCGATCACACAGCGGGGAGGCATCGCAGGATCCAGGGGACAAGGTAAGTAACTCTGCCTGGATCACTGCGATGCAATCCCGAGTCTGGCTCGGGGTTACCGCTTTTGGTGCTGAAACTTCACCCCGAGACAGACTCGGGAATACCGCTAGGCAGGTTAATCCCTTCCCTGCCAGTGTCATTAGTACAGTGACCATGCATTTTTCTTTAGCAACTGATTACTGTATTGGTGTCCGATTTGTCCGCTGTAATGTCGCAGTCCCACTATAAGTTGCTGATCGCCGCCATTACTAGTAAAAATAAATAAAAATAAATCCATAAATCTGTTCCATAGTTTGTAGGCTATAACTTTGTCACAAACCAATCAATATATGCTTATTGGGATTTTTTTTTACCAAAAACACGTAGCAGAGTACACATTGGCCTAAATTGATGAAGAAATTCGATTTTTTGAATTTTTTTCATTGGATGTGTTTTATAGCAAAAAGTAATTAAAAAAAATTATATTTTAATTTTTTTTCAAAATGGTCATTTTTTTTTTTTTGTTTATAGCGCAAAATATAAAAACCACAGAGGTGATCAAATACCACCAAAAGAAAGCTCTATTTGTGGCAATCAATAGAGCCTTCTTTTTATTTGGGTACAGCGTCGTGCGACCGCACATTTGTCAGTTAAAGTAACGCAGTGTCCTATCGCAAAAAGTGGCCTTGTCATGAAGGGGGTAAACATTCTGGAGGGCAAGTGGTTAAAGGGTAACTCCACTTTCATGGGGGAAAAAATGGCAAATGAAGAAAAAATAATATAGCGTATACAATTGTGACACAAGTCCTATTCTAATTGAATGTAATTAAAAATGTAATTTCCTTTTTAATCTGCGGCTGTGTCATTTTCTGAATATGCAATGCAATTTGGCTACCTGGAGGTGTTCTGTACACAGAATGTGTACAGAACGCCCCCCCCCAGAAACATAATTTACTGCTTGCGTGATTGGCTCACTGATTTTCCTAGAAGTCTGCCCTAAGATAAAAGTCAGATTTTTAGGCATCCCTTGCAATAAAAGTGTAGATTTTGGTGAGACACTTCCAATAGGAAATCATATCTAAAAGGATGCAAACCCAGGAGATTGCCTCATGAGTGCTTTGCAGGTGCAGCAGCTGATTGATAATTATGAAACCCCTCCCATTAGACTAATTTTTCCACATGGACACAGACAAACTCACAGTGATTTCTTCAGAATAACAAAAGGTAGGATTTGCAACAAAGTTTGTAGAGGGAAATGTTTCTTTATCAACAAAAGTGAAGTTACGCTTTAAGCTCTGGAAGGTTTTACCCCCTTTTATGACCAAGGCATTTTTTGCTGTTCCGCACTGAGCTACTTTAATTGCCAATTGCACAGTCATGCAACACTGTATGCATATGAAATTTGTACCATTTTTTTTTTCACACAACTAGAGCTTTCTTTTGGTGGTATTTGATCACCACTGGGTTTTTTATTATATGAACAAAAAAAGACCGAACCTTTTGAAAGAAAACAATATTGTTTACTTTCTGCTATTAAACATATCCAATAAATAATAAAAAAAAAAAAATGTAATCTAATTTCTTCATAAATGTAGGACAACATGAATTCTGCTACATCTCTTTGGTAAAAAAAATCACAATAAGTGTATATTGATTGGTTTGCATGAAAGTTATAGCATCTACAAACTATGATGTGTGTGTGTGTGTATGTGTGTGTGTAATACTGGATTTTTTTATACTAAATGATAGCAGTGATCAGCGACTTTTAGTGGGACTGTGATAGTGTGGCGGTCCATCTGACACTAACTGACGCTGGGTGGGAACTGTCTAACTGACACTAACATCACCAGTGACACTAATACAGTGATCAGTGCTAATACTATACACTGTCACTGTACTAATGACACTGGCTGGGAGGGGGTTAACATCCAGGGGCAATCAAGGGGTAACTGTGTGCCTAACAAGTGTAATGTGTGTCTTATGTGCGTCTTATGTGCTGCTTTTACTAATAAATATGGCTGATTTTTCTTCCTGCTTTGAAGGTAGAAAACAATCAGCCACATCGCTGCTCTCTGTACAGAGCCCTGTGTTGTTAGCAAACACAGGGCTCAGTACTGTGATTCGCTAATCCGATCAGCAGGTCCTGGCCATAAATCATTGGCCGGGACCTGCTGATTCGCTTGTGCTGTACTAAATCACAGCACAGATGGGGCAATGGGTACGCACCCCCTACCCGAAAGTGGTGGATCACGTACATGTATGTGATCCAGGGCAGAACGGCCTCCCCCTCGCTGTATATGTGCATGGGGAGGTGCGCAAGTGGTTAATTATCGGATGATTATCATGTGACTTGTTTTTGCCATGTAAATATATGAAAAGGTAATACTGCATAAAACAATACAGTAATACCTTGGATTACGAGCATAATTCATTCCAGAAGCATGCTTGTAATCCAAAGCACTCCCTATGTGAATGGGTATGGGGTACATCGTACCCCTACCCATTCACTTGGTGGAAAAAATGGTAATAAAAAAACACACACAGCTTTTTAAAGTAATTTATTACACAGCTCCGGGGGTCTTCTTCCGACTCCGGGGGTCTCCGGTGTTGTCGCCGCGCTCTCCGGTTCTTTCTTCCTTCTGCCGGGCCACCGCTATCTTCTTCCAGCTCTTTTGCTAGCGGGCCCGGTCTTCTCCGTCGCCTTCTTCCCTCTTCTCCTCTCCGGTTCTTTCTTTCTTCTGCCGGGCCTCCGCTATCTTCTTCCAGCTCTTTTGCTAGCGGAGGCCCGGTCTTCCCCATCATCTCGTCCGGCTCTCCGTTGACAGGGCCTCTTCCCGACAACCCTGGCCGTTGGTTGTCGGGGTCTGGGGGCTTATTGGAATCCGGGAGCCCCCCTTTAATAAGGGGGCCCCCAGATGCTGGCCACCCCACCCTATGTGAATGGGTATGGGGTACATCGTACCCCTACCCATTCACCTGGTGGAAAAAATGGCAATAAAAAAAACACACACAGCTTTTTAAAGTAATTTATTATACAGCTCCGGGGGTCTTCTTCCGACTCCGGGGGTCTCCGGTGTCGTCGCCGAGCTCTCCGGTTCTTTTTGTCCTTCTGCCGGCTTTTGCTAGTGATGGGGCCGGTCTTCCCGTCGCCATCTTCTTCTCTCTTCTCCTCCTCGATGTTGACTCGTGGCTTCCTTCCGCTGTAATGCTGGGTGTTGCGGTGTGCTCGGTTTATATAGGCTTCTCATGACGTCACAGTCACATGCTCCGGGTGGCCCTGGAGCATGTGACTGTGACGTCATGGAAACATGTGACTGTGACGTCATGAGAAGCCTATATAAACCGAGCGCACCGCAACACCCAGCATTACAGCGGAAGGAAGCGATGAGTCAACATCGAGGAGGAGAAGAGAGAAGAAGACGGCGACGGGAAGACCGGCCCCTCCACTAGAAAAAGAGCTGGAAGAAGATAGTGGAGGGGCCGGCAGAAGGACAAAAAGAACCGGAGAGCTCGGCGACGATACACCGGAGACCCCCGGAGTCGGAAGAAGACCCTCGGAGCTGTGTAATAAATTACTTTAAAAAGCTGTGTGTGTTTTTTTTATTGCCATTTTTTCCACCAGGTGAATGGGTAGGGGTACGAGGTACCCCATACCCATTCACATAGGGTGGGGGGGGCCGGCATCTGGGGGCCCCCTTATTAAAAGGGGGGCTCCCGGATTCCAATAAGCCCCCAGACTCCGGCAACCAACGGCCAGGGTTGTCGGGAAGAGGCCCTGTCCTCATCAACTTAAGGACAGGGTGCTTTGGGGTGGGGGGGTCGCAGGTCACCACCCTGCCCCAGAGCACCAAACCCCCCCCATGTTGAGGGCATGCGGCCTGGTTCAGGAGGGGGGGCGCTCTCTCTACCCCCCCCTTCCCCTGCGGCCTGCCGGGTTGTGTGCTCGGATAAGGGTTTGGTTTGGATCTTGAGGGGGACCCCCACGCTGATTTTTCGGCTTAGGGGGTCCCCTTCAAATCCATACCAGACCGAAGGGCCTGGTATGCTCCTGGAGGGGGAACCCATGCCGTTTTTTTCTTTAAAAATTGACGTGGAGTTCCCGCTCAGGATTCATACAAAACACAGTGCCTGGTATTGGCGGGAATCCACAACGTATCCCCGTTCAATACAGTGCCGCGTCTCCTCGCTATTGCAGCGAGCGCGAGATGTGTTGCCACCCTGTCGCCGAGATGTCGGCACCCCTGTCGCCGAGAATCTCCGTGATAGGATCGCAATGAATATACAATGTCGGCGGCACCTACTGTATGTGGACACCAGCAATTTTACCTATTCCCAAGTGCAAAGCACAAACTGGTCCACAAGTAAATGGAGTATACCATACTTTTGTGATATATAAGCATGCATCCTATTTCTATTTATTCCAAGTTTGGCAGCATTTTTTATTTGTTCTTAAAATTGCCAGTCCAGTTAATAATTCACAAATAATATTCAGTCTATATGCAAATTGTAATCTTATCTATGAGCAGAAATTTTATTTTTACCTATAAATATAATTAACCTGCAGAACTGGAAAATCCACAAGGTGTTAATGAAGTTCATTCTTCAGAAAAAGATGTAACCAAATCAACATTGTTTGAGAAGACAAGACGGGTAAGTCACATATACAGTATTGAGTTAATATTATGCCCCTGCAGTTTCAGAGCAAGCAGTGCACTTTAGTGCAAGAAGATAGGCAACACCCTTGTAGTTTTTTCTGAGATGGGCGGGGTTTAGATAGGAAGGTTTAAAGTATATGTATACCCTCACCTTGTAATAGAACCCTTTCTTTTCAAAATAGAAAATAAAGGCAAAACATTTGTGTATAGACATAAAAAAAAAACAATATAAACACTTTTTTTTTATAATTGATCAAATTATGTCCGTTTTCAGCTGCATAAGAGCCTGGGGGGAGGAGAAACAGCAGCACACTGAGCTTCCCAGTGAATGTCTGTGCGGGGGTGGGCTGTCAGGACAAGTCTGATCATTGGAGGAGAGCACACTGAGTTCCCAGCATAGCTAGAGAACTGACCACAGTGTGTTCCCCTACTTGGTGTGGTCAGTTTTTAATAGGAAAGCAGAGAGGCTGTCAGTGAAAACAGGGATTTCACACAAAGGAAGGCAATACTTACAAAACAGAAAACATTTTCATGCAAGTAAATGTTACAGTAGGCACATTAGGAATATGAAATGTTACAATTACATACTTTTTAAGGGTAAGGGCCTGTGTTAAAGGTCTTTGGGCTTCTGTTAATGGCTTCAATTTGAGACACTTTTGAGATTATTTAGAAATGACTGAGGGCTTGTTCTCACCAGAACAAAAAACGCATTCAAATGCACTGGGTGTGTGATCTTCTGCAGGTGTCAATATAATACTAATGACACCCCAAATTCAGATTGTGAACGGGGAGCGTTTCCCTGCCCCAGGTCGCATGGTACTGTGGTTCCATGCGATCCGGCTCAGTGTGTCCTTGAAGTGTAGTGTATGCAGTCACAAATGAACACGGACTTCGTTCCTGTGCTATTCAGGTGTGACCCGGCCCTAAAAGGTGCATATGACCTGCAGGTTGACCTTTCTGACCTGCATTTGGCCTGCTTTAATAGGATTTTCGTTTCCCTTAGACTTGTATAGGAATGCAAAACTTGTTTGAAGCAAGCAAAAGCTCATTGACATGAGCCCTCTGTGATTTTAAATCCTGTCCCCCAGCAAAATGCTACGTATTACTAGTGGCTTAGTGGCTAGCATTTTTTGCCTTGCAATACTGGAGTCCTTGGTTCAAAATCTAACCAAGACATTATCTGCATAGAACTTGCATGTTCACCCTGTGATTGTGTGGGATTTCTCTGGGTTTCCTCTGGGTACTCTGGTTTCCCACATTAAAAAGACTTGTAGGTTAATTGGCTCAACTGAATGCATCCAAGATGGTTCCCTCACCTCCTAAGGGCTTTGAGTCCCCAGGAAGAAAAGCAATATAGAAATACTAATTAAAGTAAATAATTTTGTTGCTAGTCCAAAGACCATTTTGGACTTTAAGAGTTGTGATTATTCTTAGTGTTTCCAAACATGACTAAAAGGTTTTCGCCTTAATTAAAAGCTTTTTTAAAGTGGGAGTAAACTACCATGTATGATTTTTACTAATAGGAAAATCAACACAGTTGATTGATAATAAATGGCTTCAGCCAAACACTAACCATGAGTAAAAGAAATGTTTTTGTGTCATCATTCATATTCTCTGAAAAATGGCCAAGAAATCATAAATTCTGCCAGGGTATGTAAACTTATGAGCACAACTGTACAGCGCCCAGCTAGAAAGTATTAGTTCCGAAAGCAAGCAGGATAATTCACTGCATATAATGCTGAGTATCTGGGAGGGAGGTTAGATCCTAAATATGGGAGAGCTGTATCCATCCTTTGAAATGGAAATGAGTCCGGTAAACGAGAAAACTTTGATTCAGGGATGTTGATGTTGATGTTCATGGCAGAGGATTTTGTCTCGTTCACTCTGACTTCAGAAACCTGACCAAACGCATGGAGGGTTCTAAGTATATTAGAAAGGGAGATAAGAGGAGAGGTGACGAACAACAACATGTCGTCGGCAAATAAAGCGCACTTATGCATAGAAAAACCACACCTTTTAAATTGAGATGGGGGCAGAATGATAGCCCATCAATTTCACCTTAGCTTGTGGGCGAGAGTAAAGCGTTGCCAGGGTACGCAAAAAAAAGGGGACCCAAACCCTGTTTTCCAAAACCTGAAACATATTATTCCAGGACACCAAATTAAAGGCCTTGTGCCAGTCTATTGAAAAGAGAAGTCCCTTTTGTGCCGGGTACCCTGACCAACCAGACTGTAGTAATGAGATTATGTCCACTGCTCTGAGAATCTGATCTGGTCCTTGACGGCCGGGGATGAAGCCCACCTGATCCCTATGGACAATTGTATTTATGAAGGAAGACAGTCACTGAAGTCCAACACTTTCGTAAACAGTTTAAGATCATTATTAATAAGTGAGATGGGCCGGTAGTTCCCAACTTCCCCAGGGTCCTTATTAGGCTTTGGTACCACTGAAATATAGGTGATTTGGGAGAGGGGGAACCAGGGAATCTTGAAATTTGCAATAGAGAGGCGGAAATCCACCCAGTCCCGGGGCAGAACCTGACTTAGTAGACTTAATAGCCTCCAATACCTCCTGTGCTGTGAAAGAGGCTTCCATATGGGACATGTAGTGCTGAAATTTTGGGTAACGAGACACCCTGCAAATATTGGGTACATAATCGCGGGTCCTCCCCACCCTGATTTTTACAAAGGAATGCGTAAAAGTTACTGGATGCATCCAATACTTTATGGGAATTCTAGGAGTATGTATCATCAGAACATTGTACCCTGGGAACAGCAAAAGTTCTTGCACGTGGGTTAAGCTTATGGGCCAGTAAGGAACCTATCTTATCTTTGTGCATGTAAAATTTAGTGACGGCTCAATGGACACTCTTCTCTGCCTTAGTTGTCAATGCTAAATTTAGCTCTACCCTAAGCTCATCAATTTGCTGAATCAGCAAATCGTCAGGGGAACGCTTATGACGTTTGAGCATGGATTGTAGCTCAGTGTCCAGATGGTCGTCGCGCCGCTTTTGCATGCGAGTCCTGGGCCTCATGGTAGCCTCCTTCGTGGCGGTATGGTATGCGCAATTTCACACAAGTATTACAGAAGGTAATTCTGTCCAGAAGGGACAAGTGCCCATCATCCCAGGATTGTCAAATCCGGATGAGCCACCTAGCCAGGACCTCCCTAGTTTGGTAGCTGACATCACCGACACTTCTGTCCACTAGGTTGTTCCTTCCTTTTTACTGGATGGTGGTCACGATGGACGCCAGCCTTACTGGTTGGGGGGGGTCTTGGGGGTTCAGTCGACCCAGGGTCGCTAAACTCCGGAGGAATCCCACTTGCCGATCAATGCCCTGGAACTCCGGGCGATCACGCTGTGCCTCTCCACATGGTCGCAGATGCTACAGGGGCGTCCAGTCAGGATCCAGTCAGACAATGCCATGGTGGTGGCGTATGTTAACCATCAGGGAGAAACAAGAAGCTTGGCTGCAGCATCGGAGATCGCTCACATCCTAAGGTGGGCAGAAAGGAGCGTACCGGCCCTGTCGGCCGTATACATTCCGCCAGATGCTGGACCAAGGAGAATGGTCTCTACATCCGGAGGGGTTTCAGCTCCTTTGCCAAAGAGGGGGCACGCCAGACGTAGATCCTGGCTTCTCGACTCAATCGGAAGGTATTGAGGTTTTGTGGCCAGGTCAAGAGAACCATGGGCAGACGCGACAGATGCGTTGGTGGCACTGTGGAGTCAGTACTGGCTAATCTACGCCTTCCCTCCTCTGAAGCTCCTTCCTTATCTGCTTCACAGACTGGAGGATTCCAATGATCCCAATTGCTCTGGATTGGCCTCGGCGTCCTTGGTACGCCAATCTAGTGCGTCTGGTAGCAGACGCCTCTTGGCACCTACCGCTAAGGACCTGCTGTCGCAAGGTCCCATACGCCATCCTGTTTTACAGTCACTGGCTTTATCGGCATGGCTATTGAGAGCCAGGTGCTAAGAGACCGGGGCCTGTCAGACTCTGTGATCTCTACCATGAGGAGTGCTCGGAAATCATCCTCCGGAAGATTTACCATCGCACTTGGAAGACCTGCATATTAATTTGGAGGAAATGAGGTGGCATCCGCGTACTTATTTGGTTCCAGAGTCCTGCTGTTCTTACAGCGTGGGGCGGACCAAAAATGTTACTTTAAGTACAATTAAGAGGCAGATATTGGCCCTGGCTGTCTTTGTTCAACGACCCCTGGCGGCTCACTCTCTAGTGAGAATGTTTGTACAGGGGGTTCGGCATGCAGCCCCTCCGATCTGCCCTCCACTACCTCCGTGGGGCTTGTATAGCAGACGTCCCTTGGTGTCTACCGCTACGAGAGGACCTGCTGTCGCAAGGTTCCATACCCCATCCTGCTTTACAGTTAAAGGTTTTAACGGCATGGCCTCTAGATGCCTCAGAAACCACCATTTGAGAACATTAGGGAGATTCCCTTGTTGACACTTTCTCAGAAAGTGGTCCTTTTGGTGGCTGTTGTGTCAGTTAAGACGGGTTTCTGAGCTGGCAGCCTTGTCATGCAAGGCTCCCTATCTGATCTTCCACAAGGATAAGGTGGTGCTGCGTCCGCAGATCTTTTCTTCCTAAGGTCGTTTCGACCTTCCATCTCAAGGAAGACATTGTACTGCCATCCTTGTGTCCTCATCCGTCGAATCCTAAGGAGACGACGTTGCATTCCTTGGACATTGTCCGAGCTCTAAGAGTATACTTGTCTGTTACTGCTCCGTTCCGGAGTTCAGACCCACTGTTTGTTTCGGTGGCTGGTCCCAAGAAGGGCCCATCGGTCTCGTTGGCCACCATCTCGAGGTGGATCCGACAGATCGTGATCAGGCTTACGCCATAAAGGGCCGGGCGCCTCCCGTTCCCGGCGCATTCGACCAGGGCAAGAGGTGCCTCTTGGATTAACGGCATGGCCTCTCGGTGCTTCAGAAACAACCATTTGAGAACATCAGGGAGATTCCTTTGCTGACACTTTCTCAGAAAGTGGTCCTTTTGGTGGCTGTTACGTCAGTTAAGACGGGTTTCTGAGCTGGCAGCCTTGTCATGCAAGGCTCCCTATCTGATCTTCCACAAGGATAAGGTGGTGCTGCGTCCACAGCCTTCTTTTCTTTCTTTGCCGCCATCTTGCTACACCCTACACTACCCTTGTATGCTACCGCGCATGCGTCAGTCTTTTGGAGCATGTGCGGGTTTACCATGGACAGGTAAGCATACACAGTCACGGTTTTCTCGTCGGGAAACGGGTCGATGAGAATCCCGACAAGAAAATAGAGAGCAGGTTCTCTATTTTTCTCGTCAAGATTCCCGGCAGTTTTCCTGACGAGAAACCATACACACGACCGGTTTTCTCGGCAAAAAGCTCTCCCAGCAGTTTTCTTGCCGAGAAAACCGGTCGTGTGTACGAGGCTTTATAGTCATTGTTACTGAGAACTATTTATTGTTGTATACAGGTGCTTTCATTTGTCATATTTGGTTTATGAAGTAATATGCTTACTTTTTTTACTCCTTTTCAGTTATCACTATTTAAAAGACGATCTACAACAAGTCAGAAGTCCCTGCAAGGAAATGGAGGCATAGCTAATTCTTCAAAAGAAAATGGTCCTGAGAAGACCAAGCAAGCGGAAAAAACAAATGGCAGCAAAGATGAAAATCAGAAGACTAAGCAGGAAGAAGCTAAAGTTACTGAGCCACCTCTTCAGGAAAACCCAGAAAATATCCAGAGCATGCAAGACAAAAAATCAAAATCAGCCACCTGTGTACTCTTATGAAGACTACATATCTGCTTGTGTGTTCTGGCAAGAAATGTCAATCTTCAGGCTCCTCCGTTCATGCTGTACAGTAGAATAACAGCTAACAGCCATATTTCCTAAACAGATCAAGTCAGTGTTGGCCCATTTTTCAGGAAGAGCACCTTTCTATGTGGTTAGAACCTAATCATTAATTGCAGGACAATAAAGTTGATGGTCCCTGTCAAACTGATGTCTTGGGGAACATTTGTTTTTGTATAACACAAGGTAATGGTAAATAGTGAGAATGGTGTAAAGACCCCATTTATTGTCCCTTGTTTGAAGAGGGGAATGAGTTTCTTGCTTTACTACAGGAAGAAATAGCCTCTTTATTAAAAACATTTAGTAACTCAGGAACTTTAGGATGTAAGTGAAAATTTTATAAAGCAGATTGCAACAGATTGCTACAATTCAGCTTATTTTCCACAAGTAATAATAGTATTCATGACAATTTTGATGATGGTTTTTTTTTGGTTTTTTTTTACCTTAAAATGATCTTCTCAAATGTTAATCATCTTGACTGGATGCATTAATAAATAGAAATTCCTACCTTTCATGGGGAATATGATCTAATTGGTGCTAAACAGGGGAGCTAAAGCCTAGACATTTTGGTCACATGATTTCTGCTAAAGCGATTAGTAAATCTGATCTTTGATATTGCCCTTTAGAAATGATCACTTGGCATGGTCCACAGGTCTTCAGACATATGGCTAACACTGAAGAGAATCAGAATTAGCATTTTCTTGAAGAAACTACCATTTTGGCCTTCCGGATACTGTCTTGTGTCCATCCCAGCAAAATTGTTGACATAGTTAATGTTGGCATGTAAGTAATGCTCCCCTTTAAGCCAAACTTTGATACTGAAGTTTTCAGCAGTACAGGGTTTTTTGGTACTCGCATATTATAATTAATACTTTAGATCTTTTTCTCACATCACACTGTAGGGTTTGTGCCCAAAATTAACGGGACTGACCTGCACACAGTGTGGAATAGGTACTACTGAGCTTCAGATTCTGCAAGTCTTGGATTCCCAGCTCCACCATAAGAATCTCTATGCACATCTCTTATGCAGACATGAAGTCTACTTTCCTAACCAAACCCTGTGTAAAAGTAATAGCTTCAAGGAACCAAGGGATCTGACTTTTTGGATTTCTTAATGATTTATGTAATTATTGTGTCTCCTTGAATTGCCCTTTATGTGCAAAAACTGCTTACTATTACCAAGTATACCTTGTATGGGTGCTTTCTGATCAGTGGTGGCTCGTCCATAATGGGCGCAGCCCCCCTAATCCATGCGCCTGGCCCCTTATTTACATGCAGGGTGCCGGACGCATAGATTCCAATGAGGTTTTTTTTTTGTTTTTTTTTTGAAGCACCTGATTAAAGCCAGAGGCTTCAAAAAAGGGTGTGTTCGGGGCGCAGAGCACTGTGCCCTGAGCCTACCCAGTTGTGTGACAATAGCAAATTAATATTCACTATTGCCTTCCTGATTCTCCTCCCGGCCAATCGGGAAGCGGGTCCTGAGACCCGATTGGCTGAGAGGAGAAGCGATCGTATTGGTCGCAGAGGAGGAGGAGGAGGAGACGCAGGGGAAGCCCCTGTGAAGCCGAGGAGGAGACGCAGGGTGAAGCAACAGAGGAGGAAATGCTGCCCACGACCTAGATGGGGTAAGTGCGGGGCTGATGAATGAGTGACGGGGTGGGATCCGACCGATCCGGGGGGGGGGGGCTGTGGCGGATGGTTTGCTTGCCACTGCCCCCCCCCCCCCTCCCCAAGAAATGGAGCACCAGCCACCACTGTTTCTGATACTGGAAAAATGTGCCCAATTCTACAGACCTGGAGGTTTACAATGGGAATACCACTACTATCTATCCTTTTCACAACTTGACAAGACCACAACATGTTCTGTTTGCATTGGAAGGGTTTTTTAGCATGCACTTTACTGCAGTCAGCAATGCTGTTACGTTATTTTAGAATTATCCTGTTTTTCCTAAACTGAGCCTTTTACTGCATAACATGTTTTTAATCAATCTTTAAGAAGGAAAAATGTTTATAGTACTTATGTTTTTGTGGCTTTGTATCATTTCAAACATTTGCTTATATCAGTGTATCCTACACAATTCTTGTAACTTTCCTTGGGGACTCTCATTTTGCATGTCTGTATACAGCAGCTATATTTATAATTTTGTATATTGTATGCATGATGTGAGCACTGAATTATTTTACAATGTCATTAGAATGTGTGAATGAAAATTATATTTAATTCCTGTGGCCTTTCATTGCTCAGTGTTGTAAAACAAAGAAATATATATTTTTTTAAATCCTATACCTGAACCTTTGTATACTGTCTACATTCCATTGTGATTTAGATAATATATTGTAATATTTAATAAAATGGCATGAATATTGTGTGGCATATTTTAAGGTAAAATGACAGTATTAGAACACATGCAAAGATTATTATTTGAATTTTTTAAATTATGCTTCCAATGTCATACTACCACAACATTTTGGCCATTGTTTCAAAGAACAATGTTGGGTAAGGAAACCATTTGGCATGCTTGGACGAGCTGTGAAATTCTCTCTTTTAGATGCGTGTTCATAGCTTCATAATTTGTGTTTGAAAGACTCGGCAGAACTGATTGTATAAATGACTCGTATGTCTGTTCAGGTAAATATAAACTGGAATTCATAAAGTGTTGTAGACACTATAGGCATCGTGGAGAAATTCATTTTCAAAATTCCCAACAGAGGCACAGAAAGCTAAGCTTTTATTACATCACCTGTGACAGACATGGCATCAGACCCCAGCCACCTTCAACAACTTGTGACAAATGGCTGATCAAACTCACACCACGCTATCTCTGATGCACAACAATGGCACTCTTAGCTTCACCCTGCACAAAGACAGCAATCCAAGTGCTAGCTGACTGAAAGCGATCATCGCTGGGTTTCTACTCGGTTAATTTTTTACTCTTCCACCTGATATTTTGTCGTAAATATCAAACGTTCACAATATTCGCAATAGCAATTATGACTTACAATACACGTCTCAAAAACACAAAACACACTGTCACCTCTGACCTGTATATCCAGAGATATAGCTCTTCTAAGAGATTCTTTAACCACTTCAGCCCCGGAAGGATTTGCCCCCTTAATGACCAGGCCATTTTTTGCGATCTGGCACTGCGTTGCTTTAACTGACAATTGCGTGGTTGTGCGACGCTGAACCCAAACAAATATGACGTCCTTTTTTTACCCACAAATAGAGCTTTCTTTTGGTGGTATTTGATCACCTCCTGTGGTTTTTATTTTTTGCGCTATAAACAAAAAAATACCAACATTTTATTTTACTTTGTGCTATAATACATATCCCCCCCAAAAAAAAATCTAAAAAAACAAATGTATTAATCAAAAAAAACGCAATAGATGTATATTGATTGGTTTGCGAAAAAGTTATTGCGTCTACATAATGCATAGGATGCATTAAGGTGAAAAAAGCACAAACCTTTACAACCCCTTTAATTGTATAAGTTGAAGTCCTAATGTAGCCATGTTCTTAAAGGAGGGGTTACTGCTGCTAAAAAAACAAACAAAAAAAAAACAATGTCATGGCTTGCTATGAATTTCAAACAACATGGCTGTCCTGTCTCAATCCAGTTGTTGGGGTGCCCAGTTCACATTTACATCACATTGCCCTGTATTGTAAATACACAGCACGGGTTTATTGGTTTATTGACCACTTGCTGTCCTTACACTATATATATATATATATATATATATATATATATATATATATATATATATATATATATATATATATATATATATATATATATATATTGTGAGATGGGGGTTGTTTAGCTCAAGTGGTAGATGCGTTTTTCCAGTGATTCAAGCCAGTCAGGAACTATATTTAAGGGCATGGTAGCCCATTTTTATTAAAAAAAGGCAAAATAAAAGTCCAAACAAAGGCTTCCCACGCAGGGGTTCTTCTCCATTAAATACACAGAACAGAAAATGTTAGCCCACCTGGCTCACTGTAGCAGTACTTCTGCACTTTATCCTGGTCAGCCAGACCACCGGACTCCTCAAAGTATACGGCTTCCCTTTAGCGTCCACAGCTCTGCCTCTTGCAGTCACCAACTTCTTGGCTGCCTCCTACAGCCTCTCTGACTCCTGAAGACCTCTTGGCGTGGAGCCGTCTCCAACTGGGAGCCATGAGGTCTTCCCATACATTCATTATAAGGGCTGTGCTCACCTGAGCACACACCCTGCTGGTAATCAGCAAAGTCTGGACACAGGGTTGGAGATCCCATCCCTCCCAAGACACTGTGGAATCTCCAAACTACAAAGCTCCTTTCCAGAATACCAAAACCTGGAGAAAGCTGCGAAAGCAGTCTTCTCCAGTCCACATCTACGCTCTGTAGTCTTGCACCTTGCAAATGTGCAGACCCTGTGTCCAGCAAACTGTCCATTTTACTGTGACAGTAGCTCCTACTGTCACAATATATATATATATATATATATATATATATATATATATATATATATATGGCCTCAGGATTAATTGGTTATACAAGGATCATGGCTGCAGCTGCATTTTTGTGGTATCAGATTTTTCAGCCGGCAATCTGCTTTCCAGTAAAAGTTATCCAAGAAGCTCCACAACCACCTAATCCCTTTTACAGGGCTCGGAAGGGCCTCCCACTGCCTTTCCAGGGCTCTCTTGTTCCGCCAGGGACTGCTGCAAGAGGTCGGGTTAGCTGTAGACAGAGGAAAGGAGGAACATCCCTTTCTCCCTCTCCTCTGTGACAAATGAAGCTGGAAGCAATGAGGAGTTCATCACTTCCAGTTTCGATGCTCTTTCCCTGGGAAAGCAGCCAATCAAATCAATCTGTGTTTGAATGGCTACTTTGGAGGGCATATTTCTCAGTACAAAAGTACCTCTCACTGCCCAAGCGATCACAAGGGATGTTGTTCATCCCTTGTGATAGCAATAAAGTTGAAGTGTATGTTACCCGAAATATGTATTTTTGTGTGTGTTCACATATATGTATTTTATAAATTATAGTCTCCATAATTTTTATATACTTTATCCATCTGAAGTCACTGGTTGATCCTGCCAGTCACCTTTCTTCTTTGTTCCAAACTGATCACACAAAGCGCAAATGCTGATCTGTGTTATTGTGGTCTGTTTTCATCCTTTGGCTGGCCATTTAGAGATAAAGGACACTATGCAGACACACAACGTATGCCTGTATTGGGTAGTTTGTTCCGCCACCGGATGAAGAAAATTTATTTCTCCTTTAATTGTGTCTCACTAATATATAAGAAAAGCCTCCAAATCCTGGTCAAGGGGCCATATAAGGACATAAGTATGGCTTTACCATAACCAACTTTATACCAAAAGAATGTCATTGTTAACTGACCAGGATGGCGTAGCCCACCTTCTTCTTTAAAAGGTGATATTACTGTCCAAACAATTGCGATTGGTCATTTACCGTATATACTCGAGTATAAGCCGAGTTTTTCAGCCCTTTTTTTAGGGCTGAAAGTATACCCCTCGGCTTATACTCGAGTCAGTACCTGAAAATCTTCTTATTCCGCGGCCGGCGTCCATTGTTTAAATCTCGCGGCTTTTTTCTGGTCCCTTCCGCGATAGGCGTTTCCAGCAAACACTGTGTTGAGTGTTGCGCCTATCATGGACGTTCTCTTGTCCGACGTCCGTGATTGGCGGAACACTGAACACAGTGCTTGCTGGGAAACGGAGTCCGAGAATGAGAGGATCTCCGTGATAGGCGTTTCCAGCAAACACTGTGTTGAGCCTATCACAGAAGGGACCAGAAGAAAGCCGCGAGATTTAAACAATGGACACCGGCCGCGGAATAAGAAGATTTTCAGGTACTGACTGACTCGGGCACAGGGAGGCTGCAATGGGCACAGGGAGGCTGCAATGGGCACAGTAAGGTTGGGCAATTGGCACAGTGAGGTGGCAATGGGCACATTTCCCCCCCTAGGCTTATACTCGAGTCAATACGTTTTCCCAGTTTTTGTGGTAAAAGTAGGTACCTCGGCTTATACTCTGGTCTGCTTATACTCGAGTATATACGTAATTACATACTAGTTCTGTATATACCAAATCCAGCTTGGAAGGGTAAGTCTCACCCCCCAGAGCTGCATTATGCATGCATCTGGTTTGATCATCGTGCCACACCGAAAAACGGGGTACTCTGGCAAAAAAGGCATCCATAGTTAGGTATTCTTATTATATTTTCTAATATTATTAGGGCCAGTTCACACCAGATTCAGTTCGGTGTGCTTTTTTTCTGCACTAAAAATGTATGCACAGTGTTTTCCATGTATTCCAATGGCTCTAGTTCACACCATGCATTCAGTTTCTGGTGCAGAAACTGACTGCATGGTGTGAAATAGAGCCATTGTAATACATGGAAAACACTGTGCATGCATTTTGTGCAGAAAAAAAGCGCACGGAACTGCGTCTGGTGTGAACTAGCACTAACATTTGTTTTCTGTCATTGCTTGACCACCTCAGCCCGGGAAGGTTTTACCCCCTTAATGACCGGAGCATTTTTTTGCAATTTGGCACTAAGGTGGTAATTGTGTGGTCATGCAATGCTTTTTTTTTTTCCCCACAAATAGAGTTTTCTTTTGGTGGTATTTGATCACCACCACTAGGATTTTTACTTTTTGCAATTGTAAATTATAAAAGACAGATTTTTTTTTTTTTTAAAAGTGCTATTTTCTACTTTTTGTTATAAAAACTATCCAATAAACTAAATTTTGATCATACATTTAAGCCAAAATGTATTCCTTGGTAAAAAAAAAAATTAAATAAACGTATATTTATTGGTTTGCGCAAAAGTTATAGCATCTACAAACTATGGTATATTTACTGAAATTTACGCAGCTTTTACTTTGACTGCTTATCTAATTTCTTGTGGTGCTAAAATGCCAGGGAAAAACAAAACACCCCTAAATTACCCCTATTTGGAAAGTAGACACCCCAACAAATTTTCTGAGAGGCATGTTGAGCCCATTGAATATTTCATTTTTTTGTCGCGGTGATTGAAAAAGGACAAAAAAAATTTACACAAAGTTGTCAATGAAATTATATATTGCTTACAAATGCCATAGGTATATGTGGGATTACAACCCAAAATACATTCTGCTGCTTCTCCTGAGTATGGGGATACCACATGTGTGAGACTTTTTGGGAGCCCAGCCACATATGCTCCTTTCACTTCCTCACTACCTATCACAGTATCAAGATAGCACCCAACCCCCAAATGACCCCTTTTTGGAAAGTAGACACCCCAAGCTGTTTGATGAGAGGCATGTTGAGTCCATGGAATATTTTACGTTTTGCCACAAGTTTCGGGAAAATTACCAAAAGTTTTTTTTATTTTTTTTTACATAGTTGTCACTTAAATGATATATTGCTCAAATATGCCATGGCTATATGTGAAAGTACACCCCAAAATGACAAACTACATACATTTTTAAAAAGCCTTTACAGGTTACCACTTTAGATTTGCAGAGGAGGTCTACTGCTAAAATTACTGCCCTCGATCTGATGTTCGCAGTGATACCTCACAAGCATAGTGCAATTGCTGTTTACATACTACACAAAACCAATGCTTGCGTGAGCATGGTGGGGACAGAGGAACTTTTTGAAATTTATTTATTTTTTTCCTTTTTTTAATTCGATTTTACACTGTTTCTTAAAAAAAAAAAAAAATATTTTGATCACTTGTATTGTTATTACAGGGAATATAAATATCACATTTGATAGCAATAGGTAGTGACAGGTACTCCTTTTTTTTTTTTTTTTTTTTTAAACAAATTGGGTTCTATTATACTCCAGATCTCTCTTCTGCCCTAAAGCATCTGACCACACCAAGATCAGTGTGATAAGATGCTTTCCCAACTTAAAAATGGAGATGTTTATATCCGGCAATACCGAAGTAATGAAATGCTCGTAGATTCCGGTTTCTTAGGCCATAGAGATGATTGGATCCGTTCTGGTCATCTCTATGGTCAGCTGGTGAAACCAGTGGCTGCATTCTCAGGTTCCACCGGTGGGACAGGAGAGCCCCAGAAAACCATGGAAGGCGGGCACGTCCCCTTCCTCTGCTTGTAAAAGCAGTCTAGCAGCTAATTAGCCTCTAGGATTGCTTTTACATGAAAACTGTCTGCCAGTTGAAAAAAACGATACCAAGATGATGCCTAAACCTGCAGGCATCATTCTGGTATAACCACTCAAAGTCCAGAAACATACCAGTAGGTTGCTCGTCCTTGTTGGGCATATATTGTAATGTTCCTTTTTTTCAGGTAGCCTGTGGGCTGAACGAAAAAAGAGAACCTAACAGATTCCTCCATTCACATCAATTGATGTGGATGAAGAATTCTCTGCCAAGAAAAGTGAAAAAAATATATATATGCCAAAGCATAGGTACGATCCACCCCAGCCCCTATGCTTCAGCATATATGCTCTTTCTTCTTTCTTTTTTTGCCTGCGGTGGTGAAATCACCTCCTACAGAGCTGCAGTCACTGATTTACGTCTTGTCAGAGCAAACGCTGTTGCTGTCAAAATAAGAAAATCAGTGCTGAAGCTGAATGGAGTACCTGCAAAGCAAACAACAGATAACAATAAAACATTGGCTCAATAAAACAACTTTTTTGTATTGCAATCTGTGCCAAAAAAGAGTAAAATATATATGGGGAAGCATAGGGGCGATCCGTCCTTTTTCCACCTCAGATCCTATGCTTCGCTATATATGCTCTTCTTTTTAACTGCGGTGGTGAAATCACCTCCTACAGCTCTGGAGTCACAGATTTATGTATTGTGAGAGCAAACCATGTTTCTGTCAAAATAAACAAATCAGTGCTGCAGCTGAATGGCATACCTGCAAAGCAAACAATGGTTAACAATAAAACACAATAGCAGTACAGTAGAACAGCATACCTGCAAACCAAACAATGGTTAATATACATGTACAATTAGTTTCATTCTGAATTCATTTTTTGCCGAAATTCGTTAATTTGAAAATAAGAATGAAAATTAGAAAATTCAAAAATCTGAAATGACTAACTATTAAATTATAGGTATTGGGATTTTTTTTCAAATTTGGCGGTTAGTGAATGTATCGAATACGAATTTATCCGAAGCTATGATTTATCCGGAAAAACAAATGTTGCATCTAACAGCCAAATTTGAAAGAAAATTCCAATACCTATAGTTATTTCAGATTTTCGAATTTTTGGGTTTTCTAATTCTCGTTCTTCAAGTGGAGTTTCACCCAAAAGTGGAACTTCCGCTTTAAGCACTCCTGGCCCCCTAACATGCCACATTTGGCATGTAATTTTTTTGGGGGGGGGAGTGGGGGCTTCGCTAGGAGTGGGACTTCCTGTCGCACTTCCTCCTTTTGCCCTTCCTCCTTTCATCCAGGGACCTTCTAGGCAGCGACTCCTCTTGCCTTAGGTGGCCCCTCCCTATAGGCGATCTCCTGGAATACGTGACAGGTCCCAGGAGATCGCCTGTCCACTCCGGAAACGTAGCGCGACTTGCGCATGCGTGCCCGGCCGTGAAGCCAAAAGCTGTCACGGCCGGTTGCCCAGAGTGGCAATGGTGGTGTCGAGGAGGGGGAGAGGAGTGACACTCCGTTCGGCCGCATCGCTGGACCGTGGAACAGGTATATGTCTGTTTATTAAAAGTCAGCAACTACACTTTTTGTGGCTGCTGAAGTTTAATAAACAAAAAGCCTGGAACTCCGCTTTAATTTTCGTTCTTATTTTCGGATTTTCAAATTTCCGGATTTTCGAACTTACACTTTTTTTAAAAAACAACGAATTTCGATCATAACAAATGACCCGAAAAACGAAAAAAAAAAACAAATGTAACGAAAACAAACAAATTTTTTTGGCGGTGCACATGTCATTGGTTAACAATAAAACACAGTAACAATAAAACATTCCAGTATAGTATAAAATACAGTAAAACAACTATTTTTGGCTTTTTTTTTCGATTTTTTTACACTTTTATTGTAACTATAAATGTTCCAGGCTAGGGTCTCTCAAAATGCGATAGCCATCTAACATCTTTCGAGACCCTGTGTGAATATGTGCCCTAGACTGTGCCGTGCTGCACCCTATAGCCAGGGCTCAAAATTTCAAGTCCTGAGCCACTAGCCAGGCCTTAAGAATTACTCACCACCAGTTGCCACACCCAACGCCTACCCTGCCACTCCCCTAAACACACCCTTGTATATTATCTCATGAAATTCTGCTGTTAATATTTATTTCTGGAACTTAATTCTGCATAAAACATTTAACAACAACTTTAAAAATATTAACATAAAGCTCATCCCTAGTACAGATATGCTTTATGTTCGAGCTGAACATGAGTTCGACTCGAACATTGGCTGTTCGATCATTCGTCGAACATTATGGGGGGTTCGCGCAAAATTTGAGCGGTGTGTCACGCCCCATAATGCACTGCGACATCGCAGTGCATTGCTGTCTGATGATTGGCCAAGCATGCACTATGACCCCCATGCTTTGGCCAATCACAACGCCATCAGCAAAGAGAGCCATAATTGGCCAAAGGGTGCCTTTGGCCAATTATGGCTCAGGGGGTAAGTCCACACCCCACATTATATAAGGCCGCCTGCACGTCGGCCCTGTGTAGTGTGTTGCTATATAAATATATATACTGGGGCAGAGATTCTGTCAGAGATTCTGTCAGCTCTGCAGGGGCAGACTCAGAGGTGGTTGATGCCACGCCAGCTTCAGCCAGGAATGGTGGTTTGCGACAATGGCACCAACCTTCTCTCCACCCTCCGACAGGGACACTTGACCCATGTTCCCTGTTTGGCTCACGTCCTTAATTTGGTGGTGCAAATTCCAGTATTCCTGCGGGCCCGCTGATCACACAGGAGGAGGATGAGGATTGTGTCAGCATGGAGGTGGAGCCTAGCACAAGCACATCAGCAGCAGTCTTCAAGGGATTGTTTTCAGTCCCCAGAAACCCATGGACTTGTACGTGGCTGGGAGGAGGTGGCTGCGGATCATGTCATCCTTAGTGACCCAGCGGACTCCGGATCGAATGCCTCATCAAACCTGCGCTGCATGGCCTCCCTGATCCTGCAAAGCCGGCAAAAGGACCCTCGGATTCGTGGTATCAAGGAGAGGGATCATTACTGGCTGGCAACCCTTCTTGATCCACATTACAAGGGTAAGGTTACGGAACTTAAGAAAAAAAAACACAATGGGAGAGTCCCCGAAGGTTACGGAACTTATCCAGCCTTTGCAGAGGGAGCAGAGGATGAAACATCTTCGGTAGACCTTGCAGAATAGTTTGCAATGTGTTTCCTGAGCCTGGGAGGTTACAAATTCCTGGTCCTGGACAACGTGTTGCTGAGGCTTCGGTCAGTCACAGAAGGAGTGGTGGAGAAGGTGGCCGTCTGACCGATGCGTTCAGACAATTCTTTAGTCTGCAGCCCCAAGGTCTGATCGGTTCCAGCAATCATCGCCAGCGTCTGATTTACATGGTGCAGGAATACCTAGGGGCAAGATCAGACTTGGAGACCATTCCAACTGAAAATCCACTGGGTTGCTGGGTCTTGAGGATGGATCACTGGCCAGAGGTTGCACAATATGCAATTGAGCTACTGGCCTGTCCTGCATCCAGCATTCTTTCAGAACGCACATTCAGTGCTGCTGGAGGCTTTGTAACCGATCACAGAGCGCGCCTGTCCACAGACTCAGTTGATCGGCTCACCTTCATAACAATGAATCAGTCTTGGATCACCAGCTACCAAGCACCTGATGCTGATGTAACCAATAAATTTTCCTATGAATGTGAGATCCCTTCAAGACTGCCTATGCTGATGCTGAGTGACTATCATGTTGTGCTGAGTGACTATCCTATTCCTCCTCAATGTTCATGTTGTTATCTTCTAAGAACATTTTTATTTCAGGGCACCACCACCAGTGCCTAAGGCCCATTCTTGCGCTCAACTAGAGTATCTGTGAGGGGTTGCAGTGTTGTGGCACCACCACCAGTGCCTAAGGCCCAATTTTTCTGCTCCTGTTTAACAGGGGCGTGTAATTACAATTTTTGCTGTAATATTTCACAGCAGGGCTCGTTCCTGCGCTCAACTAGAGTATGTGAGGGGTTGCAGTGTTGTGGCACCACCACCAGTGCCTAAGGCCCAATTTTTCTGCCCCTGTTTAACAGGGGCGCGTAATTACAATTTTTGATCTATTATTTCACAGCAGGGTCCATTCCTGCGCTCAACAAGCATATCTGTGAGGCGTTACAGTGTTGTGCCACCACCGCCTAAGGCCCAATTTTTCTGCCCCTGTTTAACAGGGGCATGTAATTACAATATTTGCTCTAACATTTCACAGCAGGGCTCATTCCTGCGCTCAACAACAGAATCTATGAGGGGTTACAGTGTTGTGGCACCACTACCTAAGACCCAATTTTTCTGCCCCAGTTTAACAGGGGCATGTAATTAAAATTTTTGATCTATTATTTCACAGCAGGGACCATTCCTGCACCCACCAAGAGTAACTGTGAGGGCTTACAGTGTTGTGGCACCACCACCAAAGGCCCAATTTTTCTGCCCCTGTTCAAAAGGGGCATGTAATTACAATTCTTGATATAATATTTCACAGCAGGGCCCGTTCCAGCGCCCACCAAGAGTAACTGTGGGGGCTTACAGTGTTCTGGTACCACCAACACCTAAGGCCCAATTTTGTGCTGAGTATATAGGGCAGGCCATATAGTATATAAAGGCGGTCCCCTACTTTCAAACATCCGACTTACAAACGACTCCTACTTACAAACGGAGGGAGACAACAGGAAGGTGAGAGGAAATCTACCCCATGGAAGGGAAATTGTCTCCTGTAAGAGTTAATATGGGAAAAAGGTGTCTCCACTGATGCTTTATCACCAATCCTTGTTTCCCTAATAACCCAAAATTTTCCAAATCCAATTGGGTCATTGGGACAGAAAGTGAGGTGAAATCTTCTGAACATGGGCACAGACAGCAAAACAAATGTTACAGGGGTGATAACCCTTCCCTATGTTATCCAAAAAGCTTAAAAATAGATTTTTTTGGCTGGAGCTACACTTACAAAATGTACCTGTTCCAAATTACAAACAGATTCAACTTAACAAAACTACAGTCCCTGTCTTGTTTGGACCGCCTGTATACTGCTTTTCAGAGTATAGAGGGCCTGGGGGCCCCCACGACTTTTCTTTTTTTAATTTGGGTGCAGGGTCCCCCTTAATATCCATACAAGACCCAAAGGGCCTTTCCCGACATTACGTTACAGCCGCAAGCAGTTTTAAATGACTTTTATTCCTTTAGAAATGTCATTTTGTGCAGGGACTGTTCTAAACACGGGAAACTTGCGCCACTTTACAGACATACTATAGAAACCCCCTGGTACGATATTTAACAACTAGAGGCCTGCGCTATAGTCAAATGACGGCTACAGCGCGGACCTGAAAATCCGGGAGGCCGTCAATAGACGTCCTCCCCTTTGCGCGCGTGATGCGCGCTCCTTGCAGGACTCGGGAGATCACAGATCCGTGTAAGGGGCCGGTCCAGCCCCTTACCACATGATCAACTGTCAGCCAATGACAGCTGATCACATGATGTAAACAAAGGATCGGTAATCGTTTTTGTTTTCTCCTCACGCTTACAGCATGAGGAGAAAAAAAAAGCCGATCACCGGCTTGTTTACAAGGGACATCGGTCCCGAAGAGGAAGAAGGCACATATGCCTCCTCTGTGCCCAAAAATACCACCTGCCAGTGCCACCTGCCATTGCCACCTGCCAGTGCCCGCAGTGCCACCTATCAATGCCCGCAGTGCCACCTATCAATGCCCACCTGTGATGCCAATCAGTGCCACCTAGTAATGCTGCCTATCAGTGTAACCGATCAGTGCCCATCACTGCCACTCATCAGTGCCCATCACTGCCAGCTATCAGTGCCACCAATCAATGCCACCTATTAGTGCCACTCATCAGTGCCACCTCTGAGTGCCGCCTATCAGTGCCCACCAGTGCCACCTTATCGGTGCCCATCAGTGCAGCCCATCGGTACAGCCTCATCAGCGTACATCAATGAAGGAGAAAAATTACCCGTTTGCAAAATTTTATAACAAAATATAAAAAAATATTATTATTTTTTTTTTTAAATCTGTCTTAGCAAAAAAGTAAAACCGCAGAGGTGATCAAATACCACCAAAGGAAAGCTCTATTTGTCTGAAAAAAATGATAAACATTTCAAGTACGACAGCACTGAAAGCTGAAAATTGGTCTGGGCAGGAGGGGGGTTTAAGTGCCCAGTAAGCAAGTGTTTAAAGGAATATTTCACTTTTATTTTTTCACTTTAGGCATTATTAACCACTTAAGCCTCGGACCATTTTGTTGCTAAAGGACCAGGCCCCTTTTTGCGATTCGGCACTGCTTCGCTTTATCTGACAATTGCGCGGTCATGCGACGTGGCTCCCAAACAAAATTGACGTCCTTTTTTTCCCACAAATAGAGCTTTCTTTTGGTTCAATTCATAGCGGGACACCGGCGGCGATTGGGTCCGCGGGTCCCGCGGGCGCGGTCACGGAGTACCCGACAGGGTCACAAGAGCGCCGGCGGTGGCGCGCGCGTGACCCACGGACGCGCACATTAAAGGGGATGTACCTGTACGCCAATGTGCCCAGCCGTGCCATTCTGCCGACGTATATCGTCGTGCGGCGGTCAGCAAGCGGTTAAAATCACTGCTCCCGTAAAAACTTCTGTTTTTAAAACTTTGCATTAATACATGTCCCCTGGGGCAGGATCCGGGTCCCCAAACACTTTTTAGGACAATAACTTGCATATTATCCTTTAAAATTTGCACTTTTGATTTTTGACGTTCGGCTCCCATAGACTTTAACGGTGTTCGAATGTTCACGCAAACTTTCGGTCTGTTCGCATGTTCTGCCGCAAACTGAACCGAGGGGTGTTCGGCTCATCCCTAATCAGTACCCATCAGTGCAGCTTATCAGTGCAACCTCATCAGTGTCCATCAATGGAGCCTATCATTGCCCATCAGTGCAGAGTATCAGTGCCCATCCATGCAGTCTATCCTTGCCCATAAGTTCAGCCTCATCTGTGCCCAGCAATGCATCAGGGAGGAATCAGGAGGATCTGCCGGCCGGATAACACAGAGCGTACATACCCCTCTGAGACGTGGTATCAGGGAATTAATTGACCAGACTGTGTGGACTGCACAGAGATAACCAAAACGCATGTAGAGTGAAATATAATGGGGTTTATTGAGAAGGTGATATGGATAAATACAAACTAACAAAACAACCCACAAACAACAAATAATATATACAACAAAGGGCAGTACCAGAATCTTGAATGTAAGCCAGGCCGGGGTCATACCCAGCAGATCAGGAGATTGACAGAGGAGTGTTCCAGGGGCATAAACGTAGCCAGGCCAAGGTCATACACGGGGAGTCAGCAGATGGGAATAGGGAACAAAACCAGGCAGGGAGAAGACAGATGGATAGGCTCAGGATAGGGATCAGGTCGGGACGGGATGGGACAGGACAGGTACAGGCTCAAGGACAGGTACAGGCTCAAGGTCCGGATACAGGCTACAAGGTCAAGGCTCCAGGAGAAAGTTACCAAGGCGAGCATGTAAGGGCTCGCCGGGTATTTATAGGACTGCTATAATTGCCCTCATGTCACAGCTGATCGAAGGAAGTACTGCCTGCCCCATACTGCCGGAATACCCCCGCTGGTGGACGCCGGTACTACGGCCCATGGATCAGGCATTACCACCAGCAGGTGAGATCCTCTGTCAAAGATACAGGCTGCGAGAGGACACCTGCTGGTGGACACTAGTACTGCGATCCATAGGACCGACAGCGCCACCAGTGGGTAAAGCCTTCCCTGACAGTACCCCCCCCCAAAAGGAGTGGCCTCCGGACGCTCCAACCAGTCTTGATTGTCCAAAGTCTAGGGCATTGGGTAGCACCAAGGATGAGGGTACTTCAGCCTGGTCATCAGGCACTTTAGGCTGGACCAGGGGCACGTCCAAGCGAAAAGCAGGCACATCCGGGCAGACAAGCTGGGCAGCAGGCTCTGGGTCGTTGAGCTGGGCAGCAGACAGGAACACCTCAGGCTGGGCAGCAGACAGGAACACCTCAGGCTGGGCAGCAGACAGGAACACCTCAGGCTGAGCAGCAGACAGGAACACCTCAGGCTGAGCAGCAGGCTCCGGGTCATCGAGCTGGGCAGCAGGCTCCGGGTAATCAAGCTGGGCAGCAGGCTCCGGGTAATCGAGCTGGGCAGCAGGCTCCGGGTCATCGAGCTGGGCAGCAGGCTCCGGGTCATCGAGCTGGGCAGCAGGCTCCGGGTCATCGAGCTGGGCAGCAGACAGGAACACATCGGGCTGGGCAGCAGACAGGAACATGTCAGACTGGGTAGTAGGCTCCAGACTGAGAAACGGGCATCACAACCTCAAGCCGGGAAACGGGCACCACAACCTCAAGCCGGGAAACGGGCACCGCAGCGGGCACCACAACCTCAGGTCGGGAAACGGGCACCACAACCACAGGCCGGGAAACGGGCACCACAACCACAGGCCGGGATCGGATCTTCAGGCGGATCGGATCTTCAGGCGGGGTCTCAGTCACCGAATCTTCAGGTGGGGTCACCGGATCTTCCGACTGGGACACCGGATCTTCCGACTGGGACACCGTCATCAGGACTTCTGTTTGGAAGGCAGGCACATGAACTTCAAGTTGACAGACTGGCACGGAAACTTCAAGCTGGCAGACTGGCACAGGGTCTTCAGGCTGGCAGGCTGGTACAGGGTCTTCAGGCAGGCAGGCTGGTACAGGGTCTTCAGGCAGGCAGGCTGGTACAGGGTCTTCAGGCAGGCAGGGGAACCTCAGGCTGGCACGGGAACCTCAGGCTGGCAGGCTGGCACGGGAACCTCAGGCTGGCAGGCTGGCACGGGGTCTTAAGGCTGGCAGGCTGGTACTGGAACTGCAGGCTGGCCCCGGAACTGCAGGCTGGAAGGTTGGCTCTGCAGGCTGGCTCTGCAGGCTGGAAGGCTGGCCCTGGAACTGCAGGCTGGAAGGCTGGCCCTGGAACTGCAGGCTGGAAGGCTGGCCCTGGAACGGTAGGCTGGAAGGCTGATTCTGGAACGGCAGGCTGGAAGGCTGATTCTGGAACGGCAGGCTGGAGCAGGTTGGTGGGTGTGGAGGTAGGTTGGGTTACTGGTTGGATAGTGTGGATCGGGAAGTACCTTCGCTTCTTCTTAGATTTAGTCACTGCAGGTTTGCAAATAACGGGGGGAATGTATGAAAAATATGGGATAGAGCAAATGGAAGAATATACCAGAGACACAGGGACAGAGGCTGGAGGAGGTTTTTGTGGACTTGTTACAGGAGGAAGGGAAGAGGTAGGTGGATTGAAGGCAGAATAAGTGCAGCAAGTGGAGACTGGGTAATAGTACTTGGTGGGAAGCAGAGTATACTGAGCTGTAGCTGAGGTTGCCAGGGGTGACGAGGAGATAGATTCTTGAGAATGCAGGTGACTAATGGCAGGGTTGGGTTGTTGTGGTTTAGCTAGATACAGGAGATCAGACCAGGCCTGAAGCACAGGATGAACAAAAGTTGGTTTACACACACCCTGCCTAATCAGAGACTGCACTGCACAAATACAATCTTCTAGCCACTGCTTGGAACAGGCCCAATAGTGCTCAAAAAAGGATGCAGCGTCATCCTCCAACAACCATACTAGGGACTCCACCTGATCAAAGCTGAAAGAGGGAGTGTAATCATCACGGCCCCTTGGAACACAGGACAGGGCTAGCTCAGTGCATATTTGAATCAAAGGCTGAACTTCCCCAAATGGCATAAACCCCTGATCAACCAGGGAGTGAATAAACCTAATGTCCCCTAGCAGCTGATCGCTGGTACGCTCTGTCAATGCCTGGCGGCAGTATACACTATTCTCAGACGCCAGTAGAGCATAAAAAATAACCTCATTGGTATTCATGTTTAGCAAAATATACTAAACCCAAAATGATTTCTCTGTGCGGCCACGTCTGATCAGGGGGCCTTGGTATACTATCAGGGAATTAATTGACCAGACTGTGCGGACTGCACAGAGATAACCAAAACGCATGTAGAGTGAAATATAATGGGGTTTATTGAGAAGGTGATATGGATAAATACAAACAGTGCAAACTAACAAAACAACCCACAAACAACAAATAATATATACAACAAAGGGCAGTACCAGAATCTTGAATGTAAGCCAGGCCGGGGTCATACACAGCAGATCAGGAGATTGACAGAGGAGTGTTCCAGGGGCATAAACGTAGCCAGGCCAAGGTCATACACGGGGAGTCAGCAGATGGGAATAGGGAACAAAACCAGGCAGGGAGAAGACGGATGGATAGGCTCAGGATAGGGATCAGGTCAGGTCGGGACAGGACAGGACAGGACAGGTACAGGCTCAAGGAAAGGTACAGGCTCAAGGACAGGTACAGGCTCAAGGACAGGTACAGGCTCAAGGACAGGTACAGGCTCAAGGATAGGCTACAAGGTCAAGGCTCCAGGAGAAAGATACCAAGGCGAGCATGTAAGGGCTCGCCGGGTATTTATAGGACTGCTATAATTGCCCTCATGTCACAGCTGATCGAAGGAAGTACTCCCTGCCCCATACTGCCGGAATACCCCCGCTGGTGGACGCCGGTACTATGGCCCATGGATCAGGCATTACCCCCAGCAGGTGAGATCCTCTTTCAAAGATACAGGCTGCGAGAGGACACCTGCTGGTGGACACTAGTACTGCGATCCATAGGACCGACAGCGCCACCAGTGGGTAAAGCCTTCCCTGACACACGGCTTCTATTTGAATAGCCGGATGCTGGCAAACGAAGTCCCGCCTCCTAGACCGGCTTCTCTAATAGACAGCACACTGGTCCAATGCCGATCCAGGAGGTGGGACTTTGTTTGACAGCCGCCGGCTATTCATATACAAGCCGCGTCTCAATGGGAGATTACCGCTCAGTGTCATCCGGCTGCCCTATTCGTCGAAAAGTTTTCTGGCCCCCCTCCGTGCCACTCTGATGATCGCACCACTTCTGCCAGAAGCGATCAGACAGTAAAATGTCAGCCCAGTCAGCCCCTGCTCCACACTTGCCCTCCACTAATTTCCACTCGCCAAATACGAGCAGGCGAGTGGAAATTTTGAGGGATGCTATACAAATAATCCACTAGTGTGTGGTTGCGACGGAAACAGTCCCTGAAGCAGAGACCAGGTTGGCCAGGACAGGAGGGACAAAAATAGCGGGTGTCACGCCTATGTCCGCGTTTTCCACAGACACAACACTTCTTTGGGGTGTTCTTTGGGTAGGGGTACCAGGGAGGACATCCAGAAAATGCCTCTCATGCAGCCGGCTCACTGCATCTGGTTTGGGAAATTGGGCCACAGCACTTTCTGGATACAAAAGGGCTGTGATGATCTCTTCCTGGAATTTTAGGAAGGATCCAGTTCTTTCTGACACTTTGTATAGTACATAAGCGTTGAACAGGGCCAATTGGAATACGTATACAGATACTCTTTTGTACCAGCGTCTGGCCTTATGAGCATTTAAGTACAGCCCCATCATCTGGTCGTTGAAGTCCACCCCTCCCATTTTAAGGTTGTATTCATGGACACAGAGGGGTTTCTCAACAACACCAGTCCCCATTACAGTTTGGAAAGTCGTATCTGTGTGAATGGAAAACAGAACGAAAACATTCCGTTTGTCCTTCCACCTCACTGCATGCAATTCATTGCACCTCAAGTAGCCTCACTCCCCCTGTCTAAGTCAGGAGGTTCATGTATGGCATATCTAAGAACAGGCCTTAGAATGGGGATGAAGATGAGTCAGTGAAGATACATTACAGAGGTCTAGCGTGCAGTGGAACTAAAGTAGAAGAGGCTATATTGCGGTTGCTAGTGACAATAATGCCGCGTACACACGACCGTTTTTAATGTCATTGAAAAAAACAGTGTTTTTCTCGACGTGATTCTTCTCAAGCCTGCCTTGCATACACACTATTGTGGAAAAAAATGCTTGAGTAAAGCGCAGTGACGTACAACACGTACGACGGCACTATAAAGGGGAAGTTCCATTTGGATGGCGCCACCCTTTGGGCTGCTTTTGCTGATCCTCGTGTTAGTAAAGCTTGTTGAGAGACGATTCGCGCTTTTCAGCCTCGTGCTTTTCAGTCCGTTACAGCGTGACGAATGTGCTATCTCCATTACGAACGCTAGTTTTACCATACTTGGAGTAACATACACTTAAGCTGGCTGCCTCTTGACGTGCTGGACCTTGATTCTGAGCATGCGCATTTTTTTTCACGTCGTTAAAGCCTACACACGCCCATTTTCATGATGAGAAAAACGACGACGTGAAAAACAACGAGAAAAATTAGAGCATGTTCCAATTTTTTCATGGCCATTTTTCACGTCGTGAAAAATGCTCTGAAGCCCACACACGATCATTTTTAATGACCATTTTAAAAAATTGCATTTTTCTCGTCATTAAAAACGGTCGTGTGTACGCGGCATAAGAGTAATGTTGGGTACTTAATCAACCAGCCAGCAGGGGAATCGTCAGTGAAATGGCATGGGTTGACAGAAGGCCCTGGTAGTGAGTAGGCTTTCGGGCTTGGCCCCTCCCTAGAGACTGGTGTCTAATATACCAGGACCGATATCGAGATGCAGGGTGTCCCAAGTACCTAGCCTGAGGTGTCACAGAAGGGAAGTTGTGAGTGAGAGGCCTCAGGGGTGAAGAAGCTTAGGAACATGTGAAGAAATGTGGTATGAATTACTAGTTTTTATATATGTATTTGTTGGGTAGCACAGTATGTTGCATATAATGTTTTTTAATATACAATAATTCTGATTTATACAGCAACTGGGGTTTAGGCTAAGTTCAGAAATGTTTGTATTTGCTTTCTGAGCTGCCCATTTGCCTTTAGTAAATCAACCCCAATGTGTCAATCTACACTATAGCCTCACTCCCTTAGGATTTTTTTTTTTTAAATGCCGCAGTTTCCTACTGTTTTAACATTTACGAAGAAAGTCTAATGAATGCGATTCATGCAGTATGCCAAGACAGCAAACTTCTGTCCTCATCAGAAGCAAAAAGTTCCTAAAAGTTACCTGTATAAAATATAAGTTAACACATCCAAAGCACTCGCCATAGAATACTGCATATCCTGCTTGAGCATTAGAAAACAAATATATGGTTTGCATTCTATGAATGAACAGCAATAATTTACTTTCCTCAATTTGCTTATACCAACATTGCACACAGATGAGCTCAGTGTATGACTGCCAGCAGTTCCAACATTAACTCAAATTGCTTGCCAACTCATACTTCTTGCCTTGAATGCTAAGTCGGGATTCCTAAGAGTTAGGTCACATTAGTGTGCTTATAAAGGCAAGGTCAAGTAGGCACTTTGTGCACTGCCTTTTCAGGTAGTATTCAGGGGCATAAGGATTGAGTTGATCTTGGGTCTTCTCCACCCATAGCCCAGTTGCCTATAATGTATGTGCAATAAATACCATATATCCTTGAGTTGCAATCTTTTTCACATCAAACATGCACATATCTTACCTGGCCGGAAAAGAAGCTGCAAGTTAAAAGTAAGCAGCTCTCATTTAATAATACAGTGCCTACTGCAAACATCTTTGGTAAACCCCCAGTATATTAAAACATTGCATTGTCTTCAATATACAGTATACCTTTTCCTGACCTGACTTAGCAAGAGTGGTCCTCATTTAAATCCATGCTAAGCATAGGAAACTGTCTGTAATGTAATGTAATAATATAACACTTCACATGAGGATAGAGAGATGCTACACACCACCAGCTTGTCAGATAGGAAGAAATGTAGACGGCCTCAGCCTTTCTTCCTATCTGACGAGCTGGCGGTGGGCGGTGTCTCTCTGGTTCCATTTGCTCTATCACTTTCTGGATGAAGCACTTGAAAGCCACCACCCATTTAAATACTGTGAGACACCGGGCCTGTTCGTCATCATAACACCTTGAGCTGCACTATAAGTTTTTACAATATGATGCCGCGTACACACGACCGTTTTTCATGATGAGAAAAATGCAATTTTTTTTATTTGGTCATTAAAAACGATCGTGTGTGGGCTCCAGAGCATTTTTCACAACGTGAAAAATTGGCATTAAAAATTTGGAACATGCTCTATTTTTTCTCGTCGTTTTTCACGTCGTCGTTTTACTCGTCATGAAAAATGGCCGTGTGTAGGCTTTAACGACGTGAGAAAAACGCGCATGCTCAGAAGCAAGTGATGAGACGGGAGCGCTCGTTCTGGTAAAACTAGCGTTCGTAATGGAGATAGCACATTCGTCACGCTGTAACGGACCGAAGAACACGAGGCTCAAAAGCGCGAATCGTCTCTCACCAAACTTTACTAACATGCAGATCAGCAAAAGCAGCCCAAAGGGTGGCCCCAATCCGAATGGAACTTCCCCTTTATAGTGCCGTCGTACATTTCGTACGTCACCGCGCTTTGCTCGAGCATTTTTTTTCATGATAGTGTGTAGGCAAGGCAGGCTTGAGAAGAATCACGTCGAGAAAAACGAAGTTTTTTTCAATGACATTAAAAACGGTCGTGTGTACGCGGCATAACACTGCGGTTTCTAAAAATGTGCTGCTTAATTAAAAGGCCTTTGTGACCGAGCTGTCAATGCATATTCCAATATATACTTATATACTATTTTATTTTGTTTTTTCTTGGTCATTCCTGGAAAGTCATAGCAGAACTTAACTCCCAAAAGGTAGTTTAATTTAAACACCCCCGCCCCCCAAGCAGAATATTTCTTTTTCTCTGTTTATCAGTTTCTTTAATATTTTTTCCTTTGGCCTCACGCCCTAGGCCAGTATGACATGTCCCTGGTTTTGCAGCCTCCTGGGATACTTGCATCCCATCTCCTATCAGGCTTCAGGATTTGGCATACAGCGTGGCCAGGTCAAGGGCCAGAGGGCAGGTCCAGCACATCAAAAGGCAGCCAACTTAAGTGTATGTTACTCCAACATTTCATATTCCTGATATGCACCTGCTGTACCATGTACTTGTAGGAAGAAATCTCTTCTCTTTGAATTGCTTCCTTTGTGTGAAATTCCTGGTGTTCCTGCCAGTTCCTCTACTTTCCTAATAAAAACTGACCACACTAAGCAGGAGAGCACACTGTGGTCATTTCTTTAGCTATGCTGGGAACTCAGCCTGCTCTCCTCCAATGATCAAACTTTTCCTGAAACGCCCCTGCTGTACAGCCTTTACTGTGAAGCACAGTGTGCTGCTGTTTCTCTGCCTCCACCTCATGCGCAGCTGAGAACAGAGGGAATGAGATCACTTGTAAAAAAGGAGAAAAAGAGTATTGATATTTTTTATTTTATTTACAGTAATACTTAGGCTTGCGAGTATCGCGGTTAACGAGCGTTTTGGAATACGAGCTAATATTTTTTTTAAATCCTGACTCGGTTTGCGAGTTTTGTCTCGCAACACGAGCAGGATTCAAGCCTCTGCGGTGTGCAGTACCGAATTTGGCCAGAGGTGCCGGGGCGCCAGTGACGCTCGGATGCACTCGGAAATACTCGGAAACACACCAAGAGTTTTTTCAAGCCTTTCCGAGGGTTTCTGAGTGCATCTGAGCGGTCTCAAAGTATTTCCAAGTCTCTCCGGCGCCCCCCCCCCCACCTCTGGCCACATGCTGTACTGCATACAATAGAAGTCAATGTGGAACAAATTATCTTAGTTTCCATTGACTTCTATGGGGAAACTCGCTTTGATATGCGAGTGCTTTGGATTACAAGCATTCTCCTGGAATGGATTATGCCCGCAATCCAAGGTTCCACTGTATATCGACAAATGTTCTGCCTTTCATTTCCATTTTAAACAAAATGTGTTGTTTTACAAGGTGTTCATTTACAATCACTTTAAGAGGAACACAATAACCCAGTATATGTCACTGGAACAGTGGATAACAGCAGGACAATGCTGGATTATCTATGTGGTTATGTGTTTTGAAGATAATGCAGCAATACAGATAAGAGGGGAACACAAAAACAACATGGGGGAAAGCTGAGCACTGCTTTAAAGCAATTTTTGAAGCTTTGGTTTCGTAGGAACAAGTTGAAATTTCTATCTGTGACTCTATTAGGGAGATTTTTCCATAGTTACATGTCCTCTAAAAGGGATACAGATGGCAATAAACACCCAACAGAGGTTTTAACTCTTCCCTGCTCTATTAAGTACAAAAAAGGCTTTGGGTGGAGCTGGGCTTTAAATTTGCAGAACAATGGATAATAAAGCTCAGTTTCATAGGCGCATAGACTGAAAAACAATAGATCCACCTTGTTCAACTTAGAAACAAAAACTACTTCTGGTATATATAATCTTGTATGATTAAAAAAATGTGTTACCCCTTTAAAATTTCCTCATATATTGCTCAAAAGTAATCTTATTTTTATCTAAATTATAATAAATTCAGACAGTCTTATGTCACATCCCCACACCATTATCTGCCCTCCACTATGCTTCACAGTTGGAACAATGTTTTGGTTTGATATGCAGTGTTTTGTTTTCTTCAAATTATACAGCAAGGCAAGTCAAACCCACTCTCAACTGATTGGAAAGCCTGAGTAAATGGGATTGATGTACTAAGGCTGGGTTCACACATGCAAATTGGATGCGTTTGAACTACATCCAATTCGCATGACATGTGAAAGAACTTTCTATTGTGCCTGTTAACATATCCGCCGCATAACGCAGCCGGAGTGCGGATTCAGTGCGAATTGAAAAAGGGTCCTGTCAGTTTTCTGAGCAGTGCGGTCTGGCTCAGGTGCGAATTCAGGCCCATTGACTCCTATGGGAAAGCTTCTGCGCATGTAAATCAGTTGTGAACAGGATAAAATACTGACCTGATCCTGATGTATACCTGACCTGAAGCTGATGTTAACCTGACCTGATCCTGATGTATACCTGACCTGATCCTGATGTAAATCTGACCTGAAGCTGATGTATACTTGACCTGATCCTGATGTAAACCTGACCTAAAGCTGATGTATACATGACCTGATCCTGATGTATACCTGACCTGATCCTGATGTAAACCTGACCTGATCCTGATATATACCTGACCTGATCCTGATATAAACCTGACCTGAAGCTGATGTATACCTGACCTGATCCTGATGTATACCTGACCTGATCCTGATGTAAACCTGACCTGATCCTGATGTATACCTGACCTGATCCTGATGTATACCTGACCTGATCCTGACGTAAACCTGACCTGATCCTGACGTAAACCTGACCTGATCCTGATGTATACCTGACCTGATCCTGATGTATACCTGACCTGAAGCTGATGTATACCTAGGAAACAAAAAGTGTAGCGCTAATCAAAAAATGAACAAGAATGCATGATGCACTCAAATGAGTATATAAAAACGGTGCAATATAAAAAAGGACACTCAAATATTAAGTAAAAACAGTAAGAAGTCCTCATATATACAAAATGTCTATATGCGAAATACAAGTGAAAACTTGTGCAACTGAGTGTCCTAAAGTAATTCAAAAATGAAGGCAATGGAGAAATTCAAAAGTGGGTGAAGACTTTGAAGGAAAAGTGACGGTGAGAAGATGAAGAGAACCACCACCAATAGGTAAGGAGCTTACCAGATAGTTTGAACCCAGAGGAACATATGTTCAGTGGGTCAAGCGTGCTTGGTGTGGTGGAACCACGATGGAACCTGGACAATCTGTATGCTGCAAATTGCTGTGCTGGAAATGGCCAAACATCAACAGGTAGAGAGAAACCGCAGAAGAAAGATGACCTCTTAGCAGATAACCTCATATGCAGTAGTGGTCCGGGAATATCCCAATCAATATGAGCAGGTAAGTAGCATGTAATAGAGAAAAGAAACAGCCACATAGTGTAACTCTGTATATAAATCAAAATTTAATGTAGTGGAAACACTTACATTTAAGTTGATATAAAAGCGCTTTGCAAAGAATGTGGCAACAATGAAGTCCTCCCGATGCGTTTCGTCTCCTAGGACATCATCTGACCTGAAGCTGATGTACAGGCATACCCCGCTTTAAGTACACTCACTTTACATACACTGGCGAGTAAGGACATACCCGCGAGTGTATGCAAAGTACCTCACAAGTACTGTACAGACATTTTGCAGCACAGTAGAAGGAGCTGAAGCTCTGAGAGGATAGCCTGCCCTGTTCCAGTGTGCCCCTGACACCCCCACTACACCTCTTGAGACCTCAACTACAGCTCCTGACACCCCCACTACAGCCCATGACCCCCCACTACACCCTAGAAGTGAAAAAAGGTATTGTTTCACTTTAAGTACATTTTCATTTTACATACATGCTCCTGTCCCATTGTGTACTTAAAAGTGGGGTATGCCTGTATACCTAACCTGATCCTGATGTATACCTGACCTGATCCTGATGTAAACCTGACCTGATCCTGATGTATACCTGACCCGATCCTGATGTAAACCTGACCTGATCCTGATGTAAACCTGACCTGATCCTGATGTATATCTGACCTGATCCTGATGTAAACCTGATCTGACCCCGATGTATACCTGACCTGATCCTGATGTATACCTGACCTGATCCTGATGTATACCTGACCTGATCCTGATGTAAACCTGACCTGATCCTGATGTATACCTGACCTGATCCTGATGTAAAGCTGACCTGATCCTGATGTAAAGCTGACCTGATCCTGATGTATACCTAACCTGATCCTGATGTATACCTGACCTGATCCTGATGTAAACCTGACCTGATCCTGATGTAAACCTGACCCGATCCTGATGTATACCTGACGCGATCCTGATGTAAACCTGACCTAATCCTGATGTATATCTGACCTGATCCTGATGTAAACCTGATCCGACCCCGATGTATACCTGACCTGATCCTGATGTATACCTGACCTGATCCTGATGTATACCTGACCTGATCCTGATGTAAACCTGACCTGATCCTGATGTAAAGCTGACCTGATCCTGATGTATACCTGACCTGATCCTGATGTAAACCTGACCTGATCCTGATGTAAACCTGACCTGATCCTGATGTAAACCTGACCTGATCCTGATGTATACCTGACCTGACCCTGATGTATACCTGACCTGACCCTGATGTATACCTGACCTGACCCTAATGTATACCTGACCTAATCCTAATGTATACCTGACCTGATCCTAATGTATACCTGACCTGATCCTGATGTAAACCTGACCTGATCCTGATGTATACCTGACCTGATCCTGATGTATACCTGACCTGATCCTGATGTAAAACTGACCTGATCCTGATACGAACCTGACCTGATGCTGATCAAAAACTAACCAGAAACGCTGAACAACTACTTTGTCAATTAGCTGTGAAAACGGAGCTTCAATTCGCACTGCACATGTGTGAACCCATCCTAATGCAGAATAGGCTGTTCATTTTGCAAGAGAATTTTCACTTTCCAAGAGAGTCTTCCCTTAGCTTAGTGAATATAGTGAAATTAATTTTGCAAAGAATATCTAATCACATGCAAAGAAAATATCAAAAAAAATATTTTTGCTTGCACATGATTAGATGATGGAATCAGAAGAGCTTCACCTCACTCTTAAAGGCAGCCATTCTCAACCAGGGCTCCATGGAACCACTGTATATTGTCAGCTTACAGCAGGACTTAGCACCTGAGTGCATTTTTGGAAGACTAGCTGATATGGTATTTTACTGTACCTCTGGGGTCTTTAAAACAATAAAGCAGGGGGAAATATGCATGTATAGCAGAGGTATACAGCAAATATTTTTTATTTTTTGCCTTGACATGTGCATTAATAGGTATAGTCACTGTCTATAAAATAGGCTTATGGTGCTGTTTTTATCAGCTACCTTTTTTCTTCTTAGCTGTATCGCCTTTCCTAATTCTTGCTCCATTATTTTGTATACTTCTTTATTTTATATTTAAAACCCCAATAGAATCTTCTTAAACTTAAATATTTAAGCAACTAAATATATAGAAACAACTATAGTAGTATGTGTTTTTTTTTCATTTAAGTTGTAGATGTGTCATTAGTATGTGTTACTTCCATGAGAACAGTTCCTGTCCTAGGTAATTACAGAGCTGTTAGAAGATCATACTTCCTTACTTCATGTGCCACATCATGAGTTTTGTGTTTCTTCTTCTGTTAGTTATTATTTCTAGTTATATACTTGGTTTCACTTATGTGTTGGAATTTTTTAGGTCTTCTATATCGATATCATTTTATGGAAGTTTGTTCTTGTGTTCTAAATCTTATGTGACAGAATGATGATTTTACATGGTTTATTTAAAGGGGTTGTAAAGGTACATGTTTTTTCACCTTAATGCATTCTATGCATTAAGGTGAAAAAACATCCGAGCATTAGCGGCCCTCCTGAGCCCCCGTTTACTTACCTGACCCCTCGAAAGTCCCGCGCCGTGAACGCGCTGGCTTCTTGGCCGGGCTTCTGGCTCATTCATTGGTTGATTAAAAGCAGCACAGCCATTGGCTCGCGCTGCTTTCAATCACATCCACGTGGCGCGCCAGGGGGCGGGGCCGAGTGATACAGTTGGCGGCTATGGCCACCGGATGTATCACGGGAGCGCGCTCGCAAGAACTTTCCACCATGCGAGAGAGCTCGCATGCACAGTGGAGGTAAGTATAACATGTTTGTTATTTTACAAAAAAAAATAAGTTTTCCTTTAGTGTTCCTTTAATTTGGATTTCCAATTTTTATGGGTGAATTAATTTTACAGATAGCAAAGGTCTAATTTATTCCACAATTGACAACCTTGACAGAAAAGCCAAAATAGGAAGGTTTATTACTGTTCCACCACATTGATAATTTCTGATAACTGGTTATTTTTCTCACTGTTGAGCCCCTTTCAGAAATGCATTCCAATCAGGTCTGCCTGTCAGTTTTTTCAGGCGGTCCTAATCAGACGTTTCATTCGTCCCTATCAGACAGGTCTAAACAAACTTGTCTCCGTTTACACCCGCCCACCTCTGGGTCCGATCAGGGCCGCCAAAAAAAGGGGAGAGGAATCTATCTTCTTCCATTTAGGCGGGTTGGAGGTAGACGGATGTGTCATCCGCCCGCTCTGCTCCAACCAGCAGGGGATCAGCTCACAGATCCTCTGCTGATTGCAACAAAATCCATCCTGTGTGGACAGGGGATAAGTCTGAAGCCTCGTACACACGGGCCGGAATCCCGTCGAAAAAAAACCCTTGGTTTTCTCGACGGGATTCCTGGCAAGTTTGTTTTGCAAAGCCCTGTGTACGCATTCAAAAGAACCGCCGTCTTTTTGAATGGCAAGAACGCAGTGACGTCATCGACTACGACGAGCCGGCGCTCGTCACATTCAATGCCGTCGCCGCCATCTTGCTACACCCTACACTAACAAAACAAAAATCTCCTGCGCTCTCGGTGTATCCTCAAAACATAGGTGGCGTGGTTCTGTCTAGAGGCAAAGTCTATAGTCTTGCAGCCCTCCTCAGAACAATGGGTGTTCATATGGCTAGAAAAAGAAAGAAAACAGGAGGGCGCACCGACCTAGTGTATTACCACTTACAGGTTTATTAAAATGTAAATAAAAAGCAATAGTCCTACTCACAGACAAAGCTTAAATACAAGCTTATCGGACAAGATGGCTGGAAATCTTGGCATTCACCGACAGGACTTGACAACAGGGAGGGTCGGACGATACCCCAAAAACATCCAGATGGCTTACCTTTCAGGGGCGCACCCCTTTCATCAGAGCCTAAATGGTCCGTAAAAACAATGGTCTCTACATCCTACACTACCCTTGTATGCTCCTGCACATGCGTTGAAGTCTCATCGAGCATGCGCGGGTTTCCCATAACAGGTAAGCATACAGACGACTGGGTTTCTCGGCACGAAACACTCTGCCGAGAATCCAGACGAGAAAAATAGTGAGCAGGTTCTCTATTTTTCTCGTCAAGATTTCTGGCAGTTTTCCTGCCGAGAAACCATACACACGAACGGTTTTCTCGGCAAAAAGCTCTCCCCGCAGTTTTCTTGCCAAGAAAACCGGTCGTGTGTACGAGGCCTAACTTTTATTAAAAATATTCTCTCCCTCCTACCTATCCTGCCTTATCCGTATAAAAAATATCTGTGTACCCACCTATCATTAATTCACTTTGGTCACATGATTCAGCAGGTCTGGCTCCTCTCTGTCAATGAGCAGCTTCTGCAGGGGAGTGGAGTGGCTGGGCTATGAAAGCCTATGGGTGACATCACAGCTCCCAGAATTCCTAGCCGTTGGCAAGCACCTAATAAGCCAGAGCTGCAGGATCCCGTGACCGAACTGGAGCAGATTAGGTAACTACACAGATCTATTTTATACAGATCAGGATGGATAGATGGGAGGAGGGGGGAGAGAACATGTTTATGGATATTTAGACTAAAGCCTCGTACACATGATCGGATTTTCCGACGGGAATTGTGTGATGACAGCCTGTTGGCCGAAAATCCGACCGTTTGTACGCTCCATCAGACAATTGTTGTCAGATTTTCCGCGGACAAATGTTGGATGGCAGGTTTATAATTTTTTTGCGACCAACGGTCTGTTGTCAGATTTTCCGATCATGTGTACACAAGTCCGTCAGACAAAAGTCCAAGTACAAACACGCATGCTCGGAACCAATGCTCAGCAAACACAACAGCAGAAGGTGCCCAAAGAGTGACGCTCAAGAGCTGAAATTTCACGTAGTACGTCACTACATTCGTGTTTGTTGGCCGACAATTGTGTGCCGTTTGTATGCAAGACAAGTTCATGGCCAACGCCCTTCGGACAAAAGTCTGACGCTTTGTCTGCGGAAAATCCGATCGTGTGTACGAGGCTTTAGGCTTTTCTTCCACTTTAACCACTTGCCGACCGCTCTATAGCCGAATGACGGCTACAGCGTGGCCAGCGAGTTCTGGGAGGGCGTCATATGAAGTCCTTCTGTGATCCCGCCTGCTGCGGCACGTGGGCAGCACGCTCTGTCATCTTTGTGTCACTAAGACACAGCTGATCACAGATCAGATAAAGGGCCAATCACAGTGGCCTTTTACCACGTGATCAGCTGTGTCCAGTGACAGTTGATCATGATGTAAATGCAAGCCGGTTATCGGCATTCCTTTCCTCACGCTGACAGCATGAGGACAGGAGAGCCGATAACCGACTTGTGTAAAAGGGACATCTACACTGATAATCAGGGCACTGATTATCAGTGCAGTCCCAACAGTGCCCACCAGTGCTGCCAATCAGTGCTCACCAGCGTGTCCATATCAGTGTCACGTATTTGTGCTGCCTATCAGTGGCCATCAGTGCCACCTATCAGTGCCGCCTGCCTCATCAGTGCACATCAGTGAGTCTAGGTTCACACTTGTGCGATGACAGACATCGCATGTGATTCGCACCGCATTGCTGTGAAGATCACATGCGATGTCTGTGCGATGAAAATTCAGCCATACAAACTGTATGGCTGAAATCGCATCCCATTCGCACCAAAATGGTGCAATACCCTTTTTTTGCTCCACACTGGAATCGGATGGCATGGGTGTTCACACCCATGCCATCCGATTCCTGCACCGTTTGACAGTTTGCACTGCGATCTGCAAACTGCTCTGCCGTGTACTCCGTGACCGTGCCCGCAGGAGCGGCAAACTCGATTTTCGCCGGCGGCATGCGATCGTGACACGGAGAGGCAGAACGGGGAGATGCCTATGTAAACAAGACATTTCCCTGTTCTGCCTAGTGACAGGACAGTGATCTACTGCTCCCTGTCATCGGGAGCAGTGATCGCTGTCATTACAATAGTAGCCCATCCCCCCACAGTTAGAATCACTCCCTAGGACACACTTAACCCCTTGATCACCCCCTAGTGTTTAAACCCTTCACTGCCAGTGTCATTTACACAGTAATCAGTGCATTTTAATAGCACTGATCGCTGTATAAATAACAATGGTCCCAAAATAGTGTCAAAAGTGTCCGATGTGTCCGCCATAATGTCGCAGTCACGATAAAAATCGCAGATCGCCGACATTCCTAGTAAAAAAAAAAAAATATTAATAAAAATGCCATAAATCTGTCCCCTATTTTGTAGACGCTATAACTTTTGCGCAAATACATATAGGCCTAAACCAAGGAAAAAATTGTTTTTTTATATATTTTTTGGGGATATTTATTATAGCAAAAAGTAAAAAACATTGCTTGTTTTCAAAATTGTCGCTCTATTTGTGGGAAAAAAAGGACGTCAATTTTGTTTGGGTGCAACGTCGCACGACCGCGCAATTGTCAGTTAAAGCGACGCAGTGCCGTATCGCAAAAAGTGCTCTGGTCAGGAAGGGGGTGAATTCCGGGGCTGAAGTGGTTAAGATATACTTTATGGGGTCTGGGTAACCATGTTTACACCCACAATTCACACAACTTTCACTGAGACCCCATTCACACAGGGGCGACTCGTCAGGCGCCTCAGCCGCCTGACAAGTCGCGTCCCATTCTGTACAATGGAACCGCTCCGACTTAGAAAAAGGTTCCTGTACTACTTCAAGACGACTTCAGGGCGACTTCCATTGACTTCAATACAGAAGTCATTTTTGAAGTCACCTTTGAAGTGGTCTTCAGATCGCCCAGCACAGTCGCGGGACAAGTCGTGCCGCCCCTGTGTGAATGGGCTCTTAAGGTTCACACATTTTATAAAAGTTAACAAAAAAAATATGAATCTTGGCTGAACGCAGGTGAATCTTGGCCAAAAAATTGTGATAAATAGACCTCTAGGTGTACCCTTAACATATCCAACGATGATCTTGACTGTTTGGACACACTAGGACTTGTAGTAATTAAAACAGTATAAAACCTAAAATGTAATATGTTGTAGCTTAGCAGTCTGTAAATTTGGTAGCTGCATTATTTTTTTTCTTAGGCTTTATTTTCACTTGGTGATCCGGCCAGTAACACACTTCCTGTCTCCTGACTCCACTGGATTAGCAACAGAGACCCCTTTGGCCAGCAGCAGTGACGATCTGGGTAGTGTTAGATGCACTAGCAGATTTAGATCGACTAAATCAAAATTAAAACCGGCTAACACTTTTTAAGCAGCTACAGCAACAGTCTTTTTCCTTTTGGGATAGAGGTTTTACCATACCTCCCAACATTTTGAGATGGAAACGAGGGACACCTATTAGCAAAGGTATTTAGGCATAGGACACACCGCCTGCACACGCCCCTTTAACAACTTGCCTACCGGGCACGAAAACCCCCTTCCTGCCCAAGCCATTTTTCAGCTTTCAGTGCTGTCACAATTTGAATGACAATTGCGCGGTCGTGCGATGTGGCTCCCAAACAAAATTTGCGTCCTTTTTTTCCCACAAATTGAGCTCTCTTCTGTTGGTATTTGATCACCTCTGCGGTTTTTATTTTTTGCACTATAAAAAAAAGAAGAGCGTCTAGTTTGAAAAAAAACACAATATTTTTTACTTTTTGCTATAATAAATATCCATTTAAAAAAAAAAAAAAAAGATTAAAATTTTCCTCAGTTTAGGTCGATATATATTCTTCTACATATTTTTGGTAAAAAAAAATCGCAATAAGCGTATATTGATTGGTTTATAAAGTTATAGCAGATACAAAATAGGGGATAGATTTATAGCATTTTTTTTTACTAGTAATGGCGGCAATCTGCGATTTTTATCGTGACTGCGATATTGCGGTGGACACATCGGACACTTTTGACACATTTTTGGGACCATTCACATTTATACAGCGATCCCTGCTATAAAAATGCATTGATTACTGTAAAAATGTGACTGGCAGGGAAGGGGTTAACACTAGGGGGCGAGAAAGGGGTTAAATGTGTTTCCTAGATGTGTTCTAACTGTGGGGGGAGGGGACTGACTGGGGGAGGTGACCAATGGTTGTCCCTATGTACAAGAGACACACCATCGGTCTCCTCTTCCTGACAGGACGTGGATCTGTGTGTTTACACACACAGATCCACGGTCCTGCTCGGTTACTGAGCAATCACGGGTGCCCGGCGGCCATCGCGGCCACCGGGCACGCGCATCTGGTCCCCAGCGACACGGAGTGTGCGCGCGCGCCCCCTAGCTGCTTTTAAAGCCGCAACGTCATATGACGTCCGGTCAGAACAAGAGAGTCTTCCGCCCGCCGTCATTTGACGGTGGGCGGTAGACAAGTGGTTAAAGAAGAATTTTGCAAAAATATATGATTGGTTAAACCCACAGGTGCTTTTTTTTACCACTACTATTCTTTTATATTGGCTTCTGGAATTTACAAATGCAACAATTTAGAATATGGATGAAAGGTTTAGCTCTGTAAAATGTTTTTTAATAGATAATTAGTGCATTTTATCTACAACCATATACAGTGGAACCTCGGATTACGAGCATAATCCGTTCCAGGAGAATGCTCGTAATCCAAAGTACTTGCATATCAAAGCGAGTTTCCCCATTGAAGTCAATGGAAATGAAAATAATTAGTTACGCATTGACTTCAATGGCATGCAATACCGAATGCGGCCAGAGCCGGGGAGCCTCGAAAACGGCCGAAAAGGCCCAAAGGACACTTCAGCTGACCTCGGCAAACCTCTGAAAGACTTTGTTCCCGAGATTTTCCGAGATCAGCCGTGCTGTCCTTGGGCCTTTCCGTGCATTTCCGAACGGCGTTGATCGCTGTGATCGGCGACGTTCGGCTCTGCTCGGCTCCGGTACCCCCCACCTCAGGCCAAATGCAGTACTGCACACCGGTTTGGCCTGAATCATGCTCGTTTTGCGAGACAACACTCGCAAACCGAGTTATGATTTTTAAAAATACAGTGCTTGTATTGCGCACGCTCGTTAACCGCGTTACTCGCAATCCGAGGTTCCACTGTATATCAGACCAAAATGAGGGACAAATTAGCAGGAAAGAGGGACAGAGGGACATTGCTCTAAATGAGGGACAGTCCCTCCAAATCAGGGAAAGTTGGGAGGTATGGTTTTACACAAAAGAATAAAAGCTGACCATTGTAAGAACCCCTGTTAGTATTAAAGTGGTTGTAAACCCTGTACAACCACTTTTACCTACAGGTAAGCCTAGATTAAGGCTTACCTGTAGGTGCTGGAAATATCTCCTAAACCTCTACGGTTTAGGAGATATTTACAATAGAGATGTGCGCCGATGTCTACGGCGCATGCGCCGTAGACAACGGCGCAGGCGCACTTTAGAAATGTCGATCGTGAAGTTTCTAAAGGAGGTCATACCGTGACTGGTGGCTCCCGTGCGCAAGCGCAACGCCACTAGGGTGACCACATTTCCAAACTACCATGCAGGGACACCTTTCCTTCCCAAAAATCAGCTTGTGCTGTAACGAATCACAGCACAGGGATTGGACACAAGAGGCGGGATTTATGATTTCTCCAATTACAAGCAGGGGGCGGGGATTGTGCTTCTCCAGGCATTCCCGGCCAGGACAAGTACTGTCAATGAGTAAAGTGGGGATGTGGCGGCCTTTTTTGGGGGCATCAGATTGGCCCCGAGGGGTGGCTGTGTCAGTTTCATTCCGGGACACTGTATTTTCCTGGAATGATTGTTCCCGGGACATACCTGCAAAATGTGGGACTGTCTCGGGCAATCCGGGACACGTGGTCACCCTAAACGTCATGTGACTCTGGCCAGTCACAGAGCCGGAGTTTGCGACCCCCAAAGGAAGAGGCGTGAAGATGGACGCTCGCTGCTAGTGGGGACAGCGTTGACATTGCGGGCTTCGGTTTTAGGTAAGTGACACATAATGGGCTACTATACGATGCATAGTAGCCCATTATGCTTTACCTTTGCAGGGAAATAAAGAGGGAGTAAAACCCATCAGGGTTTACTTTCTCTTTAACTGGTTTGTCTCAATGCTCTTGACACTTTTGCAAGGCAGCTTGGACTATAACAGGAAGTTGAAAAATTACAGACTTACTGGCAGGATCAACAGGTAAAAAAAAAAGTGAACTAGCCTAAAAAAAGAAACAAAAATAATGCAACCACCACATCTAATGCCGCGTACACACGACCGTTTTTAATGTCATTGAAAAAAAACTAAGTTTTTCTCGACATGATGCTAGAACAAAGCGCGGTGACGTACGAAATGTACGACGGCACTATAAAGGGGAAGTTCCATTCGGATGGTGCCACCCTTTGGGCTGCTTTTGCTGATCCTTGTGTTTAGTAAAGTTTGGTGAGAGACGATTCGCGCTTTTCAGCCTCGTGCTCTTCAGTCCGTTACAGCGTGACGAATGTGCTATCTCCATTACGAACGTTAGTTTTACCAGAACGAGCGCTCCTGTCTCATCATTTGCTTCTGAGCATGCACATTTTTTTCACGTCGTTAAAGTCTACACATGGCCGTTTTTCATGACGAGAAAAACGACGATGTGAAAAACGACCCTGAAAAATTAGAGCATGTTCCAAATTTTTTATGCCCATTTTTCACGTCGTGAAAAATGCTCTGAAGCTCACACACAATCGTTTTTAATGACCATTTTAAAAAATTGCATTTTTCTCGTCATGAAAAACGGTCGTGTGTATGCGGCATTAGAATTGGTAGGCTGTTTTTGTATTTAATACCACTTGAAACTGTAGGGTTTATCATGTCCTGTATCACACTATATAAATAAAAACAACAATGTGTTCTGTTTGTTGTAAAAGTATTTTTTTATTTTACTAGAATTGCAAAAAACTTTTAAATTGCATTTTGTATGCAGTATGCATTTGGTTTATGCAAGGTTGAGGTCTACAAACTACATATTAAAGGTGTAAATAAAATGAATGAAAACTGTTTCCCATTAAAAAAATAATAATCTAGCAATGTACAAATTAGGGATATACTGTAGAAAGCCTTTATTTTTTTCATCTGGCTTGTTTCCAACCTAAACATCCTTGGAAGACTATGTTAGTCCAGAAGCCTGGAGGAAATAACCCTTGTCAATGCAACCATTAATAAAAATCCGACCATAGCAAACAGGCCAAATGGGTTAAAAAGCTTACATTTCAAATCCAGGTTCATCTACAGTTTTTCCTAAACAGAAAGGGCGTCTTTTAATTAAAATGTCTGCTTTTCTACAAGGAGAAGAAAAAAAGTGGAATTAAGAAACAACTTCTGCAAAGCAATCATATAGTAGAGTTGTGTAGGGAATCTGCTGCGTCCAATAAGGGATTGCAGTGCTCTCCCCCCCTTTTTCCTGGCAGAGATTCAGTTCTTCAAGGGGAAAAAAAAAAAAAAAAAACTTGCGGTATCTTGCTTCTAGCCTGAAGCTTTAAGACTGTGTAGAATTCTTTCCTCTCTCGTTCTCTATGCTTCCTCTGCCACTTAATCTGTTTCTGAAGAAGGAGTTGTTTTTATGGTCATGGGGGCCTTACGTTGCATGCTGTGGCTGTTCACCTTAAATTTCTACCTGGTGTGTGCCTATGAAGGTAGGGTTACCTGGATATATTTCTTATTCAATCAAATGCATTGTGTTAGGGGAGGTTTACGAAGAAGAATTCTATTGAAAAGTTTCTCCAACTGCCCAGGACACTTCACTTCTTCCGAAGGTTTTGTTGGTGAACTTTAATGCCTTGTACACACGATAGGACTTTTTCCATCGGAAATTCCTACCGTGTGTGTGCCCCATCGGAGAAATTCCGATGAATTCCATTGGAGTTTAAATATAGAACATGTTCTATTTTTCTCCGATGGAATTCCGTCTGAAATCCGTTGTCAGTTTGGTCGGACAAAGGTCCAATCGTGTGTACACGGCATTAGACTTCTGCTGCTTTTTTGAAATTTGATTTCATTTGAATTTACTTAAAGAGTTTTGCTATAGTTGTGAGTATTTTGATGTGTGATTGTTATAAGTTTTGCTTATGTGGTTAGCTCAATCCTTGAGCACACTGCTTTCTCATTTAAGTTTTACTAACAGTTTACTTTAGAGTAGGTTTACTTTGTAGTCTGTCAGTTTACTTTGTGAGGGAATGTCATGGTGAGGCATGTTTTAGGTAGCACTTACTTCACAGTCGTTTGTGGATATCTGGCAACGTAACACTGTGCTGTCAGTTACTGCTATAGAACTACATGTCTCGGCTGGTCCCGTCGGACATAGAGAGGTAAACATACAGGGATATGCACTTTAATAACACTTAAAAGGATAGAGGTATATTTGTGTGTGAAAAAGTAAAAATGATTAAAAAATAAATATATTTGTAACACAATATTGCTCTTCATAGGTTTTTGCTATCTCTTGGCCTCTTAAATGGCTTGTACTATTTGTAAAGCAGTACAGAGAGCTATAACGGTTTCCAAAGAGCTGCAACTCATGGCTACCAATATAAAAATCATCTCTAATGTGCACTTATTGCCTTAACATGTGGTTGTTAAAAGTTACTTTTTGCTCCTTATTGATCTTTGAACTGTTTAACAGAATAAGCTTTATTTTAACAGAGGTGCTATTACATTTCCAGAGCTGATAATGCCGCTCAGCTTCCATGGGCATTGCTTAATACAAATACTCTGTAGAACTATCTGTCCATCCATCCATCCACATAATTTCTAAAAGGTCTGATAATACCACCCAGCTTATGATATAGTTACTTAACTTACTTCCATGGGCATTTCTTAATACAGATACTCTGTGGCTCTATCTGTCTTTCCATTCATCCATTCATCCACATAATTTCTAAAAGGTCTGATAATACCACCCAACTTCTGATAAAGTTACTTAACTTAGTTCCATGGGCATTTCTTAATACAGATACTCTGTGGCTCTGTTAGTCCATCCATCCATCCATCCATCTATACAATATCCAAAAGATCTGATAATACAAATTAGCTTCTGATAAAGTTACTCATCGTCCATGGGCATTTTTTTAATACAAATACTCTGTGGATCTATCTGTTTTTCCATTCATCCACATCATTTCTAAAAGGTCTGATAATGCCACCCAGCTTCTGATAAAGTTACTTACGGTAACTTAATTCCATGGGCATTTCTTGATACAGATACTCTGTAGAACTATCTGTCCATCCATCCATCTATACATCCACATAATTTCTAAAAGGTCTGATAATGCCACCCAGCTTCTGATAAAATTACTTAACTTAGTTCCGTGGGCATTTCTTAGTACAAATACTCTGTGGCTCTATTTGTCAGTCCATCCATCTATACAATATCCAAAAGATCTGATAATGCAACTTAGCTTCTGATAAAGTTACTCAATGTCCATGGGCATTTTTTTAATACAAATACTCTGTGGATCTATCTGTCTTTCCATTCATCCATTCATCCACATCATTTCTAAAAGGTCTGATAATACCACCCAGCTTCTGATAAAGTTACTTTTACTTACTTTCATGGGCATTTCTTAATACAGATACTCTGTAGAACTATCTGTCCATCCATCCATCTATACATCCACATAATTTCTATAAGGTCTGATAATACCACCCTGTTCTGATAAAGTTACTTAACTTAGTTCCATGGGCATTTCTTAGTACAAATACTCTGTGGCTCTGTCAGTCCATCCATCTATATAATATCCAAAAGATCTGATAATACAAATTAGATTCTGATAAAGTTACTCAATGTCCATGGGCATTTTTTTAATACAAATGCTCTATGGATCTATCTGTCCTTCCATTCATCCATTCATCCACATCATTTCCAAAAGATCTGATAATGCCTCTCAACTTTCATGAACATTTCTTAATACAAATACTCTGTTGATCTCTCTTTTCATCCATTCATCCATTCACCAGTCCATCCATCCACACAATTTCCAAAAGATCTGATAATGCCACTCAACTTCTTGTAATGTTACTCAACTTCCATGGCTATTTCTTAATACAAATACTCTGTTGATCTCTCTGTCCCTCCATTCATCAGTCCATCCATCCACACAATTTCCAAAAGATCTGATAACGCCACTCAACTTCTCATAATGTTACTCAACTTCAATGGCTATTGGGACCGCAGGCCACACTTTGCCCAATACCTAATTTCCCCGGATACAACCTTATTAACCTTTAATAAAACACACATACACCATAAGTTTTGGCAAAAATTGGCTGCGGTAATTTATTGGTTTTAAAATATATATTCAAAATAATAATTCAACATTCAGAATAAAACAAATATTCAGCAAAACCTTTGCCCAGTTTTCAGAACTCGGGCTAATCAACCTTTTTTAAACCAGAAAAACATGTCCCCCCCCGGATTCCGGGGTGACCCGACCACATAAATATACCGCAACAGGGAGGGAGGGAGGGAGCTTCTTCACGTGTAGGTCAGCTGCTGCTAAAAGAGGAAGTAGAGACCCTCAGCAGCCCCTTTTATCATCTCCTCAGGGATACTGGAAACTTCCATGGTTTCCTATTGGATCATCTGAAACTGAATGCACATCTTAAAGAGACAGTACACCATTAGCTCAAAACATACAGTAACATATATCCTTAACCCTTTCCTATGCTATTACCAGGCTGGGTGGCCGCCGTCCCAAGAAAGTGGGCTACAATGGTGCGCCCCCTTTTTACATGGGACCGCAGGCCACACTTTGCCCAATACCTAATTTCCCCGGATACAACCTTATTAACCTTTAATAAAACACACATACACCATAAGTTTTGGCAAAAATTGGCCGCGGTAATTTATTGGTTTTAAAATATATATTCAAAATAATAATTCAACATTCAGAATAAAACAAATATTCAGCAAAACCTTTGCCCAGTTTTCAGAACTCGGGCTAATCAACCTTTTTTAAACCAGAAAAACATGTCTCCACCAGCCGGACTAGTGAAACTAGACCGGCCTACCCCAAATACGCGGCCCTTTCGATACTGTTCTGCAAACCGAGATTAAAAATATCGGCACCTACATCCGAAAGGTGGACCCCGTCCTGCCTAAACAAACCCGGGATGCCCCCCTCGAGATCCACGTGCCGATAAGCAAAACCTCCCAACAGTGGCATGTATTTAGCCATCGCCCGATTGACCCTCTTCCTCATCCTCTCCAGTACCCGGTGAAACGGGGAAGACAGCCAAGCGAAACGGGGAACAATTTCCGAAAAGACAATGATTGTACCCGGAGAAGACAGATGGAACCTATATAGGTCCCGTTTTATCATGAATAACAGGTCCAGAGTACGAACTGAACCCAAATCATTACCCCCTAAATGAACTATTAGGATTGAAGGCGGGGGCCAAAACTGATGCAATTGAGATAAATGAAAAAATAAATGCTGCCACTTCAGACCTCTTATACCTTTCCAATACAGAGCGAATGATTCTGGCTGTAAAGATAGGCTGACAGAGTACTTGCGTTGAGCCGCCCGCTTCCGTGCCCAGTGTATATATGAGTGGCCCAGAATCCAAACGCAATGCTGAAAACCTAGGAAAAATAAAGTGACAGGTTAGGCCTAACATAACGCTTAAAACAATTGGACCTCCACCTCCCCAAACCCATAATGGCTTCGGCCGACAAACCCCTAACTGCAGCGTCAGATGCCGCCCCTATTCTAAAGGAGTGGGAGGAAAACTTAAAATCATGTAAACCCAATTGGTCCAGACAACGTTTAAAAACGTATGAACACTGATACTTAGTTAAGGGTGACCGATCCATATGAGCAAAAAAATGCCTCGATCCCACCGGACGCGCCATGAGGAAACCGGTCACCAGTGCCACTGGGCACACTGAAGCATCATCCTCCGCCTGGAACATTACCCACTCCCCACGTCCCAGTTGATCGGTTTTCGAGCGCCTTAAAAAAAGGCGTAACAAACCATGTTCAACTAGCACATGCTCTGACAGCATACCAGAAGAGCTCTTCTTGGACCCAGGAAGCAGGTCAGAAATCCTGAAGGCTCCGAAATAAAACAACACAAAAGCCAGCCGGAATAGTAACGCTTCGTATTCTGTAAAACAAACCCCAAGCGTGGCTTCACAAAGGCGCTTGAGAAGCGGCAGACCGATAGGCTGCCTGCCATCCGGGCATAAGTTGCCCTCCGGTAGCCTTTCAGGGCCTGTTTAACTGTAAAAAAATTTGAGCAGGGCGGGAGACCCCTCACCCTGAAGAAAAAGGAGACTCCTGCTAAGGTTTTCACCAAAAACCCATAAGAAGGCCGTCCCTCCATCAAAAAGGCCAGGAAGGCCAGCACCGCCTCCTCTTCGGGAGCCTCCCAAGCAAAACCAGATATCCCGGCAAACAGAATCCACTTCCTCCACGCGGCGGAGTAATCTGCCCAGGTACGGGGAGCAACTGAAGATTTAATGGCTTCACCCACCCGCGTTAAATCAGCTCCCAAAGATATGCCGGGCACCGTGTTCCCTCTGCGTCCGCTCCCGGAAGCAATTGCCGAAAACGCTGCATCTGGAAACGGGAAAGAGAGTCAGCTATTATATTCAAGACTCCGGGTGTGTACTTAGCCTTAATCCAGATATTAAATTTTAGACACAAGAAAACGAGGTGACGCAGAATCTTGATCACCAAAGGAGAGCTATCAGACAGACAATTGATCGCAAAAAGCACCCCTTTATTGTCAGTTTCTACTAGAATCCGTCGATTGGCAAAGGATTCTCCCCAGAGCGCCACTGCTACTAAAACCGGGAAAAGCTCCAACAATACTATATTCCTAGTGGCCTTCTGTCGAACCCAGGCCTCTGGCCAAACCCCGCAACTCCAGTGCGATCCCCAGATTGCTGCGAAACCTTTGGAGCCAGCCGCGTCTGTGAACAACCTGAAATCAGGGGCAAAAATAAAATCAGACTGGAAAAAGGAACGCCCGTTAAAAGAATCCAGAAACTCTGCCCAAACCACTAAGTCATCCTTTAGTGATGCCGTCAAACGGACATGGGCGAACGGAGATTTCAAACCTGAGGTTGCTAAATACAGGCGCCTAGAGAAAATCCTTCCCACCGGCATGATTTTACAGGCAAAAGCCAAGAGGCCCAACAAGGACTGCATCTCCTTCAACATAACCTTGCGTCTCCTCAAAAAAACCGCAATAAGACTCTGCATCTTGTCAATTTTTTCCTGGGGCAAGCGGAACTCCTGAGCCTCCGTATCAATCAAAATACCAAGAAACTCCATGGAAGTTGCCGGATGACACGTCTTCTCGACTGCCAGCGGAACACCAAAATGCCCTGCCACCACGCTAAACAAACGCAGTAGCCGGGAACAAAGATCAGAGTTCGCTGGACCTATAAACAAAAAATCATCCAAGTAATGTGCTATCGAATCCTGACCGGACTCAAAACACATAACCCAATGAATAAACGTGGAAAAGGTTTCAAAGTAGTTACAGGACAACGAACACCCCATAGGAAGACATTTGTCAAAAAAATAAAAACCCTCAAAATAAAATCCCAAGGAACTGAAAGCTGCCGGGGAGATCGGCAAAAGCCTGAAGGCCGACTTCACATCCGCTTTGGCCAGTAAAGCTCCCCGGCCGCAGGTTTTTATTTTCACAATCGCTTCCTCAAAAGACGCATAAGCCACAGAACACATAGACTCGGCAATTTCGTCATTTAACGATCCACCTTTAGGAAATGAAAGATGCTGTATTAGACGGAACGAGTTAGGCTCGCGCTTAGGTACTACCCCGAGCGGAGAAATGCGGAAATCCCTAAACGGAGGAGATTGGAATGGACCTGCCATGCGACCCTCTGCAATTTCTTTGGAAACTTTTTCCCTTACCACCTCTGGAAACCGGTCAACTGACTTAAGGTTGGCCACGATATTACACCCTGAACCTGAAAACGGTGGCAACGGAAAACCCACAGAAAATCCTTCAATTAGTAAATGTGCTTTCTCCCTGCTTGGGTAAAGATCCAGCCAAGGGCGCATGTTTTCCAGCCTCACTGGCGTGCAGGCTCTTAGGAAAAATATCACGCTGAGGCGGAGCAGAACCAGCTGTTTTCTTAAAACAGCACAGCACAGGATGGGGGCCCGCACAAAAAGAGCACTCATGCCTGTATTTGCAAGAGGTGTTGAAAAGACACTGACTTTCATTAAACGAAAAACAACAACCCCTGCGATACACAGAATTGACCGTGCTAACAGGGGCTTGACGCGTAGTAGGCGCTCTCTGTGGCGTAATCAGATTAAGCCATAGGCCCACGTCTTTCATCCCCCATTGCAAGGATTAGTGATGAGCCGAACACCCCCGGGTTCGGTTCGCACCAGAACCCGCGAACGGACCGAAAGTTCGAACGAACATTAGAACCCTATTAAATACAATGGATGCGAACGTTCGAATTCTAAAGTGCTAATTATAACAACTATTATGCATGTTATTGTCCTAAAAAGGGTTTGGGAACCCGGGTTCTGCACCAGGGGACATGTATCAATGCAAAAAGAAGTTTTAAAAACGGTCGTTTTTCGGGAGCAGTCATTTTAATGATGCATAAAGTGAAAAAAAAAAAGTCAAATATTCCTTTAAATATCGTACCTGGGGGGTGTCTAAAGTATGCCTGTGAAGTGCCACGTGTTTCCCGTGTTTAGAACTGTCCCTGCACAAAATGACACTTCTAAAGGAAAAAAAAGCCATTTAAAACTGCTTGCGGCTTTAATGTAATGTCTGGTCCCGGTAATATGGATGAAATTCTTTAAGAAAAATGGCATAGCTACCCCATGACCCCCCCCCCCACCCCAGCCCATTACCAGCCCCTTTGGGTCTTGTATGGATATTAAGGGGAACCCCGCACATAAAATAAAAAAGGCCCTATATACTCTGAACAGCCCTATACAGGCGGTGCATACAAGACAGGGACTGTAGGTTTGTTCTTATGTAGAATCTGTTTGTAATTTTGAACAGGTACATTGTTGAAGTGTAGCTCCAGACCAAAAATCTATTTTTAAACTTTTTGGAAAACATAGGTAAGGGTTATCACCCCTGTAACATTTGTTTTGCTGTCTGTGCCCCTGTTCAGAACATTTCACCTCACTTTCCGTCCCAATGACAACTGTTTTTGAAATGTGGTGTTTTTCTTGAAACAAGGATTGCTGATAAAGCATCAGTACAGAGGAGACACCTTTCTCCCATATTTATTCTTACAGGAGAGAATTTTCCTTCCTAGTGGTAGATTTCCTCTCACTTCCTGTTGTCTTCTTGCGTTTGCAAGTAGGAGTCGTTTGTAAGTTGGATGTTTGAAAGTAGGGACCTGCCGTATATACTCTGCAGAAATAGGCCCCTTAGTTGTTGGTGTTGGCACAACACTGTAAGCACTCACAGTTACTCTTGGTTGGTGCTGGAACGCCCTGCAGTCAACTATTATATCAGGAATTTTAATTACATATAATTGTTGAACAGTGGTAGTAAAAATTGGGCCTTTGATGGTGGTGCTGGTGCCACAACACTGTAAGCCCTGACAGTTACTCTTGGTGGGTGCAGCAATGGGCCCTGCTGTGAATTATTAGATCAAGAATTGTAATTACATGCCCCTGTTGAACAGGGGCTGAAAAATTGGGCCTTAGGCACTGGTGGCACAACACTGCAACCCCTCACAGATACTGTACTTGGAGCACAGCAATGAGCCCTGTTGCAAAGTATTGCTTCAAAAATTGTAATGACACGCCCCTGTTAAACAGGGGCTGAAAAATTGGGCCTTAGGCACTGGTGGCACAACACTGCAACTCCTCACAGATACTGTACTTGGAGCACAGCAATGAGCCCTGTTGCAAAGTATTGCTTCAAAAATTGTAATGACACGCCCCTGTTAAACAGGGGCTGAAAAATTGGGCCTTAGGCACTGGTGGCACAACACTGCAACTCCTCACAGATACTGTACTTGGAGCACAGCAATGAGCCCTGTTGCAAAGTATTGCTTCAAAAATTGTAATTACACGCCCCTGTTAAACAGGGGCTGAAAAATTGGGCGTTAGGCACTGGTGGCGGCACCCATAAACAAAAATGATCTTACAAGCTATCATCATCAATCGTATCATTGAGGACTCGGAGGAGGAGGATAGCCAGTCAACATAACAGCACAGGCACTCAGCATCAGCATCAGTCTTGAAGGGATGTGACATGTTAAAATCAATTAGTCTGTTATATCAGCATCAGGTGTGTGGTAGCTGGTGGTGATCCAAGACTGGTTCATCTTGATGAAAGTCAGTCGATCAACCGAGTCGGTGGACAGGCGCACCCTGTGATCCGTGACAAATCCTCCAGCAGCACTGAATGTGCGTTCCGAAAGAACGCTGGATGCAGGACAGGCCAGTAGCTCAATTGCATACTGTGCAAGCTCTGGCCAGTGATCCATCCTCAAGACCCAGTAAGCCAGAGGATTTTCGGTGGGGAAGGTGTCCAAGTCTGACCTTGCCCCTAGATATTCCTGCACCATGTTTATCAGACGCTGGCGATGGTTGCTGGAACCGATCATACTTTGGGGCTGCGGACTAAAGAATTGTCTGAACGCATCGGTCAGACGGCCACCTTCCCCACCGCTCCTTCTTTGACTGGCCGAAGCCTCAGCAACTCGTTGTCCAGGACCAGGAGTTTGCAACCTCCCAGTCTCTGGGAACGCGTTGCACAGACCTTTCTGCAAGGCCTCCCGGAGTTGTCTCATCCTCTGCTCCCTCTGCGACGGTAACATAAGGTCCGCAACCTTACCCTTGTACCGTGGATCAAGGAGAGTGGCCAGCCAGTAATGGTCCCTCTCCTTGATCCGAAGAATACGAGGATCCTTCCGCAGACTTTGCAGGATCAGGGAGGCCATGCAGCGTAGGTTTGCTGAGGCATTCGCTCCGGAGTCCTCTGGGTCACTAAGGACGACATGATCCGCAGCCACCTCCTCCCAGCCACGTACAAGTCCACTGGTTTCTTGGGACTGTAAATCATCCCTAAAAGACTGCTGCTGATGATGCTGAGTGCCAGCCTCCACCTCCATGCTGACACAATCCTCCTCCTCCTCCTCCTCCTCCTCCTCCTCCTCTTCCTGTGCGATGGGTGGGACAGAAGGAACACTGTCTGGGTAAAGGGGGCCTTGAGAGGCAAGGAAGTCCTCCTCTTCCTGCCTCTGTTCTGCCTCAAGTGCCCTGTCCATTATTCCACGCAGCGTGTGCTCCAACAGGTGGACAAGAGGTACAGTGTCACTGATGCATGCACTGTCACTGCTCACCATCCTCGTGGCCTCCTCAAATGGTGCCAGGACAGTGCATGCATCCCTGATCATGCCCCACTGGCGTGGAGAAAAAAAACCAAGCTCCCCTGACCCTGTCCTGGTGCCGTAGTCGCACAGGTACTCATTGATGGCCCTCTGCTGCGTGTGCAGCCGCTGCAGCATGGCCAACGTTGAGTTCCACCTGGTGGGCATGTCACATATAAGGCGGTTCTTGGGCAGGTTCAACTCCTTTTGCAGCTCAGCCAGGCGAGCACTGGCATTATAAGATCTGCGGAAATGCACACAGACTTTCCTGGCCTGCCTCAGGACATCCTGTAAGCCCGGGTACCTGCCCAAGAAGCGCTGCACCACCAGGTTAAGGACGTGAGCCACACAGGGCACATGGGTCAGTTGTCCCTGTCGGAGGGCGGAGAGGAGGTTGGTGCCATTGTCGCAAACCACCATTCCTGGCTTAAGCTGGCGTGGCGTCAACCACCTCTCGGCCTGGCCCTGCAGAGCAGACAGGACCTCTGCCCCAGTGTGGCTTCTGTCCCCCAAACACACCAGCGCAAGCACGGCATGGCATCTTTTTGCCTGCGTACTTGCGTAGCCCCGTGAACGGCTACGGAGCACCGCTGGTTCATAGGACAAACCACAGGAAGAGGCCATGGAGGAAGAAGAAGAGGAGGGGGTGGAGGAGAGAGGTGTGTCACAACCAGTAGTAGCATTTTGGAGGCGTGGCGGTGGGACAACCTCCAACACTACTGCACCTTGTCCTGAATCCTTCCCAGCTGCCAAAAGAGTGACCCAATGGGCCGTGAAAGAAAGGTAACGTCCCTGTCCATGCCTGCTGGACCATGAGTCAGCGGTAATATGCACCTTACCGCTGACCGCCCTGTCCAGCGAGGCCAAGACATTGCCTTCCACATGCCGGTAGAGAGCCGGAATAGCCTTCCGTGAGAAAAAGTGGCGTTTGGGAACCTGCCACTGAGGAACCGCACATTGCACAAACTCACGGAAGGGGGCCGAGTCTACCAACTGAAAAGGCAGCAGTTGAAGCGCTAGCAATTTAGCCAAGCTAGCATTCAACCGCTGGGCATGTGGATGGCTGGGAGTGAACTTCTTTCGACGGTCCAGCAGCTGGGGCAGGGAAATTTGCCTGCTAGAATCGGACGTTGGTGTACTGCTAGCAGAGTGGGCGCAAGTACTTGGCTGTGACACACCTAATTCTACACCTTCATTCCTCTCAGTGCATGTTTCAGAGAGGACTGAAGTTATAGTGGGGTTGGAGATCCCAGCTGATGCGGTGCAAGGAGAGGTCCGCTTTGTTCTTTGGTGTGGGTCTTTGAGGTAGGCTTGCCAACGAGCTGCATGGCAGGTCAACATATGTCTGGTCAGGCATGTGGTACCCAAGCGGCTGATGTTTTGGCCACGCGATATACGCTTGAGACATATGTTGCAAACAGCAGCTGTGCGATCTGATGCACTAGCCTCAAAAAAGGCCCACACCAAAGAACTTTTTGAATGACGGGCAGAGGCAGCGCCCTGCACAGGCGGAGCTCTGCGGTGTGATTCCGTCGGTGTACTGCCCTTACGCTGGCCACCAAAGGGCATCCTGCCTCGTTGGAGATGTGCCTCCTCCTCATCCTCCACCTCCTCCTCTCTCCTATTAGGCACCCACGTGGAGTCAGTGACCTCATCATCCCCTCCCTCCTCATCACTGGAGCCAATCTGGCAGTATGCTGCAGCTGCTGGAACATGACTGCCAGATTGGTGTCCTTCTTGAGCATCCCCTCTGTCTGCTCTCACGCTACTGCCTTCCTCTAGCTGGGTTTCATCATCAGACCCTTCGAAACGCTGGGCATCCTCCTGGAGCATGTACCCAACACTGTGCTGAAACAGTTCGGGGGACTCCTCAGGAGGAGGACATGGTGGGTCTAGGGAAGGAGTGACTGATGATTTGTCTGACATTGATACCAGGGAAGACGACGCTTTGGCAGCTGCTTTTCCAGTACCCTGAGCCTGGGTGAGAGAGGACGAGGAGGAGGAGGAGGGCTTGGTCATCCACTCTACCAAGTCTTCGGCATGATGTGGCTCAACATGTCCAGCTGCCGAAAAGAAGGACAAGCGTGTCCCATGGCCATGTGCTGATGACAATGCACCGCGTCCACGACCAGCACTGTTGCCCCCAGACACAGAGCCTGCTTGCCCTCTTTTATTGCCTCCTGACTGTCTGCCTCTCCTTGTTTGCCTTCCAGACATTCTAATAGATGGCCTGCAGGGAGATGGGAAAAAAGCAATAAGGGCTACCTTCAGGTGTCCTTCTCTGTCCCTTGAAACAAGGACTTTCACAGTGAAAGAAACTGACACTCTCCCTACCTACAGTTTTCTGTCCCTAGAAAAAATATTTTTTTTAAGCACAATATAGCACAAGAACAATTCACTCACTGTCCTTCCAGGTCCCTGGAAACAAGGACTTGCAGAGTGAAAGAAACTGACACTGTCCCTACCTACAGTTTTCTGTCCCTAGAATAAATGTTTTTTTTAAGCACACTATAGCACAAGGACAATTCACTCACTGTCCTTACAGGTCCCTGGAAACAAGGACTTGCAGAGTGAAAGAAAAAAAACACTCTCCCTACCTACAGTTTTCTGTCCCTAGAAAAAATGTTTTTTTTAATCACAATATAGCACAAGGACAATTCACTCACTGTCCTTACAGGTCCCTGGAAACAAGGACTTGCAGAGTGAAAGAAAAAAAACACTCTCCCTACCTACAGTTTTCTGTCCCTAGAAAAAATGTTTTTTTTAATCACAATATAGCACAAGGACAATTCACTCACTGTCCTTCCAGGTCCCTGGAAACAAGGACTTGCAGAGTGAAATAAACTGACACTCTCCCTACCTACAGTTTTCTGTCCCTAGAATAAATGTTTTTTTTAAGCACAATATAGCACAAGGACAATTCACTCACTGTCCTTCCAGGTCCCTGGAAACAAGGACTTGCAGAGTGAAATAAACTGACACTCTCCCTACCTACAGTTTTCTGTCCCTAGAATAAATGTTTTTTTTAAGCACAATATAGCACAAGGAGAATTCACTCACTGTCCTTACAGGTCCCTGGAAACAAGGACTTGCAGAGTGAAAGAAAAAAAACACTCTCCCTACCTACAGTTTTCTGTCCCTAGAAAAAATGTTTTTTTTAATCACAATATAGCACAAGGACAATTCACTCACTGTCCTTCCAGGTCCCTGGAAACAAGGACTTGCAGAGTGAAATAAACTGACACTCTCCCTACCTACAGTTTTCTGTCCCTAGAATAAATGTTTTTTTTAAGCACAATATAGCACAAGGACAATTCACTCACTGTCCTTACAGGTCCCTGGAAACAAGGACTTGCAGAGTGAAAGAAAAAAAACACTCTCCCTACCTACAGTTTTCTGTCCCTAGAAAAAATGTTTTTTTTAATCACAATATAGCACAAGGACAATTCACTCACTGTCCTTACAGGTCCCTGGAAACAAGGACTTGCAGAGTGAAATAAACTGACACTCTCCCTACCTACAGTTTTCTGTCCCTAGAATAAATGTTTTTTTTAAGCACAATATAGCACAAGGAGAATTCACTCACTGTCCTTCCAGGTCCCTGGAAACAAGGACTTGCAGAGTGAAATAAACTGACACTCTCCCTACCTACAGTTTTCTGTCCCTAGAATAAATGTTTTTTTTAAGCACAATATAGCACAAGGACAATTCACTCACTGTCCTTACAGGTCCCTGGAAACAAGGACTTGCAGAGTGAAAGAAAAAAAACACTCTCCCTACCTACAGTTTTCTGTCCCTAGAAAAAATGTTTTTTTTAATCACAATATAGCACAAGGACAATTCACTCACTGTCCTTACAGGTCCCTGGAAACAAGGACTTGCAGAGTGAAATAAACTGACACTCTCCCTACCTACAGTTTTCTGTCCCTAGAATAAATGTTTTTTTTAAGCACAATATAGCACAAGGAGAATTCACTCACTGTCCTTCCAGGTCCCTGGAAACAAGGACTTGCAGAGTGAAAGAAAAAAAACACTCTCCCTACCTACAGTTTTCTGTCCCTAGAAAAAATGTTTTTTTTAATCACAATATAGCACAAGGACAATTCACTCACTGTCCTTACAGGTCCCTGGAAACAAGGACTTGCAGAGTGAAATAAACTGACACTCTCCCTACCTACAGTTTTCTGTCCCTAGAATAAATGTTTTTTTTAAGCACAATATAGCACAAGGACAATTCACTCACTGTCCTTACAGGTCCCTGGAAACAAGGACTTGCAGAGTGAAAGAAACTGACACTCTCCCTACCTACAGTTTTCTGTCCCTAGAATAAATGTTTTTTTAAGCACAATATAGCACAAGGACAATTCACTCACTGTCCTTCCAGGTCCCTGGAAACAAGGACTTGCAGAGTGAAAGAAACTGACACTGTCCCTACCTACAGTTTTCTGTCCCTAGAATAAATGTTTTTTTTAAGCACACTATAGCACAAGCACAAAACACACTGACACTCTCCCTACCTATCCTTCTCTTTCCCTAAACTAAAGGAATCCAGGTTAAGCAAGAAAGAAATAACAGTCACTGTCCCTGCCTATGCTGCTCTATCCCTGCTCCGGAACACACTACACTAGGCCGCCGTGCTGGCGGCCTTTTATAGTGTGGGGCGTGTACTAAACACCCTCAGCAATAATTGGCCACAGGCATCCTGCCTGTGGCCAATCATTGCTCTCCTCGCTGCCGGCGCTGTGATTGGCCAAGCATGCGGGGTCACAGTGCATGCTTGGCCAATCACAGCGCCTGGATGACACTGCGATGGCGTAGTGCATTGTGGGCCGTTCGCGTCACTCGAATTTGGCGCGAACGGCCCAAATCGTTCGATCTTCGTCGAACGATCGAACAGCCGATGTTCGAGTCGAACGTATGTTCGACTCGAACACGAAGCTCATCCCTAGCAAGGATGAGTGAACCGCCAGCTTCTGGCGAAATGACTCATCGTAGGCATACCAGCCCAATCCGCCAAAGCTCTTATAGGCCTCCAGCACATGATCTAAATGCTGAAACAGGCCTCCGCTTACCTCAGGGCGTTTTTCCACCAATACACTGGCAAATACAAAAAAGGCTTGCAGCCAGTTATTAAAAGAGCGGGGCACTGCCCTGCGCCTTTCCTCCTCCTGATCCTTCCTATCAGATTTTAAAACAAAATCTTTTGCCGCGGGAAGAAGGGACAATAAATCCACGTATTCTCCCCGCCATATCTTGTCCTTCACCGCCATAGGGAGGTGGTACCCCAAAGGAGAAATCTCACATGGCATGGCTCCTTTTAAACAAGATTCAGGCACTGACATTTGTCTAGTAACAGCTTCACTGACAGGAATATGTTGACTGTGCCTTGCAGCATGTGTACCACCCAGCTGACTAGAGGACACAGGGGTTGTGACAACAGGTGCAGAAAAAGCCTGTGCAGGAAAGGGGGAAATAGCCAGAGAAGAAGGGAGGACAGGAGAAGAAATGCCAGCAGCAGAAAGAGCATGAGAAACAGCAGACAGGTAAGCCAGAATGTCATTTGTAGCCGCATTATTTAACTCACCCTGTCCAGCTGGTGATGCCCCCGCAGCTGGCACGCTGATGCTTGAATGAGGGCTGTTAAACAGCCCACCAGGAACCATGGCACTCTGTGGAGCCGACCGCTGTGGAACAGCCGTCGCTTGCAGGCTGCTTGCAGATGCTGGCAGTGCCGACCGCACTGGCCGCTCCTCCCGCGGCGCTGATGGACCTTTTCCTCTTCTCCTGGCAGGCGACTGAGAACAGGTCCGCCTTTTCTGTCCCGACCGTCTTGCCGACACCTCCGACATTCCGCTCTTCCCTGCTTCTCCCGTCCGCCTGGCGTCTCCTTCTCCACCTCCCCCCACCGCCGGACGCTCCGGAGGCACGCTCCTCCTGGACCTTCTCAGAGGGGAGGGCTGAGCTGGCTGTGGCTGCATCTCCCCTGCTCCGACTGCGCTATGGGGCTCCAGGTCAGGTAATTCCAGACAGCGGTGCATCCATTCTTCTCCTTGGCTCTCTGCCTTCTCCACAAAAGCCCGCACTAAGTCCTCCATGCTGCAGGAAACCTGAGTGAATCTTCTGTGAGGGGACAGCTGCAGCTTCTTCACGTGTAGGTCAGCTGCTGCTAAAAGAGGAAGTAGAGACCCTCAGCAGCCCCTTTTATCATCTCCTCAGGGATACTGGAAACTTCCATGGTTTCCTATTGGATCATCTGAAACTGAATGCACATCTTAAAGAGACAGTACACCATTAGCTCAAAACATACAGTAACATATATCCTTAACCCTTTCCTATGCTATTACCAGGCTGGGTGGCCGCCGTCCCAAGAAAGTGGGCTACAATGGTGCGCCCCCTTTTTACATTCTTAATACAAATACTCTGCGAATCTATCTGTTCATCCATTTATATCATTTCCAAAAGATCTGATAATGCCACTCAAACTCTGATGTTACTTTGACATTATTATCATGTTGGAAGTACAACTGCCTTTTACAATGCAAGTACATCATACTTTCCAGCTTATCAATATTTAAAAAAAATAGACACATTAACCCCCAGGCATGGTAACCCAAACTCTACCTGGGGCAGTTATGCTAAAATTGGGCCTGTGGGGTAGGTCTGCCTGTCTGTATACATGCATATGAACACCCTAATACTATGTGTGTGTATACAGTAAACTGAACACATATGTTTTATGGATGTGTACCAGAAAGATTTGGCTTAAGTATATATTATATGTCATTGTTTGCTTCCACGGATGTAAACATGGCAGTGTTTGTACTAAGAAAGCTTCTACAATCCATGTTTTGCGCAATGTAAAGACCATAAATATCAGCAATCAAATTATATGAGAGAGCATTACTAAGACTTATGTTTCCCAGGCCCCTGTCCTTCTGACTCCTAACCTTTTGATGATTTATGTATCTGTTCAGACAAAGTGATGTCTTCTCCAGCACTGTGATTCACTACTAGACTTTTCTGGCAAGGAATACATTGTGATGGTGTGATTCATTTCAGTCTACAGATGTTCATGAGACAAGTGCTGAGTGGTTAAGGTATCCCTCTCAAACTGTTGTGGAATCCCAATATATTAGAGGTACCCATTACTGCAGTACAGCTATACCTGCATATAAAAACTGAACTACTCAGCAGGCAGGCAAAGTATCATTTTCAGATTTGACTAGTGTATACCCTTAAATGGACCTCTGATGATCAAAATATACATTATGCTTTTGATGTTTTTTTTAAAGGTGCAAGGTCCTGGTTGTTATCTGGATTCTGTTTTTAGTACATTGTGAGCAGGGCTGGATTTGTCCATAGGCAACATAGGCCATGGCCTAGGGGACTGTGGTAACTGTGGTGGCATATAGCCCACTGAAAGGTGTCCATTTATCTACTGCTCCATAGAATCACAGTTCCTCCATAATTCCTGCCATCTTCTGATGCTGTTTGTTAGTCACTGATCAGTAACAAGAAAGAGAGTATCATATGTTGGAACAATCTGTAGCTATCAAGAGAAAGGAAGTTAAAATTATATTCAAACCATGAACCAACATAATAAAGTAGAGTTTAGCCTCAACATCACCACCACCTGAACCTTTCTACTTTCATTGAGATATTTGGCCTCTAGTGACCAGTGGGTAGGTTTGGCTGGGGGCAAAGCTCAACTTTTACAGGACACGTTAGGGTTTTCATTATAACGTCAGTTGTCTAAATTTTTGGATCTGATGATCATTTTAACACATGGTTATACTGTTTACCTCATGCAATGTTTGTGGTAGATTTACTTTAACCGCTTCCAGACCGCCACATGAGGATATACGTCGACAGAATGGCACGGCTGTGCAAATGGGCGTATATACAGTATATGTCCCCTTTAATTTACGAGCCGTGTGGTCGCACGCAACGCCGGCGGCGCGCTCGCGACCCTGTCGCGAGCTCCGTGACCGTACCCGCGGACCCAATCGCCGCCGGTGTCCTGCGATCGGGTCACAGAGCTGAAGAACGTTGGAGATGTTAGTGTAAACACAACATCTCCCCACTCTGCCTAGTGACACTGTCACTGATCATGTTCCCTGTCATTGGGAACAGTGATCAGTGACGTGTCACGGCAAGCCACGCCCCATAACAGTTAGAAGCACTCCCTAGGTCACACTTAACCCCTTCAGCGCCCCCTACAGGTTAACACCTTCACTGCCGGTGTAATTTTTACAATAATCAGTGCATTTTTATAGCACTGATCGCAGTAAAAATGACAATGGTCCCAAAATGGTGTCGCGAGCTCCGTGACCGCGTCCGGGGGACCCGCGGACCCGATTGCCGCCGGTGTCCCGCGATTGGGTCACAGAGCTGAAGAACGGGGAGATGTTAGTGTACGACCGTGCAATTGTCAGTTAAAGAGACGCAGTGCCGAATCGCAAAAAGTGGCCTGGTCTTTCGCCAGCCAAATGGTCCGGGGCTTAAGTGGTTAAATAAACACTGGAGAGTGCAAAATCTGATGCATCAATGCATGGTAGCCAATCAGCCTCTAACATCAGCTTGTTCAATTAAGCTTTGACAAAAAAAAAATGGAAGCTGATTGGTTTCTATGCAGAGCTGCACCAGATTTTACACTCTCCAGTTTTAGTAAATCAATTCCAGTAGTTCAATATATTCATTTTACACCTGGGTCCACACAACAGATTTTTTTGTGGTATCAAGCTTTAAATATTTTTGCTCAAAAATGTTGTAACGTGTGCTCAAATTTAAATCTTTGAAGTAAAGTGCTGCCTATGAGTAGAAATCACAAGATCCCTGTGTCTAGAAAAGTTTCATCTTTTCCCGTCTGTTTTGGTTTCACTTTATTAATGGGGCTTGACTTTCTCTGAGGCTAATCCTGTCTTAATGGCTGGTAAAGGCACTGTCAAAGAACAGGGGGGTGGCAGTGGGTGAAGCTTTGCCACAAAGTCAGAGAAAGTCAGGCCCCAGTAACAAAGTGAAACTTGATCAGAGAAGAGCACAATAAAGGCTTTTCTGACTAATTAATGTAATCGCATGTAGGTAGGTGCAGTCTGAATTCTCCACTGCAGGTGGCACTCAACCATAGTGGCAGTGCAGAGGGAGAGGAAATCAGGAGGAACAAGGTTCTTCTATGGTTTCTTGGGTGACTGGGGCAGCCCATGTGAATCTGGTAGCCATTCTTGGGTCAGGCAGAATCTATTTAAGTCCTTGGCTCCTGGGTTTGACGTGCTTTTAGCACCTGTCTGTCAAGGACAGCATTAGCTGCAGGGAAAGGTTCCAGACAAGTAGGGAAAGCGTAGGGATCAGCTTCTATTCCTGGAGATTTCCCCATTTGGGCTCAGACTGGCCAGGCTGCATTCCGCCCTCGGCTAAAACCTGCTCTGCTACACGCTGTTGTCATCTAAGCGTTCCCGGTTGGTCTTCCTTCCACCAGGCTTGTTGTAAACTGTTTTGCCTCTACTTCAATACAAGTTCTCTCGATTGCACCTAGACTGAGTATGTATTATTGCCACTGTATCACGCTGCACCCACCGCAATCAGGTACCTTGTGGTGTCTGCTCCTAAGCAAGATTTTAAATATGAATTCCAGGTATGGCTATTTTCATTTACATTGGTTCAACTTTGACCAGGGCCACATTCCGCCCCTCCAGATGCTGTCTGCTCGGCTGAGACCTACACCTACACGCTGTTGTCATTTGTAAGTGTTCCTGGTTGGGCTTACTTCCGCTGGGCCTGTTGTGAACGGTCTTGCCTCTACTTTAATACAATTTCTCTCGATTGCACCTGGACTTAGTGTGCATTATTGTCGCTGCTTCACGTTGCACCCACCCACAAGCAGGTTACGTGTTGGTGTCTGCTCCTAAGCAAGATTTTAAAGATGGATTACAGGTATGGAAATTTTTTATGTAGTTACATTGGTCCAGCTTCGACCATTGTAACTATTCATATACCATACCTGGCCAATGCCCATGGAAGCTGGAAATCACAGATCTCCACTTGCTTCCTGGTCCCATTCCGAGCAGCTGCCCTGCTGCATTCTGAACACAGGAAGTCAGCCACTAGGCATGGATGCCATTTAATAAGAATGCATTGCATTTTCAGAATAAATGCAAAGCAGTCTCTAGTTGCACGAGGTGGGGCAGTAATGTCAAGGCCCGGTGTGGTCCAAGCCGGACCAATGTAAGTAAGTCTAAAATATCCATACCCAGAATTCTTCTTTAAATTGTAAAAGTGGAAAATGAAGTAAGTATCACTTTACGTTGGATTATATTCACAAATGTTGCCTGATGTGCTTTTTATGCCACAGCCTTTTTCTCAATTAGGCCATGGTTGCCTACTACATGCCAGCAGAATTCTTGGACCTACAATGTTGGACGCAGTACCTGTTGTAAAGAATTTGCAGTTTCCATGTGATATTAATAAGCGTGAAAAAGCTTGTGATGACCAGTACTGTAGGAGAGAGAGAATTGTTTGAACCCCCATAAATAATGTGCTATTCACATAAAGAAAGTAACTTTACAGGTGTAGTGTAATAGCATCATAAACTAAAGACTGCCATTTATGATTATTCCATGTTCATGGAGTGCAGTGTACAATATACTCTACATTGTGTATAATTTATTTTTGATCATTTGGTGGGTCCTGCTTAATTCAGTCTAATACTAAATACAATACATTTTGATTGTGATGTAAGAATTATGAAATAAATTAGTAACATTGTCTGTTAATAATTTTATCTGCAATATCACCCGTGAGTCATTTCGAGAGGCAGCGAATGTACTCCTACCACTACTGACCATTTTGCATAAACAATGAGCGCTTTAAGTCAACTGAGCTCTTGTCTTTTATGCACAGCGATTGTGCCATGGTTTCAATTTTATTTTGGAGCATGTAGCATATTAACACAGCTTTACTATTGTTTTTTAGTCTAAACTTCAATTTGGCAGTCCATTTTACCTTGGAAGACTTCTTTTGGCAAGGTTATTATTTATTAAAGAGTTTCCAGAATGTGTTATGGAACACAGAAATTGTAAAAGACTAAAAAAGAAGAATCATTAAATATATTTGTATTGATTTTATCGTAAAGGTTCTTCCTTCTTTGAGAAACGTCTGTTTTGAATCTGATGTGATATCTCTGTAATGATGGTTTCTGTGGTGGTGAGATCTTTGCACAAGTGCAGTGCCAATATGAGGAGGGTGCCACTCTCCCTGTTGAATTATTTTCTTTATATTATGCAGCAGGCAGAGGTTGAATTTACTAAGGTGGGTGGTAAGACTACCACTATGGCAGTATGATTTGGTCATTGGGGTATCCAAGATTTAACATATCGAAACCCAGCTATTTAATCAGTAAACCAAACTTTACTTAAAGCAGACCTCCAGCCAAAAATAACAAGATCAAAATGAATAGCCCATTAAATAATAAATAAAATAAAAAAACTGCTTTTTTTGCTATCTTCACCTACAATCCAAAGATGTCCCCCACAGAATCTTTTTCTGCTACTAGATGCAGTGTCAATTTTGGCAGCAAATTTTGATTTAGTTTTAGTCTTAGTCTTTTGACTAAAATGCCATTTTAGTTTTAGTCCTATTTAAGTCATGTGCAATTGTTTTCATTTTAGTCGTATTTAGTCGACTAAAAGCTCCAGTACATTTTAGTCGACTACAATCATTTTAGTTGACTTAAATCAAAAGGGTTCAGTTAAATTGTAATGCATTATTTAAAGGGGTTGTAAACTTCTGACAGCGACCGGCCCCAGCCCCCCCGTTTTACTCACCTGACCCCCTTCGATCCCTCTGCGAAGATGCGCTATACCTCTCTGCCCGGGTTTCTCGGCTCTTGATTGGATAGATTGATAGCAGCACAGCCATTGGCTCCCGCTGCTGTCAATCAAATCCATTGACGCGGGCGCCGGGGGGTGGGGCAGAGTCCTACATTCGGCGTCTATGTATGCCGAATGCTGGACTCGGGAGCACGCCCACAAGGTAAGCCCCCGGCAGAGCGCTCTTCCTAGAGGGTTATACGATGCGGGGAGGAGCCGGGAGCACCACCGGGGGACCCCAGAAGAGGAGGATTGGGGCCACTCTGTGCAAAACGAACTGCACAGTGGAGGTAATTATGACATGTTTGTTATTTAAAAAAAAAAAAAACACAAAACTTTACAATCACTTTAAGTATTTCTCTACAATTTCCAAACTCATTATCTACTTCTGGAGTGAAAAATCTAATATGTTATTATTTATGGTATTAAGGTTTGAATATGCACTACAGACACAGATTTAGTCATTAAACCAAGTTTTGTTACAAGAATATTGCTTTTTTGACAGAAGTGTAACGTTAAAATAAAATAAAACTCTTTGTGTGATGATGCCACCATGCAGTGCAAATTTACATGAACTTATCTGTTTTTATAAAAAAAAATATATAATGTTTTTTTGGGGGGGGGTTAATCCTGCACAGACCAGACAGCGTGCTACTCTCCCATAGTGGACAAGCTGTGAAGCCTATTGGCAAGGAGGTCTCCTTCAGGGGGCCTTTATATATCAGTATGAAGTGTGAGTGTGTCCACAAACAGCGGAGATCCCACAGTCCTTGTAGGATCAGTGCACTCTGTCTTTTGGGACACACAGCCCTTACCTCACTGCACTAGTAGAGATCCAATCAGCCCTGCCGGCTTGTATCTACAGAGGCAGTGTGTGAGAGGGTTAAAGTGGTTGTAAACCCACTTTGACAACATGCACCTACAGGTAAGCCTAGATTAAGGCTTACCTGTAGGTGCATGAAATATATCCTTAACCTACACGGTTAAGGAGATATTTGTTTTTAAAAATACCGCCGAATACGTCACGGCGCATGCGCACTAGCAGGCCGGGGTCATTGCCGGTTTTATGAATGGGACCTTGCCGGTCTGCGTGTGACGTCATCGCCGCTCCGGCCAATCAGAGCGGCGGAGCAGTGATACCCGGAACTAGCGAGAGGGGACATGGCGGTGGCGGTGGACGGACCGAGGCAGACTTCGGGGGCTTCGATCTCAGGTAAGTGACACATAATGAGCTAGTATGCTGTGCATACTAGCTCATTATGCCTTTCTCTTGCAGGTTAGTTTTAAAAAAAAAATATTTACGAGGGTTTACTTCCTCTTTAACTACACAGCCAAGCCCCCCCCCCCCCCCCCCATCTTAATAGAACATCCCAATTCAGGCTGCACAGCCATTGATGGTCTAACCATCAGCTTGGACAGCCTCCTATCTACAAATGCCGGGCTTCATCCAGAGGAAGCAGGTGGAGCTCCGTGGAAACCGGAAGTACCAAGAGTTAAACGTCCCTGCCCCACATTTTCATTTAGTTTTTGTTTGTTAACGAAAATGGAATTGATTTTCATCATAGTTTTCATCAGTGGACGAAAATGAGGTGTTCTTTTCGTTTAGTTTTTGTCACTGCAAAAATGCCGCTGACGAAAATTATGATAAACTTTTTTGTTGACAAAGTTAACACTGACTAGATGTCCTTAGTCTGATGGTCTGCATAATTCAACCCACTTCCTCTAAGCCTATGCTGTCCTGGACTCTACCCAGTCTGTGACTGTCAAATTAGCTTATCTCTCTGTCACTTACTTTTCTCTTCTTGTTAGCATACTTCTTGTCAGCATATGAACTGATTGGCTTCTTGTGCTGCTTCTTCCTCTCACACTCCAGCCCTCCTGTACAGTAGACTTGCAAGAGGTTGATACCAGGTCACATTCAGGTACATTCACTGCTTGTATTAAAGCGTTTGTTACCCCCCCAAAAAATGGATCCTGTTCCTTTAAAGCATGTTATACAGCACCGTGCTTGTGCTGTGTAATTTTCCCCTTTCTATCATTTGAAATACCTGTCTGATTCTGCGTGGTTCTGCCCCCCCCCCCTGTAAACTGACCCCGGCAGTAGCGGCTGGTGCTCAAATTTTTTGGGGGGGCGCAAACAAACTGAAAAAAAAAAATCATCAATTGCCGCCACTGTGCCCATTAAAGCGCAGCCACTGTGCCCAAACGCCACTAGTTTGTCCCCAAATACAGCCAGTTTCTCCCCCAATAATACAGCCAGTTTCTCCCCCATAATGCAGCCAGTTTCTCCCCCATAATGCAGCCAGTTTCTCCCCCATAATGCAGCCAGTTTCTCCCCCATAATGCAGCCAGTTTGTCCCCCATATGCAGCCAGTTTCTCCCCCATAATACAGCCAGTTTCTCCCCCATATGCAGCCAGTTTCTCCCCCAAATGCAGCCAGTTTCTCCCCCATATGCAGCCAGTTTCTCCCCCAAATGCAGCCAGTTTCTCCCCCATAATGCAGCCAGTTTCTCCCCCATAATGCAGCCAGTTTCTCCCCTATATGCAGCCAGTTTCTCCCCCATATGCAGCCAGTTTCTCCCCCATAATGCAGCCAGTTTCTCCCCCATAATGCAGCCAGTTTCTCCCCCATAATGCAGCCAGTTTCTCCCCCATAATACAGCCAGTTTCTCCCCCATATGCAGCCAGTTTCTCCCCCATAATGCAGCCAGTTTCTCCCCTATATGCAGCCAGTTTCTCCCCCATAATACAGCCAGTTTCTCCCCTATATGCAGCCAGTTTCTCCCCCATAATACAGCCAGTTTCTCCCCCATATGCAGCCAGTTTCTCCCCCATAATACAGCCAGTTTCTCCCCCATAATACAGCCAGTTTCTCCCCCATAATACAGCCAGTTTCTCCCCCATAATACAGCCAGTTTCTCCCCCATAATGCAGCCAGTTTCTCCCCCATAATGCAGCCAGTTTTTCTCCCATAATACAGCCAGTTTCTCCCCCATAATGCAGCCAGTTTCTCCCCCATAATGCAGCCAGTTTCTCCCCCATATGCAGCCAGTTTCTCCCCCATAATACAGCCAGTTTCTCCCCCATATGCAGCCAGTTTCTCCCCCATATGCAGCCAGTTTCTCCCCCATAATGCAGCCAGTTTTTCCCCCATAATACAGCCAGTTTCTCCCCCATAATGCAGCCAGTTTCTCCCCCATAATGCAGCCAGTTTCTCCCCCATAATGCAGCCAGTTTCTCCCCCATAATACAGCCAGTTTCTCCCCCATAATGCAGCCAGTTTCTCCCCTATATGCAGCCAGTTTCTCCCCCATATGCAGCCAGTTTCTCCCCCATAATGCAGCCAGTTTCTCCCCCATAATACAGCCAGTTTCTCCCCCATATGCAGCCAGTTTCTCCCCCATAATGCAGCCAGTTTCTCCCCTATATGCAGCCAGTTTCTCCCCCATAATACAGCCAGTTTCTCCCCTATATGCAGCCAGTTTCTCCCCCATAATACAGCCAGTTTCTCCCCCATATGCAGCCAGTTTCTCCCCCATAATACAGCCAGTTTCTCCCCCATAATACAGCCAGTTTCTCCCCCATAATACAGCCAGTTTCTCCCCCATAATACAGCCAGTTTCTCCCCCATAATGCAGCCAGTTTCTCCCCCATAATGCAGCCAGTTTTTCCCCCATAATACAGCCAGTTTCTCCCCCATAATGCAGCCAGTTTCTCCCCCATATGCAGCCAGTTTCTCCCCCATAATACAGCCAGTTTCTCCCCCATATGCAGCCAGTTTCTCCCCCATATGCAGCCAGTTTCTCCCCCATAATGCAGCCAGTTTTTCCCCCATAATACAGCCAGTTTCTCCCCCATAATGCAGCCAGTTTCTCCCCCATAATGCAGCCAGTTTCTCCCCCATAATGCAGCCAGTTTCTCCCCCATAATACAGCCAGTTTCTCCCCTATATGCAGCCAGTTTCTCCCCCATAATACAGCCAGTTTCTCCCCCATAATGCAGCCAGTTTCTCCCCTATATGCAGCCAGTTTTTCCCCCATAATACAGCCAGTTTCTCCCCCATAATGCAGCCAGTTTCTCCCCCATATGCAGCCAGTTTCTCCCCCATAATTCAGCCAGTTTCTCCCCAATAATTCAGCCAGTTTCTCCCCCATAATGCAGTCAGTTTCTCCCCCATAATACAGCCAGTAAAAATTTAAAAATAAAAAAACTCTTAAAGGGCCCGCTTTTTTTTTTTTGGTGACCACAGGAGGGGGGGGGGCGGTGTCCGGACGCCCCCTATGGACGGGCCGCCACTGGACCACGGTTTATCCTAGCTGCTGAGCCCTGACACCGTGGTCAGTTTACATACCTCCTTCACCCGTAGCTCTCCTCTGTCCCCTCATCCCTGCCTGTCAGCTAGTGACAGTGCCCGCTTCTTACCTCCTGCTGCTGAAATTGCTTTTTAAATTTTCTGTGTTTGATAATGTTAGGTTCCCCAGTGTGTGCCCTATAAAAAAAATGCCTTTCTATATCTTATTTCAGAGTGACCGGCCGCCTCTTTCCTCCTCCCCTCCTTCCGACAAACGTCAGCGGGGATTCTCGGCCCCTCCTGCTTTGACTGTCAGATCGAGAGGGGAGAGAGGTAGCTGGTCACATGAGCGCTGAGTGGCGCTATAAAATAAGGTATAGAACGGCATTTAAAAAAAAAAATAACATACACTTGGGCAACTAACATTATCGGACACAGAGGATTTCATGAATTAACATTCACTTTAAAAAAAATACATTTAATGATGTATTAATGATTACATATCTGCATTAATGTATATCTTCTATATCTGCATAGAGTTAGGGGACTAGATTTTCAAAATTAAATCCAAGGACACCCTACTGACCATGGCCACTTTTATTAGGGGTGGGGCATAGGCAGAGCAGGGATAATATCACCACCAAATGTTGGGTGTGGCTAAATAATGCTAAGAATGGGAGAAGCCTAAATGGGTATGGATTAATAATACTTAAATCTACACTGCTTTGGGCCAAGAGTTCATAACACACACAAGTGTACAATTGTAGAGGACAACAGCAAGTAAAGCACAGAGTGCCTCCCAAACAGAAATCCCACCCTCCAACCAATACAATCCCCCACCCTCCCATGGAAAAAACACCTCCAGCACATACTCCCTGCTCCCTAAATTGTACTCACACTGGACCTTGAAATGGCATTTCTGTTGAGTCTCAATAGTCCACCGTCTGCTGGTGAGTCCCCTCCCCTCATCTTTAGTGGTAGCACCTGTACGCCCTCAGAAGGCACCATATGCTTTCAGGATGCAGAGGAGTCTGAGGCATCAGGTGGAGCATGTCACCTCTCCAGCACCACCATGCCTCTCTCTGCACAGGCAATCACCAACATGCTCATGGCTGCATTTAGAAGTGGCTGCCAGCAGAGGGCTCTTCAGTTACAATCTAGTTCAGTATAGTAATGTCACAAAGTGCAATTGGTGTCTACTACTACTGATCTACCACATGGCCCCCCTCTCCCCTTCCACCACATTAAAACACTGTTCATGGGGCAGCTGCTCTTCCTGGATGCCCACCCATCCTCTTGTTCTGGCCCTGTACCCTAGTTTAGTGTTGACTTATCAGCTCCAAGCCCAGATGTGCACTGCAGGTCACATCACAAAGAAAAGCAGGACGGCAAAGAATCTATATCCTTACCTTCCGCAAAAATGTCTACATGTGAGAGGTAGACCATGTGATATCAGCATGTGACATCATCGGTAACCCTGGACACAACTGGGAGCAGACACACTCCTCCCCTACCTGCTCCTGCTCCAGGCCAATCATAGAAATTTTGCTAAGACAGATTTCCCTGTAGCTATCCGACCCGGGGACACCATTATTGAAGCTGGAAAGAAATCAGAGACACATTCTTTCAACCGGGGACAAAATCAGGGACACTTTTTTCCTGAGACACCCCCCTAAAATCAGGTACTGTCTCCTGAAACCAGGGACATCTTGTAACCCAAGCCTAGAGCTTTAAAACCCCAATATCATATTTGGGTAGACTGACCCCTTAACGTTTTTCTTTTTGTATAAAATGCCTTAAACTCTGAGCATCACATGTCCACTAATAACCAATCAAGAGCCTTTGATGCATGCTGACATTTAGAATATGGTTTTAAAAACAAAGAAGCTTTTTTTTTTCTCTGCACACTGGCAATTAAATTGAATTTGCAGAAGGTGCTTGCCATAGGTGATTTTAGCGAAACTGTAAATACAGGTGCAGTGTACATTACTGATTTTCCAAAGCTCTTAATGCACTTACAGTACGTGCTGCTCATTTTCGACACCGTTGGTTTAGCTGGAGTTAAAGTTAAAACCCAGGCAAACAGTTAAATCCTTGATTAAAAACATACAGTATATATGATATTTTTTTTCAAATGTATGCCAAATGATTGTTTAACCAGTCCTCTGATCTGGGCCTTGCCAGATCCTGGACATTTGTGCAGACAACATTTCAGTTAAGGTGTAAGTAAACCTTAACAATGAACTCTTATTTGCTTCCTTTTGGTCCATTCAATATACAATTGAAAGTGTTTTGTAATATCCATTTGAAAAGTGCAAAAATACCTGTTGATCCTACCAGAAATATTGTAAACTTGTATGTTCCTGAGCACAATGTATAGTTTCCAGCCCTGCCCAGTTCAACTCATCTCCTAAGTTATGAAGATGAGGAGAGGCGTCCTGTAGTCCTAAAACATTTCTTGTTCTAGGGTAACAGTGCTGCTCATCCATAGATATATAGTACAGTAAGTACCGTATATACTCGAGTATAAGCCGACCCGAATATAAGCCGAGGCACCTAATTTTACCACAAAAAAATGGGAAAACATATTGACTCGAGTATAAGCCTAGGGTGTCCATCTGCATGCCTCACTGTGCCTCACTTTGCCTCACTATGTCCATGTGCATGCCTCACTGTGTCCATGCCTCACTGTGCCCATGCCTCATTGTGTCCATGCCTCACTGTCACTGTGCCCATGCCTCACTGTGTCCATGACTAGACTGATGTTTAACATGGGAGTCTATAGAAGGGGTGCCCGGGTTTGAAAAATCGGTGCTCCCCGGCCATAGGTCTCCCAGACAAAAAACTTTGCACACTTATAGAGCAGAAATGGGGCTACTTGTGTGCCAAGTTGCGGGTCCAGGTGACCTACGACCGGCCAGTACTGCGTCCCCAATTTCAACAGAGAAATTACCGTTTAACATGGGAGTCTATGGAAGGGGTGCCCGGGTTTGAAAAATCGGTGCTCTCCGGCCGTAGGTCCCCCAGACAACAAACTTTGCACACTTATAGAGGAAGAGTGTGGCTACATGTGTGCCAGGATTGGGGTCCAGGGGGCATACGGTCGGCCGGTACCGGGTCCCCAAAATCCGGGAGATCAGGCGCAAAAAGGTGACTCGAGTATAAGCCGAGGGGGGCATTTTCAGCACAAAAAAATGTGCTGAAAATTCGGCTTATACTCGAGTATATACGGTAAATGTGTAAACCTTGAACAGGAAGTGTGTTACAGGCATGACCTCCAGGTGAAAATAAAGGAAAGAAACCTAAAAAAAAGAAACCACATGTATTTGCCTTATCCAAGGATTGGTAAACTGCAAACTATAAATTTGTTGTTCTTGGGTTCTGATACACTTTTAACAATACAGCCTGGTCAATGACCCACCCCAGACTGTTAGTGGAAAAAGAAGCAGCAGCACACTCATAAGTTTATAGACAGCCGTAGACGGTTCGAATCTCCGCTGGTTCAGCAGGGACCGGCTGAGATTCAAACCATGTAGGGGCACGCTGACTGTACCCAAGTTGATCGATCAGCCTGTCAGATTTTTCATGCTATTATTGCCAACGGCTATAGCCGCTAGCTAGCAATAATCACTGCGTGTTCTCCCGACAATGGCTCCCCCTGCTCCCCTGCCGGGAGAACACAATAGCTCCGTGGGAGGGATTCCATCAACACTTACTGTGTTGATAAGGGAATCGCCACATCTATGGCCAGCTTATCTCTCTGCTCACCACTCCAGATTGCAAGTGTAGCACACACTGCATCTTCCCCTACCATCCCTTTGGCTCACTGGCAGGAAAGACACACACCATGCTACCTGCCCGTACCCTCTTGTGTGAAGAGGTTGAGCGGTGTCACAAACTAGGGTCCTGCAGCAAGGTTCTCCCTTTAGTTGGTTCCCGTCTCTCACTGATATATAAGGACAAATCTTTGTATCCCCAAGTAACTCCAAGGTCTGCACCAGTAGCAAACTCCAACATAGAGTTTATTTCTTTATATGCAAAGTCAATGAACAAAAAGAGTGGATAGAAGACAGGACAGTAAGAGTTTGGATATGAGTCCAGGCACAAGACAACTTATGAATTCACTACTCGTTCTTCAAGTAGGCTTAGCTCACCCGGATAGTTCCCTATGAAAGCGGAATCCTAGCAGCCGAAGTGATGCTCGGACGTTTCTTTAGTTTTCCCTTTTTAGATGCGACTAGGAGATTCTCTGCCACAGAACCGTTAATCCCAATCCTCTGGTGTTGGATGGATCTAATCCCTCCAGAGAGTTACCAGGCCCTTTTTTCTCCGTGAACTTTTTACCGGTCCTTCAGATGGGTCCTCCCCCGGCCTCCTCATCTCAGAACGGGTCCCCATGCCAGAGTCACCCTGGAATTTCTCCTTCCAGGACACGGACCCCAGCTAAAGGTGCTGGGCCCAAGGTTGTTGCTGCAGCCCCAGGGCTAAAGGTGCCTGGGACCGATGCGTACCTGGGCCCCTGGCCAGGAGGGCCAGGTACCACGTACCAGGACTCCAACTCTGGAACGAAGACCACCGAACCCCCCGAACCCCTTCGCAAGCAGCGTCTGCCCCTTTTATACCCTCTCCCGGTGTGCACAGCAGGCCGACCACGCACTATACCAGCAGTTCAACCCTGGCCCATTATGGCAGCGCCAGCTACAGGCCACAGGGAACCACGCACCAGTATACTACCTGCGATATATAACAAAATGTCCTAACAATTAAGGTGGTCTGAGCCCAACTACAGCTCAAACCTTCCCCTAAATTTAGGTATAGCGGGGTTAAATTTGGGGACCCCGCTACACAAGCATGTGTCACTATTGATTGACAGCACTGTGCAGATAGAAAAAGCCCTAAATGTGTGTAGGATTACAGAAGACTAATGTCGGAACATGTTTTGGTTCTAATGCTAGCAGTAAAAATACATTGAGTTATTTTACCTGAATGTACTTGGATTAAATTGTGTTCTTTTTTTTTTTTCTTATATTTGCTGGAGTTTATTTTTAAATGCAGTAGTGTGCACACATGCATTCGCAATCAAATTAATCTAATAACAGGGTGTGCGTAGTATGAGCTAAATGCAATGTCAAGCGGAAAAAGATTATTAACCCTCAATGACGGAGAGGAAAATGCAAAGCTAAAACACACAGGAGCTGATTTACAAAAACCGGTGTAGCTACCCTAATCAGCTTGTCACACTCAATTTAAAAGGAGAAACCTGTGTAGCAGAGCAACTACTTCTTTTTGGCTTCTGTTTTCTTTTTTCTTTACTCCACTTCTTGTAAATCAGCCTATGGGGCTATTAATGGGTTTATGCAGAAAATAATGAATACCCGGTAATTAGATCTGACAATATAAAAACCCTATGGGGCTATTTATTTAAAAACAAAGTCATGAACTAAATTTTCATGCCATTCGTAAGCCATTTTTGGAAGTCTATATGCCACCTGCGTTTCACTATATTTATGATGGATCAAACACGACTATCTGATGCATTGGCAAATGGTGGAAGAGGGATTACACGGGTTAAAAAAAATTGGGACATATCGCCTAAGCTTATGTTTGCCATAGTGCCATACCAACCCCACAACATTTTCTTTTGTCAAAGTCCATGGTTATTTACACTGTTACTGCTGACCTCTCCTTTAAAATATGTTAGTTGTCTGTCTTTGCCCAGTCCAGCTGAAAATGGTGGGTGACTTATCTTTTACAGGCATTTACAGGCACTGTAATACTGTTCTGCTTCAAGCTGCACTCCTTCCTTGTCTGACATGTAGCACCCTAGCAGTTGGTAGAGTAGGTAAATTTAGTTGAGCTCCCCTGTAGGCAGGGGAGCATGTGTTATGATCTGTTTCCTCCTCCTGTCTTCTGGAACTCTGATGTTTCCAGAACATAGTGGGCTGAAGGACAGAGGCTGAAGCCTGAATATTCATTGACCTTCCACCAATCCCTGGGAAGGTGAGGAATCAGCCCATAAATATTCTGAAGCCTGGCAGTCTGGAAACAGAGTCCAGGGTCCAGCAATCTGGAGGATACCCCTGTGCTGGGGGCTCTACCCATGGGGCAGAAGAGAAGGAGCGAGAGGAGTGAGAGAGGAAGGAAGCTCCAGGACAATAATTAGCTACAGTCTTAAGCCCCGTACACACGGTCTGACTTTTTGCCAACAAACTTCATTTTGAGCAAGTTTGCCAAAAAATCAGACCGTGTGTACGCTCCATCGGACAAACTTTTTTGGTTTTCATCGGACAAAAGTTCGGTCTGCAAACGGACAAACTTTTGGCCAACAAAAGTCCGATGGAGCAAAGTCCGACTGTGTGTACAGAAAACCATCGGACTTTTGTCTGATGGACAAAACAAATAATGTTAAAATCAACCAACAATAGCAGAAGTTGACCAAAGGGTGGCGGTAAAGATCAGAAAAACCACGTGATGTTGGAGAAAGTTTTGGGAAAGTTTGCAGAAAAGTCCTGTGGTGTGTATGCTATGGGTGTGCCCGGCCAACTCCGTTCGGACAAAAATCCACGGAAAAGTCTGATGGAAGTCCGACCGTGTGTACGAGGCTTTAGCTAAGCCTAACTGCAGACTTCAAGCCAAGCCAGAAGCAGCATGTTCAGCAAGAAATCCAGCACAGCAACCTTCTGGAGTTTAGGAGCTACCTGAAGGGACTAAGTGAGTACAAACCAGCCATCACACCCAAAGGAAGGAGAGGACAGTGAAATGCAATACCTCACCTTGACTTTTAAAATAAGGGCACTTACCTGTCCAGGGCGCCCACGATGTCGGCACTCGAAGCCGATCAGTCTCTCGGCTCTCGAGTGCTGCTGCCGCCATCTTCGGCAAGGGAATCAGGAAGTAAAGCCTTGCCAGGTGCCATGTCTTCACCATTTTTGGGGGGAATTTTATTCCGTCTCAGCTGCACCATTACTCCCACTGTTGTGCAACACAGTTCAGTTTGGATTATAGCAGCCAGAGACCTTAGCAGGTCCTCAACTGTTTCAAGTTTGTAATTTCTTCAGTTCTGGGCATCTCATGTACCCCCAAACCCCAACCAAGTTCCCAAAATTAACATGTAAATCAAAACCCGTTGACTGTTTAAGCCATCAGAGAGAGTGTGTAGAATTCCTTTTGCCTGGCCGTGAGGGCTGTGAGGGGGAATAGTCCCAAAGTCCATCGGCTCCTTCAGGGGTAGTGCTACAGACATTATTTCGTTTATTCAATATTTTAGCTGCAGGCATCAAAAATGTCACACAGAAAGAAAATGGTAAACTGGACACTATGGGCCAGACTGTCAGCTCATAGGTCAAATATTTTATGGAAAGCAGCTTTTTCGTATTCCGCAAAGACTTAAAGTAAAATATTTCATAACTTGTATCACATTGATTGACACATAAGATAATTTAAATGGAAAATAACCTTTTAAGGCTCTGAAATCCATGGCACAGCATATTTAAAGTTTTGGGAATTTAGCATGATATCATCAGAGGGATTGCATAGTTCCATTAGTGGTTCCCAAAAGAAAAATTCTCAATAAAACAACTTGGGGATATACTTTTTAAGTTATTTACAGTATTTTTTATAAGCTGTTAAAGAGAAGCAAAGGACAGTTCCTTCCATATCAGCCAAAATGTAAGCGCCGAGACAAAATTCAAGCCACAAGTCTGTATGCTCAAGCCCAGCATCACAACCACTTTACCACATTTTATTTGGATCTTTACCCTGTTTTCAACGCTGAATAATAAATTCCATTACTTCCAAGTGAGAACATCATTGCTAAAATCACACATGAATAGCACAGAGGATATTGCTAACCTACTGTACCTTTCATTCATGTGTATGCAAAGTGTTTTTGAGTTTGATCCTGAATTCAGTGCTGTTTGCTGCTATCATCACTACATACAGTCAGGTCCATAAATATTGGGACATTGACACAATTCTAATCTTGTTGGCTCTATACACCACCACAATGGATTTGAAATGAAACAAACAAGATGTGCTTTAACTGCAGACTTTCAGCTTTAATTTGAGGGTATTTACATCTAAATCAGGTGAACGGTGTAGGAATTACAACAGTTTGTATATGTGCCTCCAACTTTTTAAGGGACCAAAAGTAATGGGACAGATTAACAATCATCAATCAAACTTTCACTTTTTAATACTTGATTGCAAATCCTTTGCAGTCAATTACAGCCTGAAGTCTGGAACACATAGACATCACCAGACGCTGGGTTTCATCCCTGGTAATGCTCTGCCAGGCCTCTACTGCAACTGTCTTCAGTTCCTGCTTGTTCTTGGGGCATTTTCCCTTCAGTTTTGTCTTCAGCAAGTGAAATGCATGCTCAAGCGGATTCAGGTCAGTTGACTCACTTGGCCATTGCATAACATTCCACTTCTTTCCCTTAAAAAACTCTTTGGTTGCTTTCGCAGTATGCTTCGGGTCATTGTCCATCTGCACTGTGAAGCGCCGTCCAATGAGTTCTGAAGCATTTGGCTGAATATGAGCAGATAATATTGCCCGAAACACTTCAGAATTCATCCTGCTGCTTTTGTCAGCAGTCACATCATCAATTAATACAAGAGAACCAGTTCCATTGGCAGCCATACATGCCCACGCCATGACACTACCACCACCATGCTTCACTGATGAGGTGGTATGCTTTGGATCATGAGCAGTTCCTTTTCTTCTCCATACTCTTCTCTTCCCATCACTCTGGTACAAGTTGATCTTAGTCTCATCTGTCCATAGGATGTTGTTCCAGAACTGTGAAGGCTTTTTTAGATGTTGTTTGGCAAACTCTAATCTGGCCTTCCTGTTTTTGAGGCTCACCAATGGTTTACATCTTGTGGTGAACCCTCTGTATTCACTTTGGTGAAGTCTTCTCTTGATTGTTGACTTTGACACACATACACCTACCTCCTGGAGAGTGTTCTTGATCTGGCCAACTGTTGTGATAGGTGTTTTCCTCACCAGGGAAAGAATTCTTCGGTCATCCACCACAGTTATTTTCCGTGGTCTTCCGGGTCTTTTGGTGTTGCTGAGCTCACCGGTGCGTTCTTTCTTTTTAAGGATGTTTCAAACAGTTGATTTGGCCACACCTAATGTTTTTGCTATCTATCTGATGGGTTTGTTTTGTTTTTTCAGCCTAATGATGGCTTGCTTCACTGATAGTGACAGCTCTTTGGATCTCATATTGAGAGTTGACAGCAACAGATTCCAAATGCAAATAGCACACTTGAAATTAACTCTGGACCTTTATCTGCTCCTTGTAAATGGGATAATGAGGGAATAACACACACCTGGCCATGGAACAGCTGAGCTGCCAATTGTCCCATTACTTTTGGTCCCTTAAAAAGTGGGAGGCACATATACAAACTGTTGTAATTCCTACACCGTTCACCTGATTTGGATGTAAATACCCTCAAATTAAAGCTGAAATTCTGAAGTTAAAGCACATCTTGTTTGTTTCATTTCACATCCATTGTGGTGGTGTATAGAGCCGAAAAGATTAGAATTGTGTCGATGTCCCAATATTTATGGACATGACTGTATTGTCTGCCATTAGTTGGCCCATAGAAAAAAGGCACTTCATTCCTTGTTCCAATCTTGACTGAAATGGAAATGCCCCGTTTTGCTGCCCTCTTAAGACTGGGGTAGTCTGGACAAGCTGCAACCATAAACAAACAGAGGACACACCAGCCAAGTGCATTATCCTTAACCACTTCAGCCCTGGAAGATTTTACCCCCTTCATGACCAGGCCTTTTTTTGTTATTTAGCACTGAGCTTTATTAACTGGCAATTGCGCGGTCATGCAACACTGTACCAAAATAAAAAAAATTCACACAAACAGAGCTTTCTTTTGGTGGGATTTGATCACCACTGGGGTTTTTTTTGCGCTATAAACAAAAAGACAAAAAAAAGTTTTCACTTTGCTATAAAACACATCCATTAAATAAAAAAAAATAAAAAAAATAAAAATCTTCATAATTTAGGCCAACATGAATTCTGCTACGTCTTTGGTAAAAAGAAAAATCTCAATAAGTTTTTTTTTAAGTGGTTGTGAATGTTATACGTCTACAAACAATGGTATATATACTGGAATTTTTATTTTTATACTAGTAATGGCGGTGATCAGTGACTTATAGTGGGACTGTGCAGCAGGCAATCTATTTAAGTCTATTACATGCAAAATGCTGCATGCTGCAGGAAACCCTTTCCAAAAACGCAGAGGCACAAAAATGCATTGATGTGAACGTGTTCCATAGGAACCCATGTTAAAAATAATTAGTGTGAATGGAGCATTAGACATGATGCTAATTTCTGTTCCCTTTCATTTTAATCTACATAATCAGTCTTATAAACCTTTAATAACTTCACCTGTCAATTTTGTCTAAGGACACCTGCACTCTATTATTGCAACTAAGGCTATTATTGAAACTAAGGCAACTAAGGCTGTGACGAAACGTCCCACACTCCGCTTGAGTGCTTTCGTCATATACCGCTTCCTCCCAGTCTGAATATAGATATCAAATATTCCAACCGCTGCTAACAACAAACAAGGCAATACTTGTTTGGTTGCTGAACATGAACTGATTTACCGTATTTATCGGCGTATAACACGCACCCTAACTTTAAGAGGGAAGTTTCAGGAAAAAAACTTTCCACAGCCCCCTGCGTATAACACGCAGGCACCGTTTACCCTGTATTTTCAGGGTAAAAAAGTGAGTGTTATACGCCAATAAATACAGTATTTGAGATGACACAAATATATACAGCAGGATGACAATACAAACTGAAACCAGAAACCTAGTTAACATAAGCTTGTTTACTAATCATTTGCCCAGACTTGGTGACTCAGAGATATGACCTTTCAGGGCAGCCTTGCCGCCTCCTAACTCACAAATTACAATACACATAAGTATAAACACATCCTCCAATAGTTTGCTAGGAGACAAAGGTGTGTTAATGAGCACAATAAACTATTGGGTGAAAGACCCGGGCTTTCCAGATCTCAATAACCAGCATTCCTTTCACATACATTTGTCCGCTGGCAGAGACCATCTTGGCCTCCTTAAGAATGTCCTTTTGCATTACATAACAGAATATCTTCCTAAATGCTTTAAGCTCCCTAAAATGCCAGGGCCCATAGTCAGTACGCAAGAGGCTAGCATTCAGTCTCCTCCAAAAGCCTCTGTCCCGGGTGAGTCTGTCACAAAGGCCATTTACACTTGGAGTTAGGAGCCCCCAATGGCTTACCCTTAAGCTGCAGTGTACACATGCTTCAAAGCCATGATGTTTTGTGGTGTGGTAAAATCGCCTGTAAAAATGCAATATATTCAACTGAATGGTGCCATGCTGCAAATGCCCCAAAACTGCATACATTGGATGATGATGCAGGATTTTAGAGGTTAACACAGGCAGTGAGGGGGTGACCTAACACCTCCTCACCACCTGTTACACGCCCTGTGAAGAGTGATACTCTGCAGATCACTCTTTAAAGGACCAACACTAGCAGGTCCTAACTGTGTAGAAATTCTGACCTTCACCTTTTGATTTCTAGTAAGGCCTCATGCTGGACATTTGCTTTTCTCCTCTGAATGCCATAACTCCTGGCAGGGGAAAAGCTTCTTAAAAAAACGCTCTTAAAGCCACGTATTGCACACGTGTTTCAGGGCATTTAGGCATGTCAAGCGTTTCTGCATTATTGGAGGGAGAGATGGGGAAGAAGAGGCACCAAGCCGCCAATATTGTAGGACGCTTTTATTCAAAATGACATAAGCGTGCAATAAGAATGCACTCATAAACCTCCGAGGTGAAAGGCATGTACAGCTCAGTGTGGAGCCACCAAGGGGAATCCAATCCATGCCGGAGCTGCTCTGATGACAGAGCCACCAGGGGAAGAGTTGCAGGGAGCTGGGCTGCTGCCGGGGAACCATCTCAGGGAACCGAAGCTGTCAAAATTTCCGCGTTAATAGATTCCATTGGCCAGAATACTAATTTATTCTGGCCATTAAAATACATTAACACTCGAATTCCCTGAACGCCCCAAACAAGCCCAGCGTTTAGATGTGTCAAGCATTTTTTTCTGCTCAAAAGCTCCTCTCCTGAACGCGCCAGAGATGTTTTTTATTTTAGCCTCCAAATGCTTCTCTTCTAATACGCCTGTAAACGCCTTTGTGTGCATGGGCACATAGGCTAACATAGAGGTGTGTTTAAAGGGTGAAGAAAAAAAACACACAAATCCTGTAAAATAGGCATTTTTGAAGCCCTGCGTGCATGAGGCCATAAAAAAAAAAAGAAGATTGCTGCTTTTCACTAATAAACAAAACCTTTAAATGGTGTTCATTTTCTACAAATGTGTCTATTATACAAGGTTTTACTCTGCTGATTAGGTATTCATTAGCTACCAAACGATCCATGTGCCTTCCTTTACATCACTGAGAATGTTACAATTAAAATCTGAAACAAACAGCTAAGCATAGCAGTAGCAGTCTGCCAAAAAGCTTGTATTTATTTTGGCTACAGAAAGAAAACCTCTGGCTGTAGCTTTTGGCTAGAGGTTATGTGTACTTTATGCTTAAAGGGAAACTTAAAATTACTCTTTCATGATTAACACTAGGAAGATAACACATTATAAGCATATAAATATACAATATACTAGTACTTTGCAGACTTTAAAATGGCATGATGTAAGTTTCAGTAAAGAAGAATGTTCAGGGATATCAACAGAAGGTTTTACTTGATTTTGTACCAAAATGCATTTTTCTATATAATTATTTTTGTCTATTTTGAATTGGGAGGGCAGCAATAGCTACATAAAATCTGTATATGTTTGTTTCTTCGCCTTGTTTAGGTTCCTAACAAAGCCATACTGTATAGGTAATTGGCCTTCAGGAACCGATTGCAGTTAGTGTGCTGTAGGAATACTAAACTGCAGGTTCCGCATGGGTGGGGACTGAAGCCAATGGCTCACTGATCTGTGTAGAATACATTGGCACCATATAATCAAATAAAGATAAACAAAGCAAACATTGTTGTATAATGTACTGGTGCTTTGCAAATGCTGTGTTAGCATTAGCAGTGGTAGGCAACCTGGGGCCCTCCAGCTGTTGCAGAACTACAAGTCCCATTATGCTTCTGGGAGTAGATGTAACTGCCAGCCTTGCAATGCCTCATGGGAAATGTAGTTCCACAACAGCTGGAGGGACCCAGGTTGCCTACCCCTGCATTAACCACTTGAATACCGAGCTATTGTAATATGATGTCCACAGGAGGGATCTCCCATCCTGGGTGGACATCATATGAGGTCCTGGGCTTCCCGGCCGTCTAGGGGGCGCGTGCGCCGCGTCGCTTGGGACCCGGTGCGCATGCCCGGTGGCCGCGATGTCCGCCGGGAACCCACGATTGCCCGTGAACACAGCAGGACTGTGGTAAACACACAGATCCACGTCCTGTCAGAGGTGAGGTGACCGGTGTGTGCTCCCAGTACAGAGGAACACAGATCGGTCTCCTCCCCTTGTGAGTCCCCGCCCCATACAGTTAGAATCACTCCCTAGGATACACATTTAACCCCTTGATCGCCCCCTAGTGGTAACCCCTTCCCTGCCAGTCACATTATACAGTAATCAATGCATTTTTATAGCACTGATCGCTGTATAAAATGTGAATGGTCCCAAAAATGTGTCAAAAGTGTCCGATGTGTCCGCAATGTCACAGTCACAATAAAAATCCCAGATCACCGCCATTACTAGTAAAAAATAAATAAAAAAAATGCCATAATTCAATCCCCTTTTTTGTAGACGCTATAACTTTTGCACAAACCAATCAATATACGCCTATTGCAATTTTTTTTTTTTACCAAAAATATGTAGAAGAATACGTATCGGTCTAAACTGAGGAAAAAAAAAAAATTCAAAAAAAATTGTGATATTTATTATAGCAAAAACTATAAAATATTGTGTTTTTTTTTCAAAATTGACGCTCTTCTTTTGTTTACAGCGCAAAAAATAAAAACCGCAGAGGTGATAAAATACCACCAAAAGAAAGCTCTATTTGTGCGGAAAAAAAACACAAAAATTTCATTTAGGTACAGTGTTGCATGACCGCGCATTTGTTATTCAAAGTGCGACAGCGCTGAAAACTAAAAATTGGTCTGGGCAGGAAGGGGGTGAAAATGCCCTGTATTGAAGTGGTTAAAGGGTAACTCCACTTTTGTGGGAAACAAAAAAAGCAAATAAAAAATATAGCATATACAATTGCGACTCAAGTCATATTGTAATTGAATGTTATTAAAAATGACCTTTCCTTTTTAATCTGCAGCTCTGTAATTTTCTGTAAAATGCAATGCAGTATGGCTACCTGGAGGTGTTCTGTACACAGACTGTGTACAGAATGCCCCCTCAGAAACATATTTTTCTGCTTGTGTGATTGGCTCATTGATTTTCCCAGAAGTCTGCCCTAAGATACAAGTCAGATTTTTGGCATCCCCTGCAACAAAAATTTCATTTTTGGTGAGATACTCCCAAAAGGAAATCACATCTAAAGGGATGCAGACCCAGCAATTTTTTTTCTCATTAGAGACCCGCAGGTGCAGCAGCTGGTTGAAAATTATGAAACCACTCCCATTAGAAGCACATGGGCCCACAGAAACAAACAGTGATTTCTTCAGAATAACAAAAGGTAGGAATCTGCAACAAAGTTTGTTAAAATCCTTGTAATGTACATATATCACCCAGAGGGGGGATGTTTTTTTCTCAACAAAAGTGGAGTTACTTTTTAATGATTATGCCATTTGTGAACTAATGAATGCATCTTGCTAAAAGTAGGGACCCTGCTGCCATTATAACTTCTCTAAACTCTATTTCTACACCAGAACAGAATTTTCTCCTAAAGTCCATCTAAGCCTTTCTGTCCGCTTTTTCCATTCATAGAAGCTCCACCATAGTGCTCTATTAATAAAGGAGGTGGACCTTTCATTTATCTGCCTGCCATCCTCTTTTCATAGAGTGTTTTTTGTTGATGGAAGGAACCAGAAGATTTTCGGGGATTTTAGGGAAGGTTAGAGTACTGTAAGTTTCATCTAAGACAGCTTTCACTAGGGCAAGGGACACATGTCATTTAATGTAAATACTATCCTTTAAAAAATGTTATCAAACGTAGGCTTTAAAAGAGAAGTTTGGGATTGTAAAAAAATAAAAAAACAATTATACTCACCTATGTGGATACAGAATCGATCCAATGCTGCATCTGTCCCCTGCGAGCACTGATAGTGAGAACTGAGCGAGCAAACACAGCTGATTGCTCAGTTCTCCCCCTCCGTTCTGAGCAAAGAGCCGTGACTATCAGTCATCGGCTCTCTGCTCCCCCTTCCAGCGCTCACTGGAGTGCTGGGCTGTGGAGGGGATGGGAAGGGCTGGCTCAGGCTCTCAGCACTTCACTGAGAGGCTGAGCCAGTTGCCGATCCAGGCTTCAGGCCGGATCACCCGACCATATGGTCAGGTTCTTTCCCCAGCCAGGACAGGGTTCTGTGACGTCAGCCAACAGAGGGTTTTAGCCAGCTGTTGGCTGAAAATGGGTCACAGGAGTGCAGAACGAGCTCCATAGGAGAATTATGTTACTTCTGCTTTAGGTAATTTGGTTATGCACAGGATACGATTCTGGCAATACATTTACATATGTCAAAGGGTACTTGAGGAAAACTACCGTATATACTCGAGTATAAGCCGACCCGAGTATAAGCCGAGGTACCTAATGTTACCACAAAAAACTGGGAAAACGTACTGACTCGAGTATAAGCCGAGGGTCAACAATGCCCATTTGCACGCCTCACTGTGCCCATTGCAATGTCACTAAGCCTATTGTCACTGCCCATTGCCACCTTACTGTGCCCATCCTCACTGTTCCCATCCTTACTGTGCCCATCCTCACTGTTCCTCACTGTTCCCATCCTCACTGTTCCTCACTGTTCCTCACGTCACTGTTCCTCACCTCACTGTTCCTATCCTCACTGTTCCTATCCTCACTGTTCCTATCCTCACTGTTCCTATCCTCACTGTTCCTATCCTCACTGTTCCCTAGCTCACTGTTTAAATTGAACATTGTAAATTGTACCTGAAAAAAAATTGAGAGGCTGCGGCGTCCATCGTTTAAAACTCGTGGTCTCTTCCTCTTCCCTTCCGTGATAGGCGTTTTCTAAGCACACAGTTCCGCCTATCACGAACGTTCTCTCATCCTCAGTTTCCCAGCAGACATCTGTGATTGGCGGAACACTGAACACAGTGTCTGCTGGGATGGGTGAGGATGAGAGAACGTTCGTGATAGGCGATTCTCAGCAGACACTCTCCGCCTATCACGGAAGGGACCAGGAAGAGACCGCGAGATTTAAACGATGGACACCGCAGCCTCTCAACTTTTTTTCAGGTACAATTTACAATGTTAAATTTCGCTGACTCGAGAATAAGCCGAGGGGGGGGGGACTATCAGCCCAAAAAAAAGGACTGAAAATCTCGGCTTATACTCGAGTATATACGGTAATACACAGCAGGGGTTACTTAGTAAACAGTTGAGTGTACACAACTCAGTAAATCTGACTGATCTGGACAGTTTGAAGACCCTGTAGGTGGGCACAAAACCATACTGTGTATATCCAACTGACACAGCATTACATATTTTAACAATTTATTTTATCCTTTCTTGGCAGCACTCTCATTTTGTAGAACATGTGCAGCGCTCTGATTATTTAATTTGGCCCTGTTCCCCGTACATAGCAATCATATTCCTTTCATGAAGGGACCTGTGAGTACTGAATAATCTATTAGGCAAATTATCCAGCATGAACCTTTGTAGACATGCATTATATATATAAATCTTTCTAATTAAAATGACTGGAGGGATTTTTTTTTTGCTCCATTTTACTAAGCTGCTGTGTAATTAAACGTCAACATATTCCATTCAGTTTACACTCTGTGTGGCAGCTTTTGATAAAGATTTTAGGCACCTATAATTATGTTATTAAACATTTTGGTTGTATGTTACAATGTGGTAATTAAAATAAAGAGATACCATGTCTAATAATTAAAAGCTTCACCAGAAACGTATGTAGTGGGCTTGTGGGAAAACATTAAGGTAAGTCCACCAAAATTAAAATTAACATATCATTGCTAGATGGGGACCATTTGGTTCATGTCTTTTAGACCAATGTTTCTCAACTCCAGTCCTCAAGTACCCCCAACAGGTCATGTTTGCAGGCTTTCCATTATTTTGCACAGGTGATTTGATCAGTTTCACTGCCTTAGTAATTACCACAGCCGTTTCATCTGAGGGATATCCTAAAAACATGACCTGTTGGGGCTACTTGAGAACTGGAGTTGAGAAACATTGTTTTAGACAACCGGGAAACTAGATCTTTACACTCCTTCCACCAGGTCAGTCAATGGTCAGCGCCTCTGCTATTCGCATGTACCGTCTCATCTGAGCAGTTACATGTAAATAGAACCTCTAACCAACAATGGCCATGGTCAGTGATTCTGCTGAATTTTAGATGCACACAAACTGGCCGCAACAAATCGGCCAGTTTGTATACTGCAATAGCAAAAATAATTTCTTACAAATATGCACCCTGTGGATAAAATTCTCCCACCCCTTCATGTGTGTAGCATGTTATGCACTGCTGTAGGCATCACGGAAATAGAGCTCTGGAAATTCAATTTTATCTTGGGATTCTAAAACCAAATTTTAGATCCATTGGGCATGAAATATGTGGTTGTTTCCCAAATGTCCTCCTGGTCGAGTGCTACATGTTTTGCATCTCTGTGCTGCTGATCTGCTCCAGGGTCTGCAGTACATCATTATTGAGCACTGGCCCCCTGCTAATGATAACAATTACGTAGGCCTGCTCAATTAATTTTTGCACAGTTACAACTTGGAGACAGTTGTTATCCTATAACAGAAAGGTCCATGGTCGGGCACTGACCATGGACCTTCAAGGCAGGATCACCAGGTATAATTTTAATGAAAGATTTAAAGAGCCAAATAACTACAACTGAATGACATTTTGGAAGAACTCTACTTGGAAACTGTAACATAATAATTAGCCCAGGAACTTTAATAATAAAAAAATGCAGTTCAATTTTGAGCTGTCCCCCTCAGTGCTTCCTTTCTGCCACGAGATGCTAACACATGGAATGACGGCTAGGGTCATTCCACTCATTTCTTTGAGCCCAGACTAACAATGGCTGGTGCCTGGGGTGGAATCCCTATGGCAGGCTAGTCAAAACTACTACATTAATGGTGATTCCATAATCCTTATGTGGGGGGGGGGGGGGGGGAGTAGCACCATACATATTAATTGCAGATGGCTGCTTCTGCCTAAAGTCCTCCCTACTATACCTCCTCACAGCTGCCAATACTGCCCTTTGCAGCTGTCTTCCATGCTGTGAAAGTTAACTGAAACTGCTGCTACTAAAAAAGTTGCACCAATTGCCCATCCCTTCTGCCTTCTCTGCCATTCACAGAATTCGCATTACAACACTCCTACAATGCAAGGCAATCTGTGAATGAGCAGTGGAGTCCTGTCATTCAATTGCCCCACTGCCCATTCACAAAACGTGATGCATTGTGGGAGTGTTGTATTATGAGTTCTGTGAATGGCAGAGAGGGCAGAAGGGATGGGCAATTGGTAAAACTTTTTTGGTAGCAGCAGCTTCAGTTAACTTTCACAGCCTAGAAGACAGTCGCTCAGGGCAGTATCTGGTGACTCTGAAGTGGCACAGCAGGGAAGATTTTAGACATAAGCCTGCATGTAATGGGGTACATGCCATTACACATAACCAGTATGTATGGTTCTGTATCCCCCCCACAAAATACATACAAAATTTCACCTTTAAAGGGAAACTGACCTCAAAAAGTGAATATTGCGATATTAAAAGGAACATCTAGAAATGTTAATTGAGCCTAAGCAGTATGCTGAAAATGTACCCTTTGTCTGGAATTCCTCCAATAGCCCTGCTCTTCCTGGTACATGAGGGTGTCTAGGCTCATGAGATTTGCAGTAAGATTGGTGTCACCACTGTGCTGCTTACTGCTCTCTTGCTGGAGTCTCTGCCATGAGGAAGCAAAGCCCTGCCTCTACCAAGATGGCGGCCTCACATAGTGACACAGAAAACAAGACATGGTAGGGAAAACATCAGCTGCACGGAGACCACAGGCAATACTGGCAACTACTCCTATTATTATCTTTTAACCTACATTTTTGGCACAGTTTCCAGAGTTTATTTTCTCTTTAGGTGACATAATATTTTCCATAATATTTTTTTTTTACAAATGTAAGAACTTTATTGAACACTTACATGTCAGTAACATAAGCATATGTAATGTATAACAGAAATGTATAGGTATACATGCACATACCTCATGCAGGAATTACAAAAGAGGAACAGTCAAACGTAGCCAACAGGATAGTTAACTAAGATGTAATGTTTTACGGATTCCAGGCGATTAACACCCGAGGCAGTAAGTCCCTATGTGAACAAAAGGGGAAGCGAAAAAGGGACAAGGAGAGCAATGGGGGGGGGGGGGCATAGAGTAAGGAAGTAGGGAAATGAAGGGAAGTAGGGAGAGGGGGGGGATAAGAAAAGGGGGAAGAGATGACGGGGGGTCAGGCCGGAGAGGGAAACTGAAGGGGAAAGGAAAGGGGATTACAGAGGGAGGGACAAGAGGAGAAAAGAAAGAATAAAAGAGAGGGAACATATCTAGCCTGGATTTAGTCCAAGTGAAATATAGTGTTTATAATTAGGGGTCCACTTCCTAGCTAGGCGGGGAATTTCCATCTGTAAAGAACCCTAGGAGTCTATCTAAGAGGACCAGATCTTTTCAAATTTACTTAGACAATTCCTGTTAACATACGTAATTTTGTACAAAGGTAAAACGGCATTTAGGGTACTCCGCCAGGCAGAAACAGTAGGTGGTAGTGTGGCTTTCCATTTAAGTAAAACCTCTCTGCGAGCATAATACGTGGCATATATTAGGAACAACTTTGTGTACCTTCTCACGGTGGGGTCGTCAACTATATTTAATAGCAAGGCCCCAGGGTCTAACTCAAGGGTTGTCCCCGCTACCTGGTTAATGTCTTCCAGGACCAAAGGTCTTTGCAACGAGGGACAAGACCAAACCTTATATTTTCCATAATATTAACTGTTTTCAGGTGACAATGGTATTTTCACAAAAATTCATAAATATTTCACTTGAAAAGTGCACCTGATTCTGCGGACATTTATGTGACTACTCCATAGTGCAGTAATCTTGTAGAACCTGCGTATTGGAGATCTTTCATTCAAAATGAAACTTGTGTATGAGAGATCTGTCATCCCAAATGTACTTAGATTATTTGTGTGTTGGAAGTGCAATGGCCTGCCTGCAGCGTGGTGATTGTAAATTGGCTTAGGAAAGAATTTGGAGGGAAACTGTATGACTGTTCCAATAATATGACTAAATCCTACTAGGCTGTATAATGTTGTCACATTTTAAGATGAGAAATGTTAGTGTAAGGCACTTGCCAACAAGTCCTCCAGCAATGCAAGATGTAATTAATCCTGAACTGTTCTTAGATGTTACTTAAGGTAACCATTTCTTTGTATGCACCCTATTAAGTAATCCTCTGGTTTCTGCACCTGAGGTATTATTTATGTAGTCAGTTTTGTATGCTACAGACTTAAAAAGCCCAGCTCTATAGCAGAAGTATTTTAAACCAAAGTTATAAACTTTTCAAGTAATTTTTAAATATACAAATGAATTATTTTTTAGATGGTCATGTAAAAGACATAAGCTCACTGACCATACAGGACAAAACTAGGGAATACCGTGCTGCTCTGACTGACCAGACCACAAAACTTAGACTTGCACAGAGGAGGCACATCTTTGAGTTTGGGGACAAGAATAGCAGACTTCTGGCATATTTAGCAAGACCGGAGTACCCCCCCTGTATATATAAAAAGTGTTTATGATTGGCACAGATCTGAGGTGCGTGACTCGGCTGACATCCTGCAAATCTTTGCTCAATTTAATAGGGAGCTTTATGTGTCGTGTGCCTCTGTGGGGGGAGATGCATTGGAAAACTATCTAGCTAATATCGAGCTACCTGTGTTGATGAACGGAGACAGTGCTGCTTTAGAAGTGGATATCACTGTAGAGGAGGGGGAGGGGGCAATCTCTTTCTTTGCTCCCCGAATATCTCCAGGTCTTGATGGTCTCCCCTCGGAGTGGTACCACACTTTCAGGAATAGTTTAGCACCTCGCCTGCTTCGTGTGGTTACTACGGCCAGGTCGGATGGTAGATTATCACCCTCTATGAGAGAAGCTTTGGTGGTTTTGATCCCTAAAGGGGGAAAAGATCCTCGGGAGTGTGACTTCTACCGTCTGATCTCGTTAAAGCGGTTGTATATCCAAAAAATAAAATAAAAATTTAAATAAAAACCTGCAAGACAAAGGCATAATGAGCTAGTATGACTAGCATACTAGCTCATTATGAATTACTTACCTGAGATCGAAGCCCACGAAGCTGCCCTCGTCTCCCCCTCCGGCCACAGACATCTCTCCGGAAGGTTACTTCCGGGTATAGCCGCTCCGGCACTGTGATTGGCCGGAGCGGCGAAGATGTCACTCCACACATGCGCGCGGGAGCCGTCAAAGCCAGCATTGCCGGTTTTATGAATGGCTATTCTCAGTGCGCCTGCGCCGTTGTCTACGGCGTGCATGGGCCGTAGACATCGGTGCATTCTTTGTGCCAAATATCTCCTAAACCATGTAGGTTTAGAAGATATTGCAAACACCTACAGGTAAGCCTTAATCTAAACTTACCTGTAGGTAAAACATGTCAGGGAGGGTATACAACCGCTTTAATGAATGTGGACATAAAAATTCTAGCCAAAACTATTGCTGGGAGACTTCAAACAGTTATCCTAAAGGACCAGACGGGATTTATCCAGGGGTGATGTGCTCAGATAAATGTCAGGAGACTTTTTGTGAACCTTCAAACTGAACCTGACAACTCCGGGACAATAGAAGTGGCCTCTTTAGATACCAAGAAGGCTTTTGATTCAGTGGAGTGGACATGCTTGTTCAGCCTTCTAGAAACCTTCGGGCCTGTCTTTATCTCCTGGGTGAAACTACTGTATACAGAAACGGTCAGATTGCAGGTTAACAGTATTATTTCAGAGCCCTTTCCTATCACCCCTGGGACTAGGCAGGGATGCCCACTTTCTCCCTTCCTGTTCGCTCTTGCCATAGAACACGTGGCAGCTAAGGTGAGATCTAGTACTAGCTTGTCTGGTCTTCAAGTGGGGCAGATGGAGGAGCGTGTTTCTCTATATGCAGATGACATGCTCTTGTATCTGCAGGATCCGGGTTTCTCGCTCTCGGGCTGATCCAGGAATTTGGAGACTATTCAGGGTTCGAATTAACTGGACAAAGTCATCCCTATTTCCCATTGATGATGCACTGTCCCATTCCCTTGTCTAACTTATTTAAATAAGGCTGTAGTTAGCTCAGGCTTGTATAGTTTTTCCCTACGTTTAGGTTGGCTTGCCTGCCCTGGTCTCTGTAGGTGCTATCCTGCCTTTGGGATCTCTGAGCATTGCTACATTTCATTACCTCAGAATGAGTATCTGGTCAAAATGTTCAAATGACAAAAGCTTTATTATTAAAAACACAACATTAAAATTGTATTTAATACTCATAAAAACAGAACTCCCAGAGAATAACAGATTGTAAGCTCTAACAAGCAATGCCCTCTGATTTCTCCTGTATTGAATTGTATTGTAACTGTACTGTCTGCCATCATGCTGTAAAGAGATGCACAAACTGTTGGCGCTATATAAATCCTGTATAATAATACTTAATAACATACTTAAAGTGGAAGTAAACCCTCCTATCATTTTCAGGCAAGGAAGCTGCCATCTTGGCCTCTGTTTAATCTTCAACTGCCATGATGCTGCACATGTGATCAGTTATGACACCAGCCATTGGATGGTTTGACAGTTTGGTTGAGAGCACAACCAATGTGACAGTTGGCATTCCCGGTAATGCAACTGCTTTTTGAAACTGTTAAATCGATGGGTTTACTTCCACTTTAACTTACAGGTTACATCAGTGGTTGAAGAGAACAGCCAGTCAGAAGCTGAATTTACAAAGAGGGAAAAAGATGAGGGAGGAAGAATAAATCTTAATGCTTTTTTTAGAAAGAATTTTCACAAGGGTGATGGCCAAAAAACACAAGCACAGAAAAGGAAAAATTGTGATTTGTAGGAGTACAGTGGTAATAACAAGTTTACAAAGAAGAGTAAATATGTGTGTGAAACCCCTTGATTGTACAAAGGAATTAGTATAGATCTAATAACTGCCCATTTTGCATAAGAGCACTGAGCGTTGCTAAAATATATTCTTTCAATCACAAGCTGATGACTATTTTTGGCACATTAAAGGAAACCTTTCATAGATGCCACCATCACTGACCTTTCGTTCTGGCAATGCTAACTGTCTAGCTGTTGACTTGATCCAGATGCTTCAGTGTTTTGAGTCTCTGACCTGCAACAAAGCTGGCCATATACTGATAGAATTTCTGCCAATTCAGAGGAATCAGTCAAAAATCTAGCAGCAGGTTTTTCTGCCAGTTTTCTATCGAGAAGTGCCCCCCATCGAATAGTGCCCAGGACGAATGGAGCATGCGCCGTACGTCATAGCACAACAGTTGATTTTACAATCAGCTGGGCTGACATAACCATGGCGCATGCGCACATCATAGGAGGTGGGAGATACCATTTCACGGGCACAATTGAAACCTATACAAACAGCAGGGGGAGACTGTAGTTCTCAGGTTGTGCCACGCTGTTGCGGGTCGGCTTTACAGTATGCTGATGGTCCGGTTTTGTCTGTGTTGCAGGGCGGGTTTGCTATGTTGAACGGATGGTTTTGCCTGCAGGTTGCAACACAGACAAAACCAGCCCTTCAACACAGCCACATGCCGCCCTCCAGCAGCAGCGACGCACAATCTGAGAACTATGGTCTCCCCCCACTGTTTGTACAGGTTTAAACTGTGCCTGTGAAATGGTATTCCCATTGAGAGATACCTCCTATGATGTGTGCATGCTCCATGCTTACATCAGCCCAGCTGATCTGCAAATCAGCTGCTGTGCTGTTCCGTACACCGCATGCGCAGTACAACCCGGGCACTTCGGGACAGAACACCGGCTCAACGATAGTCACTTACTAAATTGACTTTTGTCAATGGAGCCGGGCTGAAAATTGGTGGTTGAAAAAAATCTGCGGATCTCCTGTAACAAATACCACGTCTCTAGCATATTCTTTGTTGAATCATTCCCAACATTCAGACAATAATAAGCATAAGGAAAAATGGGAACACGACCTGAAAATCAAACTCTCAGATCAACAATGGGAAAAGGCATGTATCCTATCACACAAATGCTCACTAAGCACCAAGTAGCAGGAGATCTCTTATAAAATCCTCTCCCAATGGTATATCACGCCAATTAAGGCCAGGAGATGGTCCACTGAAACCTCAGATTTATGTTGGCGATGTAATAAACATTTGGGTTCCTTTCTGCACATTTGGTGGGAATGCCCTGCAATACTTGCCTACTGGGACGAAATAAGGAAATGGATTAAACACATTACGGAGACCAATTAGACTCTTGATGCAGCAGCCTGCCTGTTAAACATTAACTCATTAATTTTGAGTAAATACAAAAAAACACTCGCCAGATACCTGTTACTTGCAGCTAAAACATTAATCCCTTTACATTGGAAGTCCTCACACGTCCCAGTGGTCAAGGATTGGCTGAACAGGGTCCACTACATTTTCAAAATGGAAGAAATTGTAGCCATGAAACATGAAAATAGTACTTCCTTCAATGAAACGTGGCAACCGTGGTTCTTATTTACGTATTCTAATGAATATAAACTTCTCATGAACTAAGAACTTGTTTCTAACCTTTTTAAGCATCATCCGGGCGGTCTGTGAAATGTTGGCATTGTGGTTAACATCTGTTTTGGTGATACTGTGTCCTTTACCCTTCAATCTACCCGTTATACTCCCTAGTGATACTCGCGCACTCCACCTTTTCCTACTTCCCCCCCTTCTCCTTCCTAACCCCTCCCTCCTCTTAACCCCTTAATTTCTTACCCCTTCCTTCCCTCCCAATCCTGATATTACTGTCAATTTTCAATCCACACTGAACCTTATTACGAATGTTCCTGTACTTGTATATCAATTACCTGTTTACTGACCTACCTTATTTCATGTTGATTTCACATGAGTTTACTTTTGTCAATTGTATGTTCATTTTGGCTTCAATAAAATATTTGATTGTGAAATAAAAATAAAAATCTGCAGCTAGTCAGCTGCAGACACTGTTCTGGCATTCTGACAGCTGGCATTAAGGAAGTCAAAGTACAATAGCTCAGCTGGAGCAATTAGTCCATCGATATCATTTGTGTGAATTGAGAAATTTCTTAAGCCCTGTACACACGACCGGGAATCCCGTCGGGAAAAAAAAACGTTGGTTTTCCTGACGGGATTCCTGGCAGGCTTGCCTTGAAAATCCGTGTATACACACGGCCACACAAAAACCTGCCGTTCTTTTGAATGGCAAGAACGCAGTGACGTAATCGACTACGACGAGCTGGTGTCTCGTCACATTCGATTCCGTCGCCGCCATCTTGCTACACCCCACACTAACGTTGTATGCTACCGCGCATGCGTCGAAGTGTTATCGAGCATGCACAGGTTTTTCCCCTACAGGTAAGCATACAGACGACCGGTTTTCTCGTCAGGAAACACTCTGCTGGGAATCCCAACGGGAAAATAGAGAGCAGGTTCTCTATTTTTCCCGTCGGGATTCCCGGCAGTTTTCCTGTCGGGAAAGCATACACACGGCCAGGATTCCCGGCCAAAAGCTCTCCTGGCAATTTTCTCGCTGGGAAAACCGGTCTGTGTACGAGGCCTTAGTTTTTTTCCTTTCAGACCATAGGCTGAACAAAAGAAATGTATTAGTTTATGTCCATATTTGCATAACTGAATCAGGTAACTCACAGAGTACCAAAGTCAGTGTATACTCCTTATCGACCAGAGCAGAATTTAATTACCGCTATGAGACTGTTTACTTGTCAAAAAATGTTCTAAGCAACCTATAGACAAAAAAGTGTAACACAGTTTTAAAAAAAATATGTTTTTTCTGTTTTAAACGGGATCATCATTAGAATAACCCTTTCATGACTAAGCATATTTCTGACGTTTGTTGCTTACAAGATAAAATCTTGTTAGAAAATTACTTAGAACCCCCAAACATTATATATATTTTTTTTTTAGCAGAGAATCTAGAGAATAAAATGGCGATTGTTGCAATATTTTATGCCACACAGTATTTGTGCAGCGATCTTTCAAACGCAATTTTTTGGGGAAAAAGACACTTTCATGAATTAAAATAAAAACGATTTTTTTTTTTAATAATGTGAAAGATGATTTTGGGACTTTAAATGAAACGTGAGGGAATGTTCACGCCTCCATCCCTGATGCTGAATGCAACACAAAGGGGGGGAAGGTTTGGGACTTTGAATGAGGTGTGTTTGTACAGACCAACTAGATCGTATAAGTAGAAAACATCTGAGTGTTTATTGCTAAACCAAAAGTTAGCATAACAAAATACAGCATAACATACATGATACAGTAGATAGACTTGCATCAAAAATTATTGAAAAACGCATGGCACATGATAGTGAACAATATGCATATTGAATATAGAGTAAAAATGTAAACAATTAGAAAGATGAATAATTAAAATCATTTAGATGTACACTGGATGCATCAGGGTAGGCCCGACGCATTTCGTGGACTGCATCCACTTATCGGGGGCCATGCATCCATGTTCTAAAGAGGGAAGAGAATAATGGATAACCATTATAGTCTGTTGTATCAAGACATGAAAAATTAAAGGGAACTAAATAATTAATTACATCCTGGCCAGGCCAAAGATTACTCACATCTGAGCTGAGACATGTGGTAGCGTGTGACAGAGACCAGTCAACTATGTCTCGCCCGGGAGCTGAGGAAGGGATCCAATAGGGGAAGCCAGGCATGTTATGCTGTATTTTGTTATGCTAACTTTTGGTTTAGCAATAAACACTCAGATGTTTTCTACTTATACGATCTAGTTGGTCTGTACAAACACACCTCATTCAAAGTCCCAAATCTTCCCCCCCTTTATGAAAAATGGAGAACATGTTCTCTATCTAAGTCCGTCAGAATTTCCGAAGGAAAAAGTCAGATGGGGCATACACACGGTCAGAATATCCGATAAAAAGAGCCCGTCTGACTTTTTCCATCGGTACTCTGTGAGTTACCTGATTCAGTTATGCAAATATGGACATACACTAATACATTTCTTTTGTTCAGCTTACGGTCGTGTGTACAAGGCATTAAAGAGAAGGTCTAGGTCTAGTGCTAGAATTATTGCTCTCACTCTGACGATTGCGGCGATACCTCACATGTGTGATTTGAACACCATTTACATATGCGAGCGCGACTTGCGTATGCGTTTCCTTTGCTGCGCGAGCTTGTGGGGACAGGGGCGCTTTAACAAAAAAAAATCTTATTTTTTTGTATTAACATTTTTTACATTGTGTTTTAAAAAAAAAAAAAAAATGTTGATCTCTTTTATTGCTGTCACATGGAATGTAAACATCTCTTGTGACAGTAATAGGTGGTGACAGGTACTCATTATGGAGGGATCGGGGGTCTAAAAGACCTCCAATCCCTCCTTTGCACTTCAAAGTATTCAAATTGCCAAAAAGCGATTCTGAATACTGTATTTTTTTTTTAAACCGGCGCCATTGGCAGCCGAGTAAACCGTAAGTGACGTCGTGACGTCGCTTCTGTGTTTACATATCTTCAGACTGGAACTAAGTTGTTTCCGGCCTCGTGCCAGTCTGTCTCTAGGCGCCGGAAGTGGCGCACCGCAGATCGGGTCTTCCGGTTTGACGGGAGGCCCGGTAAGAACAGCGGAAGGCGGCGGGAGGAAGGATATCCCCTCCCGTTCCTCCGGTATAACAGCCGAGCGGCTGTTATACCGGAGCCAACCACCCGCTCTAAAAAATGGTACCGGGATGATGCCTGCAGCTGCCCCCTAAAGCCGAGGCCGCATATATGCGTACTCACGGCGCCAAGGTGATAAGTAGCATTACTCTATAATTTGTCTCATCTATAATGACAGTGTCAGGGATCTCGTGCAGCAGGTGCTCATTCGTATGCACATGTGCAGAGTCACAAACATAGAAGCCCAAGACAAGCAAGGACTAGATTGGCGGGCACGTGCACATATACGTAGACGTGCGCAAGCATCCACAGATTCTGCCACCCAGCAGCCTTGTTCAGCGGGAGTCAGGCAGACAGGTGCAGAATCAGGATCAGGTTCAAGGTCGGGAACGAGGAAAAGTCGGTAACATGCTGGTGGTGGGGTACCAAATCAGGAGCATAAGCGAGAAGCAGATATAACAGGCAGGGATGATCAGGGTTTCAGACGTATCTGGGTCAGGAACAAGGTTAGCAGACATGGATTAGAATCAGGAGCACAGGAACCAAAGCAGAAGACAATGCAGCACTGAAGCCAGGTGGTATCTCAGTTTAAATAGGCTGTTGGGTGCCAGAATCTGTGGATGGGTGACCTCAATTGAATATTGAAATGGTATGCCAAAGTGCTAGCATCTAGATTGATACCTCTCCTTCCCCAGTGGATATCCCCAGACCAAATGGGTTTCATTCCCGGTATAGTGGCAAGGGATAACTAATCAAGGACACTGTCTCTTATAGTATATGTACATAAACAATCCCAATCCACCCTTCTCCTCATGAAAGACATGAAAGAAGCATTCAATAGGGTGGACTGGGATTATTTTATGACTAAATCGCAATTTTTTGGGTTCTGGATCTAAGATGATGCACAGAATTGCAGCACTATACAAGGGCCTACAGCTCAAATTCAGATAAATGGCACCTTAAGTAAATCTTTCTTTAGAACTATTCACCTCCACTATTTAACACCACCCTATTTAGGGAGTTATCTAATTTCAAAATTATTCTCACCAATCTGGGATTTTGAGCATTTCAATACCCACCTCTGAAGTTGCATGCCTTAAACCACATTTTCCTTTTTCATGGAAATCACATTGTCTGAAATACATGGGGGTCACCATAACTCCCCCAGTGACAGGCCGTTTTAACCACTTCAGCCCTGGAAGGATTTACCCCCTTAATGACCAGGCCATTTTTTTTGCGATACTGCACTGTGTTACTTTAACTGACAATTGCGTGGTCGTGTGACACTGTGCCCAAAAAAATTGATGTCCTTTTTTTTCCCACAAATAGAGCTTTATTTTGGTGGTATTGATCACCTGCGGTTTTTATTTTTTGTGCTATAAACAAAAAAAGGCAGTCAATTTTGAATGAAAAACAATATTTTTTACTTTCTGCTATAAAAAATATCCAATCATTTTTTTTGAAAAATCTTCTTCATCAATCTAGGCCAATATGTATTCTGCTACATACTTTTGGTAAAAAAAATCCCAATAATCATATATTAATTTGTTTCTGCAAAAGTTATTGCGTCTACAAACTATGGGATGGGTGCAATGTGTTCACTGCACACGGACCCTGAGGGGTGGGGGGCCCGCTGTGCTGACACACACTGCACCCATGGATGCCCCAGGGCGCCAAGATGGGGGAGCGGTAACAAGGTGGTAAGTCATAGAATTTTACATATAGACAAGGTGCTGTTGCATGTAAATCTGACTTTCTGATAAATGACATTTTTGTTTTAGTTATCATAAAATAATGGATGTGGAGGCCTTTTGATGGGCGTGATTTTTTTTTTTCATTCTTGGACCCAGGCAGCACAACGTCTTGGACCAGCCCTGATCCTTAGTAATAATAATTATGAGGGGATTGTAGATTAGGTGGTACAGGGTGGATACAGTATCCCTATCCTGATGTCCAGATATGTGATATGGTCCTTGGCAAGTGGAAAACCCTGGATTTGTGTATGGGCGGTCATTCATTTTATCCCATGCTAAGGTTATTTATATTAAGCTGATCTCATTTTTTATGTACCGTATATACTTGAGTATAAGCCGACCCGAATATAAGCCGAGGCACCTAATTTTACCACAAAAAACTGGGAAAACGTATTGACTCGAGTATAAGCCTAGGGTGTCCATCTGCATGCCTCACTGTGCCTCACTTTGCCTCACTGTGTCCATGTGCATGCCTCACTGTGTCCATGACTAGACTGACGTTTAACATGTGAGTCTATGGAAGGGGTGCCCGGCTTTGAAAAATCGGTGCTCCCCGGCCGTAGGTCCCCCAGACAAGAAACTTTGCACACTTGTAGAGGAAGAGTGGGGCTACATGTATGCCAAGCTTGGGGTCCAGGGCCGGTACCGGGTCCAAAAAGTCCAGGTGATCAGGGGCAAAAAGGTGTCTAAAGTATGGTGGTTCTTGATCCCCTGGAAGAACTATTTATGTATCTTGGGATAAGAGGAGGTGCATAGGCTTGGTTCAGCTGTACTGAACACCAGATATGTCATGACCAAAGCCAGGTACTTGTGAAAACAAGGAACGAATTGAACACCAAAGTGAATGGATTGGGTACTAATACTTTTCACTTAATTTTGTCCAAAGGATTGAGTCAAAACATGAACCAACAAATTTCGAGGGGCCTTAAAAAAAAATCTTTTTATGCATTCAAATAAAAATCCAAATATGCAGCCTAAAACTGCTATTTGAAGGAAAGTCGCTATATGCGGCTATAAATATTGTGTAACCATAGGCACTGTCGCAAGTGTCTAAAAAAACAGTCCAGTAGCGGGCATTTGCGGTGTCAGCAAGTGGTCAGCAGCGTCAGCCAAATGGTCAGTAATTGTTCTTTGGCATGCCACTCTTTTCTCTACATCACTGGACATATCAGCCATGTCCTTGAGATTTGGAATCCTGGTTTGATTGAGTTATGGGCTTGGTTTACTAAAGGAATAGACTGTCTAATTATTATGCATGTTTAGCCAAAATATATATAGTGTCTGCACATAGGGAACCCCTGTTAGGTGTTTATTGCTGTCTTTGTCCCCTCTAGAGAATCACCCTCTCTAATTGTCCTGATGACCATGGTCACCCAGACAGAAAGTGATGGAAAATACAAAATTTATAGCTGTCATCAAAACAAGAAGTGAGGGTAAATCTTCAAGTTGAGACTGTTCCAGTAACAACTGTCTAATGCCCCGTACACACGATCGGAAACTCCGACCAGAAAACTGTGGGTTTTTAATGACGGAATGTTGGCTCAAACTTGTGTTGCATACACACGGTCACACAAATCTTGTCTGAAATTCCGACCGTCAAGAACGCGGTGACGTACAACACGTACGACGAGCCGAGAGCAATGAAGATCAATAGGCAGTTTGGCTCTTCTGCTTGATTCTGAGCATGCGTGTTTTTTTGCGCGTCGGAATTGAATACAGACGAGCGGAATTTCCGACAATAACTTTTTCTGTCTGAAAAATAGAGAATCTGCACTCAATCTTTTGCTGGCGGAAATTCTGACAGAAAATGTTGGATGGAGCATACACACGGTCGGAATATCCGACCAAAAGCTCACATCCAACTTTTTTTGATGGAAAATCTGACCGTGTGTACACAGCATACGAGGGGAAGTTCCCTTCACATTGTAGAAATGTATTCTCACTTCCTATTATGACTCCAGGACTGGAAGTGAAGGGACATTTCTCAAGCAGGACAGGCGTTTTAATCCTATTCCTACTTTAACATGGTGATGGGAGTCAAAGTGTGTTTATTTCAGTTGTCCAGCCATGGGGGAAAAAATGCTTCTTTTTAAATTCCCCTTGCACAAGATTGGATATTCCAAGTGAACACAACTTTATCTTAATTCCTAAGAAAAATTTATATTTACCTAGCTTCTACTGAACAGGGTCTACGCCTCTTGAAAAATAATCCTTTGTTTGGGACAAGTACAGCGTTGTAATGCAACAGCCAACCAGGAATTTTCTATTGTTTTCCAAAGTATGGGTCTTTGCCATGTAATTTGGATTCTTAAAGCGGAACTTCAGTAATTTTTTCATCTTTCCATCTATTAAACCTTCTGCCCTTTTTGTTTTAACTTTGGATAGTAAGAAATGTTTTGTTCTGCCAGCAAATACCTTACACAGCCCACTTCCTGTTTCTTGTCTGGTCATTTGTCTAGGCTTATGACATCATGCACAGCTCTCTCTCTCTAAATCTCGTGAGAGTTTATCAGGAAGGGAGGGAGGATGAGTCATAAGATGGCCAATGAGAGTTGCAGAGCTGGAGGTGTGCCTCTGTGTGCTGTGTAAATCCAGGTAGTGAACAGGCAGCAGCTTCAACTGCCCACAGTTAAAATGGCTGCACCCAGACTCAGTGGAGCGAGATTTCTGCAGCATATTTGGCAAGTACAAAATCACACTATATATAAAATAATATGCAAAGTGGTTGGAGGGAAGTTTCAGAATGGCAAAGATGTTTTTATTTACAAATTATATGAACAGACTGCAGTACCTCTTTAAATACATAACTCTGCACAAGTACAAAGTTTATTTAAATATAAAATGTTTGAGTGTAATGTTTGTGGTTATTTCCTAGCTCCAGCAACTCAATAAAAGTTACCACATTTGAAATTAAAGTTTCTAGTGCACATGTCTTGAATAATTACGTCTCTTCAAATTAGAGAACACATGGTAGTATTTAATTAATTCTAGTAAACATTATGATCTCTAAAAAATGCTTGCACAGGACTATGTAGATATATAATTACAGTTCAAATCACTGCACATCCTAATTAATTTGTTCCGCATTGCTAAAACAGAACAATTCTATGCTCATTCGTTAGTGGAGACAACAAAAAGTTACATGATTCCCCTTAAGATGGTAAAAGCAATAAAAGTTACACTACAAAATGGGATGTGAAAACTATTCTTAGCCATATTAATATAGAGCTTTTAGTATCCTCAATGCATAAACAGGTTTTATGGTGCAGTATCATACAATAAAGAACATATTGCATGAATAAAGAGAATAAAGAGATTAATAAAGATAATAATAAAATAATAATAATAATAAGAGAATAAAAAATAATAATAAAGAGAATATTGCGTGTTTGTGTGTGTGTACGTATGCGTGTACGTGTATGTGTGTAAAACAGGATGGGTAACTGACCAAATGATTAGACATGGAGTAACTGTAACTTGCAGTTTACTAAACAGGTACTGCGTTAGAAATAATAAAGCAAGACAGGTTCAGGATGGCAAGTTAATTAAAGGCAAAAATAGGCTTGTCAAGAATGACTAAAAGCATGTTTTTATTGTATCAAAAAGTATAAAAAAAAGGAGCTGATATAGGATCCAAAATACTCCAATAAGTAACACAGTATATCAAAAACAGTGTCCCATCACCCAGTACACAAATAAAAATGACAATGTCACTGTACTGTCCGGACCTGTTTATCTATGCAAAGTATACATATCAGTGCAGAAACCACCGCATAATAAACAATGATAGCGATAATTGATGTCAATTATTCTGAGGTGTATAGGTCACATAAGCCCAAGGGCTTGACACTAAAACCCCCCGCGAAACCAATGCAATTGCACAGGTGTGGTAGCTAATGGGGCTAATATACCCCTAGTGCACGCTGTAGTTTGTACTTCAGAAGTTGTATACAGACGTTAGGATACCTCACGTCAGATGGTTGGTAGTATAGGGTTTACCCACAATGAGTCCTCCGCTTGTCTACCTGACTCCCTCTTTTATCTAGTGGCACACAATACATTCATAACATTTTATTAAACCCAGAAGGTGGAGCCTTCTCTATGATTGGTAAATTTGTTTAATAACCAAATTGTGTTTATTCAAGCATTATCTCCCTTGGCCACTACGTGTCACTCTAGGACAAGAAATGTCTCTTTTGAGTTTAACTGGAAACTCCCTAATGAATAACTCTGATATAATTAAATTAAACACAGCTACAATTATGTCAGTTTTTCTGAAATAGGTGGAAGACCTTGGAGAGTCTAGGGCAGCAGCAATTAAGTGGGAAATTTTAAGATAATAATAATATTAGTTGTACATATAGAGGGAAATATATATATATATACATATATACATATATATATATATATATATATATATATATATATATATAAAATAATTTTCATATTTAACCAGTTGTCAACCGGCCGCCGTCAAATGACGGCGGCAGGAAGACACTGTTATTCTGGGCGGACGTCATATGACGTTGCGCCTTTAAAATCTACTAGGGGGGCGCGAGCCCGCCACGTCGCTGGGGACCCGATGCGTGTGCCTGGCGGCAGCAATGTCCGCCGGGCACCCGCGATTGCCCAGTAACCGTGCAGGACCGTGGATCTGTGTGTGTAAACGCACAGATCCACGTCCTGTCACGGAGAGGAGACCGATGGTGTGTCCCTTGTACATAGGGACAACCATCGGTCACCTCCCCCAGTCAGTCCCCTCCCCCCACAGTAAGAATCACTAATAGGGAACACATTTAACCCCTTCCTCGCCCCCTAGTGTTAACCCATTCCCTGACAGTCATGTTTATACAGTAATCAATGCATTTTTATAGCACAGATCGCTGTATAAATGTGAATGGTCCCAAAAATGTGTCAAAAGTGTCCGATGTGTCCGCCGCAATATCGCAGTCATGATAAAAATCACTGATCGCCACCATTACTAGTAAAAATAAATAAATAATAAAAATGCTATAAATCTATCCCCTATTTTGTAGACGCTATAACTTTTGCACAAAGCAATCAATATACGCTTATTGTGATTTTTTTTACCAAAAATATGTAGAAGAATACGTATCAGCCTAAACTGAGGGGAAAAAAAATGGATATTTATTATAGCAAAAAGTAAAAAATATTGTGTTTTTTTTTTTTCAAACTTGTCCCTCTTCTTTTGTTTATAACGCAAAAAATAAAAATCGCAGAGGCGATCAAGTACCACCAAAAGAAAGCTCTATTTGTGGGAAAAAAAGGACGCAAATTTAGTTTGGGTACAGCTTCACACGACCGCGCAATTGTCATTCAAAATGTGACAGCGCTGAAAGCTGAAAAATGGCTTGGGCAGGAAGGGGGTTTAAGTGCCCAGCAGTAGGGAAGTGGTTAAAGGATAAGTTCACTTTTTAGAAAAAAAAATAATAAATGCACAAAAAGTTGTATTTATTTATTTATTTTTGGTACAGTACCTGTAAAGAATTGCACCAGCATGTTGCTATGCAGGTCTCCCGCAGTTCTGCCAGTGTATCTGTGTGCCCGTACATCCCGCCCATACACATATTGAAAGGAAGAGAGAATGAACTACCACGATGCTCCAGAGTGCCGTGGTAGTTCATTGAAAACTACAAGCCAACAGCCACAACGGCTGCTGAACCTTGTAGTTTTCCATTCACAGGACACTATAAATGAGTGACTCTGCCAGGCGAGCGGAGTTCCGTTCGGCCGCGTTGTTTTTCAATCGGGAGGTGGTGTGGAGCCCGGTCTGTTCTGCATGTGGGTGTAACCTGTAACATGTTACGAAAGGTAAACTTATCCTTTAAACTACTTATTTGAGTATGGCTATCATACACTGAGATTTCTAACAATAATTTCTGTATCCACCTGGACTCCTGGCTGGGCAGTGAAAGGGGGAATTTTGGCTTCTCCTGAATTAGGAGGAAGCCACAAGGGGTTCTGAAGGGAATAGGGAAGGCTGGCATGGGACCTAACCCTTTGGGACTGAGGTGACACCCCACTGGTACGTGGCCTTGCTTGCCGAGGTACCGCGGTGCTGGTGGATGGCACTGCGGTGCTGGTGGATGGCATTGCCTCCTCAGCAGAACGCCTTCGTCTGGCGGGCGGGCCCTCCTCCTCCTCCTCTGAGGCTGTCATTGTTCCACTGCTTAGTATAGGCTCGTAGTCAACGTCAGACTCATAATCTGAATTTGCGGAGGAATCCGAATCGGAGAGCTCCCCGTTGCTCCCGTCGGCCGCAAGAATATCGTACGCCTCCTCGGCTGAAAATAATCTTTTAGCCATTGTTGGTGATGACAGAAGGCACTGATGACACGTGGCACGGACAGATGGCACTAATACGTGGCACTGATGACACGTGACACTGATGACATTGATACGTGGCACTGATGACACTGATACGTGGCACTGATACGCGGCACTGATGACACGTGATACTGATGACACTGATACGTGGCACTAGTGACGCTGATAACAGATGGCACGTGGCACTGATGACAGATGGCACTGGCAGATGGCACTGGCAGATGGGCACTGGCAGATGGGCACTGGCAGATGGGCACTGGAAGATGGGCACTGGCATATAGGACTGGAAGATGACACTGGCAGATGGGACTGGCAGGTACTGTGGGCACTGTGTTTTGTACTTTTTATAACGTTTTCACTCACTGATGCTGCAGCACGGACGCTCTCCCTCCTCACACGCGGTCTCTGTGTGAGGAGAGAAAGCCGGCAATGAGTGATGATCCCTTCAGGTCTGGTATGGATTTTAGGGGAACTCCACGCCAAATAAAAAAAAAATGGCGTGGAGTTCCCCCCAAAAATCCATACCAGACCCTTTATCCAAGCACGCAACCTGGCAGGCCGCAGGAAAAGAGGGGGGGCGAGAGAGCGCCCCCCCTGAACCGTACCAGGCCACATGCCCTCAACATGGGGAGGATGCTTTGGGGGTCTGTGACCCCTCAAAACACCATGTCCCCATGTTGATGGGGACAAGGGCCTCATCCCCACAACCCTTGCCCGGTGGTTGTGGGGGTCTACGGGCGGGGGGCTTATCGAAATCTGGAAGACCCCTTTAACAAAGGGGACCCCCAGATCCCGCCCCCCCCTATGTGCATAGGATGCATTAAGGTGAAAAAACACAAGGGTTTACAACCCCTTTAACCACTTAAGGACCGCTGCCTGTACATATACGTCAGCAGAATGGCACGGCTGGGCATAAGCACATACAGGTACGTCCCCTTTAAGATGCCCAGCGGCGTGCTCGCGACCCGGTCCTGAGCTCCGTGACCGTGCCCGTGGGACCCGCAGACCCGATCGCCGCCGGTGTCCCGCGATCGGGCCACAGAGCTGAAGAACGGGGAGAGGTAAGTGTAAACAAACCTTTCCCCGTTCTTCCTAGTGAGAGTGTCACTGATCGTCTGTTCCCTGTCATAGGGAACGACAATCAGTGACCTCACACGCCAAGCCACGCCCCCACACAGTAAGAATCACTCATTAGGTCACACTTAACCCCTTCAGCGCCTCCTACAGGTTAACTCCTTCACTTTCAGTGTCATTTTCACAGTAATCAGTGCATTTTTATAGCACTGATCGCTGTAAAAATGACAATGGTCCCAAAATGGTGTCAAAAGTGTCCGATGTGTCTGCCATAATGTCGCAGTCATGATAAAAATCGATGATCGCCGCCATTACTAGTAAAAAAAAAAATATTAATAAAAATGCCATTAAACAGTCCCCTATTTTGTAGATGCTATAACTTTTGCGCAAACCAATCAATAAACGCTTATTGCGATTTTATTTTACCAAAAATATGTAGAAGAATACCTATCGGCCTAAACTGAGGAAAAAAAAAATTAAAATATTTTTGGGGATATTTATTATAGCAAAAAGTAAAAAATATTGAATTTTTTTCAAAATTGTCGCTCTATTTTTGTTTATAGCGCAAAAAAATAAAAACGGCAGAGGTGATCAAATACCACCAAAAGAAAGCTTTATTTGTGGGAAAAAAAGGACGTAAATTTTGTTTGGGAGCCACGTCGCACGACCGCGCAATTGTCAGTTAAAGCGACGCAGTGCCGAATTGCAAAAAGTGGCCTGGTCTTTAACCAGCCAAAATGGTCCGGGGCTGAAGTGATTAAATAGCAGTACTCTACTCCTTTTATAGGTGTGCCCCCCAAAGCTCAAACACACATGTGTGTGTTCACATATGAATGACCCCAGCACATTGATTTCCATGCCGGTACAGTGAAAGAGAAGTACGTAATCACTTCTTATGGCAGAGCTGATCAGACTGGAGATCTTTCCCATCTTCCTGCTGGCAAACAAAGCAATAATGCTAATGCGAATAGGGTGATTAGGGTGGGCCTATGACTCCTTTTATAATGCATCAGAGTGGCTGACCAGATAAGTGGCAGAGTGGCTGAACAGATATTTTCTAGTAAAAAGATTCACACAACTGAGTAAATATAAGAGCTGCTTGGTTATGTGTACATTCCATTTACATACTATGCATAAAACAATTTGCTATTTATTCTACTTTAATTCCTCACTGGCACATCCAGTTGCATGCATTACTGGACTGGTGACACACAGCTAGTTTTTTCGGTAGAAAGGCCTGATTCTGCTGAAGATGAAGGCAATCTCCAACAGATTTCTTCATACTGTACAACCAGAGTCTATTGTTGCATGTGTCTGAATTACTATTCTTTACAAATCTCGTCTCTAATCACTATCCTCTTGTTTTCCTTCTGCATTTGATGTGATCCAGACACTGTAATTGTGTGGTTTGTGTAGTCTGAATATAAAAGGATGAACGTGACAGAGCAACAGTCTTATTTTGAATATACTCGGATATATCACATTTTTATTTTTATGCAAATTGAGACTGATTTTTGTTTCAGGTCTGTTTGTTTCCAGCTGAATCCAAATTAGTTTCTCTTCTTCTGACAGATATTGCAGAGTGAAGTTGCTGGAGTGTTGAATCTTGGTTTACATTGTTTTTTCAGATTGAGGATTTATAATTTCCAATAATATAGGCTTATTTAGAAAGGTTACTGCTCTTTGCTTTTTAACCTATGTCAATCAATCAAAATGTATCTTTTAGTTAATCCATAATCTGGTTGCCACCGCAAATTTTTGCACTTTGCTTGCTCTTTGCATAAGGCATACTGAATAAGATATACATTAGAATTAATTACAGTTCTAGGACAGTGATTTTCAAAATGTCTAATGTTATGTTTATTATTTAGAGGTAATATATTTCATTACATATTCACATTAACAAATTGGGATAAACAATCTGTAATTGTAAGAATTTGCCAGGAATGAAAAAATTATAACTATTATTGTATGTTTATTGTCAAACTTTTCAAATATACTCTAATTATTCATTTGCACTTAACTGATAAAATAAAATGGTCTTGTAAATGTCATTTATTTTAACTTTAAGTTCATGTAGAGTCTGATGCTGCTAAACTTAAATGTTTTGTCTGCCAAAAACAGATAATTACATTTTTGGCAGCTTTAAGAAAGTTAAACCACCCAACTTGTTCTAAACATCTCAAGAACTCCAATGATGAGATATTTGTCATTAAGTTCTTGGGTCTACACATGTGTTGCAACAAGTTCCACTCTCTATACTGGGTTTTTATAGGTTATTTTATATAATAGGGAATGTAGCAATAAGAATCAGAAACTTTGGTATGAATATCTCCTCCTGTTGCAAGCAATGATGCAAGACGAGAGATGGCCAGATGGCTTAGCCCACAAAATATCTGTTTTCAGATCTGTTTTTGAAGAAGGTTACAGATATTGTATAATGGAAATATACCATGGTAAGCAAAAACTCACAGTTCTTTAAGGTGGGTTGTAACATAGTCAGAACATACTGAAAATAAATTATTCATATGGAATTTCAAAGAGATAATATAGCCAGTGATTAAACCAACTAGATTCCTGCTAAAACTGATGTATCAATTCTAGGTGGTTTGAACCCTTATTTGTCTTGATCACAAACTAGCATGATCTGTGTTATTTTTGCCATTTAATTAAGGGTGTGATTTTAACTGCATTTTCTGTTCCTGCCTGGTTTATGGTTCCTGACAAATGTCAATTGTCTGGGTACAGGTGCACTTTAACTCTTAGGACTGCAAAGGCAAGCCTTGTTCAGGACTGTAGTTACAAAACAGAAGCTAGGGTTTGGATGCCAGAGCTGGTAATCAGATGAGCCGAGGTCAGGAAGCCATAAGTCAGCGTAGTAAGAAGCAAAAACAGGAACAGGTATCGGGAAGGTAGTCAGCCAGGTCAAGTCACACACAGGAACACTCTGGAGATCATAGACCATGCAAGGGCATGGAGAAAATGAACAAAGCTGTTTATATTGCCAAAAGGGGTTTGCTATAGGCTGGACTATTGAGGCAGGTAATGGTAACCAGGTGAGTCACTGTGGAAACAAAGCGTGGCTGTTAATTAACTGATATCTGAGCAGCTTCTGTGCACTGAAAGAAAGGAGCTGCTCGTAAAAAGCAGTAGCCTAGCCCTGACAACATTCAAATATTGACATTTGTGACAAGCAGTAAAAGGGGGTTTAAACAAGTTATAACATATCTACCTAGCTTCTTTTAATGTAAAGTTATTCATTCTCAAAGTGCACAACAAAAGCTCTGAGTTTCAGTTGGTTTCTAAGGACCCTGCTCTACATTCCCTCCTGGAGATTTAGTGCTCTCAGGACAGGTGCAGCATCCAGTCCCACTGCCTGCAGTCTGTCAAAGTCTATATCAGGCTGCTGTTGGATGGGCTGAATGCTGTACTAAGTGATACTCACATTTAGTGCCCTTTTGTGTTCAGGGGCGAATGCCTGGAACACAGAAGACCTGCATAATGGTCATTTGTCCTTGAATGCATGGGTACTACACGCAAGTACCATTCAGTACAGCATTAAGCCTGTTCAGGCGCAGCCTGCTATAGGTTTTGACATACTTCAGGCAGTGTGGCCTGGACACTGCACCTGCCCATCGAATGCTCAAGGGGCCTAACAGATTAGAAACATCTACTATCTGTTTACATTAGAAGACTATATGACTATATGACTGGTAGGTTGCCAAGATGTGCTCTCCACAGAAAAAAGCTAAGATTCCAGTTCCTGTGTTAACATAAATGGATTTTTCCTCAATGCTTATAGATACAGGGATGAATGAGAACTTGTTTTAAATGCTTTCACTGCTCAGAATATGTAAATGATTTAGTGTGCATGATCTGGCCACAAGTTCACATTATGCTAGATAAAGCAATTTATCATAAATTGCTTCCAGTCTATCTCTTTGTTATCCATAATTTGACTGCCCCAAATTGTACAATTGTGGACTAATATTGAAAGTATTTACTTTAGTGGCAGGATGTGGAGTTTCCCATTCATGAATACTATCATTAGCCCATAAAATACTACTGTTGTACATTTGTGTTTAATCATGGGTCATAAACAATGGCCTGTGTACACGGGATCTATAAAGCTATTAAGATTGTCACTAAACAGTGAAGAAGATATTGTTAACAATAAAGAGGTATTGCATAATTGCTGCTATGTTTCTGTGCTTTTTAAGGGTTCATGAAAAATGCTAATGATTGTTGGTTACAGGTAAAGCTGCAAAACCCTAAAAAATATTTGGCTCTAATGAAAATACTTTAATGAATTAACAATTCACATTAACTGTTTTTATATTACAGCACTTACTATAATGCTGAAATAATAAATAATAAACAATGCTAAATGCAGTATACTAAACTATAACATGGTGCAATATCACATTGGCTGTGTGAGTACTGCAGTAGATGCCAAAAGTCTGGAATTTATTTTTCAACCCCCATTCTACTCAGTTGGATAATACTTACTAACCAAAGTTTACCCAGTTACGCCCTTATTCTGTTCCTCCATACATACAGTATATGTTTGGTTGGGTTTAAGTATGCAATCCACCAATGCAGCCCCCAACCATATCTGTCATGGTTAAAGGGTAAACTAAAAACCCAAAATTAAGTATATCTTAGGTGATGTTTGAATCCCAAGCAATTTGAAGGCATACTCTAAGGCCCCTTTCACACGGAGGGTCCGTTCAGGTCCACCTGTCAGTTTTTTAGGCGGACCTGGACGGACGCTCCATGTAGCCCTATGGAGGCACGGATGTCAGCGGTGACATGTCCGCTGACATCCGCTCCGCTCCGCCAAAGTGTGACGGAGGAAAACCCTATTTTTCCTTCCGTCGGCGGAGCGGATCGGATGACAACGGACTCTACGGTCCGTCGTCATCCGATCCCCCATAGGGGAGAGCGGCGCTCTGACAGGGCGGTCCCTGCACAGTGTGTGGGGACCGCCCAGCCATCCGCCGGCTCAGCGGGGATCAACGGAGCGATCCCCGCTGAGCAAGCGGAGCTTCACGGGGCAGATCATGACTGATCCGCCCCGTGTGAAAGAACCCTAAATTGAATAGAGCTACAGGCAAAACATTTTTTTCATTTTGGATAGTGTAAGGGGGTTTTTTTTTATTTATTTTTTTGCCATCTCTGTCCCATTGTGGAGATTTCCCTTCACTTTTCTGTCCCATAGCCACAGCAGAAAGTAAGAGGAAGTCCCTTCAAAGTGACGGAATCCCTGGTAATAACTAGGTCACCAGAGAAAGTGCCCCCATTGGGAAATTTCCATTCTATTCCTGTTCTGGTGTCTACTTCAAATTTTGGCTTTTCTTTCATAATCATTGGGGTTGATTTACTAAAACTAGAGAGTGCAAAATCTGGTGCAGCTCTGCACAGAAACCAATCAGCTTCCGTTTTTTTATATATATTTTTTTTGGCAAAGCTTAATTGAACAAGCTGAAGTTAGAAGCTGATTGGCTACTATGCAATAGTATTCAGTTAGTTTCTTACTGTGCAGGTATATACAGGAATCACAAGATTAAATGGACGTCTTTTTTAACTGCTTGGAGTTCAGCTATAAAGACGGTCTTAAGTCTGTTGAAAATAAATTAAAAGTCAGCAGCTACAAATACAGGTACCCAGCATTGTCCTCTACTGGGCTGGTTCTTCACTAGTCTTCTGTTCCCCAGCACTGCCATGTTTACTGTGGGAAGTAGCCCAGCAGGCTCCCCGCTGCATATGTGTTAGTCCTATAAGGTTGCAGGCGGAGGAGGGGTGGGGTGAACTTACACCCAGGTTGCCTATCAAATCTAGGTACCCGCTCCCTGAAAAATACATTTAAAAAGTGGGAGAGGAGGAGATAAAAAGTGAAATGTCCCTTTTCAGGTGAAGTTTTGCTTTAAAGAATAAACTAAAAATGTCGCTTGAAATAACCTTTAATGCACTGGCTTATAATAATTTCTAAGAACACTGCTTATCTTATTAATTTCACTGCTGCTTCAACATTTTTTTTTCTCTGCCATATTTTTTTATTTCCTTTCTTTTAGGATCGGGGTATTCACCACTGGAAGATGATGAGGATGTATATGCATACTCTAGATACCGCTACAGAGGTGAATGCTTAATCTGCATGCTTTGATTGGCTGTCATTAAACTACTAGCTTACTAAGACCTGCTGGAAATCTGCAGCATACTTAGAACCATCATAAATGTCCAACTGTTTTATTTATGAAGTTATCTTTTTTTCAGGTTGTTCTTTCCTACTTCATTCCATATTTATGTCATATTTTAAATGTATTTTTTTTATTGTCTTTTTGGCACTTCCATATACAGGGTTGTTTGGCTTACACCCCTGTACCTTACATATACCAGTAGTAAACTCTTACATTTTAAGGAATGCATTTACAGCCTCCAGTTTACATCTTGTTCTTCACATTAATGCCGCGTGCATACGTTCGGAATTTCCGTCAACAAATGTTCGTTGGGAGCTTGTTGTCGGAAATTCCGACCATGTGTAGGCTCCATCAGACATTTGCTGTCAGAATTTCCGACAACAAAAATTGTTGTCGGAAATTCCGAGCATGTGTACACAATTCCGACGCACAAAATTCCACGCTCAGAATCAAGCAGAAGAGCCGCACTGGCTATTGGACTTCATTTTTCTCTGCTCGTCGTACGTGTTGTACGTCACCGCGTTCTTGACGTTCGCAATTTCCGACAACATTTGTGTGACCGTGTGTATGCAAGACAAGTTTGAGCCAACATCCGTTGGAAAAAAAATCCACGGTTTTGTTGTTGGAATGTCTGATCGTCTGTACGCGGCATTAGATGCTATAGGCAACATTTATGGACATTTATGGACATTTTCTCTGTGTTGTGGCTCCACATGTTCCCCCTTAGAAGCAGGGCATCCACATAGGGTTCCTAGATTTCCTGACCTCTCTTTCCCAGGAAATAACTATTTTGCATTGAGATGTAGGCTTACTATAGTTCTTGAGCCCACAATTATGGACACTTTCTCTCCACACTGCTGCTCTGCAGAGAATGATAACTCAACTGCTGCTGCCCTAGCCACCACATATTGTCCATTGACTGACCATTTAAGAGGATATAAGTGGATATAAGTGTTGGTGGGACATGCCCGCAGGAGTCACAGTGGGTCTGGAAAGTGCTAAAATGATAAAGCTAAAAAAACAAAAAAGAAATATTTTGCAGCGTTAGCAAAGATAAGTGAAGTATAAACACATTTAAGCAATAAAGCATAAATTAAATATGTGACTAATAAACACTTGGGACAGAATAAATGTTGCCACTATGTATCAAACGAATAAAGCTGACTGTCCCTTGATGTTAACACTGTGCTGATTAGCAAAGAAGTGATAAACAAGTGTTAGTAGGAAAGGTGAATATCTTGTGCGTTCTTAGCACAACAACTGTGCCAATCAAGGAAGACTGAGTGTTTCCACAACAGATACCGAGTGGTTTATCTCCCTTTAGAGTTCCCCTCTTGTGGCCCCACTCACCAGGAGATATGAAATTTGCATAAGAAATCACAAAGATTTTGATCCAATAAGTTCATGAGATACAGCAGATTGACTCCATAAGATCAGCAGAGACGGTAGAAGACATATAAGGAAGAGAAAAAATCATGTGAAGTACCGCTTAGAAACATAAAGCATTGCGCCGCTAACTGAGAGACTCACGAGACTGCAGTAATAGAAAAGGTGTCAGTGTGTTCCGGGTACACAGGCGTGCGTTCCACAGAAACCGGAAGCAGCGTCACTGGTTCTGGGTTGGCCGGAAATTGCGTCAACGCGTTTCGCCCCTCCTCCTGGGCATCATCAAGATGATAAAGCTGGCCATAGATGGTTCAGCAGGGACCGCCCAAGGTTCAAACCATCTATGGGCAAGCTGAATGTACCCAAGTTGATTCATTGATCGACTTGGGTACAACATTCATGTTGGATTTTCAGCATGCACTTATTCCTAGAGGCTATAGCTATAGCTGCTAGCAATAAACACTGTGTTTCTTTGGCAGGGACGGCTCCCCGTTCCCCCACCATCGGGAGAACACCATAGCTCCACGGGTGGGGTTCCCCTATCAACACTGGTTGTGTTGATGGGGAAATCAAGATTTTCTTTCCTGCAACCCGTGATTGCAGTTAATAAAAAAATTGCACCATCTATGACCTGCCTAAGAGGAGACCCTATTAAAGAGACATAGATGGGGGCCACTAGAGGCAATATTAGCCCTAGATTCAATTAATGTGAGCAATACAATGAAAATGGTAATCTGCATGATTTGCCATTATTGTCTTTTAATTTTTGAGAAATTCAAGGGGGGCCAGATAAACCAATTAGCAGAGTAGAAAACCCATTTAAGCACACATACATAAGACAGAGTGCTCAACACCTTTTCAGCTGCTAATACATTTCAGACAAGATTGCTCTGTACTAGAACGGATAGCGTGCTGTACTTTTAACGATCAATTCTGTTATCATTATGCTGTGTTCCGCTATTTTCATATTTTTGAAAGAAGAGGATCACAAAAAATGTTCCACACATATAACAAATGTATCCCCAGTTGGCATTGCATTGAAGAAATGCACAATATAACAAGTAATCCCACAAGACTGTATCAGAGTCTCTAGGAAGTACAGCTGCTAAGTAAACAAGATGATATTTTTTTTTTGTGGCAGTTACATTTAAGAAGTTGAAAAAAAAGCCTCAAAAATATGTTATTTTCTGTATTTTTTAGATGTAACTTATAAATACAGTCGATATTAAAAGGTGCGCTAATAAAACCAAACTCTCCTAAATAACACCTAATTAAAAAGAGGAGTTGTTTGTTTGTGGCCTTTTATCCTAACTGTTGTACATGTCACGAGCATAAGATTAATGTCCAGGCACCATGACTTGAAGCCCTAGTGCAACCAAAACTTGTTATTTTGGTTTGGATAGAGAAGGAAGATTTTTTTTGCTATCTGTGTCACCACTAGGGAGATTCTCCTCACACCTAAGTTGTCAGGCTGGATTCACACTTATGCGAATTGAAAACGGGTTTCCCCTGCGTGAATCGGCTCTCAGTGAAGATCCCCTGACACTATTCAGGGATCTGAATTTTCCTACTTGATCATAACAATAGAAATAACATATGCTAGTGTATGTTGTACACAAACAGGTTAACATACAGTGCCTTGAAATTTTCTACAATTTGTTACAACCAAAAACGTAAATGTATTTTATTGGGATTTTATGTGATAGTCCAACACAAAATGGCACATAATTGTGAAGTGGAAGGAAAATGATAAATGGTTTTAAACATTTTTTTACAAATAAATATCTGAAAAGCGTGGCATGCATTTGTATTCAGCCCCCTTTACTCTGATACCCCTAACTAAAATCTAGTGGAGCCAATTGCCTTCAGACATCACCTAATTAATAAATAGTGTCCACCTGTGTGTAATTTAACCCCAGTATAAATACAACTGTTCTGTGAAGCCCCCAGAGGTGTGTTAGGTAACCTTAGTGAACAAACAGCATCATGAAGGCCAAGGAACACATCAGACAGGTCAGGGATAAAGTTGTGGAGAAGTTTTAAACAGGGTTAGGTTATAAAAAAATATCCCAACTTTGAACATCTCACGGAGCACTGTTCAATCCATCATCTGAAAATAGAAAGAGAATGGCACAACTGCAAACCTACCAAGACATGGCCGTCCACCTAAACTGACAAGAAGAGCATTCATCAGAGAAGCAACCAAGAGTCCCATGGTAACTCTGGAGGTGCTGCAGAGAAACCTACAGCTCAGGTGGGAGAATCTGTCCACAGGACAACTATTATGCCGCGTACACACGACCGTTTTTAATGTCATTGAAAAAAACGAAGTTTTTCTCGATGTGATTCTTCTCAAGCCTGCCTTGCATACACACTATCATTAAAAAAAATGCTTGCGCAAAGCGCGGTGACGTACAACACGACACGTACGACAACACGTACGACAGCACCATAAAGGGGAAGTTCCATTCGGATGGCGCCACCCTTTGGGCTGCTTTTGCTGATTTTGTGTTACCGCATGTTAGTAAAGGTTTGGTGAGAGACGATTCGCGTTTTTCAGTCTCTGTGCTTTTCAGTCCGTTACAGCGTGACGAATGTGCTATCTCCATTACGAACGCTAGTTTTACCAGAACGAGCGCTCCCGTTTCATAACTTGCTTCTGAGCATGCGTGTTTTTTTCATGTTGTTAAAGCGTACACACGGCCGTTTTTCAAAAATAGAGCAGGTTCTAAATTTTTATTGCCCATTTTTCTCCGGTCGAGAAAAATGCTCTGGAGACTACACACGACCGTTTTTCACGACCAATTTAAAAAATGGCATGTTTCTCATCATGAAAACGGAAAATTGTATACTCACCTTTCCGTAATTTTCCTTTCTTTCTCGTACATCACGGGACACAGAGCGACATAGTCATTACTAATGGGTTATATAGTTACCGTCAGGTGCTGGCACTGGCAACTTCCAAAACCGGAAGTACCCTCCCCTATATAAGCCCCTCCCATCCGGGAGCACCTCAGTTTTTTGCCAGTGTCTAAGGTGTTGGCCAAGAAGAAACATGTGTTTTTCACTGAGCTTGCGTACAGGTTCTTTTGGGCCTCAGTAAGCTATTCCGGATCCGACCAAAAAAGCTTCATAGCTAAACGGTCGGTACCCGGGCCTTGCAGAGAAGAGCAAGGTTCTGCCTGTAATGCTTCTCTTAGGAGAGCTGGACCCTGGGATCCAGAGCTCTGGTCATACCCACGACCAAGATGTTTTCTGTGCAGGGTGCTATACAGGTCCAGGGGAGTGGAATCCTTGGGAACCCGGTCCCTGAAGGTTTGATTACAATGCCTGCCGTGATAGGTGAAGTTTGGGCTTTTGTGGACCAAACAAAGTCCTGCGGCGGGGAACAGGTAAGTGGGGGCCCCCAGGAACTTGGTTCTATTGGGGGACCCCCAAGCCTAATTTGTCTTTCTGTCTGTTACCTAACGGTATTCCCGCTAATATCTGTGCATGCCTGTAACTACTAAAAAAAAAATGTAATAATTTTTAATGGTGGTCAAGAAAAAAAAAAAAAAAAAAGAATGTTTTTTTATATATGTTTAGTATATTAAACTGCGGTACCTGTGTTTGTCCACTAGAGGCCGCTGTGGAATGTTTTTCTTGTCATATGGACTAGTTTCTTCTCAGAGAGCAAAGTCCAGGCAGCTGGTGAGTTCTCCTACAGGAAACTGTTTCCTCTGCCATGTTGCAGTGTTCGTCTATCCCCCGGCCTGCGGCAAATGGGGCCCTGGCTCCTGTCCCTGGTTTCCATGTTTGAAAATTAGCGCCGAGGCGCACGTGGCCGCGCGCGTGCGCGTGCACGCGCCTCTATATATAGAGGTGGCCGGAAAAAGGGGCGGGGCCTGGGGGATGACGCTCTGTGCGCGCCGCAGCGCTTCTGCGCATGTGCGGGCGTCCCAGCAGGTTTTTAAAAAGCCACATTATTGCAGTAAGCTGGCTATGAAGTACAGAGACAGAACTGGCAACATTTAAAGGCATACAGCAAGCGGTTGATACAGGCATCCCCTAGAAAGGCACATTAGTAGACACCAACTGTTTATTATAGCAGCATTTATGCTAGACTATTATCAGTAACTGGTGTATTTTCGGCTGGAATACCTCAGCTTTGTGGCTTAGGAATATGCCGTCTAAAAACTCCGGGACTAGAAATTCCAGGAGGAATAGGGGGTCTCCATCGGGCTCTGAGGATCTTGGGCATGCTTTGGCTGCACCAGTCTCCCCTGAAGAATCAGAGGTTAGTGACCGTAGGGCACCCCCAGGAGTACCTGGTACTGTGGCTGTCCCCAGTTCACCTGCTCCTGTGTATGTAACAGAGGAGGTTTTTTCCTCAGCTCTGGGAGGGCTGGAAGAGAGATTGTCAGCACTAATTGCTGCTTCCCTGTCACAGGAGAAAAGCGCTCGATCTCCGTCTCCTCCCTCAGAGTGCCTGTTAACAGAGCAACAGTCCCATACAGAGAACGACCTACCTGAGGGGGATCAGGATGAGGTTGATTCAGTTGTAGAGGAATCAACAGTGGAGGAGCCGTTCTCAGCATCACATGCTGAGAGGTTATGGGTGCAGTCCCTGACTAATATGGTCCGATCAGCATTTAAAATGCCACTTGCGGAGCCATCCTCCTCTTCTGTCTCCTCGTTGGGGTCGCTAAAAGCTCCCCAGACTGTTTGTTCTTTTCCGATCCATCCTTTACTGGAGGGGCTCATTTACCAGGATTGGGAGCATCCTGACAAAATATTTACTCCCCCCAAGAGATTTCCGGTGGTCTATCCTATGGAGGATAAGTTCGTCAGAAAATGGAAGGTCCCTACAGTGGACGCAGCCATCTCTTGTGTGAATAAATCACTGACATGTCCGGTGGAAAATGTCCAAATGTTCAAGGACCCAATAGATAAAAAATTGGAGTCCTTATTGAAATCTGCTTTTTCTACAGCAGGATTGGTGACACAACCAGCAGTGGCAGCTATAGGGGTCTGCCAAGCAGTGAAGGATCAGTTGAAACAGGTCTTAAGGGACGTGCCAGATCAGCAGGCTCTTGCTCTAGCTGATCTACCTAGAGCCTTATGCTTTGCGGTGGACGCTATAAAGGATTCAATCCATCAGGCCTCCCGCCTTACGCTGTCTGTAGCACATATGCGCAGGCTTCTATGGCTCAAAAACTGGTCTGCTGAAGCTCCCTGTAAAAAATTGCTGGTCAGCTTCCCATTTCATGGGGAGCGCTTATTCGGGGAAGACCTGGACAAGTATATCCAGAGAATTTCCAGCGGTAAAAGTACACTCTTGCCGGTCAAAAATAGAGTTAGAGGTCCCTCTTTTAAGAGGCCGGCTTCTCCAGTCCCTAGGACATCGGCTGTGAAACAGTTCCGACGGCCTCCCCGGTCAAATCCCGGAGGTAAAAATCAGGGACAGTTGCAGGGTAACAAGAAGCCCTGGAGCAGGAGAGGTACAAAACCTCCCCCAAAGTCAAATGCATGAAGGGTTGCCCCCACCCAATCGGGTGGGGGGAAGACTTCAGTTGTTCACAGAAACCTGGCGGGACACGATCCGAGACAGATGGGTGCTCTCCGCAGTAAATCTGGGATACAAATTGGAGTTAAAAAACTCCCCTCCTTCCCGCTTTATAAGGTCGAACGTGCCAAGGGATCCCCAGTAGTGATGAGCCGAACACCCCCGGGTTCGGTTCGCACCAGAACCCGCGAACGGACCGGAAGTTCGAACGAACATTAGAACCCTATTAAATACAATGGATGCGAACGTTCGAATTCTAAAGTGCTAATTATAACAACTATTATGCATGTTATTGTCCTAAAAAGGGTTTGGGAACCCGGGTTCTGCACCAGGGGACATGTATCAATGCAAAAAGAAGTTTTAAAAACGGTCGTTTTTCGGGAGCAGTCATTTTAATGATGCATAAAGTGAAAAAAAAAAAGTCAAATATTCCTTTAAATATCGTACCTGGGGGGTGTCTAAAGTATGCCTGTGAAGTGCCACGTGTTTCCCGTGTTTAGAACTGTCCCTGCACAAAATGACACTTCTAAAGGAAAAAAAAGCCATTTAAAACTGCTTGCGGCTTTAATGTAATGTCTGGTCCCGGTAATATGGATGAAATTCTTTAAGAAAAATGGCATAGCTACCCCATGACCCCCCCCCCCTACCCCAGCCCATTACCAGCCCCTTTGGGTCTTGTATGGATATTAAGGGGAACCCCGCACATAAAATAAAAAAGGCCCTATATACTCTGAACAGCCGTATACAGGCGGTGCATACAAGACAGGGACTGTAGGTTTGTTCTTATGTAGAATCTGTTTGTAATTTTGAACAGGTACATTGTTGAAGTGTAGCTCCAGCCCAAAAATCTATTTTTAAACTTTTTGGAAAACATAGGTAAGGGTTATCACCCCTGTAACATTTGTTTTGCTGTCTGTGCCCCTGTTCAGAACATTTCACCTCACTTTCCGTCCCAATGACAACTGTTTTTGAAATGTGGTGTTTTTCTTGAAACAAGGATTGCTGATAAAGCATCAGTACAGAGGAGACACCTTTCTCCCATATTTATTCTTACAGGAGAGAATTTTCCTTCCTAGTGGTAGATTTCCTCTCACTTCCTGTTGTCTTCTTGCGTTTGCAAGTAGGAGTCGTTTGTAAGTTGGATGTTTGAAAGTAGGGACCTGCCGTATATACTCTGCAGAAATAGGCCCCTTAGTTGTTGGTGTTGGCACAACACTGTAAGCACTCACAGTTACTCTTGGTTGGTGCTGGAACGCCCTGCTGTCAACTATTATATCAGGAATTTTAATTACATATAATTGTTGAACAGTGGTAGTAAAAATTGGGCCTTTGATGGTGGTGCTGGTGCCACAACACTGTAAGCCCTGACAGTTACTCTTGGTGGGTGCAGCAATGGGCCCTGCTGTGAATTATTAGATCAAGAATTGTAATTACATGCCCCTGTTGAACAGGGGCTGAAAAATTGGGCCTTAGGCACTGGTGGCACAACACTGCAACCCCTCACAGATACTGTACTTGGAGCACAGCAATGAGCCCTGTTGCAAAGTATTGCTTCAAAAATTGTAATGACACGCCCCTGTTAAACAGGGGCTGAAAAATTGGGCCTTAGGCACTGGTGGCACAACACTGCAACTCCTCACAGATACTGTACTTGGAGCACAGCAATGAGCCCTGTTGCAAAGTATTGCTTCAAAAATTGTAATTACACGCCCCTGTTAAACAGGGGCTGAAAAATTGGGCGTTAGGCACTGGTGGCGGCACCCATAAACAAAAATGATCTTCCAAGCTATCATCATCAATCGTATCATTGAGGACTCGGAGGAGGAGGATAGCCAGTCAACATAACAGCACAGGCACTCAGCATCAGCATCAGTCTTGAAGGGATGTGACATTTTAAAATCAATTAGTCTGTTATATCAGCATCAGGTGTGTGGTAGCTGGTGGTGATCCAAGACTGGTTCATCTTGATGAAAGTCAGTCGATCAACCGAGTCGGTGGACAGGCGCACCCTGTGATCCGTGACAAATCCTCCAGCAGCACTGAATGTGCGTTCCGAAAGAACGCTGGATGCAGGACAGGCCAGTAGCTCAATTGCATACTGTGCAAGCTCTGGCCAGTGATCCATCCTCAAGACCCAGTAAGCCAGAGGATTTTCGGTGGGGAAGGTGTCCAAGTCTGACCTTGCCCCTAGATATTCCTGCACCATGTTTATCAGACGCTGGCGATGGTTGCTGGAACCAATCATACTTTGGGGCTGCGGACTAAAGAATTGTCTGAACGCATCGGTCAGACGGCCACCTTCCCCACCGCTCCTTCTTTGACTGGCCGAAGCCTCAGCAACTCGTTGTCCAGGACCAGGAGTTTGCAACCTCCCAGTCTCTGGGAACGCGTTGCACAGACCTTTCTGCAAGGCCTCCCGGAGTTGTCTCATCCTCTGCTCCCTCTGCGACGGTAACATAAGGTCCGCAACCTTACCCTTGTACCGTGGATCAAGGAGAGTGGCCAGCCAGTAATGGTCCCTCTCCTTGATCCGAAGAATACGAGGATCCTTCCGCAGACTTTGCAGGATCAGGGAGGCCATGCAGCGTAGGTTTGCTGAGGCATTCGCTCCGGAGTCCTCTGGGTCACTAAGGACGACATGATCCGCAGCCACCTCCTCCCAGCCACGTACAAGTCCACTGGTTTCTTGGGACTGTAAATCATCCCTAAAAGACTGCTGCTGATGATGCTGAGTGCCAGCCTCCACCTCCATGCTGACACAATCCTCCTCCTCCTCCTCCTCCTCCTCCTCCTCTTCCTGTGCGATGGGTGGGACAGAAGGAACACTGTCTGGGTAAAGGGGGCCTTGAGAGGCAAGGAAGTCCTCCTCTTCCTGCCTCTGTTCTGCCTCAAGTGCCCTGTCCATTATTCCACGCAGCGTGTGCTCCAACAGGTGGACAAGAGGTACAGTGTCACTGATGCATGCACTGTCACTGCTCACCATCCTCGTGGCCTCCTCAAATGGTGCCAGGACAGTGCATGCATCCCTGATCATGCCCCACTGGCGTGGAGAAAAAAAACCAAGCTCCCCTGACCCTGTCCTGGTGCCGTAGTCGCACAGGTACTCATTGATGGCCCTCTGCTGCGTGTGCAGCCGCTGCAGCATGGCCAACGTTGAGTTCCACCTGGTGGGCATGTCACATATAAGGCGGTTCTTGGGCAGGTTCAACTCCTTTTGCAGCTCAGCCAGGCGAGCACTGGCATTATAAGATCTGCGGAAATGCACACAGACTTTCCTGGCCTGCCTCAGGACATCCTGTAAGCCCGGGTACCTGCCCAAGAACCGCTGCACCACCAGGTTAAGGACGTGAGCCACACAGGGCACATGGGTCAGTTGTCCCTGTCGGAGGGCGGAGAGGAGGTTGGTGCCATTGTCGCAAACCACCATTCCTGGCTTAAGCTGGCGTGGCGTCAACCACCTCTCGGCCTGGCCCTGCAGAGCAGACAGGACCTCTGCCCCAGTGTGGCTTCTGTCCCCCAAACACACCAGCGCAAGCACGGCATGGCATCTTTTTGCCTGCGTACTTGCGTAGCCCCGTGAACGGCTACGGAGCACCGCTGGTTCATAGGACAAACCACAGGAAGAGGCCATGGAGGAAGAAGAAGAGGAGGGGGTGGAGGAGAGAGGTGTGTCACAACCAGTAGTAGCATTTTGGAGGCGTGGCGGTGGGACAACCTCCAACACTACTGCACCTTGTCCTGAATCCTTCCCAGCTGCCAAAAGAGTGACCCAATGGGCCGTGAAAGAAAGGTAACGTCCCTGTCCATGCCTGCTGGACCATGAGTCAGCGGTAATATGCACCTTACCGCTGACCGCCCTGTCCAGCGAGGCCAAGACATTGCCTTCCACATGCCGGTAGAGAGCCGGAATAGCCTTCCGTGAGAAAAAGTGGCGTTTGGGAACCTGCCACTGAGGAACCGCACATTGCACAAACTCACGGAAGGGGGCCGAGTCTACCAACTGAAAAGGCAGCAGTTGAAGCGCTAGCAATTTAGCCAAGCTAGCATTCAACCGCTGGGCATGTGGATGGCTGGGAGTGAACTTCTTTCGACGGTCCAGCAGCTGGGGCAGGGAAATTTGCCTGCTAGAATCGGACGTCGGTGTACTGCTAGCAGAGTGGGCGCAAGTACTTGGCTGTGACACACCTAATTCTACACCTTCATTCCTCTCAGTGCATGTTTCAGAGAGGACTGAAGTTATAGTGGGGTTGGAGATCCCAGCTGATGCGGTGCAAGGAGAGGTCCGCTTTGTTCTTTGGTGTGGGTCTTTGAGGTAGGCTTGCCAACGAGCTGCATGGCAGGTCAACATATGTCTGGTCAGGCATGTGGTACCCAAGCGGCTGATGTTTTGGCCACGCGATATACGCTTGAGACATATGTTGCAAACAGCAGCTGTGCGATCTGATGCACTAGCCTCAAAAAAGGCCCACACCAAAGAACTTTTTGAATGACGGGCAGAGGCAGCGCCCTGCACAGGCGGAGCTCTGCGGTGTGATTCCGTCGGTGTACTGCCCTTACGCTGGCCACCAAAGGGCATCCTGCCTCGTTGGAGATGTGCCTCCTCCTCATCCTCCTCCTCCTCCTCTCTCCTATTAGGCACCCACGTGGAGTCATTGACCTCATCATCCCCTCCCTCCTCATCACTGGAGCCAATCTGGCAGTATGCTGCAGCTGCTGGAACATGACTGCCAGATTGGTGTCCTTCTTGAGCATCCCCTCTGTCTGCTCTCACGCTACTGCCTTCCTCTAGCTGGGTTTCATCATCAGACCCTTCGAAACGCTGGGCATCCTCCTGGAGCATGTACCCAACACTGTGCTGAAACAGTTCGGGGGACTCCTCAGGAGGAGGACATGGTGGGTCTAGGGAAGGAGTGACTGATGATTTGTCTGACATTGATACCAGGGAAGACGACGCTTTGGCAGCTGCTTTTCCAGTACCCTGAGCCTGGGTGAGAGAGGATGAGGAGGAGGAGGAGGGCTTGGTCATCCACTCTACCAAGTCTTCGGCATGATGTGGCTCAACATGTCCAGCTGCCGAAAAGAAGGACAAGCGTGTCCCATGGCCATGTGCTGATGACAATGCACCGCGTCCACGACCAGCACTGTTGCCCCCAGACACAGAGCCTGCTTGCCCTCTTTTATTGCCTCCTGACTGTCTGCCTCTCCTTGTTTGCCTTCCAGACATTCTAATAGATGGCCTGCAGGGAGATGGGAAAAAAGCAATAAGGGCTACCTTCAGGTGTCCTTCTCTGTCCCTGGAAACAAGGACTTGCAGAGTGAAAGAAAAAAAACACTCTCCCTACCTACAGTTTTCTGTCCCTAGAAAAAATGTTTTTTTTAATCACAATATAGCACAAGGAAAATTAACTCACTGTCCTTACAGGTCCCTGGAAACAAGGACTTGCAGAGTGAAAGAAAAAAAACACTCTCCCTACCTACAGTTTTCTGTCCCTAGAAAAAAATGTTTTTTTTAATCACAATATAGCAAAAGGACAATTCACTCACTGTCCTTCCAGGTCCCTGGAAACAAGGACTTGCAGAGTGAAAGAAACTGACACTGTCCCTACCTAGAGTTTTCTGTCCCTAGAATAAATGTTTTTTTTAATCACAATATAGCAAAAGGACAATTCACTCACTGTCCTTCCAGGTCCCTGGAAACAAGGACTTGCAGAGTGAAAGAAACTGACACTGTCCCTACCTAGAGTTTTCTGTCCCTAGAATAAATGTTTTTTTTAATCACAATATAGCAAAAGGACAATTCACTCACTGTCCTTCCAGGTCCCTGGAAACAAGGACTTGCAGAGTGAAAGAAACTGACACTGTCCCTACCTAGAGTTTTCTGTCCCTAGAATAAATGTTTTTTTTAATCACAATATAGCACAAGGAAAATTAACTCACTGTCCTTACAGGTCCCTGGAAACAAGGACTTGCAGAGTGAAAGAAAAAAAACACTCTCCCTACCTACAGTTTTCTGTCCCTAGAAAAAAATGTTTTTTTTAATCACAATATAGCAAAAGGACAATTCACTCACTGTCCTTCCAGGTCCCTGGAAACAAGGACTTGCAGAGTGAAAGAAACTGACACTGTCCCTACCTAGAGTTTTCTGTCCCTGGAATAAATGTTTTTTTCAGCACAATATAGCACAAGGACAATTAACTCACTGTCCTTACAGGTCCCTGGAAACAAGGACTTGCAGAGTGAAAGAAAAAAAATACTCTCCCTACCTACAGTTTTCTGTCCCTAGAAAAAAATGTTTTTTTTAATCACAATATAGCAAAAGGACAATTCACTCACTGTCCTTCCAGGTCCCTGGAAACAAGGACTTGCAGAGTGAAAGAAACTGACACTGTCCCTACCTAGAGTTTTCTGTCCCTAGAATAAATGTTTTTTTTAATCACAATATAGCAAAAGGACAATTCACTCACTGTCCTTCCAGGTCCCTGGAAACAAGGACTTGCAGAGTGAAAGAAACTGACACTGTCCCTACCTAGAGTTTTCTGTCCCTAGAATAAATGTTTTTTTTAATCACAATATAGCAAAAGGACAATTCACTCACTGTCCTTCCAGGTCCCTGGAAACAAGGACTTGCAGAGTGAAAGAAACTGACACTGTCCCTACCTAGAGTTTTCTGTCCCTAGAATAAATGTTTTTTTTAATCACAATATAGCAAAAGGACAATTCACTCACTGTCCTTCCAGGTCCCTGGAAACAAGGACTTGCAGAGTGAAAGAAACTGACACTGTCCCTACCTAGAGTTTTCTGTCCCTAGAATAAATGTTTTTTTTAATCACAATATAGCAAAAGGACAATTCACTCACTGTCCTTCCAGGTCCCTGGAAACAAGGACTTGCAGAGTGAAAGAAACTGACACTGTCCCTACCTAGAGTTTTCTGTCCCTAGAATAAATGTTTTTTTTAATCACAATATAGCAAAAGGACAATTCACTCACTGTCCTTCCAGGTCCCTGGAAACAAGGACTTGCAGAGTGAAAGAAACTGACACTGTCCCTACCTAGAGTTTTCTGTCCCTAGAATAAATGTTTTTTTTAATCACAATATAGCAAAAGGACAATTCACTCACTGTCCTTCCAGGTCCCTGGAAACAAGGACTTGCAGAGTGAAAGAAACTGACACTGTCCCTACCTAGAGTTTTCTGTCCCTAGAATAAATGTTTTTTTTAATCACAATATAGCAAAAGGACAATTCACTCACTGTCCTTCCAGGTCCCTGGAAACAAGGACTTGCAGAGTGAAAGAAACTGACACTGTCCCTACCTAGAGTTTTCTGTCCCTAGAATAAATGTTTTTTTTAATCACAATATAGCAAAAGGACAATTCACTCACTGTCCTTCCAGGTCCCTGGAAACAAGGACTTGCAGAGTGAAAGAAACTGACACTGTCCCTACCTAGAGTTTTCTGTCCCTAGAATAAATGTTTTTTTTAATCACAATATAGCAAAAGGACAATTCACTCACTGTCCTTCCAGGTCCCTGGAAACAAGGACTTGCAGAGTGAAAGAAACTGACACTGTCCCTACCTAGAGTTTTCTGTCCCTAGAATAAATGTTTTTTTTAATCACAATATAGCAAAAGGACAATTCACTCACTGTCCTTCCAGGTCCCTGGAAACAAGGACTTGCAGAGTGAAAGAAACTGACACTGTCCCTACCTAGAGTTTTCTGTCCCTAGAATAAATGTTTTTTTTAATCACAATATAGCAAAAGGACAATTCACTCACTGTCCTTCCAGGTCCCTGGAAACAAGGACTTGCAGAGTGAAAGAAACTGACACTGTCCCTACCTAGAGTTTTCTGTCCCTAGAATAAATGTTTTTTTTAATCACAATATAGCAAAAGGACAATTCACTCACTGTCCTTCCAGGTCCCTGGAAACAAGGACTTGCAGAGTGAAAGAAACTGACACTGTCCCTACCTAGAGTTTTCTGTCCCTAGAATAAATGTTTTTTTTAATCACAATATAGCAAAAGGACAATTCACTCACTGTCCTTCCAGGTCCCTGGAAACAAGGACTTGCAGAGTGAAAGAAACTGACACTGTCCCTACCTAGAGTTTTCTGTCCCTAGAATAAATGTTTTTTTTTAAGCACACTATAGCAGAAGCACAAAACACACTGACACTCTCCCTACCTATCCTTCTCTTTCCCTAAACTAAAGGAATCCAGGTTAAGCAAGAAAGAAATAACAGTCACTGTCCCTGCCTATGCTACTCTATCCCTGCTCCGGAACACACTACACTAGGCCGCCGTGCTGGCGGCCTTTTATAGTGTGGGGCGTGTACTAAACACCCTCAGCAATAATTGGCCACAGGCATCCTGCCTGTGGCCAATCATTGCTCTCCTCGCTGCCGGCGCTGTGATTGGCCAAGCATGCGGGGTCACAGTGCATGCTTGGCCAATCACAGCGCCTGGATGACACTGCGATGGCGTAGTGCATTGTGGGCCGTTCGCGTCACTCGAATTTGGCGCGAACGGCCCAAATCGTTCGATCTTCGTCGAACGATCGAACAGCCAATGTTCGAGTCGAACGTATGTTCGACTCGAACACGAAGCTCATCCCTAATCCCCAGAAGAGAGGATCCCTCCTGTTGGCACTGGAACAATTATTGCTTCAAGCAGTAATTATAGAGGTCCCCCTGGAAGAATGGGGGTTCGGGTTTTACTCAAACCTCTTTACAGTTCCGAAGCCAAACGGGGACGTGAGGCCCATATTAAATCTAAAAGGGCTAAACAAATTCCTACATATCAGGACTTTCCGGATGGAGTCGATCCGATCGGTAGCCACTGCCCTACAAGGGGAGGAATGGTTAGCCTCGATCGACATCAAAGATGCGTATTTGCACATCCCCATCTTTCCAGCCCACCAAAAATTTCTACGCTTTGCGATAGAAGGGCGCCATTTTCAGTTCAGAGCCTTACCCTTCGGTCTGGCCACAGCACCAAGAGTGTTCACAAAAATTCTGGCCCCATTATTGGCCAATCTAAGGACACGAGGTGTAACGATAATGGCATATCTAGACGACTTGTTGCTGATAGACCACTCAGTGGAAAAACTAGAAGTGGTTGTTCACGAGACAATCAGGTATCTGGAATATCACGGTTGGATTATCAACCGAGACAAGTCAGCCCTAAAACCAGTCAAAAGTCTGGAATACTTGGGGCTAAGGCTGGATTCAGACCAGAGAAAAATTTTCTTGCCTCGAGAAAAGGGGTCGTCTTTGAGAGATTTGATCCACTTAGTGGGTTCAAAAAGACAGCCATCCATACGCCTGTGCATGAGGCTGCTGGGAAAAATGGTGGCATCATTAGTACCCTACGGTCAATTCCATTCAAGGAAGTTGCAAAGGGCCATACTGTCAGCCTGGAACAAAAAAGTTCAGGCTCTGGACGTACCAATGTCCTTGTCCCCTTCCGTTCGCAGAAGCCTCCGTTGGTGGTTGGTTCCCCGGAATCTGGAAAGAGGGAAATCCTTCAGTCCGATTTCTTGGAAGGTGGTCACTACAGATGCCAGCCTTTTAGGCTGGGGAGCAGTACTGGAGCAATGGTCTCTCCAGGGCAGATGGTCGGATGCGGAAAAGGCCCTGCCCATCAATCTCTTAGAGATACGAGCAGCCCGGTATGCCCTAGTAGCATGGACATCCAAACTCCAAGGGTCCCCTGTCAGAGTTCAGTCAGACAATGCCACAGCAGTGGCATATATCAATCGTCAGGGGGGCACCAGGAGTCGTGCAGCCCAAAGGGAAGTAAATTACATCCTGAGATGGGCAGAAAGATATGTCCCAGCCATATCTGCGGTATTCATTCCAGGGGTGGAGAATTGGAAGGCGGACTTTCTAAGTCGCCAACAATTATGCCCAGGGGAATGGTCCCTTCATCCCGAGGTTTTTTGGACAATATGTCAGCGGTGGGGAACACCGGATGTAGATCTGCTAGCATCCAGGTTCAACACGAAAGTGGACAGGTTTGTCTCTTGGACAAGGGATCCCCTAGCGTGCGGCTCGGATGCCCTAGTGTTCCCTTGGGATCAGTTCAAGCTGATATATGCATTCCCACCGCCACAATTGTTACCTCGATTACTCCGCAGAATCAGGGTAGAAAAGAAACCAGTGATTCTGGTGGCTCCAGCGTGGCCCCGAAGAGCATGGTACGCGGAGATTGTAAAAATGTCTGTGGGGAGTCCTTGGACCCTCCCACATCGTCCGGACCTGCTTTCGCAGGGACCGATATACCACCCTTCCTTACCAGCCCTAGGTTTGACGGCCTGGCTATTGAAGCCCACATTCTAAAAAGGAGAGGGCTCTCTAATGCTGTGGTGTCTACCATGATCAATGCCAGGAAACCGGTATCCAGGCAGATCTACTATAGAATCTGGAAGGCGTACATCGCCTGGTGTGAGGCCAGGAAATGGCATCCACGTAAATACGTAATAGGTAGAATTCTGGACTTCCTACAATGGGCTGTAGATAGGAAGCTTGCCTTGAGTACTATCAAAGGTCAGATTTCGGCCTTGTCAATATTTTTTCAAAGGCCCTTGGCTTCGCATTCACTAGTCAAAGCCTTTATACAAGGAGTGATGCGTATTAGTCCTCCGGTTAATATTCCCATATGTCCATGGGATCTAAACTTGGTTCTGTCGGTTCTACAGAAACAACCATTTGAACCATTACAGCATATTTCCTTAGTGCTTCTCACCAGGAAATTGATTTTTCTAGTAGCCATTTGTTCGGCTAAAAGAGTATCGGAATTAGCAGCTATGTCCTGTAAGGAGCCATATCTGGTTATCCATAAGGACAGAGTAGTGTTACGTCCTCATCCAGCCTTTCTTCCTAAGGTGGTATCGAGTTTTCATTTGAACCAAGATGTGGTTCTTCCTTCTTTTTTCCCCAAGCCTACTTCGGTAGAGGAAAAGTTATTGCATTCTTTGGATGTAGTAAGAGCAGTTAAAGCTTATCTAAAAGCCACTGCTCAGATTCGCAGAACGGATACTTTGTTTATTCTGCCGGAAGGCCCCAGAAAGGGTCAGGCAGCGTCAAAATCTACTTTAGCCAAGTGGATTCGACAGGTCATAATACAAGCCTATAGCTTGAGAAGTAGACCGCCTCCGTTCAAAGTTAGGGCGCACTCCACGAGAGCAGTTGGAACTTCATGGGCAGTGCATCACCAGGCCTCCCTGGCTCAAGTCTGTAAGGCCGCAACATGGTCTTCAGTACACACGTTTACTAGGTTCTACCAGGTGGACGTTAGAAGTCAGGAGGATGTCGCCTTTGGGCGCAGTGTGTTGCAGGCCGCAAAAGATCCTCATGTCTGATAGCGCTCAGCTTATATATGGTGTATCCCCCCCCTCATTTGGCATTGCTTTAGGACATCCCATTAGTAATGACTATGTCGCTCTGTGTCCCGTGATGTACGAGAAAGAAAATAGGATTTTTATAACAGCTTACCTGTAAAATCCTTTTCTTGGAGTACATCACGGGACACAGAGCTCCCGCCCCTCTTTGGGGACACTTATTGCTTTGCTACAAAACTGAGGTGCTCCCGGATGGGAGGGGCTTATATAGGGGAGGGTACTTCCGGTTTTGGAAGTTGCCAGTGCCAGCACCTGACGGTAACTATATAACCCATTAGTAATGACTATGTCGCTCTGTGTCCCGTGATGTACTCCAAGAAAAGGATTTTACAGGTAAGCTGTTATAAAAATCCTATTTTCCTGGTGCCGACCCATGGCAGCATACTAATGGTTGATGGCTCCGCCCCCGATCAACCCCCAGGACCACGTAACTCTATAAAAGAAAGAGTTACTCCCCCCTCAGGCATTCTTTGTAACTAGACTTCAGAACCTTAAGGATTATAGCAGGGAGGGTGTATGCTGCCATGGGTCGGCACCAGGAAAGGAAAATTACGGAAAGGTGAGTATTCAATTTTCCGTTTTCCTGGTGCCTTCCATGGCAGCATGCTAATGGTAAATAACTCGCTCACAGGGAGGGTACTGCAATAATAATTTTCTTTAATGATTTTTTGAAACTGATAGTTCCAAAGTCCTTTTCCCAAAATCTCGGGAGGTAAGGACCGCAGGATCCAAGCTATAGTGCGACATAAAGGTGTTGAAGGATGACCAACTAGCTGCTCTACAAATTGTCTCGGGGAGACCCTAGCCATAGCCTCCCAGGATGAATCGATCCCTCTTGTTGAATGTGCATTTACCGCATTTGGTACTGGTAGACCACTAGCCCGGTATGCCCTCTGGATTAATTTCACGATCCAGCTGGCCAACGTTGTTTTAGAGGCCGCCAATCCTCTTCTGGTGCCTTTGGGGATAACAAAGAGTCGTTGATCCCTCCTGAACTGCTGTGTCAGCTCCAAATAGCGCTTTAGGGATCTGGCTACGTCCAGTTCATGTAGTTTTGAGGAGGATGGGTCCTCTCCGAAAGCTGGAAGTACCCACTCCTGGTTGGAATGGTAGACCGAAGGTACTTTGGGGACAAACTGATGGATAGGCTGTAGGACTACCCTGTCCGGAAAAAAGGTGACGTAGGGCTCTTCTGCCCCTAGGGCCTGTATCTCTGATACTCTTCGACCCGAGGTAACGGCGATCAGGAAGGCCGTTTTGCCGGTGATGTCTTCCAAGGAGCACTCCTCTGTGGGTGCAAAGGGAGAGTTTGCTAGGACGTTAAGAACAACCGCTAGGTCCCATTTGGGATATAGCGTTTTCCTGGGAGGACGTAATCTTAACACTGCCTTCAGGAAATGCTCCACCAGGGGGTTTAGTGCCCAACGTGTGTCTGTAAAGGCTGACAGGGCTGAAATATGCACCTTTAGCGTGCTTAGACCTAAACCTAGGTCCAGACCATTTTACAGAAAAAGTAGGATATCTTGGACCCCAGGATTCAGAGGGTTGAAATGATTCGTTTCGGCCAGTGTACAGAATTTTCCCCATATTCTGCAGTAGGTGGCATTAGTGGATGCCTTTCTTGCTTGTAACAACGTTTGTACAACGTCCCAAGAGCACCCTAAGTCGCCCAACCTCCTCCGCTTAACTTCCAGACCCTCAAGTCTAGGATCTCTGGATGCGGGTGTAGGAAGTCGCCTTGAGATAGCAGCCTGCTCGTGGGTGGGAGGGGTGATGGGCTGCCCAGGGCCATCTCTACTAAGAGCGGGAACCACTGTCTTCTTGGCCAGTAAGGGACAACCGCCAAGATAATGACCTTCTCTAGAGTCAGTCGCTGGAGAAACCTCAGTATTAGGGGTATCGGAGGGAAAGCGTAACCTATCTGGAACCTCCATGGTTGGACTAGAGCATCCACCCCTGCCGACATCGGATATGGTGACCTCGTGAAGAAGAGAGGCACTTTCGCGTTGTGCGGGGACGCAAAGAGATCTATCTGGGGAGTCCCCCACTGTTGGCATATCCAGTTGAAAACCTGCGGATCTAGTGACCAATCGTTGTTGGATGTGAAGGATCTCGAGAGATGATCTGCTAGTTGATTCTCGGGGGCTGGAATGTAGGTAGCCTGAAGGCCTAGCAAATTCTCCTCAGCCCACGCAATGATTGGGGCTACTTCGCTGGCCAGCGCATTGCTGTGTGTCCCTCTTTGGTTTTGAACATAGGCTACCACCGCTCTGTTGTCCATTTGTAGCAGTACGGATTTTCCCTTGAGGAGAGGAGCCAGATGTAGGATTGCCATCCACGCTGCCCTTAGTTCCAGGATGTTGGAAACCATCCCTTCTGCATTGAAACGCCATCTGCCCTTGGCTAGCTGATCTTGGAGGTGTGCTCCCCAACCTAGCTACCTTGCGTCTGATGTAATAACGGTCCATGAGATTGGGGCGAGAGGACAAGCAGCTAGTAGGTTCCGAGATCTTGTCCACCACCAGAGGCTGGACTTCATCGTAGGAGTGATAGCTATCCTCTGACCAAGATGCTTCCTCCTCCGCTGTTTCAGAAAACCTTGCTGAAAACCTCGTAAATGACTTCTGGCCCATTTTACCATTGGTATGCAAGCCGAGAGGGACCCTAGGAGGCTCAGGCAGTCTGATGCTGGCATGGCACGGCTCCCCAGCATATGCTTCACCTTTTGCACTAATGCAGGTATTTTGGTTGGCGGAAGAGACACTGACTTCTTTGGAGCATTGAATAAGGCTCCTAGATACGTCATTTTCTGAATGGTTGATAAGCCATCCGAAATGTGTCAAGGTGTTCAGGACCATCTGAAGGTGTGTCTGTAGAACTTCTCTGTGCTGGGACAGTATCAGAATATCGTCCACATAGTGTAAGACTCGTATCCCCTTCTCCCGAAGGGGGGCTAGGATGGCTACCAGAACTTTGGTGAAGGTTCTGGGTGCTGATGAAATCCCAAAGGGGAGACACTGAAAGTGAAAGTGTAGGTTGTCTATCTGGAACCAAAGAAAATGTTGGAAGTTGGAGTGGATGGGGATGTGAAGGTATGCGTCTTGGAGATCTATAGACACCATCCAGTCTTCTGGTTGTACCGAAAGGATTACTGTGTTCAGAGACTCCATCTTGAAGTGTTCCACATGAATGTACCTGTTTAGCCTTTTCAGGTCTAATACCGGTCTTCAGCCCCCTGATTTTTTGGGGACTAAGAAGACTGGGGAATAGAACCCTAAGTGCTTCTCTGACTCCGAAACCGGTACAATTGCCTGTTGAGAGAGAAGTATCTGTACGTATTGAACGAGGGCCTCCCTCTTCTCTCTGCCGGCTGGTATCTTGGTTGGTTGGAAGGAGAAGAAGGATGGAGGGCGGGATCTGAATTTCCAGAAATGTCCCTGCAGGACTGTGGATACCGCCCACTGGTCTGTACAATTTTCCACCCAAACCCGGGCGAAGGACCTGAGTCTTGCTCCCACTGGCCCGGGTTGGGTGGAGAAGGAGTCAAAAGGACTTCTGGTTTTCTATCGCCAGTGTAGGGGCCTTCGGTTTACCTAGTTTGAGGAAAGAGGCCTGTGAGCCTTTCCAGCCCCTACTGTATTCTTTCCCCGGACGATATGTTCTGGATTCTCTAGACCTTTGTTGAAAGGTTACTCGAGGGGAAAACTTTCTCCTTTTGCTTCTATCTTGGGGGATAAGGCCGCTTTTCCCTCCTGTGACTCTGGATATTGCCGTATCCATCTTATCTCCAAACAGGGACTTCCCGTCATACGGAATGCGACACCATGTTTGTTTTGACGAAGGGTCTGCTGACCGCGGTTTTAGCCATAACGCCCTCCTAGCTGTGATAGAGTAAAGCATCGCTGTTGAGGAGCATCTTAGAACGTCGATGGCTGTTTCTGCCATAAAGTCAGAGGTTAGCTTCAGTTCATCTAGAGCCTTAATGATTTCATCAGTATCTAGGCCGCGTCTGAGGGCCGTTTCGATGTTATCTGTCCACACTCTGGTGGCTCTGGAGATGGAGGATAGGGCCACTGCCGGTCTGCAGGCTCCCCCTGATGCTTGGTATACCTTTTTCAGATCGGCGTCTATTCTGCGATCTAGGACGTCTCTAAAGGAGACTGCGTCTTCTAAGGGCAGTGTTGTATTTCTAGCCAGTCTCATCACGGATGCATCTACTGACGGAACGGCATCAAAAAGCTGAGCATCTGCTTCTGCAAGTGGGTAAAGTTTTGAGAAGCGATTGAAGGCGATAGGTCGCTTATCTACCCTCTTCTACTCCTCCATTACTACTCCTTTGATCTCCTCTATTAGGGGAAAGGCTGGTCTCTTCCTAGTTAAATGAGGGAAATATTTCCCTGCTTTAGGTGGAGGCTCAGGATCTTCCTCCCACTGAATTGCGTCTTTAATCGCGTTGATAAAGGGTTCCACCAACCCAAAGTCAAAGGTTGAAGCACCCCTTCTGTCGTATTTGCATCATCTTCCGAATTGACTTCTGAATCAGGCTGGAGACTAGCTGTCTCTACCACCCTTTGTTCCACAAGTGGGGTAGATTGATCCTGGGATGAAGCCAATTCTCGAATGGTGTCCTTGACTAAATCCTTGATTGAGCTTATGGACCCCTGCTTGTCGGCCGTAGCTTCCAAAAAACACTGGCCACATGCTAGTTTGTCTGGTAAGGCTTGCTTGCCGCATACCCAGCAATCCTTTCTCCCTGGCTGCAAAGGCTTGTGCTGGGAATCGTGCCTGCATGAGGAGTGGCAGGGTGACCTCCGGTCACTATGGGAAGCATGGGCTGAAGATGAGTGACCCGAGCTTCTATGTCCCCCCGAACGTCTATCGTGAGAATCTCGATGAGAAGAAGTGCGGGATGACTCACAGTGTGGGCTATAAAGAAACAGAACAACTGGTGTTTCTATATATCCTCCAAGAAATCGTGCTCTTTGAATAAAAAAAACTTACCTAAACGTTGCAGCCCTTACCTAGTGATATGTTGAGGATCTTTTTGATGCGGCAATACGGGGGAAGCTGGGTAATTAAAATTTTTTTAACCAGTCAGTTAGAAAAAAAATGTAAGTGTTTATGCGTATATACATATATGTAATATTTAAGCATAATAAAAACACAGTCACTCATCGGTATATATATATATATTCATTACCTTGGCTGGGCTCCATCTGGGAAGGCAGAGAGGATAAACTCATTCAGAGGTGTTCTCCTACTGACAGTCTGCAATTGACTGTGGTAACAGGCTGTTTAAATACAAAATCTCGCCTGGGTGCACCAAGATGGCCACCGCGCGACCTCATCTGGCTACTGCGCATGCGCGATTACGTCATGCCATGACTCCGCCTCCCGAGACGACAAGACTGAGCTCTGTGGCGCGCGCGAAGCGTCCGCACAAGCAGGAGAAGCAGGAAGCAGGAGAGCCAGACTCCAGCAGCAGACAGCATGCTGTTAAAATTAGATTTCACGGGTAAAAACCGCAGTGTATGACCCAGTGATGTTAAGAGCAGATGCCGATGAGGAGAAAGTGTATGCTCCTGTATACCCATGCCATAAAAAGATCCACAGAAAAATGGGCTCCCACACTTATCTGGCGCATTTAGCAGCCCAAGATATGGGACTCCGTACTGCAGGAGAGCATGAACCCGCAACGGTAACACCATGAGACGGTGAGGTAAGGCTGATTTGTGATCCTGTAGGGATGAGGACAGGAAAAAGAATGCCTGAGGGGGGGAGTAACTCTTTCTTTTATAGAGTTACGTGGTCCTGGGGGTTGATCGGGGGCGGAGCCATCAACCATTAGTATGCTGCCATGGAAGGCACCAGGAAAAATGGTTGTGTGTACGCGGCATAAGTCATGCACTCTACAAATCTGGCCTTTATGGAAGAGTGGCAAGAAGAAAGCCATTGTGGAAAGAAAGCCATAAGAAGTCCCGTTTGCAGTTTGCGAGAAGCCATGTGGGGGACACAGCAAACATGGGGAAGAAGCTGGTCTTGTTAAGATGAGAACAAAATCGATTTTTTTGGCCTAAGCAAAACGCTATGTGTGATGGAAAACTAACCCTGCACATCACCCTGAACACAAAACAAAAATCTCCTGCGCTCTGTTGTTTCGCTAAACACGGGTAGTGTAGTCCAGTCTTTAAGGCAAGGTCTATAGTCTTGCAGCCCCCCTCAGAACAATGGGTGTTCATATGGCTAAAGAGAAAAAGAAAGAAAGGAGGGCGCACCGACCTAGTGCATTACCGCATATAAAAATGTTTATTAATTAGAATAGAATAAAAGCAATGGTCCTACTCACAAAACGAGCATAGGTATACGCCTTTCTGACAAACAAACTGGCTCTCCTGGCCCCTGGTGGGACTTGATGACGAGAGGATCGGACGGTCCCTTAAGTGGCTGACGTGTTTCTGGGGCGTACACCTTTCTTCAGAGCCTAGGTGGTCCGTCACCATCATCACCCTGAACACACCATCCCCACGTGAAACATGGTGGTGGCAGCATCATGCTGTGGGGATGCTTTTCTTTAGCAGGGACGGTGAAGCTGGTCAGAGTTGATGGGAAGATGGATGAAACCAAATACAGGGAAATTTTAGAAGAATACCTGTTTGAGTCTGCAAAAGACTTGAGACTGGGGTAGAGGTTCACCTTCGAGCAGGACAACGACCCTCAACATACAGCCAGAGCTACAATGGAATGATTTAGATGGCTGGTCAGCAACCAACCAGTGACTGGTAGATTGGGGCCTAGGCTTGCTGACCCACTATCCCAGAGCATCAGAGTGAAATGCAGATGGACTACTTGTAAAGTTGGAGCTGTAGTAGAGAGCAAGAGCCCCATAAGCCGATGTCTCCTCTGTACTGCTGTCTCCTGTCTCATGTGTAGTGATACCAATTGCAGTCCACCTCTTATCCCAGCTAGCGGTCTCCAGAGTGGTGCCAGCAGCAGATAAGAAGAGATCTTCAGGTCAGTGCGAAGCAATACACTGGGCATAATAGTATAGGGCTGCTTTCACACTGATGTGCTGCGGTTTATCCACACTGTGGGTGAAGTGAAGTGTACCTTAAGCTTTCTTGCGGGTTTGTTGTGCTTAGCCATAGGCTTCTATTAAAACTTGCGGATTTGGTGCACTTTCTGAAAGTGCACCAAAACTCCTGAGCTCCCAAAACCCCAACCGCGACTGAACTGCAGGGTTTTACCAACCCCTAACCTTGTGAATATACCCTAAGGGAGCTGCTGCCAAATGCAACTAAGGGCTCATTCACAAGTGAAGCAGGCACTGCTGCTCATCTGAAAAGCAATCCGAGTGCATTTGACAGGTGGTGAGGAGGCGATATGTTGCCTCCTCACCACCTGATTTAAACCAATGATTGCCATACAATACACGTGATTGCGACACGGTTGTATGGCAATTAGAGGTTTAAATTAGGTGTGAGGAGGCGACACTGTGCCTGGTGATCTTTGACTTCTCAAATGTTGTTCAGGTAGATCTCCACCTCTTTAAGGTTGCCTACCGCTGGTTTAGATCAAAGCATATTCATGTGTTAGAATGGCCCAGTCAAAGTCCATACATAAATCAAATTGAAAATCTGTAGCAAACTTGAAATTTGCTTTTTTACAGACACTCTCGATCCAATCTGATGGAGCTTGAGCTATTTTGCAAAGAAGAATGGGCAAAAATGTCACTCTCTAGATGTGCAAAGCTGGTAGAGACATCCCCAAAAAGACTTGCAGCTGTAATTGCAGTCAAATGTGGTTCTACAAGTATTGACTCAGGGGGGCTGAATACAAATGCACGCCACACTTTTAGACCCGGTTCACACAGGAGCGACTCGTCAGGCGACTCAGCAAGTCGCGTCCCGCTCTGTTCAATGGAACCGTTCTAATAGGAGAGACTCAAGTCGCTCCGACTTAGAAAAAGGTTCCTGTACTACTTTGGGGGCGACTCGGGGCGACTTGCATTGACTTCAATACAGAAGTCATTTTGCAAATCGCCTCTCAAGTCATCTTGAGATCGCCTTGCCGAGTCGCCCCCAAAGTCGTGCCGCCCCAGTGTGAACCGGCTCTTAACATATTTATTTGTAAAACATTTTGAAAACCATTTATGATTTTACTTCCACTTCACAATTATGTTCCACTTTGTGTTGGTCTATTACATAAAATCCCAATAAAATATATTTACATTTTTGGTTGTAACATGACAAAATGTGGAAGATTTCAAGGGGTATGAATACTTTTTCAAGGCAATGTACAGCATGTTATTCATTAAAAATGAATATGATTCAATAACTATCATCAACTCATCAACTTTGTTCGTAAAATTAACTCATGCATCTATAATATTATATATTGATAATAATAACAAAAACATTACAAGCAATTGAAATCAACAGTCTAGGAGTAAAGTAAAATAAAAAATGGTTGGTAAAACAGATTGAGAAACATATTTCATACCAATGCAACATTCATTTAGGAAATTAAAAAATATGAAATATAATGTATTCCTATATCTGAAATAATCACTTTCTCTCTTTCACTATATTCTGTATATATATATATATATATATATATTGTGACAGCAGGAAGGTAAAGTCACCTGGTTGCATCCAGGGGGGTAGATATATTTCGCCCAGATTCAGGCTTTACGCCGACTTATACAACTAGGTGGAGAGTTGTATAAGGCTAGTGGGCTCATGGATGACTCATACCTCTAGGGAGAGGGCTGGGCGTCGTGCAGACAGGGAGTTGATGAGGCCAGCTGAAGCTTGTCAGCTCATTTAGGCCTCTATAAAAAACTCCCAGATTCATTAGGTGTTTGCTCATGCCTGGAACCAGACCTGTGTGGACTGTCTAGGGAGAGTGAACCCCTGTGCGGTGAGGCAAAGCCTGTGTGGCTATTTGTTTGGACTTTTACTAAACCAGGGACTTAGGGACTAGGACAGCACCAGGCTGATCCCAGTTGTTAGTTTAGGAAACCTGCATGTTTAGTCAGAGGTCAAACTGACCAGGATTTATTTTGTTTATGTTTCTTTTTGGCTTTGCTGTGTTTTTGTCACTGTACATAGAGAAATAAACCGCACCTTTTGATTTTGAAAACCACAACCTCCGTCTGCTGGCCCTGTTTTTGTGTGGGGAGCCCAACCAGGGGGTCACACACACCCGCTACCGAGTTAACCCCCTCACAGTTGGTGGAGAACCAGTGGCAGTTTTTTTTAAGCCAGCATGGAGGAGATACTGAAACAGCTGGCTCTAGCAAATGCCAATCAACAGCAGACAAATGCAGGTTTGCAAAGGAGCCTTGCAGCCCAGCAGCAAGCTCATCAACAAGCCCAGCAGCAATCTGAGGCCCGCTTCATAGACCTGTTACAGAAGCAAGAGCAGAGACTACAACAAATGGAAGCAGTAATGCAGCAACGTCCGCAGACCAGTGAGGAAAGCCGTCCCACTAATACCGCGTCCTTTGGGGTGAGTCGTTTATTGACAAAAATGACTGGAGAGGATGATCCAGAGGTATTTTTGACCACATTTGAAAGGACTGCTGAAAGAGAAAAGTGGCCTGAGGAGCAGTGGGCTGGACTGGTGGCTCCTCTGTTAACTGGTGAATCGCAGAAGGCTTACTATGACCTAGAGCCTGACCAAGCAAAAGACTATGTGATGCTAAAAGCTGAAATATTGGCAAGGCTGGGTGTCACCCTGGCTGTCCGGGCTCAGCGTGTGCATAACTGGACTTTCCAGCTTGGAAAACCCCCCAGGTCTCAAATGTATGATCTCATTCACCTGAGCAGGAAGTGGCTACAGCCAGAGACTTTGTCCGCACCAGAGATTGTGGAACGTGTTGTAATGGATCGGTTTTTGAGAGCTCTTCCTACTGCCATCCAAAAGTGGGTAAGCCATGGAGACCCAGAGACGGCCGGTGGTCTTGTGGATCGTGTAGAGAATTACTTGGCTACAGAGAACCTGACGGCCTCTTCCAGAGACTCTCGGACTTTCCACCCTAAGACCAGACCATCCCCAGGGGCGGATAAGAGGATTCCAAGGGGTGAGGGTGGAGAGAGTGAGAGGGTGGGAGCTCTACCCAAAGTTTGGCGAGAACAGCCTGGGAAGTCAGGGGCTCAAGAGGCAGCCAAATGGATTGTTTGCTACCGCTGCCGGCAAGCGGGACATATTGCAGCAAATTGCCCGGTTGTGGAGGAACCCACGCAATGTGACTTTCTGATGGACAGACGTCAGTCGCTGTGTGCGACAGTCGCATGCACTGCCATTCGGGGAACTGAGAAACATTTATGCAAAATGTGTATTAATGGTAGAAATGTTGTGGTATTACTGGATTCAGGTAGCCTTGTGACCCTGATAAAGGCTGAATTAGTTAAAACAGAGGTCTCTGGGAATAGCAAGGTAGCTGTTATTTGTGTGCATGGGGACACCCGAGAGTATCCAGTGACTACAGTGTGTTTCGAGACCCCCAAAGGTACCCTCTCTCATCCAGTGGTGTTAGTATCTCAATTACCGCATGATGCCATTGTGGGAAGGGATTTTCCGAAGTTCTGGGAACTGTGGGATGATCCTGAGCCCCCCACTGGTGCCCCTATGTACCAGGAATGTGATAGCCAGAACTCCTCTGAGAGTGGTGAGGACTCTCCAGAATTTCCCTTGTCAGTATTGGCAGGGGAGACTCAAGAAACTGGAGAGGAGCCCACCTCCTCAGACGAAAACCTACCGTCTGTGGAGTTTTCTGATCTGGAGGTTCACAGGGAAAATTTTGCCACAGAACAGTTAAAAGACCCCGCCCTAATAAAGGCACGGGAAAACGTAGTGGAAATAGATGGCGAGTTAGTGAACCCAGATAATACCTGCACTTACCCATACTTCAGCGTAGAGAAGGACCTACTGTATCGGGTGGCAAAAAGGGCAGAAGAAACCGTTGAGCAGCTTGTGGTGCCCAAACCTTACAGGAAGTTGGTGTTGGAGTTGGCCCATGGGCACATTCTTGGAGGTCATCTGGGGACAGAGAAAACCCGAGAGAGGGTATTACAGAGATTCTATTGGCCTGGGGTGATGAAGGACATAGAAAATTATTGTTCCTCCTGCCCTGTGTGTCAGAGGTCGGCCCCGATGCCACATTTCCGTAGCCCGCTGGTCCCTCTACCCATCATTGAGGTCCCGTTTGAGAGAATCGCAATGGATTTGGTAGGTCCTATAATCAAGTCCGCTAGGGGGCACCAGTACATATTGGTTATAATGGACTATGCCACCCGTTATCCAGAAGCGATCCCTCTCAGAAATACCTCGGCCAAAACCATAGCCAAAGAGCTATCTCTTGTTTTTAGCCGGGTGGGTATTTGTAAAGAACTGCTTACGGACCAAGGTACACCCTTTATGTCCCGGGTTATGAAAGAGCTGTGTAAATTGCTCAAAGTGACGCAATTGCGTACATCTGTGTATCACCCCCAAACCGATGGGCTGGTTGAAAGATTCAACAAAACCCTAAAACAAATGTTGAAGAAAGTGGTGGATAGAGATGGAAAGGATTGGGACTGTCTACTTCCTTATTTGATGTTTGCTATTAGGGAGGTGCCCCAATCCTCTACGGGATTCTCCCCCTTTGAGTTACTGTATGGGAGACACCCAAGAGGGCTGTTGGATATTGCCAAGGAAACTTGGGAAAGTGAGAGTTCTCCCCACAGGAGTGTGATTGAGCATGTCGCCCTGATGCAAGATCGAATTGCACAGGTAATGCCCATCGTGAAGGAACATTTGGCCCAAGCGCAGTTGGCACAGCAGAGAGTGTACAACCGTGGAGCAAAGACCCGTACCTTTTCCCCGGGGGATAGGATATTGGTACTTGTCCCTACGGTTGAAAGTAAATTCCTTGCCAAATGGCAAGGCCCCTACGAGATAATGGAAAAAGTGAGCGAAGTGAATTACAAGGTCAGACAACCAGGAAGGCGAAAGCCCGAACAGATATATCACGTTAATCTGTTGAAAGCCTGGAGGGATAGAGAGTCCCTAGTCGCAGAAACTTGGTCACCAGCTCAAACTGGTTGCGTGATTCCGGAGGTTGGAATAGCAGCCACCTTGTCACAACCCCAACAACAGGAGGTTAAGGAGTTTGTGCTTCGCAACAAGGAGGTGTTCTCTGAGCTGCCGGGACAAACATCTGGGGTAGAGCATGATATTATTACCCCGCCCGGTGAAAGGGTGAAGTTAAAACCCTATCGGATCCCAGAGGCCCGACGGGAGGCAATACGGGAGGAAGTACAGAAAATGCTGAACTTAGGGGTGATAGAGGAGTCCCAAAGTGATTGGTCTAGTCCCATTGTGTTGGTGCCTAAACCGGATGGGAGCTGGCGATTTTGTAACGATTTTCGTCAGTTGAACAAAGTTACAAAATTTGACACCTACCCCATGCCACGTATAGATGAGTTGATCGACCGGCTGGGAACAGCCCGATACATGACGACTCTTGACCTCACAAAAGGGTATTGGCAAATTCCCCTGGCCAAGTCGGCCAAAGAGAAAACCGCATTTGTAACCCCAGACGGGGCGTTCCAATATAAGAGAATGCCGTTCGGGTTACAGAATGCGCCGGCCACATTCCAGCGGAAAATGGACCAGATACTGAGGCCCCATCGGAAGTATGCTGCGGCTTACCTGGATGACGTAATTGTCCATAGCACAGATTGGGCCTCACATCTGCCAAAAGTGCAAGCAGTCCTAGACTCTATCCGGGAAGCGGGGTTTACGGCTAACCCCAAGAAGTGTACCATTGGGCAGGAGGAGGCCAAATATCTTGGGTACACCATTGGCAGGGGAGTAATAAAACCCCAACTCAACAAAGTCGAGGCCATCCAGAGTTGGCCACATCCCAACAGCAAGAAGCAGGTACGAGCCTTTCTGGGAATCGCGGGTTATTATCGGCGCTTCATTCCCCACTTTGCTTCTAAGGCTGTGCCCCTAACCAACCTGACGAAAGGGAAAGGGTCGGTCATGATTAAATGGACCCCCGAGGCGGAGGCAGCATTCCAATTCTTGAAACAAGCCTTATGTAGCCAGCCAGTGTTGTACTCACCCGACTTCTCTAAAGACTTTGTCGTACAAAGTGATGCGTCAGATGTGGGGTTAGGAGCAGTATTGTCCCAGGTCTGGAACGGGGAAGAGCACCCAGTCATTTACCTCAGCAGGAAGTTGAAGTCCCATGAGGTAAATTACGCCACCGTTGAAAAGGAGTGTTTAGCGGTGAAGTGGGCTCTAGATTCCCTTCGGTACTACCTGCTAGGTAGGCACTTTGACTTGGTTACGGATCACGCTCCTTTAAAGTGGATGGCTCAAAACAAGGAGACAAATAGAAGAGTGAATAGGTGGTTCCTGGCCCTACAGGAATTCAACTTCACAGTAAAGCATCGCCCTGGCGTTCAAATGGGGAATGTGGATGCTTTGTCTCGAGTACATGAATGCCTGATTGCTGGTGTTCCAACCCCAAGGTTAAAACAAGAGGGGGGGGTATGTGACAGCAGGAAGGTAAAGTCACCTGGTTGCATCCAGGGGGGTAGATATATTTCGCCCAGATTCAGGCTTTACGCCGACTTATACAACTAGGTGGAGAGTTGTATAAGGCTAGTGGGCTCATGGATGACTCATACCTCTAGGGAGAGGGCTGGGCGTCGTGCAGACAGGGAGTTGATGAGGCCAGCTGAAGCTTGTCAGCTCATTTAGGCCTCTATAAAAAACTCCCAGATTCATTAGGTGTTTGCTCATGCCTGGAACCAGACCTGTGTGGACTGTCTAGGGAGAGTGAACCCCTGTGCGGTGAGGCAAAGCCTGTGTGGCTATTTGTTTGGACTTTTACTAAACCAGGGACTTAGGGACTAGGACAGCACCAGGCTGATCCCAGTTGTTAGTTTAGGAAACCTGCATGTTTAGTCAGAGGTCAAACTGACCAGGATTTATTTTGTTTATGTTTCTTTTTGGCTTTGCTGTGTTTTTGTCACTGTACATAGAGAAATAAACCGCACCTTTTGATTTTGAAAACCACAACCTCCGTCTGCTGGCCCTGTTTTTGTGTGGGGAGCCCAACCAGGGGGTCACACACACCCGCTACCGAGTTAACCCCCTCACAATATATATATATATATATATATATATATATATATCAAGGTATTAGCTGCTAAATTTAACAGTCCAGGAGCAAAGCGAAAAATTGTATCAATCTTCAAAACACATACCGTATATACTCGAGTATAAGCCGACCCGAGTATAAGCCGAGGCACCTAATTTTACCACAAAAAACTGGGAAAACGTATTGACTCGAGTATAAGCCTAGGGTGAGAATGCAGCAGCTACTGTAAGTGGAAAAGAGGGTCAACAATGCCCATTTGCAGCCTTACTGTGCCCATTTGCAGCCTGACCTCACTGTGCCCATTTGCAGCCTGACCTCACTGTGCCCATTTGCAGCCTGACCTCACTGTGTCCATTTGCAGCCTGACCTCACTGTGCCCATTGCAGCCTGACCTCATTGTGCCCATTTTCAGCATGAGCTCACTGTGCCCATTGCAGCCTGACCTCACTGTGCCCATTTGCAGCCTGACCTCACTGTGTCCATTGCAGCTCTTCAACTCGACCATCCTCTCACCATGGTAATTTGCAGCCTGACCTCACTGTGTCCATTGCAGCTCTTCAACTCGACCATCCTCTCACCATGGTAGTTTATAGCCTGACCTCACCGTGCCCATTGCAGAATACGATCTGTGTACCCGAGTCCGTGACATATTCGGACGGCGGCCGCGCAGTGTTAAAAATTTGCGCTCCTCCTTGTGCTGTTCCGTGATAGGCGGAACACTCATTTTCCCAGAAAACACTGTGTTCAGTGTTCCGCCTATCACCATCACCCTCTCGTCCTCTCGTCTATCACAGACGAGAGGGCGATCGTGATAGGCGGAACACTGAACACAGTGTTTGCTGGGAAAATGAGTGTTCCGCCTATCACGGAACAGCACAAGGAGGAGCGCAAGTTTTTAACACTGCACGGCCGCCGTCCGAATAAGTCACGGACTCGGGTACACAGATCGGATTCTGCAATGGGCAATTGGGCACGGTGAGGTCAGGCGGCAATAGACTCCGGTACGCTGACTCGAGTATAAGCCGAGGGGGTCATGTTCAGCCCAAAAAAAAGGGCTGAAAAACTCGGCTTATACTCGAGTCTATACGGTAATCAAAAAGCTGGGGATTTCTATGAAAAAAAAAAATATTAATAAATATGCGATAGTAGTAAGCTAGTATAGAAATCATAGATAGACCCACAGTTTCTTTTAAAACATAGCCTAATAGATTTATTACACTAATTTATGTATATAATGGCAACATCTACAGTATATAGCAGAGGCAGAGAAACTATATGGCTTGTGTCTCCTGTGCAATCACAATTAAGAGCAAACTATCAAGAGATAAAATACCAAATACTGTTAAAATAACTTCTACTTCCTAATACATATGCTTCGTTAAATGTTATCAGATCGTGTCTTCCAATATCATTCCACATGAAATTATAAGTCATGCAAACCAGATGTGCTGCAGCTGATTTCTTGTTTGTGTGCAAGGCTTGGATAAATTTGGCAAACATAAAAGAGATCCTTTGATCAGCAGGCCGTCCCTAATGATCACAGTTAGCCTAGCAGTCCTATGAATATAGGTTACAGGTGTTCATAATTTTCCACTACAGTCAGCATTGTTTTATAGCAATACATATATTTGTTCAGACCTTTCAGGAAGGCTAAAAAATCGTACTGATATGTTTCTGCAAAAACGTATGGCCTTTAGAACAGATCACATTTATCTGGCAGTGTCATGTACATTCATATTGGATGTTGACCTGAACTAAGTTTAATGCTTTCCAAAACTAGTGGCAAGTGGTAGATCACTACATTAGCTTACGAAGTACTACCCCTGTAGGAGCCGCTGATTAGGATGGGGCCTCTGTTCTTTGCCTCAACCTCTTCAAGAACCCCAGCCCCTCTAACACAGTGTTTCTCAACTCTAGTCCTCAAGGCGCCCCAACAGGTCATGTTTTCAGGATTTCCCTCAGATGAAACAGCTGTGGGAATTACTAAAGCAGGTAAACTGATCAAATAACCTGTGCAAAACAATGGAGAGCCTGAAAACATGACCTGTTGGGGCGCCTTGAGGACTGGAGTTGAGAAACACTGCTCTAACACACTAGGTTGAGTGTACAAACATAAAATATCACAGGAAATCACTGAGAGTAATGCTTAGTACCCAGTAGTAGTGCTTTATCAAAGAAAACAGGCACCAAACCAGGTAAAACTAACATATTGTCACCCAATGTGGTTGGTAACTAGGCAAGCATAAAATCGATTAATGATGGTAATAATACAATTTAGTACACAAAGTAACTAACAGTTAGGACTAGGCATAAGATGACATTACGTGTCCAGGTCAGCATAAAGAGTAGCAAGGCCACCTCAAGTGCAGCAGTGAGCAGTAGTAACGTTTAATCTACCGAGTGCTGGAACTATATTGCTAAAGTGCATTTATGGCGGTGTAACCCTGTTATAATGGAGGGTTGTATGAAGTTGCCCTCTCCCCACAGGCTATGACACTAACCTGCAGGTAATCAAATGAGCCAGAGCCTTCGCTAAAGGAAGTGTGGACTATGAATTGGCAGTGCCTCCACCTAGTACAGGGCTCCAGCGTATGTAGTGATAATCCCTTTCTAGGACAATAACTACTTACTCAGCCAAAAAAAAAAAGAGACAGCAGTAGTACTAATACACCCAGCATAGATTTATAAGAGTATAGATATGCAGACATACCAGCAGGTGATTAGTGTAACTTTATATATGATAAAGTGATGGCATTACATACAACCAAAGCAATAAAAAGAAGAATGTACATATGTCTGAGAAGAACAGTGTGAATATGTATCTATATATCTGGATATATATCACTAAAGGCCTTTAACACCAATACCTCCAATTAGGTACTGTGGCACAGTTCAGTTGCAGGGGCTCCCGATGAGCTGACTTGCACGGTGGTTTCCTGGGGACGCTTGTACAGACGAACACACCAATGGTGAAGGAGTCTGGAACACGCCACCTGCAAGGCAAATCAGGCCTATCTAATCTATCTCTTGGTCCCTAACCTGACTATAGGCTACCAATGCTACTGTACCACTACCTATCTAAATGGCCGTCGGAAGCCTATCATGTCCCTACTCTGAGCTGCATACTGTTCCCTAGGCTAATGCTAGCTAGGAACCCCCAGACCAAAAAGGGACACTGTTGCTTTAAATAATGAAGTGGCAGATATACACTTCAACACAAACCAGTCACTTGATAGGTTATAATAAAATGAGCTTTGCTCTCATACACTTGAGAATAGCCCAAGTATATTGCAGTATGCAAATAGAAAGTTTTAGTGAATCAGAGAAGCCTTGAACAGCTACAGTATCCCTGATTGCCACACAGGAGTGCTCACAGAGGAGTGACAGTAATATAAAGCCCTGTACACACGATCGGATTTCCTATGGATTCTAATCCGATGGATTTTTCTATCGGAAATCCGATGAAGCTGACTTCCATTAGTCTTGCCTACACACCATCAGTCTAAAATCCGACCCTCCCAAATGCTGTGACGTAAAACACTCCGACAAGCCGAGAAAAATGAAGTTCAATGCTTCTGAGCATGCGTCGACTTCATTCTGAGCATGCGTGGGTTTTTTGTCCGATGGAGTTCCACACAGACGATCGGAATTTGCTATCGTTTTTTTTCCCATCGGATACATTTAAAACATGTTCTATTTGTTCTCACCGATGGAAAAAAGACAGATAGGGCCCATACACGATCGGTTTGTCCGATGAGAAAAGTCCATCGGACTGTTTTCATCTGTAAAACCGATCATGTGTACACGGCATAACAGTTAGCTACAGTAACACTTGCATATTTTATTGTCCCTTTTTAGCCTGGAAGGATAGATAGATGGATCGATACAGCACAAAATCAATCTGCAGCACCTCCTGGCTTGCAAAGCATGTGGCTAGTCACACTCTCTCTTCACTTCCTGTAAGACATCCACATATATAGCCTTGAGGGGCTTCCTGACCCTTAAGCAGGGGCAGGAAACAACCTCTTAACAGGAAAAAAAATTGTAATAAGAACTCTATGGTAGGTACCAGGCATGAATGTAAACAACCTCACAGACAGTGTACAAAAGAACACTTCCCTACAGCGGCAATGATAGAGGAGGGGGCAGGGAACAAAGGGGACTTGCAGAATAATTATTACGGGAGGGTAAGTCCTTTGAGATGTTCTTCTGCTGCTAACATTGGGACCCTTTAATAGTATCGGTGAACTTAACAACAATCCAAATTAACCTGCATGCAGTATAGGTACAGTATAGTCTTGACACAGCTGCAAGGTAGATGTGGTTCAGATGCGGTAAAGGTTTCGGAATAATGCGGTGTAGTGTTGGTTCAAGTGCCATCTAAGTTTGAAATAAGTTCATAATACAGTGTAGTATAGGTGTAGTATGGGTTGAGTATATTTGGTGTCATTCTCTCGTTAGCTCAGTCCCTGTTGGCAGTATCAGCAATGGGCAAATGCTGCGGTGACCTCTCACTGTAGAAGGGGACCCCCCCCAGTCTCTCCTCCGCAGAATGCCTCTGTGGATCAGCGGTGGGAAGTAAAGGATGAGAGAATGCTCTGTTCTCCCTGTGGCAACGGTGCAGATGTAATTGCTGTAGTCCATGCTGCGCTGCACGGGGTGTCTCTGTCCCCAGGTCTCGGCCTCTGGCTCTGGTCACGTGCCCCATGGATAATCTGTGTGCACCAGGATCGATGTGCACACCTCAGCTCCTGCCATGCAAAGAGGAAGTGGTTTCCAGTACACAGAGGCGTATCTAGTGAAAATGGCACCTATGGCAAGCACTGAAACTGTGCCCCTGTCAAAACATTTTAAGTGTACAGGGCCGTGTTTTCACTGCATGAGATGCACACAGATATTCAGTACATCCACGGGCAGGCAGACCAATTCAAATCAATTGGGATGCAGCAGCTGCATGAACACAGCCCCTGCTTTCACCTTGATATCCGTTTGGGTGCAGGAACATGCCTCCGAGCACAGACAGTGTGCATTCATGGACATGCACCTGCACCCAAATGGATGTCAAATTGGAAACAATAACCCTCCCTTACCTTACTCCATCCAACAACACTAGTTCTGCTTGAAGTATGAAGGAGACCTGCCCCAGGAAAGGTGCCCTCCATGACAGGTACCTGAGCAGGGTTTGTAGATCTCAAAGAGCACAGTGCCAGTCTCCAGGTCCCGGATCTTGAAGAAAGTGAAGTCAATCCTGAACACATTCTCCTCAGGTCTGCACAGATAATCTGATGACAGAAGACAAGCGACTATAATGACACACAGCGCCTAGCACAGGCCGGTGACAGGTCTCCTGACATTAACTCACTCTATGTGACCCGGCTCAGGCCTAGAACATGCTCCAGTCTCAGCTCCTTCAGGCCTAACAACTCTTGTTTGGTGACCGCAGCCACTCCCCGGAGCTCCCCATCGCCGTCCTCCCTCCCATGCATGCGCTTTTTATGCCAGTCAAAATGAACTGCCAGCAGGATCACAACAAGGCTGCCACCGCCTCTAGACGAAGTCCAATGACGAAACGCGTAAGGCGGAGTTACGTCATACGCACACCACGCTAATCCGGAAGTGCTGCTGGAACGCATTTGGAACGCAGGAAGCGTTTACCAGCTGGTACTGACCGCGGCTCGCATAGGAGCCAAAATAGGACTGCTGTTGTTTCTTGTTTTTTGTTTTTCGTTTTTTGTCGTTTTTTTGTTTGCCCATTTGGCATATTGCTGTGTGGCTTGTCTGCTGTAGACTTGCTGCACTGTACTATAATAAAATCAGAAGTTTTTTTTCATCTACACTATGGAAGCCTCTCTCCTTTTTTGTCTGAACAAATGAGGTAATTGGGAATCTTCCCTTCCACGGAACTTCATAATCTATCAGAAGAACTTGCCCAGCTGACATCTCCCCTTTGGATCTGTGACCCGGCTGTCCCCTTATGCTGTTTACCCCTGTGGGGGTAGAAGGATCTGGTGAGTGGGGACACATGTGGGGGTTGCACTGTATGGTTAAATGAAGAGCAGAACGTGATCCTTGCAGTTTCAAGAAAATGACTGTTACGTGCATTGCCTTGTGATCTTGCATCTATATACTGGACTGTGTTTATATACTTATCATTATTAATATCTGGCAGAGCTAGGTATCTACAGCTGCAGACTGGCTTTGTGGCTCCGGGCCAATTTGCACTAATCACAATTGTGGTATTAATATAGTGTATTGTGTCATATTATTCTGCGCCCTAGATGATTCAATTCATCGGTTTCCATTTAGTGCTACTGTGAGCTGCGAGCACTCATTGGAAGTAGCGCAGAGATAGTCTGACACCATTATATTGTTTGTTGCCCCCAAGGTATTGAGGGGAGTTTTTTTTGGATATTTTTGGATTTTTTTGGATTTATGCACTTAGTGGTATCACCACTGGTAATAGGTGGTTTGGCCACATGTGACCACTAGTCACTGTTTGTTTAGTTACTTACACTTTTTATTTTTTATCTATGAAGTAGGAACACTGACCCTGTCATTAGGCTCAAGAGAGCAGCGCCACACCCCACTTTAATTTCTATCTTCATTCTTAGGACTTTGGTTAAAGGTCCCAATAGGGGGGCTGCAGCTCTTTACACTCATTAACTATATTAATTTATATCACAGCTAGGAGTCAGACCCTAGCACACAATCCTAAGCGCAGGCATATAACACTTTATTCAAGGCTGCCAGTTGGTCCCTCTGGAATCACTCTCATCGCTAGTGATCAAGATTCTGTAGTATTCAGAGAGGAAGCAATTTCATAGAGGTAGGTGGAAGGTTCTCTGCCAGTGAACTTTTGTTACTAGCAACAGAGTCTCCCACCTAACATCAGCCTCAGAGGAAGGGGCTTCTCTGAAAAATGATACTGTGAATATTGTGACAAAACAGGAATGCATTTATACAGACTTGTATGGTGACTGAGAGGTAGAATGTAAGCTCTGTTCCTCTGCTCTGACCCTATCACTGCCTACCTGAGTCGCTATTCCTCTCTGTCCTCCTCAGTTCAGGACCTCCAGGATCCTGCTAACTTCTTCCTCATGTAGGAACCTGAGTTCCAGCCATTCTATGCCTGGGTCAGTCATATCTGTGGGGGGGATCTTTCTCTGTACACAAATAACTTTGATGCTCACCAATGCACAGAGCAGCCTCAGCCATGAAGAGGGAGTGATAAGCAGGCACGTCTACAGGGATCCCGGGATGCCAAGCTCCATATAAGCTGGGCAGTGTTATCACTGTGATTTGTCCCGTCCCGCTGCTCTGTGTTCTGTGCTGGGATGCCAGACCCCGGCTTTATTACCTCCCCTTCCTCCAATCTCAGCCTCCCTACACACACAGCTTCTGAAACTTTGCACCAGCAGCCAGGACACAACTGCAGACTGACAGTCTCCACTGCCAATCTGTGTGGAGCTCGGCACGTGCAGCCACGTTCCCTTCTGGCTGTTACTTGTCACAAGCATCTCAGCACCTGAGGACGGGAGCAGAGCAGAGAATCACTCCGCCAGCCGGGACTAATTGAGTAGCGGGGCGGCTTGATGTACATGCGCCCCGAAAATTAAGAAAAGGTCCCTCCTTTACGCTCACTTCCTGGGCCCCTATTTTGACCTGATGGGACCCAGGAAACTGTAATTGCATCCCCCATAAGCAAGTAGGAACGGGGAGAAGTTTAAGAAGCTCTACTTTTAAATTCAGTGAAGAACTTTAATGCTGGCTTCCCTGCTCATGAGCGCCCCCTTCATATAGCGCCCATGGCACTTGCCATGGCTGCCATACCCTAGATACGCCACTGCCAGTACAGTCTGGTAAAAGCTGTTACACCACTGCCCTTCCACCTGAATGTCCTATGGGCACTGTACTGTAAAAGTCCATAAATCCCATTCTGTGACTGATGTTTCAGACTACAATACCCATGATCCTCAGCGTTCTGCATAGAAGTTCATAGGCTTTTCTGGCTATAGTTCAGCCTCTGTTGACTGGAGGAGTGCAGGACAACATTCAGCATAACAGCAGAAAGTGAAAGTCAAATTATTGTAAAGAGGGAAATGTCTCCTTCTCCATGTTTCTGTAGTCCAGCACCTGGCAACAGCAATGAATACATGACTTTCATAAAGCTATACTCCTTGGCAACAATTTGTCAGAATTCTCACACCACCAGACCATCACCATGTTACATACATAGAATACCTCATCATATCCTAGCTGTCCCAACCCAGCATGTTTTTAAATCCTGTACACCATAACCAGTTCCAGTGGCAGTCTCTTAAAGTGGAACTAAACCCTCATATCCTTTAAAGCCAAGGAAGCTGCCATCTTAGCCTTTGTTTGACCTAGAGTTACTAGCGTGCTTATCTTAGCTCGCTAGTGAACTGTAAAACCATCAAATGCTTGGTGTCATAGTTGATCACATGTGCAGCATAATGGCAACTGCAGATCAAACAGAGGCTAAGATGGAAGCTTCAAGGTATGATGATAATGATAACTGTTGTAGTTTTTGTACTCTAGACCTAAGTTATGAAATGCCTGGTGTCAAAACCGATTACATGTGCAGCAGCATAGCAACTGTATATATCAAACAGAGGCTGATGGCAGCTTCGTTGGCTGTAAAGCACATGTGTTAAACACAAGTCCAGGGGGGCCAAATCTGGCTCACCAGGCCATTTCATGTGGCCCTCGCACCTTTCCTGCATCCGTGGCACTTCCTCATCTCCGCCCCCACCTTGTCTCAGCATTTGGCAGCAGAGAGGAGGACAGAACTCATTTGCCAATTCCTGTGCCTCTCCATACAGTCATGGAGAGGCTTGTCTTTTCCCCCACCCTGTCTCAGCAGTCAACAGCAGACAGGAGAACATAACTCCTCCTATGGATCCTGCGCCTCTTTGTGCAGCTGCAGCACCCACTTGTCTCCGCCTCACCTGGTCTCCGCCTTCACCAGACTCCAGCAGCTGACTCCAGTCCTCATCTAGTCCTCCTCCAGACCCCGCACTTTCTGCTTTCCAGCTCCGCCACCAGCTTCTTTTTGGAAGCAACACAAGGTAAGGATAGTGCACTGTGATGAAATGGAGGGTGGGGAACTTTTGACTTCTGATGGTGGGAGGGGGAATCCTGACATCTGATGTCAGAGGAACGGGCGTGCTCTGGACATCTAGATATGCCTTTTAGGGCAACCATAATGATGTGGCCTGCGATGAAATTGAATTTGGATAAAGGATTTTTTTCCACATTAAATCAGTGGGTTTGTTTCCTTGTTAACCCACTGCATTAAAGGATTAGTTCAACTTTACAAGAAAACTGCCTGTGCAGATAAGGCAAATTTTGTTTGATGAAGGTGAACTTACCCTTTAAACTTGTGCTTTGTTGATAAACAAATCAGAATGTAACTGCTATACTGTATTTCTGTTAACATGCCAAAATGTAATTAACTTATCATTTGTACCTTACTCGTATAGAGCCGATATTACTCCACAAAGGAAATTATTTTCTCCTAATTTAATGTATTGATGAACAGACGTTAGAAAACCTACAGATATTTCTCATTTGTTACCTGCCTGGAGAATATTTCAAGCAAGCCCCACCCACCAATATGGTAGAGAATCTACTGAGCATGTGCACACTCCTTGCCCGCCCCCCTCCCTTTGATTAGATCAGTAAGGACCATGCTTCTGTTTTCATGAGGGAAGGACAGAAAAGACAGGATCCTTATCACAGATATAGCTGCTCTTAAAGCATGAAAAGGGTTTGGCTCTGTTGCTGTTTTTCTCCTGCTCTGGATCTATTGAGAACAATTTAGACGAACAACAAGGGTGATTTAAACAGATAAGTTGTTGTACACCTTGACACTGGCATAGACAGGACAATGTCCCCAGTGTAAATCCAATGTCAACCACATCTTCCAATAGTGTAGATCCATGACAATCATGATGAGTGACATCTGACCTGACAATATAGATTCAATCTCTACCATGTTGATGCTGCTCCAGCTACTGCCATTGCAAATAACAGCTTTATGCACAGCCTTGGTGACATCATTTACCTATTTCAAACAAAAGCCAGTGGGAATCTGTCATTTAGAGGTGGTAGTGATACTTCTTCTAAATGAAAGGCTTCCAGCTACATCAGCCAGTAACCATATGTGGCCAGTTTGTTCACCTGGTCACCAAATTGAAACCAGGCTGGGCTCAGGTTAAACTCAAACTGACCTAAGTAAGATTTTTCTGTTCATAAATGGGGAAGAACAAACTGGTGGGCAGTCATGTTGGAACAGAAAGGGGCCATCCTCAAACTGATCCCACAAAGTTGGGAGCATGATATTGTCCAAAATGTCTTGGTATGCTGACGCCTTAAGAGTTCCCTTCACTGGAACTGAGGGGCCAAGCCCAACCCCTGAAAAACAACCCCACACCATAATCCACCAAATAATTTGGACCAGTGCACAAAGCAAGGTCCCTAAAGACATGGATGAGCAAGTTTGGGGTGAATAAACTTGCCTGGCCTGCACAGAGTCCTGACCTCAACCTGATAGAATACCTTTGGGATAAAGCGGAGACTGCTAGCTAGGCCTTCTCGTCCAACATCAATGCCTGACCTCACAAATGCGCTTCTGGAAGAATGGTCAAACATTCCTATAGACACACTCCTAAACCTTGTGGACAGACTTCTGAGAAGTGTTGAAGCTGCGATAGCTGCAAAGGGTGGGCCAACTCAATATTGAACCCTACAGACTAAGACGGGTGCAACTAAAATTCATGTGAGTGTAAGGCAGGTGTTCCAATACTTTTGACAATATAGTGTATGCAGCAGTGACTTGAGCCAATATCAAAGAGAGCCTGTCATTATGACATCATAATAGCAAAGGAGTAAATGAAACAGCCAGCAAATAGGACCAGCCTTTATGGCATCATAAAGATTTGGTGATGACCTAATCTTAAAAAAGTATTTTGAATAAACAAAAATAGTAGCGCTTCTGTGTATCACACCACAAATCTAGATACTATAGAAAATATATATATGTCCCGTAAAGAAATACATATAAGTGAAAACTGCAAAACATATACTCTAAAAATATATGTTCACATACAATAAATTAATAAGTGTTCATAGCATTCAAATATTGTTTTCAAACCAGTTGTGAAAAAACATTTAAAGAAAGTCCATCAGTGAAATAAGTGTTCCAATAATAGTGACTTCAACTAAAATTTGCATAAAAATCTTCCTGTGTTCTCTTGAATAAACCTTCACCACACCAGCGTGATTAGTGACTCCACTCCCTAAGGACTTGCACTCACCACTAGGATTTGCCTTGCACTCTCATGCTCGGTAGTGATGAGCCGAACACCCCCGGGTTCGGTTCGCACCAGAACCCGCGAACGGACCGAAAGTTCGTACGAACATTAGAACCCTATTAAATACAATGGATGCGAACGTTCGAATTCTAAAGTGCTAATTATAACGACTATTATGCATGTTATTGTCCTAAAAAGAGTTTGGGAACCCGGGTTCTGCACCAGGGGACATGTATCAATGCAAAAAGAAGTTTTAAAAACGGTCGTTTTTCGGGAGCAGTCATTTTAATGATGCATAAAGTGAAAAAAAAAAGTCAAATATTCCTTTAAATATCGTACCTGGGGGGTGTCTAATGTATGCCTGTGAAGTGCCACGTGTTTCCCGTGTTTAGAACTGTCCCTGCACAAAATGACACTTCTAAAGGAAAAAAAAAGCCATTTAAAACTGCTTGCGGCTTTAATGTAATGTCTGGTCCCGGTAATATGGATGAAAATCTTTAAGAAAAATGGCATAGCTACCCCATGACCCCCCCCCCCCACCCCAGCCCATTACCAGCCCCTTTGGGTCTTGTATGGATATTAAGGGGAACCCCGCACATAAAATAAAAAAGGCCCTATATACTCTGAACAGCCGTATACAGGCGGTGCATACAAGACAGGGACTGTAGGTTTGTTCTTATGTAGAATCTGTTTGTAATTTTGAACAGGTACATTGTTTAAGTGTAGCTCCAGCCCAAAAATCTATTTTTAAACTTTTTGGAAAACATAGGTAAGGGTTATCACCCCTGTAACATTTGTTTTGCTGTCTGTGCCCCTGTTCAGAACATTTCACCTCACTTTCCCTCCCAATGACAACTGTTTTTGAAATGTGGTGTTTGTTTTTCTTGAAACAAGGATTGGTGATAAAGCATCAGTACAGAGGAGACACCTTTCTCCCATATTAATTCTTACAGGAGAGAATTTTCCTTCCTAGGGGTAGATTTCCTCTCACTTCCTGTTGTCTTCTTGCGTTTGCAAGTAGGAGTCGTTTGTAAGTTGGATGTTTGAAAGTAGGGACCTGCCGTATATACTCTGCAGAAATAGGCCCCTTAGTTGTTGGTGTTGGCACAACACTGTAAGCACTCACAGTTACTCTTGGTTGGTGCTGGAACGCCCTGCTGTCAACTATTATATCAGGAATTGTAATTACATATAATTGTTGAACAGTGGTAGTAAAAATTGGGCCTTTGATGGTGGTGCTGGTGCCACAACACTGTAAGCCCTGACAGTTACTCTTGGTGGGTGCAGCAATGGGCCCTGCTGTGAATTATTAGATCAAGAATTGTAATTGCATGCCCCTGTTGAACAGGGGCTGAAAAATTGGGCCTTTCGTGGTGGTGGTGGTGGTGGTGGCGTTGCCACAACACTGTAAGCCCTCAGAGTTACTCTTGGTGGGTGCAGCAATGGGCCCTGCTGTGAATTATTAGATCAAGAATTGTAATTACATGCCCCTGTTGAACAGGGGCTGAAAAATTGGGCCTTAGGCACTGGTGGCACAACACTGCAACCCCTCACAGATACTGTACTTGGAGCACAGCAATGAGCCCTGTTGCAAAGTATTGCTTCAAAAATTGTAATTACACGCCCCTGTTAAACAGGGGCTGAAAAATTGGGCGTTAGGCACTGGTGGCGGCACCCATAAACAAAAATGATCTTCCAAGCTATCATCATCAATCGTATCATTGAGGACTCGGAGGAGGAGGATAGCCAGTCAACATAACAGCACAGGCACTCAGCATCAGCATCAGTCTTGAAGGGATGTGACATGTTAAAATCAATTAGTCTGTTATATCAGCATCAGGTGTGTGGTAGCTGGTGGTGATCCAAGACTGGTTCATCTTGATGAAAGTCAGTCGATCAACCGAGTCGGTGGACAGGCGCACCCTGTGATCCGTGACAAATCCTCCAGCAGCACTGAATGTGCGTTCCGAAAGAACGCTGGATGCAGGACAGGCCAGTAGCTCAATTGCATACTGTGCAAGCTCTGGCCAGTGATCCATCCTCAAGACCCAGTAAGCCAGAGGATTTTCGGTGGGGAAGGTGTCCAAGTCTGACCTTGCCCCTAGATATTCCTGCACCATGTTTATCAGACGCTGGCGATGGTTGCTGGAACCGATCATACTTTGGGGCTGCGGACTAAAGAATTGTCTGAACGCATCGGTCAGACGGCCACCTTCCCCACCGCTCCTTCTTTGACTGGCCGAAGCCTCAGCAACTCGTCCAGGACCAGGAGTTTGTAACCTCCCAGTCTCTGGGAACGCGTTGCACAGACCTTTCTGCAAGGCCTCCCGGAGTTGTCTCATCCTCTGCTCCCTCTGCGACGGTAACATAAGGTCCGCAACCTTACCCTTGTACCGTGGATCAAGGAGAGTGGCCAGCCAGTAATGGTCCCTCTCCTTGATCCGAAGAATACGAGGATCCTTCCGCAGACTTTGCAGGATCAGGGAGGCCATGCAGCGTAGGTTAGCTGAGGCATTCGGTCCGGAGTCCTCTGGGTCACTAAGGACGACATGATCCGCAGCCACCTCCTCCCAGCCACGTACAAGTCCACTGGTTTCTTGGGACTGTAAATCATCCCTAAAAGACTGCTGCTGATGATGCTGAGTGCCAGCCTCCACCTCCATGCTGACACAATCCTCCTCCTCCTCCTCCTCCTCCTCTTCCTGTGCGATGGGTGGGACAGAAGGAACACTGTCTGGGTAAAGGGGGCCTTGAGAGGCAAGGAAGTCCTCCTCTTCCTGCCTCTGTTCTGCCTCAAGTGCCCTGTCCATTATTCCACGCAGCGTGTGCTCCAACAGGTGGACAAGAGGTACAGTGTCACTGATGCATGCACTGTCACTGCTCACCATCCTCGTGGCCTCCTCAAATGGTGCCAGGACAGTGCATGCATCCCTGATCATGCTCCACTGGCGTGGAGAAAAAATACCAAGCTCCCCTGACCCTGTCCTGGTGCCGTAGTCGCACAGGTACTCATTGATGGCCCTCTGCTGCGTGTGCAGCCGCTGCAGCATGGCCAATGTTGAGTTCCACCTGGTGGGCATGTCACATATAAGGCGGTTCTTGGGCAGGTTCAACTCCTTTTGCAGCTCAGCCAGGCGAGCACTGGCATTATAAGATCTGCGGAAATGCACACAGACTTTCCTGGCCTGCCTCAGGACATCCTGTAAGCCCGGGTACCTGCCCAAGAACCGCTGCACCACCAGGTTAAGGACGTGAGCCACACAGGGCACATGGGTCAGTTGTCCCTGTCGGAGGGCGGAGAGGAGGTTGGTGCCATTGTCGCAAACCACCATTCCTGGCTTAAGCTGGCATGGCGTCAACCACCTCTCGGCCTGGCCCTGCAGAGCAGACAGGACCTCTGCCCCAGTGTGGCTTCTGTCCCCCAAACACACCAGCGCAAGCACGGCATGGCATCTTTTTGCCTGCGTACTTGCGTAGCCCCTTGAACGGCTACGGAGCACCGCTGGTTCAGAGGACAAAGCACAGGAAGAGGCCATGGAGGAAGAAGAAGAGGAGGGGGTGGAGGAGAGAGGTGTGTCACAACCAGTAGTAGCATTTTGGAGGCGTGGCGGTGGAACAACCTCCAACACTACTGCACCTTGTCCTGCATCCTTCCCAGCTGCCAAAAGAGTGACCAAATGGGCCGTGAAAGAAAGGTAACGTCCCTGTCCATGCCTGCTGGACCTTGAGTCAGCGGTAATATGCACCTTACCGCTGACCGCCCTGTCCAGCGAGGCCAAGACATTGCCTTCCACATGCCGGTAGAGAGCCGGAATAGCCTTCCGTGAGAAAAAGTGGCGTTTGGGAACCTGCCACTGAGGAACCGCACATTGCACAAACTCACGGAAGGGGGCCGAGTCTACCAACTGAAAAGGCAGCAGTTGAAGCGCTAGCAATTTAGCCAAGCTAGCATTCAACCGCTGGGCATGTGGATGGCTGGGAGTGAACTTCTTTCGACGGTCCAGCAGCTGGGGCAGGGAAATTTGACTGCTAGAATCGGACGTCGGTGTACTGCTAGCAGAGTGGCCGCAAGTACTTGGCTGTGACACACCTAATTCTACACCTTCATTCCTCTCAGTGCATGTTTCAGAGAGGACTGAAGTTATAGTGGGGTTGGAGATCCCAGCTGATGCGGTGCAAGGAGAGGTCCGCTTTGTTCTTTGGTGTGGGTCTTTGAGGTAGGCTTGCCAACGAGCTGCATGGCAGGTCAACATATGTCTGGTCAGGCATGTGGTAGCCAAGCGGCTGATGTTTTGGCCACGCGATATACGCTTGAGACATATGTTGCAAACAGCAGCTGTGCGATCTGATGCACTAGCCTCAAAAAAGGCCCACACCAAAGAACTTTTTGAATGACGGGCAGAGGCAGCGCCCTGCACAGGCAGAGCTCTGCGGTGTGATTCCGTCGGTGTACTGCCCTTACGCTGGCCACCAAAGGGCATCCTGCCTCGTTGGAGATGTGCCTCCTCCTCATCCTCCTCCTCCTCCTCTCTCCTATTAGGCACCCACGTGGAGTCAGTGACCTCATCATCCCCTCCCTCCTCATCACTGGAGCCAATCTGGCAGTATGCTGCAGCTGCTGGAACATGACTGCCAGATTGGTGTCCTTCTTGAGCATCCCCTCTGTCTGCTCTCACGCTACTGCCTTCCTCTAGCTGGGTTTCATCATCAGACCCTTCGAAACGCTGGGCATCCTCCTGGAGCATGTACCCAACACTGTGCTCAAACAGTTCGGGGGACTCCTCAGGAGGAGGACATGGTGGGTCTAGGGAAGGAGTGACTGATGATGAGTCTGACATTGATACCAGGGAAGAGGACGCTTTGGCAGCTGCTTTGCCAGTACCCTGAGCCTGGGTGAGAGAGGATGAGGAGGAGGAGGAGGGCTTGGTCATCCACTCTACCAAGTCTTCGGCATGATGTGGCTCAACATGTCCAGCTGCCGAAAAGAAGGACAAGCGTGTCCCATGGCCATGTGCTGATGACAATGCACCGCGTCCACGACCAGCACTGTTGCCCCCAGACACAGAGCCTGCTTGCCCTCTTTTATTGCCTCCTGACTGTCTGCCTCTCCTTGTTTGCCTTCCAGACATTCTAATGGATGGCCTGCAGGGAGATGGGGAAAAAGCAATAAGGGCTACCTTCAGGTGTCCTTCTCTGTCCCTTTACTTAAGGATTTCTAAATATGGTTGAGGATGATTGCTTTCGCAAAGAATAGCACAATGACAATTTCCCTGACTGTCCAAAAAACAAGGATTTCAAAGATGGTTGATGAGGAATGCTTTAGCACAGTATAGCACAATGAGAATTTCCCTCACTGGCCTTCCCTGTCCCTACAAACAAGGTTTAGCACAGTAAAACACACTGACACTCTCCCTACCTATAGTTTTCTGTCCCTATAAAAAATGTTTTTTTAAAGATGGTTGATGAGGAATGCTTTAGCACAGTATAGCACAATGAGAATTTCCCTCACTGTCCTTCCCTGTCCCTACAAACAAGGTTTAGCACAGTAAAACACACTGACACTCTCCCTACCTATAGTTTTCTGTCCCTATAATTTTTTTTTTTAAAGATGGTTGATGATGAATGCTTTAGCACAGTATAGCACAATGAGAATTTCCCTCACTGTCCTTCCCTGTCCCTACAAACAAGGTTTAGCACAGTAAAACACACTGACACTCTCCCTACCTATAGTTTTCTGTCCCTATAAAAAATGTTTTTTTAAAGATGGTTGATGAGGAATGCTTTAGCACAGTATAGCACAAGGAGAATTTCCCTCACTGTCCTTCCCTGTCCCTACAAACAAGGTTTAGCACAGTAAAACACACTGACACTCTCCCTACCTATAGTTTTCTGTCCCTATAAAAAATTTTTTTTAAAGATGGTTGATGATGAATGCTTTAGCACAGTATAGCACAATGAGAATTTCCCTCACTGTCCTTCCCTGTCCCTACAAACAAGGTTTAGCACAGTAAAACACACTGACACTCTCCCTACCTATAGTTTTCTGTCCCTATAAAAAATGTTTTTTTAAAGATGGTTGATGATGAATGCTTTAGCACAGTATAGCACAATGAGAATTTCCCTCACTGTCCTTCCCTGTCCCTACAAACAAGGTTTAGCACAGTAAAACACACTGACACTCTCCCTACCTATAGTTTTCTGTCCCTATAAAAAATGTTTTTTTAAAGATGGTTGATGAGGAATGCTTTAGCACAGTATAGCACAATGAGAATTTCCCTCACTGTCCTTCCCTGTCCCTACAAACAAGGTTTAGCACAGTAAAACACACTGACACTCTCCCTACCTATAGTTTTCTGTCCCTATAAAAATTTTTTTTTAAAGATGGTTGATGATGAATGCTTTAGCACAGTATAGCACAATGAGAATTTCCCTCACTGTCCTTCCCTGTCCCTACAAACAAGGTTTAGCACAGTAAAACACACTGACACTCTCCCTACCTATAGTTTTCTGTCCCTATAAAAAATGTTTTTTTAAAGATGGTTGATGATGAATGCTTTAGCACAGTATAGCACAATGAGAATTTCCCTCACTGTCCTTCCCTGTCCCTACAAACAAGGTTTAGCACAGTAAAACACACTGACACTCTCCCTACCTATAGTTTTCTGTCCCTATAAAAAAAGTTTTTTTAAAGATGGTTGATGATGAATGCTTTAGCACAGTATAGCACAATGAGAATTTCCCTCACTGTCCTTCCCTGTCCCTACAAACAAGGTTTAGCACAGTAAAACAGACTGACACTCTCCCTACCTATCCTTCTCTTTCCCTAAACTAAAGGAATCCAGGTTAAGCAAGAAAAAAAAATGTCACTGTCCCTGCCTATGCTTCTCTTTCCCTGCTCCGGAACACACTACACTAGGCCGCCGTGCTGGCGGCCTTTTATAGTGTGGGGCGTGTACTAAACACCCTCAGCAATAATTGGCCACAGGCATCCTGCCTGTGGCCAATCATTGCTCTCCTCGCTGCCGGCGCTGTGATTGGCCAAGCATGCGGGGTCACAGTGCATGCTTGGCCAATCACAGCGCCTGGATGACACTGCGATGGCGTAGTGCATTGTGGGCCGCGAATTAGGCGCGAACGGCCCAAATCGTTCGTTGTTCGGCGAACGATCGAACAGCCGATGTTCGAGTCGAACGTATGTTCGACTCGAACACCGAGCTCATCCCTAATGCTCGGCTTCACAGCTTAAACACCCCTCAGGGTATAAAAGATAGATCCAAACGATGTTGCTTGGTCAGTCAAGTTTTCCCACATGAAAAAGCAAAAAGGTCTCCGATAGTGAAGTATGTAAAAACTTTTATTAAACACAGCACAGGTAACCTTCAATAGTTTCACTCACATCTAGCAAATCAAAATTAGGCACTTCAGCAAAATCACTTCAAAACCGCCAGACAGGCATACAACAGGTAGCCGCGATGTATTGCGGTCTCGGCGGACCAATCAATCATTTGTGTCTCACCCTCCTTCATATATGCCCGTCTCTCCACTCCAATCGAAAACAACGTGAACTTCTGTCCAAACACCGGACTGTAGATTCGATGAGCGGTCGAAAGAACCGAACGCCACACACTATAAAAGAGCGCCGTGTAGCTTCTCCCAGACTAGTTTCGTCGCATAGGACTTCTTCCAATGGGATTGGCTACACGGACTAATCTTGTAGCAAAGAGGACAAACCCCAAGATGACTAATGGGATAAAAAAGCGGCTACTTTTAACAACAGTGGATATGGACCAAAACTGGGATTTATAAAAAATGTATTATTGGTATCAAAAAGGTGCACATACATTGGGTATCACATGTGATGGGGAATAAAAGTATATGCAATACCTATATTAAATGAATTATCTACCTTCCAACCATGGAGACTAGTATGTTACTTATGAACTAGGATGGATCAATTATTACCAAAATCATTCTGAACACCTTATTATTATATATATGCATATATGATTTGCCTCCTTCATTGATTCCTTTGAAATCTTGAACTTTGACTGAATTACCTGCTTATTTACCTCATGGCTAATTCTCACCAATATCTTAGCCATCTTTGACCAAGAGTTGACAATGAGTAGTGGGGTTTGTTTGGGCCCAAACCTTGGGGTTATTCATTGTGAGGCTGTATTTAGTTATTTATCCATATGATTTATTTTTGTTATTACTGAAATTTAAGTGGTCTGTACCACTTTACAGCTTCACACTGAATAGTTATGCTGGTGTCCGGACTCATCTGTGTTGTGTGTTCCCCCTAATTGTTTTAAATTTTCTTGTCAGTCTGTTTTGGTTTATGTTTGATTAATCAATATTACTGAAAGTAGCTCCTTTTCAGGAGATCCTCAGTAAAACGTATATGAAGCTATCTTTTATTCCCCAGCACATGTGATACCCAATGTATGTGCACCTTTTTGATACCAATAATAAATTTTTTATAAATCCCAGTTTTGGTCCATATCCACTGTTGTTAAAAGTAGCCGCTTTTTTATCCCATTAGTCATCTTGGGGTTCTTCCTTTTTGTATGCTTAGTGTTTGGCTACAACAACAGCACCATATTCTGTTAATAGTACCTTGGTTCATATTTAATGAATTGACCACTGGCTTGATTTATCTCAGAACTCGTTTTCCTTTCCTCTTTTGTTTTCTCTTGCAGCAAAGAGGACCTGTCAAAATGGCATTATGCAGGTTTTGCAATGACTGAAGTTTTCAATAAAAAATCATGGCCTCATGTAGGTGTAGCAGTAGTTCATGTTTAATCTGCAAGTAAAGATAGCATCAAATAGTACATTCATATTACTAATGAGCACACTTTTTATTCACACAAACATTTTTTGTTTTAATTTTCAGAAAATAGTGACACATTGCCGATTTTATGTTGTTTAAATGCTTTCTAATATGTATTAAATTACACTAATGTTTATTAGTGTTTACGTGTCTGTGTCACTTTACATAGCATTTGAATGATATTTTCTCAGATACCCCATGGTGCTCTCCCATCAAGGTTAAAAACGGACATGCCACCTGTTCAAGCCCTTCCCGATCCTATTATAAAACTGTGAAAGGGACTCGGTGCAACATCTACTGTCAGAAAGGCTATGAACTAAGTGGAGCATCTGAAGTTGTCTGCCAGGCAGATAAACGCTGGTCTGGCAAATACGTATGTAAACGTAAGTATCCTGTTTCCACTTTTTGTGCTGTACTTTTGACCTCTTTTTAACATATCAAGTTTTATTTTTACTATTACTTTTATTTCTATAGATTACATTTTTAGCTTTTAGCTGATAACAAAAAATAATTCAGTTCTTTAGTTTGTCCATTCTAAATACACACATAGACATTAGATGAACAAAAAACAATATATCTGATTTTGAGTACAGTGTTTCTATATGTGAATTAGTCTGGCAGTGTTTAAAGTCAGTTGACAGGGCTGTTTTTAACTGTTCTCGGAAAAACTGATCTATAACAAGGTTACAAAAAATGTTTTTGTGTTTAGCATTACTACGCAAAAGCTTATTGTAAAAGAAAAAAAAAAGCAATCTATAGTTGCTGTATGTATTTTCATTAGTTATTTTTGGCAGGACTAAAAAAACACACATTATAAAAAAATAAATAAATTGATTTTCAGTAAATATGAAATTTTAGGTTTGAATTTTATGTAGTATTTTATCCATTCAGTAAGTGGAGCTATAGGTTTTGGTTTACATGCTTTATAGCAGGGGTAGGCAACCTTTGAGAGGCGGAGATCTACCAGAACAACATGAAAAAGATCAAAGATCACCAGGGTTCAGCTACCTTATTTCTTGATTGAAATTAACTAGCATGGCCTAACTAAATAGTAAGGAAAACTTAGAAAAATAAAATAAAACTAAAAATATAAACTTACACTACTCTAAAAATAGACAGTGTCAGTCAGTAGAGCAGTGGACAGTGTCAGTAGGGCAGAGGATGGTGTGTGGACAGTGTCAGTCAATAGAGGATGGTGTGTGGACAGTGTCAGTCAATAGAGGATGGTGTGTGGACAGTGTCAGTAGGGCAGAGGATGGTGTGTGGACAATGTCAGTCAGTAGAGCAGTGGACAGTGTCAGTAGGGCAGAGGATGGTGTGTGGACAGTGTCTGTAGGGCAGAGGATGGTGTGTGGACAGTGTCAGTAGGGAAGAGGATGGTGTGTGGACAGTGTCAGTAGGGCAGAGGATGGTGTGTGGACAGTGTCTGTAGGGCAGAGGATGGTGTGTGGACAGTGTCAGTAGGGCAGAGGATGGTGTGTGGACAGTGTCAGTAGGGCAGAGGATGGTGTGTGGACAGTGTCAGTAGGGAAGAGGATGGTGTGTGGACAGTGTCAGTAGGGCAGAGGATGGTGTGTGGACAGTGTCTGTAGGGCAGAGGATGGTGTGTGGACAGTGTCAGTAGGGCAGAGGATGGTGTGTGGACAGTGTCAGTAGGGCAGAGGATGGTGTGTGGACAGTGTCAGTCAGTAGAGCAGTGGACAGTGTCAGTAGGGCAGAGGATGGTGTGTGGACAGTGTCAGTTAGTAGAGCAGTGGACAGTGTCAGTAGGGCAGAGGATGGTGTGTGGACAGTGTCAGTCAGTAGAGCAGTGGACAGTGTCAGTAGGGCAGAGGATGGTGCGTGGACAGTGTCAGTCAGTAGAGCAGTGGACAGTGTCAGTAGGGAAGAGGATGGTGTGTGGACAGTGTCTGTAGGGCAGAGGATGGTGTGTGGACAGTGTCAGTTAGTAGAGCAGTGGACAGTGTCAGTAGGGCAGAGGATGGTGTGTGGACAGTGTCAGTCAGTAGAGCAGTGGACAGTGTCAGTAGGGCAGAGGATGGTGCGTGGACAGTGTCAGTCAGTAGAGCAGTGGACAGTGTCAGTAGGGCAGAGGATGGTGTGTGGACAGTGTCAGTTAGTAGAGCAGTGGACAGTGTCAGTAGGGCAGAGGATGGTGTGTGGACAGTGTCAGTCTGTAGAGCAGTGGACAGTGTCAGTAGGGCAGAGGATGGTGCGTGGACAGTGTCAGTCAGTAGAGCAGTGGACAGTGTCAGTAGGGAAGAGGATGGTGTGTGGACAGTGTCTGTAGGGCAGAGGATAGTGTGTGGACAGTGTCTGTAGGGCAGAGGATGGTGTGTGGACAGTGTCTGTAGGGCAGAGGATGGTGTGTGGACAGTGTCTGTAGGGCAGAGGATGGTGTGTGGACAGTGTCTGTAGGGCAGAGGATGGTGTGTGGACAGTGTCTGTAGGGCAGAGGATGGTGTGTGGACAGTGTCTGTAGGGCAGAGGATGGTGTGTGGACAGTGTCTGTAGGGCAGAGGTTGGTGTGTGTAGGGCAGAGGTTGGTGTCAGTAGGGCAGTGGATGGTGTCAGTATGTTGTAGGGGTTGTGGGGTGGTTGTCACGTTGTAGGGGTAGAGAGTGACGAGAACAACTCTTCTTGCAAGAAGCTATCCCACCTGTCACATGTTCACGCTACGATAGACTGCTAGAGAAACCTTCATTACCCTTGGTATCCACTTTTGTCTTCACACTGTATTACTCTTGAACTGTTGTTTTAATACCAAGTAGAAGCCCGTCTGCATTTCAGGAAATTAGCCCTTATGCATCCAATCAGGCCTTTTAGTGTGTCCGGGAGGCACAGGTGAAGAGTCCAGCCCCACTGCCTGCAGCCTGTCAAAGTCAATGGCAGGCTTAAAATACGCTGTGGCTGTACAGGGCTAAAACTTTACCATGTGGTGTTTGCATTTATGGCCCTATGCATTCAGGGATATGTCCTGGGAATGCAGAATACCTAAGTTTCATCCATGTATCCCTGAATGCGTAGGATGCTAAATGCAAGTTTCACTTGGTACAGCATTCAGCCACAGCATATTTCAGCCTGCCACAGACTTCTATAGGCTGCAGGTAGCGGGCTGCACCTGTGCCTCCTGAGTGCACTAAATGCTGGGATTTGACACACACTGGCTAAATGCCTAGTGTACAAGGGGGTGCTAAGCAGGCACGGTTGATAGATGCAAACAAAGGCATTAGTTAACCCTTTAAATGCAATACATTTAATCTAAGCCTAACTCCAGCCAACATATATTGATTTATCCTTGATATAGCAGCAGAGGGTTGGAGCTCTTGCCTAGTTTTATTGGTATTTGTGATCCAATTGGGCAGCGTGAGTAGTGGGAAGGCTTCCTTCCAGAACATGATGTAGTGGGAAATGCCTCCAACAGGGACAAAGGCAATGACACGAAAGGGTTGGAGCTTCTGACAACATTTTTTATTGCTGTCAGTTCTTTCCTGTTCTGATGGCTTCTGCACTCCATATTGCTTAAACAGACATCACGGGGAAAGAAAGAGCGAGAAAATATAACAATGGGATACAGGATTAAAAACCTCAGAATTTTTAATTCTTTTCTATGCTATCCACAACTAAAGAGAAACGGTGTCTGGAGTTATGCTCTTTTTACAGTAAAATTTACTTTTTGAGTTACTATTTTTAACAACATTCATTTTGAGTTAAAGCAACACTAAAGTCTGCTGCACTTTCCTCCCCTCACCTCCCCTCCTTCCTCCATACACAGTCTCTTCTGCAATAAAAGCCTTCTTGCTAGTTATTTTTAATATACTAATGTTCCACTTTAAGGTGGCAGCATTCTATTCAAATTGAGAATCAAACAGGGTGAAACAGCTAATTTTCTAGTATTTGCATACTACAGTTCCCCAGGGTCTGGGGCTCTTTTGGTGCTCAGGATGCTGTTGGGGTTAAGATAATATTAAAGTAGAACTATGGCCTCCCATTAAAAAAAAAAAGTACTGCTGCAATTTATGTAAAGCCTCGTACACACGGTCGGACTTCAAACAAACTTTTCCATGGATTTTTGTCCGAAGGGAGTTGGCCGGGCACATTCATAGCATACACACGACAGGACCTTTCTGCAAACTTTCCCAAAACTTTCCCAACATCACGTGGTTTTTCTGTTATTTTCTGTTCTTTACCGCCACCATTTGGTCAACTTCTGCTATTGTTGGTTAACTTTAACACTGGTTCTGGGCATGCGTATTTGTACTTCGGACAAAAGTCCGATGAATTTCTGTACACACGGTCGGACTTTGGACCATCGGACTTTTGTTGCCGAAAAGTTTGTCTGTTTGCAGAGCGAACTTTTGTCCGATGAAAACCAAAAAAGTTTTTTCGATGGAGCGTACACACGGTCGGATTTTTTGGAAAACTTGCTCATTTTGAAATTTGTTGGCAAAAAGTCTGACCGTGTGTACGGGACTTTAGTGAATCTGCTCCTACAGTTTTCACTTGGTTCCCCACAAATACCTGTTGAGCATGCCACTGAAGTCGACTTACTGTATTGCAGCTTCCTCTGATCAGGGGTTAACAATGCTGCACTGCTTCTGAACGCCAAGCAGAGTTGCCACTCTTATGTAGGCTGTGCCTGCTTGCACTACAGCAGGATAAAAAAAAAGGTTGCAGGAGATTTGGCTATCAGCAATTGTCACTGCTGATTTCCAAGCCTGTAGCTTGTCTGATAGAACCTGGCCACATCTAGTCATGTGCACTGCTTTGAGTTGTTAGCAATGCTTTTGTTGCTGAAACCCTCTCACTGTGAGCTGGAGTGTCTAAAAAAAATGCCACTCTATACCTTATTTCAAAGCGCCTCTCAGCGCTCATGTGACTAGCCGCCTCTTCCCTCTCTCAATCTGACAGCTACAGCAGGCGGGGCCGAGAATCCTCCGCTGATGTCATTTGGGAGGGGAGGAACAGAGGAGGAGAGAGGCGGCCGTTTAGGCGCTTTAAAATAATAATGTATAGAACCGCATTTTATTTATACACACTGGAACACCTATCATTAGCAAACAGAGAAGATTGTGTAAAAATGAAAAAGTAATTTTAGCAGCGGGAGGGGAAGGGATGGGCACTGGCACGAGCTAACAGGCAGGGAGGGGGGAAAGAGGAGGACAGAGGAGAGACAGGAGAGCTGTGGATGATGGCGGCATGTAAACTGACCACAGAGTCAGGGCTCAGCAGCCATGATAAACTGTGGTCGGTTAACAGGGGGAGGGCAGAACCAGGAAGGATCAGCCAGGTATTTTAGGTGATACAAGGGGCCAAATTACACTGCACAAGCACCGTGCTGTATAACATGCTTTAAATGAACAGGATCATATATTATTATTTTTTTAGGGTAACAAACACTTTAATATTCCCATCCTACTCGTTCCTGGAATAGACTCAAAGTCAGTGGGTGCTGCAGCAACAGCTAGCTGGAGACTGGAGACATCACAGGTTAACATTCATATTTGCCAGCACACCACGGATCATCAAGTGTCATCCAAAAGTTTTATTGAAGAATGATCACATCACAAAAGTCAAAGTGCAATGTGCCTGATGAAGGGGTTCTGCGTGGCTCTAGAACGTTGCACATTGTCCTTTGTGATGTGATCATTCTTCAATAAAACTTTCCGAAGAAACTTGATGATCCGAGGTGTGCAGGCGAATATGTACGACAAAGAATTGTCGTCAACAAACACGAAGCTACGTGTTTTTTCAGCTCTTTAGCGCCACCCTTTGGGCAACTTCTGCTAATGTTGTCTTAAGCCCTGTACACACGATCGGTTTAACCGATGAAAACCATCCGATGGATAGTTTTCATCAGACAAACCGATCGTGTATGGGACCCATCGGTCTTTTTTCCATCGGTTTTAAAAAATAGAACATGTTTTAAATTTTTCCGATGGATCAAAAACCGATCGCAAATTCTGATCGTCTATGGGCAAGTCCATCGGTTAAAAAACCCACGCATGCTCAGAATCAAGTCGACGCATGCTCAGAAGCATTGAACTTAATTTTTCTTGGCTCATCAGAGTGTTTTACGTCACCGCGTTTGGAACGGTCGGTTTTTTGACTGATGGTGTGTAGGCAAGACTGATGGAAGTCAGCTTCATCGGATTTCCGATGGACAAAACCATCGGATTAGAATCCATAGGATATCTGATCGTGTGTACGAGGCTTCATGGTTAGCATTGCTTCTGAGCATGCATGTTTGTACTTTGGAGTCTTTTCCAAATGACTTCTGCACACACGATCGGATAATCCGACAACACACATTTGTTGTCGGAAAATTTTAAAGCATGCTATCCCACATTTGTTGAAGAGATTTGATTACATGTGCCCCTGGGTGGTAATCAAACACCCTTAATAGAAATAGTGCCACGTCCTGATGAATATTGGTTTGGATGGATGTGGAAGAATGGACTTTATAGGCACGTACGTAAAAAATAACAATTTATTTCACATAGTGTGACATATAAAAATATGTCACACTATGTGAAATAAATTGTCATTTTTTACATACGTGCCTATAAAGTCCATTCTTCCACATCCATCCAACCCAAATCCCACATTTGTTGGCGGATGGAGCATACAAACGGTCGGATTTTCCGACAACAGCCTGCCATCACACAATTCCCGTTGGAAAATCCAATCATGTGTACGGGCCTTAAGACAGGAAGGGTGCAACTGGCTGAATCATTAAAAGAAAATACAGGGAAAAAGCCCAAAAAGAAAACAAATGCAGCCATCACATTTAAGGGCTGGTAAGCTACAAGATATTTAATTTTCACCTTTGGGTTTAATACTGCTTTAGGGCCATTTTGTTTTCTAAAAGCATATATGACATGCATTTTTTATGTTTATGTATAGAAAAAAGATGTCCACCTCTCACGATGCCGGTAAATGGAGGGTTTAAATGTACAGATGGGGCATACTTTAACTCCAGATGTGAATATTATTGCTCACCTGGCTACCAGCTAAAAGGAGACAGAGTTGTAACCTGCATGGACAACAAAAACTGGAGTGGGAGAGCAGCAACTTGTGTAGGTAAGTTACTAAATATTTCCACAATGATCAATACAGAAGCACAGTAAGGTTATGAAAGAACAATCCAGAAAAATATGCTATACATAAATGTGTGCCTACATAGATTATATAATGTCTTGAGACTAGAATTTTATTTATTAAAAAAAAAAATAAAAAAAAAATGTTTTAATCATTGACAGAGTAAAAACAATGCATTCAATGGGTACACCAGTTATACGATATATCATTACATAAAACCAAAAAACAAGAAATGATGTAATGGATCAGGAAATCTAAGTACAGTCCGTAAACAACAGCATGGCATATTTTAGCAAACCCAGGAAGTACCTATACAGAACTAGGGCATTAACATCTATGAGACATATGGGGTTTCTAATCCGGGCAGTATCCATCAAAACCAGAGATAGTAAACGTGTTGTGGTAGGGATGGGGAATGCAAAAAGAAATGAAAGGATGAACCAATACGGGTCATCCCAGAGCCCGGTCACCCCTAAAGGCATCAAACTGTGAGCGGGAGGGGATCCTTAACAGCTTAAGTATTAGTACAGGTGCGGGTCATCGCGAGGTGAGCATGTACTGTGCCCTAGAGAATTGATTATCTCATCAGCGTTAGTGGTTGTGAGAGATTCTCGCCCTGCTATACAGCGTAAAATACTGTGTGTGATGCGTAGTAGGAGGTGGTACGTAAATATCCTTATAACACAGATGTGAATGGAGTCGATAACTGAAGGTTGGGGATAAGGACCAAAAGTAAGGGGGGGGGGGTCTAGGAGTGACGGAGGAGTTATGTTGATCAGTGGACACCAGCCCTATCCAACCCTGTTGGGGGCCTAGGTGTGCCTCGTGGGGCGTTAACTACCCCAGAGTCTCTGTAATGCATCCAACATGCCCAAGTGTTCCGGAATTTAGTGTGAGTGTCGTTAGCTTGATGGATGAGTCTTTCCATTTCGGCTGTCTTGTCTACTCGGGAATGCCATTCAGCGATAGTGGGGGGTTAATACTTCTCCAATGTACTGGTATGCATTGGGTGCCTGAAATAATTTGGTGTAGCGTGAGGGATTTATGGTACGTAGACTATGGTAGGGTCGTATGGTGCAGTAAATATTGTGCCGGAGTGAAGTCCGGGGTGTAGGTGGTGAAACGGACAATTAGGTCATGTAACTCTCTCCAGAATGTTTGTATTAATGGGCATTCCCACCATATGTGGATGAGGGAACCTGTAGCCGAGTTGCATCTCCAGCAAATTGAGGGAACACTTGGGAAAATTTTGTGGATCCTATCCGGTGTTCGGTACCATCTAGAGTGCAGTTTATATCTGTTTAGAGTTTTTTTTTTTTTTTATTATTATAAGCCCCTTTGAACACTGTTTCTACAACATGAGCTGTCTGTTTGCCACACAGCAAGCAAGCAAGCAAATCTGGGCTGGGCTGGAAAATAGCATCTGGATAATTAACAATTTCACGCCCAGCCCCGATATCACTTTATTATGGTCTGTAGGCCTGGGGGGCAGAAAAGACCAGCGATCATTGGTTGTCAAAGTGGTCACATAACCGTTGGTGTTTTTATAAGGTACCTACAAAAGTCACATTTAAATGACACCAGTAATGTATGGAGAATTATCACCACAACTGTATGTATGTTTTTATAATGCACAAACGTCACATTAGCCTGAATTACTCATTACAGCAAAGAGCAAGGGGACCGTTTTTTTGTTTTGTTTTTGCAGAGCATTGAAAGTTCACTAAAGCCTCCAGGATAAAATGTTATATCCGTTAATGTGCAGGTATAGTCAAGTCTCGTGTTGAAAGGCAGATAATTTACAGGACGTGGTAGACAGCATATTTTCTATATTGTACTGTATTAGTCAAAGCCCCCCGAGGTCATATCCAGAGAGATTTATGATCTTCCACCAAATTGTCTGGATGTTCAAGTTTAACTGCTTCTTCCTCCTCAGTCTATAGTAAATTACAGGAAAAGGAAATCATTATCTGTTAAACGGTATATAGTTAGGGTTCTTTCAGTGTGAGCTGTGGATATTGGCAGTATACTAGTAAAGCAAGGGTTAATGTGATGATATCTATAATTTATTTGCTATATCCGCTTGGTACTTCCGAGAACGATACAAGATTTAAATGAGACTTTATATACAAAATATGGAGAACTTGCATATAAAAGTGCAAAATGCTTTGTGTTGCCCATGAAAGCTAGTTAGATTCTGGAAATTTCCACTTACAACAAATTTAAAATTGGATTTGATTCCTTCTTTTAGAATGTTTTTCCATAAAATTAGTACATTTTTTACATTTAATTTGTTTTAACTATCACAGACATTTCTTCTGCACCTTAGTTATTGTATTGCATAGTATTTGTACGTTACGAAACCCTGTGGACAGTGTACAAGAAAACAGTATGAATTGGAATTTGCTTTCTTCAAACTATAAAAGGTGAAGAGTGTGTGCCTAAACCAGTGTTTCTCAACTCCAGTCCTCAAGGCACACCAACAGGTCATGTTTTCAAGCTTTCCATTATTTTGCACAGGTGATTTGATCAGTTTCACTGCCTTAGTAACTACCACAGCTGTTTCATCTGAGGGAAATCCTGAAAACATGACCTGTTGGGGCACTTGGGGACTGGAAACACTGGCCTAAACAACTAAAGGGTGTAAATCGTCACTTACTTTGGTCTATTTGAATGGCTCTGATGGATTGGCTCAGTTAAAGGGGGAATATAATATAATATCCAATTCCCCAGATGTTATGGAAGCTGGCTCATTTTGGGGTTGATTTACTAAAGCAATAGAGACTAATTACTTTGCAAAGTTAATCTTGAGCTTAGCAAACTTGATAAAGCTGTGCTCACTTCAATCAACCAGTCAGTCGCTAGCAAGTATCTTTTTTTTTTCCTTTGCACATGATTGTTCTCTGTGCTAAGTGAACAGCCTCTGCTTTTTATAGTAGAAATATGAGCATTTTTTTTTTTCATTTTGGATAGAGCAAGGGAAGATTATAACCGCTGTCAGATTTTTTTTTCCGCCATCTGTGTCCCATTGCGGAGATTTCCCTTCACTTCCTGTCCCATAGCCAGGAGGGGATAAGAAATCCCTGCAATTTAAAGGAATTTCTTCAGGACACCCAGGTCACCAGAACTAGTGTCCCCATTGGAAGATTTACCCTCTATTACTTTTCTTGGGACAACCCAAAATTTTGGATTTTCTTTTACTTTTAATGATAATCGTAAACAGGACAAATAGAGAGAGTGAATCTCCTTAACAGAGGCACAGGCAGAAATAAAAACTGGCAGGTGTTCTAATCCCTCTCCACTCTGTCCAAAAACTAAAAAAAGTTTTGCCTTTAGTTATACTTTAAGTAAATCAGCCCTTTTGCAAACTACAGTAACATTTACAGCATTTAGTACACAGCACTCACTTTTGTATTGTCAAGTTTTTGACAATAATCGAGGATGAACAAATCTGCCCAGGTTCGGTTGAAGTAGTGTTCGTCAAATCCTGCTTTAAATCCGCAAAGCCTGAGCTAAGCTTCAAACTTCAGTCTATGACAGAGGGGTCTTGTTGGTTTGTTCTGGATATTTTTTGAGGCTCATGGGCAAGCTATTGTGGAAAAAAAGTGCATGGGAAGCTAGGCACTGCCATTGGGATCATGAACGAATGCAAAAAGTTACTTTTTCTACAAAATACCATAAGGAGGAAGGGGTCTTTCCATTTGGCTTTGAAATCAACAATGAAAACACACAAGGGAATAGGGGTTTAAGCAGGGCTTTTTTTCTCAGACAATAGGTGCAGGAACTCCCCTTTTCCGAGTCACTTGTTTTCTCCGCCCCTTCCCACCTCCGAGCAACGTCCCTTGGTTCCACCCCCTACCCACCTCCCAGTACCACCCCTTTTAGACAAAACAGAACCAAGTATCATTTTGTTGTGCTAAGTAATTTGTATGGGATTTGGTTTCCCCTTCAGCCAGCAACAATAGATCCCCCTAAAAATGTACCACCCACAACAAAATCCCCCCCCCCAGCAACAATAGACTCCCGTCAGCATCAACAGATCTCCGCACAGCCAGCATTAAATAGACCCTCTGGCAGACAACAATAGACCCCTCCCCCAACAGTAGATCTCCTTCAGCAACAACTGACCCCCAAGCAACAAAAGGTCCCCCACCAGCAACACTAGACCTTCTCAGTAACAATAGACCCCCCTGCAAAAATAGATCCCCTCCAGCTAGAATAGATCTGCCAGCAGTGAGCATCAATACCCTGCAGCACACCCCAGCACCCCTTGACATTGCATACAGTCAGTCCAGGAGGTGCCAGAACTGCGTTCCCCCGCGTTCCCGCTGAAAAAAAGCCCTGGGTTTAAGGGTTCAGGTGAACTGTGAACAATAGGTTCAAGGATGCAGGGGAGCTGTGGACACAAGGGGTGCAGATGAGCTGTGGACAAGGGATGCAGTTTGAGCAAGCAAGCTGTGGATGAAGGGTACAGGTGAACTGTGGTTGAGGGGTGCAGACATGAGTGGAGAAGAAGAGAAGAGGAGAACTGTGGATGATGGGTGCATATGCAAGAGGTATGATGGAAGCTGTGAACAAGGGGTGCAGAGCAGAGTTTTGCCTAGAGTGGCGGGGGGAGCTGAGGAGGGGTACACACAGGTGGGCAGTGAATGAGTTGTGCGGAAGAAAGTGGTGGATGAGGGATGCAAAGGCAAGTGGTTCAAATTTAAATTTGAAGTGAGATTAAATATATTTTGTTATTTATGATATATATAGTACTTCATGATTTAAAAATAAAAATCCTTTTTTCTTTTTGAGGAATTCTATAATTTTGCAACTTTTAATGTTGTATAAGCCCAAACAAATGTTTATGAAATTTAAAGAGGCAACATTTTCCATAAAAAATAAATAAAAATAAAATAAAAAATATCGTACAATCCCATATACACAATCCTATACCCACAGTTGATCCAGAGAAAGTCGAAAAACCCCAGCAGAGCATGATCCAATTTGCTACAGCAGGGGAAAAAAAATCCTTCCTGATCCCCCGAGAGGCAATCAGATTTTCCCCGGATCAACTTTACCTATAAACGTTAGTACTCAGTTATATTATGTACATTTAGGAAAGTATCCAGGCCTTGGGACTGTAGGCCACACCCGCCCCCCACCTATACCCCAGATACAACCCCACAAACCAACACTACAACATGTTTCTTTTGGCATAAAAAAGGCCGCGACACTTTATTGGTTTACCACATTTTCAACATAACCAATATAATTGAAACTTGTATAATAAAAAAACATAAATCATTCACATAAGTTCTGCCCAGTTTTTGGAACTCGGGCAGCATCACTGTAACATCACCAAATGGGAGGGAGCTCTTCTTCCTGGGCCGCTGCAAAAGGACGCCCTGGACCCTCTGCGGCCCTTAAATAGCCTCCTGGGGAAACCAGAGCCTTTTTTGGACCGCTATTGGCTTGCCCACACCTGAAACCTAGATTAATTAAAGGGACCGTACCACCCATCCCCTCATCTATCACTCCTTAACCCCTTACTAACCAGAGAGGGGACAGGTGGCCCCAGTCCCAAGAAAGCGGGCCCCAATTCTTTTGCCCGCTTTTGACATTCTTAAAAGCAATCTACTGAGCTGGCCAGAACCACCTCTGGAGGGATTCTATTCCACATTTTCACAGCTCTGATGCCGCGTACACACGATCATTTTTCCCGTCGGGAAAAATTTAATTTTTCCCTTTGGATGAGAAAAAACGATCGACTGTGGGCTTTTTGCCGTTTTTCCCCGACGGGAAAAACGGCATTAATCACGACGAGAAAAATTAGAACATGCTCTAATTTTTCTCGTCGTGATTCCCGTCGTTTTTTTCCGCGGCAGTTTTCCCATAGGGAAACACTGCCACGGAGCCCACACACGGGCGTTTTTCTCGGCAAAGAAAAAAATTATGGGAAAAACGGTCGTGTGTGGGGGAACATGCCGTTCCCTCGTTTTTCATTTTTTTTCATGTCGTGATTCACGGCGGTGTTTTCACCGCCGTGAATCACGATCGTGTGTACGCGGCATTACTGTGAAGAAACCTTTCCGTATTTGGAGATGAAATCTCTTTTCCTCTAGACGTAAAGAGTGCCCCCTTATCCTCTGTGTTGACTGTAAAGTGAATAACTCAACACCAAGTTCACTATATGGACCCCTTATATATTTGTACATGTTGATCATATCCCCCCTTAATCTCCTCTTAAGAGTGAAAAAATTCAGTTCCTCTAATCTTTCCTCATAGCTGAGCTCCTCCATGCCTCTTATCAGTTTGGTTGCCCTTCTCTGCACTTTCTCCAGTTCCCCGATATCCTTTTTGAGAACTGGTGCACAAAAATTAACTGCATATTCCAGATGAGGTCTTACTAATGATTTGAACAGGGAAAAAAAAAATGATATCTCTCGCTCTCTGGAGTCCATACCTCTCTTAATACAAGAAAGGACTTTGCTCGCTTTGGAAACCGCAGCTTGGCATTGCATCTATTTTTGAGCTTATGAATTTTGAATCATCAGTTCATAAAAAATATTAATTAGATGTTTAGACTTTTAATTTCCTAGTTGCTATGGGTTATTGTACTTTATATATTGCTTTTCTTTATTGATTAATAATAACTAAATGCCTTATTTTTGGCTAAAGATTCGAGAAAATAGCTGCTGGCTTGTATTACTAAAGAAACACCACAAGATGGTAGTAAAAACATTGTTATGTTCTGAAACAACTCCAGCTGCTCATCTTTGTTGTAAAATACATCTGTAAAAATAAAGTTTGTCTATGTGATTCTTTTTCCCCTCCATTCATAGTTAAAATTGGGGCTATACTGTACTGTATTGCTGAATAATTTAGTGAAAAACAAAAAAAACTGTATTTTATTGTGAAAACTGATCCGTGATTACATTACTGCGCTTTATACAGCATATGCTGGGAAAGAATTCTGCACTGCAGAGGTGATGCTGATGGAGCTGCTGCTGAGAGATGGTTTGTGTGTGTTTTCAATTTAAAGATTCCAATGAAGATCAAAGTATCGGGAGTTAATTTAATTTGTTCAGTAAAATGTTTATCATTGATTGTACATTTTGAACAATAACGCCCCTTTACACAGTTTACTTAAATGTAAGAGAATTTAGGATATACCAGATTCATTTTACAAGTGTAACGCTAGAACCATGAGGTTGGTTTTTCAAAAGTATTGGGACACCTGCCTTTACACGCACATGAACTTTAATGGCATCCCAGTCTTAGTCCATAGGGTTCAATATTGAGTTGGCCCAACTTTTGCAGTTATAACAGCTTCAACTTATCTGGGAAGGCTGTCTGCAAGGTTTAGGAGTGTGTCTCTGGGAATGTTAGACCATCCTTCCAAAAGCTAATTTGGAAGGTCAGGCACTTATGTGGACAAGAAGGCCTGGCTCACAGTCTCTGCTCTAATTCATCACAAAGGTGTTCTATCAGGTTGAGGTCAGGACTCTGTGCAGGCCAGTCAAGTTCCTCCACCCCAAACTCACTCATCCATGTCTTTATGGACCTTGCTTTGTGCACTGGTGCGCAGTCATGTTGGAACAGGAAGGGGCTATCCCCAAACTGTTCCCACAAAGTTGGGAGCATGAAATTGTCCAAAATGTCTTGGCATGCTGACGCTTTAAGAGTTCCCTTCACTGGAACTAAGGGGCAAAGTCCAACCCCTGAAAAACAGACCCACACCATAATCCCCCCTTCACCAAATTATTTGGACCAGGTGCACAAAGCAAGGTCCATAAAGACATGGATGAGTGAATTTGGGGTGGAGGAACTTGACTGGCCTGCACAGAGTCCTGACCGCAACCCGATAGAACACCTTTGGGATGAATTAGAGCGGAGACTGTGAGCCAGGCCTTCTCATTCAACATTAGTGCCTGACCTCACAAATGCACTTCTGGAAGAATGGTCATGCATTCCCATAGACACACTCCTAAACCTTGTGGATAGCCTTCCCAGAAGAGTTGAAGCTGTTATAGCTGCAAAAGGTGGGCCAAATCAATATTGAACCCTACAGACGAAGACTGGGATGCCATTAAAGTTCATGTGCGTGTAAAGGCAGGTGTCTCAATACTTTTGACAAAATAGTGTATGTAGTCTTCTGGACACCAAGAGAGTAGCATTAACCTACTTGTGATGTGACTTATGTGTTACCAATTAGACTTGTGCACAACGGAAACATTTGTTTAGTTTCGGTTCTTTCTTGTGCACAACGGAAAAATTTGTTTAGTTTCGGTTCGTTCCTTTTCGGTCCTGTTAATTCGTAATCATTCGTAATTTTGCTAGACGGGATTTTTCATATTCGGACTAATTCGTACTTTCGGTAGGGTACATTGTTTTTCGTTGATTTTGGACACAACTCCTACTTTCGGAACTTTTTTGGGTTCGTTGATTCGTAATTTTCCGTGTCTCTATCACAACGACGCTGCCTATTATGCCTAATGTGCTTCGAATGGATTTGTACTTTTCTAAATACATAGCGGTTATTTGTAACGATTCGAAATCTCGTATTTTACTTTCGTTTTTTACATGCGGCTATAGCCTCCGCCCCTGTACACCATTTTGAGAGGGTTCAGCACGGTGAGGGAGAAGCAGAGAGCAGAGCAGAGTGTTATTGTGCTTCGAATGGATTCGAAATCTCGTATTTTACTTTCGTTTTTTACATGCGGCTATAGCCTCCGCCCCTGTACACCATTTTGAGAGGGAGTTCAGCACGGTGAGGGAGAAGCAGAGAGCAGAGCAGAGTGAGTGTTATTGTGCTTCGTATGGATTCGTACATTCGTAACTTTTTTCATAACAAATTATGCCGAAGACATTCGGGCATTTGCTATTTGCGATATGATTTATTTCGGACTCGGTTTTATTCGTAATTGCTTTGTTCGGAAATTCGAATGCTTCCGAATGTCCGAAAGTTGCTAAATTCGGACGAATTTCGATTCGTTACGAAACGAATTGCACAAGCCTATTGCCAATAGAGATTTTTAATTTGGCGTATTTACCGGGTGCCAGCTCATCTCTACTATGGGAACACTCTGCCTTGAGCACCAGTCTTCATCCACAAGGGACTAAGCAGGCGGTTGAGCTTGGGTATTGTTTATCTCTTTGGTTACAGAGATAACAAGTGACATCTTCTCACATACTGTAGTATTCAGTCACACATAACTGAAGCATAGTGTGATCATGAGCATTATTACATGCTGCTTGTCTAGCTAACTTCATAATAACACAAGCTACGAAAAAACTATTGTGCATCTCCAACCTAATGAGGCTATCAGGTGATTAAATCTTTCAGTAGCACAAGATTACATTTGCCTCTGTAGCTTAGCCCTTAAAGCCTCGTACACACGGTCGGACTTCCATCGGACTTTTCCGTGTTTTTTTGTCCGAACGGAGTTGGTTGGGAACACCCATAGCATACACATCACAGGACTTTTCTGCAAACTTTCTTAAAACTTCTTACAACATCACGTGTTTTTTCTGCTCTTTTCTGATCTTTACTGCCACCCTTTGGTCAACTTCTGCTATTGTTGGTTGATTTTAACATTAGGTGTTTTGTCCATCGGACTAAAGTCCGATGGTTTTCTGTACACACGGTCTGACTTTTGTTGGGCAAAAATTTGTCTGTTTGCAGACCCAACTTTTGTCCGATGAAATCCAAAACCAAACTAAAAAAGTTTGTCCGATGGAGCGTACACACGGTCGGATTGTTGGTCCAACTTGCTCAAAACGAAGTTTGTTGGGCAAAAGTCCGACCGTGTGTACGGGGCTTAAGACCTAACTTCAGGTTCATGGGAATTCATGTAAAGTCACACACAAAAAAAAAAAAGAAGGCATGAGCATGGGTCAATTACAATAGCACCGCAACAGACCTTAACAATACTCCCACAGCAGTGAAATACAGTAGGTTGTGGTCTCCATCATGGACAAGCATATCCTAGACACACATAGCCAAAACCAATAAATTAAGGTTTGCGTCACTCTAATGAAAGAAAACAAACATTTAAAGATCTGAATAGAAATTTTCAAAGCATTCCATGTGGAGCAGTGACAGAGTGAACACACCAGGCTTCACTGAATTATTAAAGAAACCTAACATCAAACGTCAAATGAAAAAATTAGGCTGGAGTTGAGCTTTAAAATATACCACTTTGGAAATTATTAGGGGGATTAACAAAGTGAATTATGTTGTTTTAGTGTAAATAACAGAGCATTATCTATGAGCGAAATTGAAAATACCAAGTTTTATGTCTTGGTGTGCTAGCCACACCAAATTAAGCTGTATGAGTCTTTCCATAAATGTCTGATTGCGTTCTTCAAAATAATAACGCACTTGCACTAATGTTCTAATTAAAAAAAAAAAAAAAAAAAAATTCTCAGATATACACCATTACTAGAGTGGTATAAATACTAGTGGGGAGGAGCCGTTAGCATCAACACTGCAGAAAGAAGAGGAAAGAGATGTGTATACACAGCCAGTGAGGTACAGGAGGCAGAGGAGAAAAAGAACATTTAGGATGATGCCAGTGGAATCTGGCACACTATGATCACCATGCAACAAATTGACATGGACCATTTTTATTAATTAGTTTCAGGAAGCACTAATTAGGTAGGCAAATAGAAACTGGCATATTTTTCATCTTCACCTTTTTTTGCTATCCCCCAAACGTGTCAACATTTTCTTTCTAAGAAATGTAGTTATTTTGCTCTCTCGTCAATTAACATGAAATGGCCCAATCATTAGAGAATGATAACATTTCAGGGAATTCTTCAGGAGTAAAATGTAATGCCGCGTACACACAATCGTTTTTAATACCCAGTTTAAAAAATTGCATTTTTAACGTTGTGAAAAACGGTCGTGTGTATGTGGCATTACAGGTAAAGTGTTAGGTTGCCTCTTACACTTCAGCCCTGTACACACGATCGGTTTTACAGATGAAAACAGTCCGATGGACTTTTTTCATCGGACAAACCAATCGTGTATGGGCCCCATCTGTCTTTTTTCCCCATCGGTGTTAAAAAATAGAACATGTTTTAAATTTATCCGATGGAAAAAAAACGATAGCAAATTATTATCGTCTGTGGGGAACTCCATCTGATAAAAAACCCACGCATGCTCAGAATCAAGTCGACGCATGCTCAGAAGCTTTGAACTTAATTTTTCTCAGCTCATGGGAGTGTTTTACGTCACCGCGTTTGGAACGGTCGGTTTTTTGACTGATGGTGTGTAGGCAAGACTGATGAAAGTCAGCTTCATCGGTTTTCCGATGGAAAAATCCATTGGTTAACCACTTCCATACCGGGTCATTGTAAAATGACGCCGGCAGGAACCCTCTCTCCCTCCGGGTGGACGTCATATGACGTCCTGGGTTTGAGGGGGGGGATATCTGAATGATGCCTGCAGCTAGAGGCATCATTCAGATATCCTTGTTTTCAGCCGGCGATTCTGCGCACCATAAGAACGATCATAGCGGTGGTTCCACCGCTTGATCGTTCTTATAGGCGGCGGGAGGGGACATCCACCCCCTCCCGCCGCCATCCGGTGCTTCTCCGGGCTCTCCCGTGCCATCGGGGACCCAGAGAGAATCGTCCGGCGCTGGTGGTGGGTCACGTGACGAGCATAGAGATGAGGCCCGGATGTGATGACGTCACGCCCGGGTCCTCAGATGTAAACACATTTTTCACTGATCTCATGCTTTCCAGCCTGGAGGAGAGATGTGGGGTCTTATTGACCCTGCATCTCTCCATAAAGAGGACCTGTCACACACATTCCTATTACAAGGGATGTTTACATTCCTTGTAATAGGAATAAAAGTGATCAAAAAAAAAAAAAAAAAAGCGTAAAAAAAAAGTAAAAATAAAAAAACACGCCCAAAAAAAAAAAAAAAGTAAACGCCCCTGTCCCCAATAGCTTGCGCTCAGAAGCGAACGCACACGCAAGTCCCGCCCACATATGTAAATGCCGTTCAAACCACATATGTGAGGTATTGCCGCGTGCGTTAGAGCGCGTGCAACAATTCTAGCACTAGACCCCTCTGTAACTCTAACCTGGTGACCTGTAAAAATGTTCAAAGTGTCGCCTATGGAGATTTTTAAGTATCGAAGTTTGGCACCATTCCATGAGAGTGCGGAATTTTAAGGCGTGACATGTTAGGTATCTTTTTACTCGGCGTAACATAGGCTTTCATATTTTACAAAAAAATTGGGCTAACTTTACGGTTTTGTTGTTTTTCAATTCATGAAACCATTTTTTTTTTCAAAAAAAAAAAAAAGGCGTTTCAAAAATTATTGCGCAAATACCGTGCAAGATAAAAAGTTGCAACGACCATCATTTTATTCCCTAGGGTGTCTGCTAAAAAAAAACATATATAATGTTTGGGGGTTCTGAGTAATTTTCTAGCAAAAGAATGATTATTTGTACATGTAGGAGAGAAGTGCTAGAATAGGCCCGGTATGGAAGTGGTATAAAAAGCCCTGTAGGGAAAGGGTTAAAAAAAACACATAGGAAATCCGATCGTGTGTACAGGGCTTTACTGTTCTATGGGTATGGATTCATTGCTTAGTGGTTATCCAGAGAGAGTCTTTTTGTACCCTCAAAAATGTATCTCAAGATTTACATCAGCTAAACTTTGGAATTACTTACCGTAATTACATTCTTTAAAAAAAAAAAAAAAAAAAAAAAAAAAAAATGGTGTGGTGTGCAATCCCACAGTAGCCTATCAAAAATGAGCTTTTAGCAGTTGGCTCTTGAGAGCTAATTTTTTACTAGTTGTTATAGAGAACTGCACATACTTGCTTTTTGCATTGTGTTACTAAACAGGCCAATGTACAGTCATTATTCTTTAGCTTCCTCGATGATGATTAGATTTTCATGCATATCTCGTATTTAATGGCGTTTATGTGATGTCTTTTCAGATTTAGAGCCACCAAGGATTCAGTGTCCAAGTGTAAAGGATAAAATAGCTGAGCCTAATAAACTGACTGCAAAAGTTTTCTGGGACACCCCCGAGGGACGAGACACTGCAGATGGAATTTTAACAGAGTAAGCTTGTTGGGAAATAAATTTCATTACTTTGTGACTGACACCATTGGAAATCAATATTCATAACACAAAGAACAACGGTTAAAACCCCAAATAAGGAATAAATAAACTATAAAAGCAAAAACTTAAAGTATATTGTGAACCTTCAGCTTGTAAAACAGTCCATTCAGTTTAAAATAGAAATTAAAGGCAAACGGTATATATATATATATATATATATATTGTGGGAGATTAGCTTGTGACGGATAACCTTTTCTGAAGGAAGGTCAGCAAACAAGCACTTTCTTTAAAATCTGGCGGATGCCATGTTTATTTACAGGAGGTTTGCAAATAAAAATAAACAAAACAGTAAATTAAATCCTTGCCGTCCGGCGCTAACTAAACAAAATAGTCTCCCCTCTATACAGTGCGGGGCTGGTCCCCGTCACCCACAAAACATGCGGTAAAGCAAACCTTTCAGTCCAACATACAGCGCTCCTCTCACTCAGGTTCCTCCCTGAGTCTCCAGCCAGAGCCCTGCTGTGCTCTCTTCCTGGATATTTAAAGTCCACCTGATTGTGGACTCCAGTGGACCCGAACATCCGGACCGGAAACCCAGCCTGCCACAGAGGCTGGAAAAACCGGGCTGGATTTCGGTTCAGTCCCTTACAATGGAACGAATGCGAGGTGAGATGTAGCCATTATCATGTATCTCACCTCGCATACCGTCACAATATATATAGATATATATATATATATAGCCATTATTCATGTCAATAATACAAAGCTGCCATTTAAAACTCTGCAAAATAACAACACTTTTGTAATGGCTAACTGTAATTTTGAGTCTTTTGTAATCCTTGTTAGCTATGTTAAAGGTGTTAATACCAAGCAAAAAGGGTTATTACCTCTGTCAAGACGTTATTGCTCTTGTGCTGAAGAGATTCACCTCCCTATTTGTACTGGTGACAATAGTCAGTGAGACAGAAAGTGAGTGGAAATCCAAAAACCATCCTATGGGGACAATTATTTATTTGAAAGTTGTCTAAGATGGGAATACCATTCACTTTAGAAAGATTTTCTCTCATTTCCCATTGCATCTCTATGAAGTGAAGTGAAATCTCTCCAGTAGAACACAGGCAACAAAACATATCCTGAAATTGTATTTATTTTATTGTATGTGTCCTCTGTGGACATTTACAAATATATCTCTTAAGCCTCGTACACACGACCGGTTTTCTCATCAAGAAACGACAAGAAAACTGTTGGGAGAGCTTTCTTGCCGGGAAAACCGTTCGTGTGTATGGTTTCTCGTCGAGAAAACTGCCGGGAATCTTGACGAGAAAAGTAGAGAACCTGCTCTCTATTTTCTCGTCAGGATTCTCGTTTTTCTCGTCGAGATTCTCGTCGGCCTGTTTCCCGACGAGAAAACTGGTCGTGTGTATGCTTTTCCGAGTCTTAAAAAATCGCGCATGCTCAGAATCAAGTATAAGACGGGAGCACTCCTTCTGGTAAAACTAGCGTTCGTAATGGAGATAGCACATTCGTCACGCTAAAACGAACTAAAAGCACGAAAACTGAAAAGCGCGAATCGTCTCTCCCCAAACTTTTACTAACGCGCGGTAACACGAGATCAACAAAAGCAGCCTAAGGGGTGGCGCCATTGGAATCAAACTTCCCCTTTATACTGCCGTCGTACGTGACCGCGCTTTACGACGAGATTTAGAATTGACAGTGTGTATGCAAAAATCTTGTCGAGAAAAACAACGTTTTTTTTACGAAGAGATTCTCGTGTGTATGAGGCTTAATAATATTCTCATTAGTAAACTTATCTATTTTTTGTAAAGATGTAATATTGCACAGCGTTCCACTGAGCAGATTGCCAGTCTTTATATACTCTTGTTCTTGTTCTTGTCCTATAATCAAGAGGCGATCAACCTTTTTTTTTTTCACTGTGGGTCCTAAATGTCAGTTTGACATATGTCTGAGGACTAAAAATAGCTCCTTAAATCTTGACAAAGTGGGTTATGTTCCGTTTATTAGGAAAGGTCATAACCCCTCACCCTGCAGCATGCAGCTCAGTTTTTTTCTGCCTAGTAGAAGAGAAGGACCTGGCTCCCCCTTGGGCCCAGAGTCCTACAGAAATTTTTACTTTTTATTATTTTATTTTTTGATCCTGTGATCTTCTATCAAGTGCTGGCTGGGTGAAAGCTGGCTATTATAGATCCTGGTAGTCTCCCCAGTCCGGCCATCGAGCATGAGCAGACCTTAGCTGAGCGCTGGGTCGGCCACGACATGCCCCGTTGCTCCAGGGGTGGCCGTGAGTTTTTTTGCTCCGGGGCCCACATATGACTGACCTACTCTGGGTTCAGTCACAGTGAGCCATGGCCGACAGCCACTCCGTATGTCCGGCGGTGAGTCTGTCTGGAATGCACCAGCATGTCCACCTGTGGACGGGTAAGTACAGTTCCTCCTGTTTTGTGTCAGTTTGGAACAGCTGGGCTTCCTAGAGGGTCATTAGGGAGTCCCCTGTCCTCCCTTTCCCTCCCTCTGTCCCCCTCCTCTTTCCTCCTCCCCAGTGCAGGGGCCTACTGCGTCGGCGGGGTGTACCTGTAGGGGTCTCCGTACCCGGTTGGGGGCTGTAGAGCTGTCAGGGTCCGCTTCTGTGAGGGTGCCATGCTTCCTGGGGGGCCTCCGTTAGGTGTCCCTGCGGCCTTCTCATCCATTTCATGCTCGGGCACCATTTTTGGTAGCGCCGGCGCCATTTTCTGTTGGTTTTCACTTAACATTGAAAAATTCCATTGGCGGCCATTTTCTTGTGGCCGCGCTGTGGCGCAGGTCTTCATTGTAGCCATTTTCTTGTAGCCCGCACCTCTTTTCCCTGAGGTGTCCGGCGGCCATTTTGGATGTGGTTTTCACTGTATGGCTTAGCCTCTAGTAATGGAGAGTCCCTGAACAGCGCGAATAGCGCTATTTACCTCACAGAACACCTCAGTCACACGCAGTGTGTGAGGCAGGTGGACAATCGGCACTGAGCAGTCTCTGGCTGGGTGGTGAGTAACTGGGTAACCTCCCCCCCCCCCGATCAGCGCAGTCCTGGAGTCATTTGTTGCCAGGGTGGAAGTGGCATGCGGGCGTATAGGGGGTAAAAAGCGCTTAAAGGATGTTGTTAATGTTTTTAGACATTGTGCTGCTGAAGGAACACTTGAACCATAAAATGATTTCTTACACGTTCAACAACTTGTGCCATGTGATTATTAAAAATAAATAAATAAAAAATAATACTGGTAATGGCAACATTTTAGCTCAACTTCACCCAATCTCTGTAATGAGGGATGCCGTTGCTCAGACTGTTTGTCAGGTGAGTACTTACCGAGGTCGAGATGCCGAGAGCGGTTCACCCTTGTGACTAGGCGCACTCTGCCCCCTGGAGGTGATACATGGGGTGGATGGCATGAAGAGGCACTGGCTACCAGCAGGAAGGGTAGGTCTTGCAAGATAATCTGGGTAGAGCTGGACAGCTGTGCGATGACTGGTGGGTTGCATGGTCACAGGAGGATACTCCAACAGGAACAGGCTGGGGGTCAAACACAGGTGGGTGCAGTTCTGTCCAGAACACTGGCTGGAGATACAAGAGTCCAGCGCACAAGTGGAGAATCAAGGCAAGGAGGCAGAGGGCCGGTCCAGGTTACAGGCAGAGAGTCTAGCACTGGAGATAAGTAGCAGGTCCGAGATGCAGGCAGAAGGTCAAGGGCTGGAGACAAGTAGCAGATCCGAGATGCAGGCAGAAAGTCAAGGGCTGGAGACAAGTAGCAGATCCGGGTCACAGGCAGGGGGGTCAAGCACAGAAAGCAAGGCAGAGTCCGTTAAACAGGCCAAGGGTCAGATCCAAGAGAAGAGCAGAGTAGTCAGTATCAATCCGGCTCACAACAGGAAGTCAGATACAGGAAACAGGAACCAGGCTCAAACAGAAAGCTGAAGACAAACCAGCAATCTGTCAGAGTACCTGGGCAGCCTTATATAGACCAGCCAGAGCGCCAATTGGGTGTGCACTAGCGCGCATGCGCGCGCGCCGTTCCATCGGGCCGCGAACGCGGCTGGCGAGGCTGAACTGGTTTCTCTGACACTGTTGTTCCTGTTAACAATCCAATACTAAATGTCAGGACTGGGATCTGCAACCTCTGTTGTGTCTGGCAATATTTCTTGCTGAGCCACCTGTTTGCCAGACCATTGTGCTCTCTTCATCCAATATCTCACTCTTGTCACTCCTGCTACTGTCTGTATCTGTGCTACTGGTCGTTGCCAACCTTTGACTTGTCTCTCGACTATGCTTCCACTTGGTTCCCAACCTGCAATCACTTGTTACTGACCTTAGGCTCATTCCTCGACTACACTTTCTGCTTGATCCCAACCTGCAAACGCTTCTTACTGACCTTTGGCTTGTTTACTGACTACACATCTGCTTGATCCCTACCTGCTATATCTGCTACTGGACCCCGATTTGTCCAACTCCTGGTGGGGCGATCCTGAGGAATGCAACCTGGTACTAATACAGAGCAAAATCCATCTCCACCATCAGGAATTCTGGTAAATAACCGTTAGTGATTAGACCCCACACCTCGGAAGAGCCTGCAAGGGTGCCCTGCTTGTATATCTATCCTGCTGGTCAGTGGGAGCCTTTCTACTGCTATAGTGACTGGCCTTCAAGCCTAATCTCTGACTGTGTTTCATTCAAAGGAGTCAGCCGCACGGGGAGACCTTCCAAAAATACAAAAGTTTACAAAAGTTTATTGGCACATCAGGACTGCCATCTGACGTGCCAATAAACCTTTGCAGTTTTGCAAGATCTTGCCAACTCTTTTGAATGAAAAAATACTAGCACTGAAAAATAAAAGAAGAGATGGTTTCATATGGCCACAGTAACCTTCAGAAGCAATTAACTCTACACCCTTTTCCCCCTAAAATTCTATTGCCAAATTTAACCAAAAATGCACAGAGTTGCCCAGAAAAGGGAGACAACAATAAGGTCAATTTATCATATTTTGAGGCTTGATGCTGCCCCCTATAACCCTTCTGGCCTAGGCAATGGTCCACAAGTGCCTTAGACCCCATACACACTATTAGATTTCCTGCAGATTTTTGTCTTGAGATTTACCAAAACCATATAATATGAGGTCAAACCTTAAGAGTTTCAATTTGTATGCAATCAGTTTGCACTACATGGTTTTGGTAAATCTGAAGACAATAATCTGCAGAAAATCTAATAGTGTGTATGGGACTATGGTGTACAGTACATACAGCCCTGCCAGCCAGAGCAGTTTCCCCATCAGTATGTATATCACAGTGAAGCATGGGGCAAATTAAAACGTCATACCTCTGCAGAAAGTAACCTCTGCTAACAAACGGAAGAAACACGAATCAAGACTTTACCCTTTAATGACTAAATTAAGCCAGTACATTTTTCTTGTAGACAGAAATACTTTTAAGAGCAAGATAACAACATTACTACTTCCCTGCCTGCAGTTTTTCATTGCCCTTGTGTTATACAGTACATTAATAGGACAGACAAGTTGATTACGCTGACTCTTTTTCTTACAGTGTGATATTAAAAGGCCTGCCATCGGGGTCAGAATTCCCAGAAGGAGACAACAGAATCCAGTACACTGTGTATGATAGAGCAGAGAACAAGGCATCATGTAAATTTAATGTGCGAGTCAGAGGTATGTAAACATGAAAGTAGTATCTTTTTTGTAAGAATACATACGTTAACGATTAAGTTGCAGAGGAGTTATTTTGCCTATCACTTGTTTTACTGTATGAAAAACCATACCAATACATTTAGGACGTTTAAATGCATTTGGTTGCACTTAACAGCTGTAATATATGTCATCAGTTCACTTAACAATTTTACTACCCAAATACCCTTAGGGTCTTACAATATGGTATAGAAATAGATGACATACACATACACAGGGAGGTGCTTAAAGTTGTATAGAGATAGTAAACAATTATGTGGGGATACAAATATAAGTAAAATCATAAAATATAAATGTAAATGTTTTAGGGGCTTGCATAACTTATGCCGTGTACACACGATCGAGTTTCACGGCGTGAAACCCGACGGGAAAAACGAGAACTGGCTTGGTCCCCTACACATGGCCGGTTTTCATGACAGGTTTTCTCTTGGTCTTAAAAACCGGCCGTGTGTAGGCTCCCTAGCAGTGTTTCCCTATGGGAAAACTGCAGCGGGAAAAAATGCAGCGATTTGCCGTGAGAAAAATTAGAGCATGTTCTAATTTTTCTCGTTGTGATTCTTGTCATTTTTCTCATCGGGATAAATGCTGGAAAGCCTACACATGGCCGTTTTTCTCGTCCAAGAGAAAAAATTTAATTTTTCCCGACGAGAAAAGTGATCGTGTGTACGCGGCATTAGACATAGGTGATTTCTGTCCGATATAACACATGGGTTGCTTTTAGCTGTGTTTTATTCCAAGTTTTATATGTTTATAAACATTTGCTAGATGGCCAATATTAAGAGCCCATTCACACAGGGGCAACACGACTTCCAGCGCGATTTTATGAGGCAACTCAGACACGACTTGAGTATGAATCACAGTGCGACCTGGAGCTACTTACAAGGCAACTTCAAGTTGCCTGCAGGACAGGAGAGATTCCAGTGGCCAATCAAACAAGAATCAGCTCTGTGGGAGGGAGGGGGAGGGAGAGGTTTGCCTGAGAAATGTATTTTCTCTTCCTGGAGAGTTGCTCCTATTAAGACAGTGATCCGACTTCAGAGGCAACTCCCATTGAAATCAATGGGTACAGGTTGCCTAGAAGTCGGATTGAAGTAGTACAGGGACCTTTTTTGAAGTCGGAGCGACTGCAGTAGTGTGCATTAAGATTGCTCCATTAACTTACATCGATTTCCTCAGCCAGCACGACTTGAGGCAACTAGGGGCGACCTGGGGCGATTTGAAGTCGGATCCAAAGTTGCCTCTGTGTGAATGGGCTCTCATTGTTGCTTACTTCTTAATTTGCTTACTTTTTCTCCTAAGTCAGGCGCTGTGCTAAGCTGAATGCCCCAGAGAATGGGTACATCAAGTGTTCTGGAGCTGGCGATAACTATGGTGCAACCTGTGACTATTTTTGCGTTGGTGGTTATGAACTCCAAGGGAGCCCAGCGCGCGTGTGCCAGTTCAATTCAGAGTGGACAGGGTCTGATCCAACATGTTCCTGTAAGCGCCTCTCTCTCTCTCTCTCTCTCTATTTTTTTTAATAACAATTCCAAGTTGTGCCATGATACTGTATTCACTAGAATTTACTGTTTACTTATTAGGATAGGACCAGCAAATACTAAAACCCTTTTACAGAATAACAACTAACTGGTTCCTATTTCTGATCAGTCTCTGCCCCAGAGGAACCTCCAAGCTAATATCAATAATTCTGTTACAAATCACTGACTGGGCAATCTGGATTTTTGAGAACTGATGAGCTATTTAAGTATATGTACTGAATCCTTGTATCCTATTATACTGTTCATTAGGTGACCTCCACTAAAGTATGTGTAATAGCCCAGGTTCTAGTGATGAGCCGAACACCCCCGGGTTCGGTTCGCACCAGAACCCGCGAACGGACCGAAAGTTCGTACGAACATTAGAACCCTATTAAATACAATGGATGCGAACGTTCGAATTCTAAAGTGCTAATTATAACGACTATTATGCATGTTATTGTCTTAAAAAGGGTTTGGGAACCCGGGTTCTGCACCAGGGGACATGTATCAATGCAAAAAGAAGTTTTAAAAACGGTCGTTTTTCGGGAGCAGTCATTTTAATGATGCATAAAGTGAAAAAAAAAGTCAAATATTCCTTTAAATATCGTACCTGGGGGGTGTCTAAAGTATGCCTGTGAAGTGCCACGTGTTTCCCGTGTTTAGAACTGTCCCTGCACAAAATGACACTTCTAAAGGAAAAAAAAGCCATTTAAAACTGCTTGCGGCTTTAATGTAATGTCTGGTCCCGGTAATATGGATGCAAATCTTTAAGAAAAATGGCATAGCTACCCCATGACCCCCCCCCCCTACCCCAGCCCATTACCAGCCCCTTTGGGTCTTGTATGGATATTAAGGGGAACACCGCACACAAAATAAAAAAGGCCCTATATACTCTGAACAGCCGTATACAGGCGGTGCATACAAGACAGGGACTGTAGGTTTGTTCTTATGTAGAATGTGTTTGTAATTTTGAACAGGTACATTGTTTAAGTGTAGCTCCAGCCCAAAATTCTATTTTTAAACTTTTTGGAAAACATAGGTAAGGGTTATCACCCCTGTAACATTTGTTTTGCTGTCTGTGCCCCTGTTCAGAACATTTCACCTCACTTTCCGTCCCAATGACAACTGTTTTTGAAATGTGGTGTTTTTCTTGAAACAAGGATTGGTGATAAAGCATCAGTACAGAGGAGACACCTTTCTCCCATATTAATTCTTACAGGAGAGAATTTTCCTTCCTAGGGGTAGATTTCCTCTCACTTCCTGTTGTCTTCTTGCGTTTGCAAGTAGGAGTCGTTTGTAAGTTGGATGTTTGAAAGTAGGGACCTGCCGTATATACTCTGCAGAAATAGGCCCCTTAGTTGTTGGTGTTGGCACAACACTGTAAGCACTCACAGTTACTCTTGGTTGGTGCTGGAACGCCCTGCTGTCAACTATTATATCAGGAATTGTAATTACATATAATTGTTGAACAGTGGTAGTAAAAATTGGGCCTTTGATGGTGGTGCTGGTGCCACAACACTGTAAGCCCTGACAGTTACTCTTGGTGGGTGCAGCAATGGGCCCTGCTGTGAATTATTAGATCAAGAATTGTAATTACATGCCCCTTTTGAACAGGGGCTGAAAAATTGGGCCTTTCGTGGTGGTGGTGGTGGTGGCGTTGCCACAACACTGTAAGCCCTCAGAGTTACTCTTGGTGGGTGCAGCAATGGGCCCTGCTGTGAATTATTAGATCAAGAATTGTAATTACATGCCCCTGTTGAACAGGGGCTGAATAATTGGGCCTTAGGCACTGGTGGCACAACACTGCAACCCCTCACAGATACTGTACTTGGAGCACAGCAATGAGCCCTGTTGCAAAGTATTGCTTCAAAAATTGTAATTACACGCCCCTGTTAAACAGGGACTGAAAAATTGGGCCTTAGCCACTGGTGGCGGCACCCATAAACAAAAATGATCTTCCAAGCTATCATCATCATCATCATCAATCGTATCATTGAGGACTCGAAGGAGGAGGATAGCCAGCCAACATAACAGCACAGGCACTCAGCATCAGCATCAGTCTTGAAGGGATGTGACATGTTAAAATCAATTAGTCTGTTATATCAGCATCAGGTGTGTGGTAGCTGGTGGTGATCCAAGACTGGTTCATCTTGATGAAAGTCAGTCGATCAACCGAGTCGGTGGACAGGCGCACCCTGTGATCCGTGACAAATCCTCCAGCAGCACTGAATGTGCGTTCCGAAAGAACGCTGGATGCAGGACAGGCCAGTAGCTCAATTGCATACTGTGCAAGCTCTGGCCAGTGATCCATCCTCAAGACCCAGTAAGCCAGAGGATTTTCGGTGGGGAAGGTGTCCAAGTCTGACCTTGCCCCTAGATATTCCTGCACCATGTTTATCAGACGCTGGCGATGGTTGCTGGAACCGATCATACTTTGGGGCTGCGGACTAAAGAATTGTCTGAAAGCATCGGTCAGACAGCCACCTTCCCCACCGCTCCTTCTTTGACTGGCCGAAGCCTCAGCAACTCGTTGTCCAGGACCAGGAGTTTGTAACCTCCCAGTCTCTGGGAACGCGTTGCACAGACCTTTCTGCAAGGCCTCCCGGAGTTGTCTCATCCTCTGCTCCCTCTGCGACGGTAACATAAGGTCCGCAACCTTACCCTTGTACCGTGGATCAAGGAGAGTGGCCAGCCAGTAATGGTCCCTCTCCTTGATCCGAAGAATACGAGGATCCTTCCGCAGACTTTGCAGGATCAGGGAGGCCATGCAGCGTAGGTTAGCTGAGGCATTCGGTCCGGAGTCCTCTGGGTCACTAAGGACGACATGATCCGCAGCCACCTCCTCCCAGCCACGTACAAGTCCACTGGTTTCTTGGGACTGTAAATCATCCCTAAAAGACTGCTGCTGATGATGCTGAGTGCCAGCCTCCACCTCCATGCTGACACAATCCTCCTCCTCCTCCTCTTCCTGTGCGATGGGTGGGACAGAAGGAACACTGTCTGGGTAAAGGGGGCCTTGAGAGGCAAGGAAGTCCTCCTCTTCCTGCCTCTGTTCTGCCTCAAGTGCCCTGTCCATTATTCCACGCAGCGTGTGCTCCAACAGGTGGACAAGAGGTACAGTGTCACTGATGCATGCACTGTCACTGCTCACCATCCTCGTGGCCTCCTCAAATGGTGCCAGGACAGTGCATGCATCCCTGATCATGCCCCACTGGCATGGAGAAAAAAAACCAAGCTCCCCTGACCCTGTCCTGGTGCCGTAGTCGCACAGGTACTCATTGATGGCCCTCTGCTGCGTGTGCAGCCGCTGCAGCATGGCCAACGTTGAGTTCCACCTGGTGGGCATGTCACATATAAGGCGGTTCTTGGGCAGGTTCAACTCCTTTTGCAGCTCAGCCAGGCGAGCACTGGCATTATAAGATCTGCGGAAATGCACACAGACTTTCCTGGCCTGCCTCAGGACATCCTGTAAGCCCGGGTACCTGCCCAAGAACCGCTGCACCACCAGGTTAAGGACGTGAGCCACACAGGGCACATGGGTCAGTTGTCCCTGTCGGAGGGCGGAGAGGAGGTTGGTGCCATTGTCGCAAACCACCATTCCTGGCTTAAGCTGGCGTGGCGTCAACCACCTCTCGGCCTGGCCCTGCAGAGCAGACAGGACCTCTGCCCCAGTGTGGCTTCTGTCCCCCAAACACACCAGCGCAAGCACGGCATGGCATCTTTTTGCCTGCGTACTTGCGTAGCCCCTTGAACGGCTACGAAGCACCGCTGGTTCAGAGGACAAAGCACAGGAAGAGGCCATGGAGGAAGAAGAAGAGGAGGGGGTGGAGGAGAGAGGTGTGTCACAACCAGTAGTAGCATTTTGGAGGCGTGGCGGTGGAACAACCTCCAACACTACTGCACCTTGTCCTGCATCCTTCCCAGCTGCCAAAAGAGTGACCCAATGGGCCGTGAAAGAAAGGTAACGTCCCTGTCCATGCCTGCTGGACCATGAGTCAGCGTTAATATGCACCTTACCGCTGACTGCCCTGTCCAGCGAGGCCAAGACATTGCCTTCCACATGCCGGTAGAGAGCCGGAATAGCCTTCCGTGAGAAAAAGTGGCGTTTGGGAACCTGCCACTGAGGAACCGCACATTGCACAAACTCACGGAAGGGGGCCGAGTCTACCAACTGAAAAGGCAGCAGTTGAAGCGCTAGCAATTTAGCCAAGCTAGCATTCAACCGCTGGGCATGTGGATGGCTGGGAGTGAACTTCTTTCGACGGTCCAGCAGCTGGGGCAGGGAAATTTGCCTGCTAGAATCGGACGTCGGTGTACTGCTAGCAGAGTGGCCGCAAGTACTTGGCTGTGACACACCTAATTCTACACCTTCATTCCTCTCAGTGCATGTTTCAGAGAGGACTGAAGTTATAGTGGGGTTGGAGATCCCAGCTGATGCGGTGCAAGGAGAGGTCCGCTTTGTTCTTTGGTGTGGGTCTTTGAGGTAGGCTTGCCAACGAGCTGCATGGCAGGTCAACATATGTCTGGTCAGGCATGTGGTACCCAAGCGGCTGATGTTTTGGCCACGCGATATACGCTTGAGACATATGTTGCAAACAGCAGCTGTGCGATCTGATGCACTAGCCTCAAAAAAGGCCCACACCAAATAACTTTTTGAATGACGGGCAGAGGCAGCGCCCTGCACAGGCGGAGCTCTGCGGTGTGATTCCGTCGGTGTACTGCCCTTACGCTGGCCACCAAAGGGCATCCTGCCTCGTTGGAGATGTGCCTCCTCCTCATCCTCCTCCTCCTCCTCTCTCCTATTAGGCACCCACGTGGAGTCAGTGACCTCATCATCCCCTCCCTCCTCATCACTGGAGCCAATCTGGCAGTATGCTGCAGCTGCTGGAACATGACTGCCAGATTGGTGTCCTTCTTGATAATCCCCTCTGTCTGCTCTCACGCTACTGCCTTCCTCTAGCTGGGTTTCATCATCAGACCCTTCGAAATGCTGGGCATCCTCCTGGAGCATGTACCCAACACTGTGCTCAAACAGTTCGGGGGACTCCTCAGGAGGAGGACATGGTGGGTCTAGGGAAGGAGTGACTGATGATGAGTCTGACATTGATACCAGGGAAGAGGACGCTTTGGCAGCTGCTTTGCCAGTACCCTGAGCCTGGGTGAGAGAGGATGAGGAGGAGGAGGGGGGCTTGGTCATCCACTCTACCAAGTCTTCGGCATGATGTGGCTCAACATGTCCAGCTGCCGAAAAGAAGGACAAGCGTGTCCCATGGCCATGTGCTGATGACAATGCACCGCGTCCACGACCAGCACTGTTGCCCCCAGACACAGAGCCTGCTTGCCCTCTTTTATTGCCTCCTGACTGTCTGCCTCTCCTTGTTTGCCTTCCAGACATTCTAATGGATGGCCTGCAGGGAGATGGGAAAAAAGCAATAAGGGCTACCTTCAGGTGTCCTTCTCTGTCCCTTTACTTAAGGATTTCTAAATATGGTTGAGGATGATTGCTTTCGCACAGAATAGCACAATGACAATTTCCCTGACTGTCCAAAAAACAAGGATTTCAAAGATGGTTGATGAGGAATGCTTTAGCACAGTATAGCACAATGAGAATTTCCCTCACTGTCCTTCCCTGTCCCTACAAACAAGGATTAGCACAGTAAAACACACTGACACTCTCCCTACCTATAGTTTTCTGTCCCTAAACTAAAGGAATCCAGGTTAAGCAAGAAAAAAAAATGTCACTGTCCCTGCCTATGCTTCTCTTTCCCTGCTCTGGAACACACTACACTAGGCCGCCGTGATGGCGGCCTTTTATAGTGTGGGGCGTGTACTAAACACCCTCAGCAATAATTGGCCACAGGCATCCTGCCTGTGGCCAATCATTGCTCTCCTCGTTGCCGGCGCTGTGATTGGCCAAGCATGCGGGGTCACAGTGCATGCTTGGCCAATCACAGCGCCTGGATGACACTGCGATGGCGTAGTGCATTGTGGGCCGCGAATTAGGCGCGAACGGCCCAAATCGTTCGTTGTTCGGCGAACGATCGAACACCGAGCTCATCCCTACCAGGTTCACACTGGGGCTGCGGGAGTGAAGCCGTGCGAGTTCAGCTGAACTCGCACGATTTCACTCTCGCTGGCAGTCCCGATTTCAGCTGCGATTACAAAGACATCTGACACATATGTCAATGTAAATCGCAAAAAATAGTACAGAAACTACTTTTTGAAATCGGTGCAGCGCCGCAGATGTGGCGTCGCACCGATTAGGACGGTGCCATTGCCCGCAATTTGCGGCAAATATCGCCAATTTGACATGCGATTTGACATGTCAAATCGCACCAGTGTGAACCAGGGCATATAGTAGGGTTTTCTTTGATGCCATTATTATCATTCATCAGTTGTTTTTTATGGCCCATCCAACCAAAATGCAATGCTTCCATTCTGGGTAGCCGTTTTCACGCTGAATCACACGCACATCACATTTAATCAAATGCACATCACATTTTCAAGTTGAATCACATTTACTTAAATTTCAGGTAATTTAATAACGAGAAATCCTTATCAGAACAAATTTTGTCCAATTGTCAGGACCATTACAGGCCAAACGATGGTGCCACACTCCGAGATGGTTTCTTTTGCAATGCAGTGTAACAAAATAAAACAGACCCATTTTATGATAACATCATTACTGCGGCCTTGTGGGAACAATGGAAGAAATAAAATATTGCAATTTAATCTCCTAGTGAGTGAGGTAAAAAGCCCCAAACCAAGATATCAATGTGATTGAGAACTCTTCTTTGGCTGAAATATATTTCTACTATCGAAATATGAATGTTTGCCTTCAAAAAGATTATTAGGGTGCATTCATTTGTGTGACTATCCATGTTAACTAGTTCAATACATTAACATTGTTACCATTACCCTGACATCAGGAGCTTACAGATTTAGCTTATTTTTGTCCTTTAGGCCCCTTGCACACGAACGGACGAAACAAAGCATTCCTATGGGCAAATGGATGACTATCCGTTACCATCCGTTAACCTTCGTTTCTGATTTTATCAGTTTTTTGAACGTACAAGGCTACGTCGAGATCCGTGAAAATGGATATACACTGACGTTAACTGACAATGTCCGTCAACGTCCGATTAGTTAAGATCTGTTTTGAAGAAATATATATTTTTTTGCTTATATGTGAACTCAACCTATGACTCAGGCAGCAGTTGGACAATAGGAAGTACATCCCCAAGGAGAACCACAGCCAGAGGAGCAGCTCCTAGTCACGATATGCTTTTTCTTGCTCTCCTTTCTCCACATATAGGCAAATATGACAAACAATGTCACGCTGTCCCAAAAATTGTTGGAATCCATTGTACAACGCAGATAGCACACACAAGAACAAAGGACAAAGAAAGGACACAGCAAGGACAAGTCACTGAAAACTGCAATGCAGCATGGGAGGAGCAATGCTTTCTGGGTAATGTCATCAAAGCCACAGAAACTGCTGTAAACGGATCAAATTGGATGCAAAAACGGATGTACTGTAAATGGGTAAATTAACTCATGTAAACAGATGTTAACGGAACAGAAGACGGATGAAAACAGAGTCTAACGGAACGGAAAACGGATGAAGACGGATGAAGCAACGGATAAGAACTGATACGTTTTTAACGTGGCTAAACTGATGGTGTCCGTGTGAATGAGGCCTTACACAATGACCAAAGCTGTACAAAACAAAACCCCAAAGCATTAAAATAAATATCTGAGAAGACAACATTATGCAGCCAAAAAGATGATTGCTTCTTGGGAGAAAAGCTATAATTTGCAGTAATCGCACTGGTCATGTTCAAAATAAATCTATTAAGATCTGGCAAGGAAAAAGTGTTAAGCCGCGTACACACGATCGGTTTTACCGATGAAAACAGTCCGATGGATTTTTTTCATCGGACAAACCGATCGTGTATGGGCCCCATCTGTCTTTTTTCCATCGGTGTCAAAAAATAGAACATGTTTTAAATTTTTCCGATGGATAAAAAACCGATAGCAAATTCCGATCGTCTATGGGCAAGTCCATCAGTTAAAAAACCCACGCATGCTCAGAATCAAGTCGACGCATGCTCAGAAGCATTGAACTTCATTTTTCTCGGCTCATCGGAGTGTTTTTACGTCACCGCGTTTGGAACGGTCAGTTTTTTGACTGATGGTGTGTAGGCAAGACTGATGGAAGTCAGCTTCATCGGCTTTCCGATGGAAAAATCCATCCGTTTAAAAACCATAGGAAATACGATCGAGTGTACAGGGCTTTACAGAGTGTTCTGGTTTCCTCCCACACTCCAAAGACATGCTGATAGGTTAATAGGCTCTTATCTAAATCGACCCCAGTGTATGAATGCAAGTTAGGTACCTTTAATTGTAAGCTCTTTGAGGGCAGGGACTGATGTTAATGTACAATACTGTATATATGTGTAAAGTGCTGAGGAAATTGACCAGGGCCCAGTAAATTCTTCAAAAACCTTCCGTGCCCCAACAGGGCCACAATCAACCTGTTGATGGCCCCCTATTCTAAACTTTCCCTACTCTGAGCAGTTGTATCCCACAGCAACCAATCAAATTCATGTTTTCCCAAAAATAAACACTGAAATTTGATTGGCTCCTACTGACTACAACTCCAGTTCTCTGCATATTTTCAATTCTCATTTCTAATGTAATGCAGCAGACATTTCTGCCCAGCCACTCATCAATTAGAAGCCCAGTAGGAGAATGTGAAAGTGAGTACATACTTGCACACACACACACACAACATCCTAGCAGTAGATTGCATGTTTCCCTGCCAACTTACCATTTGCGCTGCAGTTTAGTCAAATCTGGTGACCATAGGATGCTTCTGTGTATTTTCCAGCTCTGTCCTGATCAACAAGCTCCTGTCCCCCTTCCTGCTTTAGATGGGACTCCAGCTTCTAACTGGGGCTCCACTGCAGTGTTGCAGGCTTGGGTTTGCACAGACAGGCACCAGCAGTATCCTCCATGACATCAAGATCAGTGCTGTCCAGCATTCCTGTTAGCCCCCAGAATGAGGCCAAAGCTACAAACCTCTCTCTAGCTAGCTGTGGCTGCTACTCTGTACTAGTAGGGAAGATGGAGCCTGGAGTGCACCCTTCTGCTGCGACTGTCAGGCACCCAGGACAGCCAGAGCTGGCCAGCAGGATCCCTGCCTCTCCTCGCTGACTCTAGGAATCAATGAGAATGCGTTGACATTGCACTCCTGCCAAGCCATGGCCCCCATCTGCTCCAATGGCTAAAGTATAGCTGTCAGAGCAGACAAGAAACAAGAGCCTGGCAGGAGGAAGGCTGAAGCCCAGTACTGGGCCATGGCCTGGTGGTTGAGAATAACTGTTCTAAAGGAACCACTTTTACATGTGTGCTCTATTGTCAAATGTTAACCAGTTGATGTGATTTAATATTATTTGTAAATCGGCACTTACTCAGGAGCTCTTCTCATTGCTCTTTGCCTGGACATTCCAAACAGTTGTGATTGTCCTCAAACTGAGTTTACAGCAAAAATTTGAACATTGACCAACTTGGTACTTTTCACTAATTCATGGGCTGTTACATAACCAAGTCTTGTCTTCTTGGGGAGTCTGGGGACAAATTGCCTTTAGTAGGATTGATCCCTTAGTAATGATCATGCCATGATCCTACTATCCAGGCCAGACTTTTTCGAAAGTTCTGCCTGTGCAATGGCTAGGAATTGTCTAAGCTAGTTTCAGCTCTCGGGACGGTTGTGTTCATTAAACGGATGACAAATTTTTATCTCTATACTGTTATGTGCCAGTAGAACTGCTCCTATCAACACAGGGTCCCAAAAGCATTGTTATGTTTGATGTTTCTGCCATCTGTGATCGTTAGTTCAGTATCTCACTTAATGGACAGATTAGCTTTACAGATAAGCACATCGGGGAGTATTAACTAAAGCCAAGTTACCTCACCTTTTATAAAAAAAGAAGCTAGGTCATCTCTTTAGGTCTTATTATAATTTGACAATATTGGGCAACCTTTTATATAGACAGCAAAGGGGCACATTTATTATATCATTTGTTAATAAATGTAGCCTTCATTAACCACTTCCCGCCCGGCCAATAGCAAAATGAAGGCCGGGCGGTGGTTCAGTTATCCTGACTGGAGTGTCATATGACGTTCAGCAGGATAACAGCCGCCGCACACCCGTGGGGCCGCGCACCGCGGCGATCGGTGGTACGGTGTGTCAGTCTGACACACCGCAACACTGATCTCGGTAAATAGCCTCCGGCGGACGCTCTTTACCACGTGATCAGCGGTGTCCAATCACGGCTGATCATGATGTAAACAGGAAGAGCCGTTGATCGGCTTTTCCTCACTCGCGTCTGACAGACGCGAGTAGAGGAGAGCCGATCGGTGGCTCTCCTGACAGGGGGGTTCGCGCTGATTGTTTATCAGTGCTGCCCCACCTCAGATGCCCACACTGGACCACCAGGATGCCGCCCAGGACCACCAGGGAAGCACCTAACATGTGGATGGCCAGGTAAGTCCCCCATGGCCATCCACATGTACAAAAGGTATAGATAACATATGCCAATCAGTGCCCACAAATGGGCACTGACTGGCACCATCATGGCACCAACAAAATTTGTGATGCCCAGTGCCGCCTATGAGTGCCCATCAGTGCCGCATATCAGTGCCCATCAGTGCTGCCTATCAGTGCCACCTCATTGGTGCCACCTCATCGGTGCCCATCAGTGCCCATCAGTGCAGCCATATCAGTGCCCGTTATTGAAGAAGAAAAGGTACTTATTTACAAAAAAATGGAACAGAAACATAGAAAAAACATATTTTTTTTCTAAATTTTTGCCTTTATCTGTTGTGCAAAAAATTAAAATATTGCAGAGGTGATCAAATACTACCAAAAGAAAGCTCTATTTGTGGGAACAAAATGATAAAAAATTTGTTTGGGTACAGTGTAACATGCCTGCGCAATTGTCATTCAAATTGCAACAGTGCTGAAAGCTGAAAATTGGCTTGGGCAGGAAGGTGTATAAGTGCCCGGTATTGAAGTGGTTAAAAATAAATAAAAATAATTATTTTCCTAGAGGTTATGTTCTTTAAATTGTGTTTTAGTTAATATTCCCCATCTATTAAATGCAAATAACAGACACAATATGCAGCTTGTTAGTGTAACTGTAGGATATGTTATTTTATTATTCTCAATTTCCCCTAGGCTGTTGACAAGGGTAGCCATGCTTTATCCCCAAGTGGCTCATAGGATTAACTGTGAAGTGCAGCTATTGAATCAATCAGCTTGTTCTCATATAACAATGCATTTCAGTAATATGCGCAGCTGCTGCTTGTTAATAATCACAAAACAAAACAGCTTGAAGGGAGTAAAACAGGATTTAGTATACCTTTGTAAACATGCCACTTATTATCTGAGCATCTATTCTATATCCACTATAGCCCATATATTTTTGTTTGTATGATCAGCTGACAGGGGTTCTAATTCCTATTAAATACTATACATATTTTAACACTACCAAACTGATGATAGCCAAAGCCTGAAAAACTCACAACCTTCGTTTTTATGATGTGACACATAGACTTAATCATAGACTTATTATTAAAAAACAAACAAAAAAAATGCCTTAAGCCGGCCATAGACGGTTCAAACCTCGGCCGGTTCAGCAGTGGTTCCTGCTGATCCAGCTGAGATTTGAACCATGTATGGGCAGGCTGAATGTACCCAAGTCGATCGATTGGCTTCCCCCCAACCCTGGTTGCAGGAAAGAAATTCACTTTGTCTATGGCTGGCCTTAAAGTGGTTCTAAAGCCTAAACATGTTTTACCTTAATGCATTCCTTGCCACTTAGCCCGCTGTTGGTGAGGCTCAATACTCATTTCCCAAAAAGGTTTAATCCCTTGGGACAGATTAAATTTCTTTGATCTTCCCTGGGTATATGGTGTCATTCTCAGACACTGAGTCAAGCAACGGTGGCAAAGGGAAATAAAGGAAATGCTTGGAGGGTACAAGCACCTTGAAGTATGCTGGTAATGGATGAAGTCCATTCATGGGGAAAGATTAAATACTGATCGATCGATTTGCCAAAACTTCTTGAAATAAAAGGTGTAACTATAGACCAACTGTTTTCCTTGCTCTCTTGTGGCACAGACGTCCCCCATTGGACCTCTTGGTGGGTCTTGGGGAGTATCCGGAATCGTGACCATTCCACAGGTGGTAAGGTTTTAAAATAAAGGTCCTAAAAAAGCTCCAGAAGAAGCCACGTTTGTGGTGAAACATGTAGAGGCAACCATTCTGTGTGTTATATGACAATTGGGCTATCTATAGCCCTAATTGTATAAGTAGTTTTATACCGTTTATGTATCAATAAATTTAGTTTTTTTTTAGAATTGATTCTTTTGCACCTTAAAACTCCACTTACATGCTCCCTTGGGGCCTATACACTTTTCTATTATACTTTATAGGAGGTGGTGCATTTATTGAAATCTCTGGGCCTCATGAATAATTTGTCAAACTATCACTAACACAAATACTCAACCAAGAACAAAATCTCTCACTATCCTCCACCCTCTATCTATTTTTTATTTCTTCCTATACCCATTTAAAAAATACTATGCCTGAAACAACAAATTTCTTTGTACCTACATAATGTTATAATATGATGGGCATACAAACAGAATATCCTGAGTGTGCTCTTTCAAAAAAACTGTAAAACCTACAGTATGTAAAATAAAAAAAGTTTTGACTATGCATACTTTACCCAAACCTGTGTACATACTGTATGGGTAACATTCAAATTGTAAAAGTATTTTGGGAACTAGAATGTTTATTATATCTGAACATCGACTGGTGCACTTAAAGCAGAGCTCCACCCATAAATTAAAGTTCACTTCGGTAGCTTCCTTTTAATGAGTTTAGAAAAGTTATGTGAAAAAAATTTTTTTTACTTGCCTGGAAATCCCTGTTGCTAGGCAGAATTGCTAATCTGCCTTTTTTCTGGACCGCGGTGGTTCTCCTGTTCAACCTAAGCCGCACAGACTCCTGGGAAAGGAGTGTCATAATTTCCCAGGAGACTGTGCGCTCTTCTGTGCCTCTTATTACTGTGGGGATTGTGTTATCTACGTTGTCATAACAACAGGGCGGGACGTTCCTCCGCCGCCTGTTGTCATGACAACGGCACAAACAACCTGCGCTACGAGCGTTGCTCTACTACCCAGCATGCACCTCGCCATGAAGGGAAGAAAAAAATATGTACTGGGCTTCAGATGCCCACACATAGGATGGCTACGGCCACAGAATGACGAACAGCAAATAAGGCACGTGTTAGATAGATTTACAGATCATTTGGCGATATATTACTATATTTAATGTCATGTTTGGTGTATTTTAATTTAACTGGGCAAAAAAAAAAAAAAAATGTATGACCGGAGCTCCGCTTTAACAGGCCTGGTTTGAGGATGTTGGACATATAATTGGCTAAAAGTTTCCAAGCACATGGGATGGTGACTAAAAGTTCTGATAGCCAAGCAAATTATTTTTTAAATGGTCATGGCCAGATGTGCCTATTTATATTGTGTACAGAAACCCCTAGCACCGATCAAACCTTGGGAAAACAGCAGCAACAAGTCATGAATATCTATCTCAGGTGATTGATACTTCTTTGCAATCCTTCAGCTAGGGACTAGCTACAAAGCTTTACATTACTCATATGATCATTTTCCAGTTCTATCATACACCATTTATCACAGTTGTTTTTTACGATACACTTTCAATAGAATGTCTATAATTATTTTCTTTGCTATGTCTAACACAGTTATGAAAATCAATGTCGTACTGAGAAATGCAGTTGAATTTCTCGATCAGTTTTATGAAAAACGAAGAATAGTGGTTTTGTCCACACCAACAGCTGCAGATTTCTACTACAGATTACAAGTTGGAACACTTCAGGTATGAACATATAAATAAAATCATTTCTAAATGTCAGATTGGAGCTAGAGGGTTGAAACATCTTTCAATATCTTTGACCTAAACTATAACAAACAATTCAGCATAGGAGGTATGGTATGCCATAGGTTCTTGGCTTGTGTTATAAGTACCCTAGGGACCATTTTGGATGCTATATGTGGGTACTTTCAGCATGAGCATTCAAGGAGGAATATTTTTAGTATGTAAAGTTTTCTAAAAGTAGACAGGTTGAAATTCTAGACAAAACATTTCTGCTTATCTATATCATTCTTGCAATAGTGTCCCCTGTCCCTAACAGTAAAGCCTCGTACACACGACCGGTTTTCTCGGCAAGAAACGACAAGAAAACTGTTGGGAGAGCTTTCTTGCCGAGAAAACCGTGCGTATGTACGAGGCTTTCAGGTTTCTCGTTCAGAAAACTGCCCAGAATCTCGACTTGAAAAAAAGAAGACCTGCTTTCTTTTTTCTCGTCGGGAGTCTCAGTTTTCTTGTTGTGATTCTCATCAGACTGTATTTGGACGAGAAAACCGTTCGTGTGTATGCTTTTCCGAGTCTTCAAAAACCACGCATGGTCAGAATCAAGTATGAGACGGGAGCGCTCCTTCTGGTAAAACTAGCGTTCGTAATGGAGATAGCACATTCGTCACACTGTAAGGAACTGAAAGCACGAAGACTGAAAAGCGCGAATCGTCTCTCCCCAAACTTTTACTAACACGCGGTAACACGAGATAAGCAAAAGCAGCCCAAGGGGTGGCGCCATTGGAATAGAACTTCCCCTTCATACTGCCGTCATACTTGTTGTACGTGACCGCGCTTTACAACGACGATATTTTGGATTGACAGTGTGTATGCAAGGAAAGCTTGGCAAGAATCTCGTCAAAGAAAAACTACATTGTTTTTGCGACAAGATTCTCGGCCGTGTGTATGAGGCTTCATATGTCCAGGGATTTTCTTTGAGTGTATCATACGTGTTATGTATATGGTGATGTCATGCTCAGAATTGCATCTCATGTGTCTGGACATTGTGCGTGGAATGTATTCCTCACAATATATAATATTCTTAATGAAAGAAAATTAAACATTGGAGTAGAGACTACAAGTCCATTACACTTGACCATATGTTTAACCATATGCTTTGTGATGTGTTTTTACTTTGCTTTTAGCAAGCCCAGTGTGGCTTGGACTTGCGGCATGTGACAGTCATTGAATTATTTGGTGTATATCCAACATACATTGGAAGAATAGGACGCATGCTACTTCCCCCAGCACTAGGAATACAACTCAGGTATTGTGATTTTACAAAATGCTTCTAAGCATTAAGGATTTCTTTACAGGTCAGTAATGAATGTGTCAGCCAAGGCACTGTTCAGTGACATGATACGATGGTTCTGCAAAAAGTTTCTGCTTTTTTTTTAACTCTATTAAATGCAAAAAAGTGCGGAAACTTTTTAAAGACCCCTTGTAAATATTAGGAGGCTACATACTCAAAAACTCTCTTTAAGGTCAGGGACTTGAAGCTTATCTGTAAAAAGTTTAAAATGTGTATTTTGCACATTATGGTATCTTGGAAAATATTAGCAGTTTTTATGATTATATAATACTGCTCTGGATGCTTTCCTAAAGAGGAACTGAACAATAGGAGCTGTGTCCAAAAAAAGTCCAGCATAGGTAAAAGGACTGGTCACCAGTATTGCCTTTTGGACTCCCTGCAGCTAATCTTTCTCCATTAGTGACCCACTATGTCCTATTCTACCCTGTATCTTTGTGTGAAGGTGGCTATCTTGATAGAGGCAGAGATTTTGCTTTATCAAGCCTTTAACAAGGAGAACAGTGAGCGGCATCAGTAGTGATTTCTACAAATCACAATCCAAATGTCCTGAGGCTAGAAGTCAGATGCAGCAGTGCCTTAGATCCAGGGGCGTAACTAGAAATCACAGGGCCCCATAGCAAAATGTTGTATGGGCCCCCCCGCAAACAGCCCCCCCCCACAAAAAATGGGGCTTAAATTAAATAGTGGGTGTGGCTTAAAGGGAGTGGTTCGAGTCTGAGATGAATGAGGGATGGAGGAAGGAAGGAAAGAAGGAAAAATAGGGAGGGAAGGAGAGAGAAGGAAATAGAGGGACTACAGACCCAGATCCTACACCACAATAGCACTATGTGTATTCCAGAAAGTTTAACAATCAGCAGATAAAGATACTCCAAACGCCTGGTGTTAGCGCTTCAATCATCACGGCACCATGGTTGTTATGGTGTCAGGATGATTAAAGCGCATTATTTCTTATATTACATTGTAATATAAAATTAAATAGTTCAACTCACCATAATGCAGAATCAGTAGGAGCCCTGAGCGCATCACTTGCCACGTCGCCTGCCACCAGATGCTATCAGGTGTCCCCAGCAGAGTCCATCCTTTCATCAGGCATTCCGAGTAGAGTCCCTCCATACATCAGGCATTCCCAGTAGAGTCCCTCCTTACATCAGATGTCCCCAGTTACCAGTGGCGTCACTAGGGTTGGTGTCACCCGGTGCGGAAAACCATGGCGTTACCCTCTCCCCCCATAGTCCTCCCTCAGTACAGACCCTCCTCCATCAGTATAGACCCCCTCAGGATAAACCACCCCCCTCCTCCATCAGTACAGACCCCCTGGACAATCCAGCCCCATCTGTACAGACCCTCCCAGGACAACTCAACCCCCTCCATCTGTACAGACCCCCTCCCCCCAAGATAACCCACCATCTGTACAGACCCCCCAGGACAATTCACACCCCAGGAGTACAGACCCCCTCAGGAGCACAGACCCCCAGGAAAATTCACCCCCAGGAGTACAGACCCCCCAGGACAATTCATCCCCCAGGAGTACAGACCCCCAGGACATTTCACCCCCCAGGAGTACAGACCCCCAGGACAATTAACACCCCCCAGGAGTGCAGACCCCCCAGGACAATTCACCCCCCCCCGGAGTACAGGCCCCCCAGGACAATTCACCCCCCAGGAGTACAGAAACCCGCAGGACAATTCACCCTCCCAGAAGTACCCCCCAGGACAATTCACCCCCCCCAGGAGTACAGACCCCCCAGGACAATTCACCCCCCAGGAGTATTCCCCAGGACAATTCACCCCCCAGGGGAGTACAGACCCCCCAGGGAAGTACATACCCCCCAGGACAATTCAACCTCCCTGCCAGGAGTGCAGACCCCCAGGACAATTTACCCCCCATCAGGAGTACAGACCCCCCAGGACAATTCACCCCCCCCCATTCATGCACCTGGAGCCGCCCGAAAAGTTACTTGCTCAGACTGTCACTGACTCTCCGGGTGGCACAATGTGATAGGAGGCACTGGCAGCCAGTGAGAGTGAGACAGCACAGCACATCGCTTAGCAGGACCCAGGACTCCATCGGGCCTCGGTGCCGCTCAGGATGCTCACTGTGCTCGTCTCCGCACCATTTACAGAACCAAGAGGCGAAGCCTGAGTGGCAAGAAAGCGGCCAATAGAAATGGAGCAAGAAAAAAAAAGTTGGCAAGAATGAATCCTCATCCTCCCGGGGAACCCACTCGGCTGCGGGCCCCATAGCGCCCCCGTGGGTCGCTGTGGCGGTAGTTCCGCCACTGCTTAGATCTCACACTATAGATATACAGCTATGAAGCTGTAGGCACAGGAGTGTCTAAGCACTCTTACATACCAGGAGGTGTGCTGCTATATTCTGTAATAATTTTAGATAAAAGGCAATTTTCAGGTGCAGCTTAAGCATATTTAACATTTATACATTTACCCTTTCATCTAATTTGCAGATAGATTTTTGTAAGCAGTTTTATACTTTTGCATGACGCAATTATTTGTATATCTTTGTCCACCGTCATGAAATAAGGAATATTCCTCTTATTTTTGTGATATGTGGTGGAAAGAGTCATGTGAATACCTTCTGTTCTAAGAATGCTGTGCTATGCACTGATTCTGTTGGAGGGTTTTTTTTTTTGTTTGTTTTTTGGAGGGCTTTCTGATTCTTTCAGTCCCTTCCCAACATAAGATGTATGATTATGCTTGATTTTACAAAGCAACAGGTTCACTTAACTGCTGCTCTCCAGAGTTGCAAACATGAACCTTCCTGCTACTCTCTTACTGTTTGATTCTGCCGTCAGAAAAACAAGTAGGTCCTATGTAGGCTTCAAGGTATCACTTGGTACTTACACAAAGTTCTAAGCTCTATCTTGTTTCTATATGTAAAGCATTGTCACAAGAGGAATGAGTAAAACATTTCCCCATACCTAGAAGTACTACGCATTTTTTGCCCCCGATAGGCCAAATGGAGCAGCGAGGGAGTGAAGGCAAGCCAACTATGAGTCTCTGGGGAGGGCAGCAGTTAAGTGAACTTATTGGTTAGACCTATGTAAGCCAAACACCTGCTTGGCTTAACAATTGATTCCCCCAAACTCTTAACATAACCTCGTAAAGCCTAAAATTAACCAGGGCTTCTTTCGCACCTCATCTTTAGAGAATATATACCCCAGCAGCAACAAAAGATCCACCAACATTAATAATAAATCCCCCAACAGCAACAATCAACCCCCCGCTAGCAACAACAAATCCTCCAGCAGCAACAATAGAATCTCCAGCAGCAACAGTAAATCCCCAATTAGCAGCAATACATCCCCCAGCCGCAACAAAAGATCCCCGGACCAGCAGCAACAATAGATCGCCAAGTCAGCAGCAACAATAGATCCCCCTACGAACAGCAATATATTCCTCCAGCAGCAACAATAGATACCTTCTAAACTAATACACATGAACAATCTGCCAGCCAGTGTGAGTGGGATTTAGTAGATAAAGGTAAATTAAATCAAGTCTACAGTAATCGGTAGACAAGCCAACTAGGGGTATTTGCTGTAGACCTCTGAGCACAGGTAGTCAGGACTGAGATGGACGACTCAGGAGTAGGCACTAGCACAGACTCAGTTGCTTCCTCTACTTCTCACCAATTTACCAAGAGACAGATCCCCTCTTAAGAGAGGGAGAGGTGGAAGGCCTTTGATATCACTCCAGCCCGAAGACACAAAAATATCTCAAACACAAAAAAATTTTATGTTGGAAATTAAAATTGGGAATTTGTTCATGTCAACCAACCCATTCCCATTTTTCAAATAATTTATAGTGTAATTGTTATTCCATCTTCTTTATGTTGTGTACTTCTTGACTCCTTTTTGCTAGTTGAAATGAATCAGTTTGCATTTATTTTGTTTCTCTTCTTCTATAGAATAGTTTTTCATGCCTTACTTAACAAGTACATGTCTTCTATTATGGAAGGACGGATTGCTTTTCTAATTTGCATGGAGAAATTTGCAATATATATATGAAAATAAATTTATGAAGTGTAAATTATTGGCATTTTAATATTTGAATCGAGCCAAATAAATATTGCTCAGTTACAAAAACATAGATGCATTTGATCACATAAAATACATGGAGCTTGTATATGACTGAGCAGAGACTTGTCATAATATTAGATCCAACCACTGTTCATACTATATTCATTTTATCCATTTTTTTTTTTAAAAGTAACAGATGGGAAATGGCTGAGAGGCAGATGTATAACACATGTGCAGAAGCCTTTCCTCAGAAATCATTTCAACAGTGTGGCTATTGTGGATAATTATAGTTGGATACAAAAGAGCAGAACGTCAGGTGATAGGAATACTTTGCAGTACCTTATAAATAAAACATTTGCTTAAGACAACATCAATATATCATATACTATTTCTAATAACACATTTAAGAGAACTTGTCTTTCACATATTTTATAATGTTTTTATATTGTTACAGTTTATTTAAAAAGACTGAGCTGTACACATAAGCCCACCTTCAATTTAACCAAGTTTGCATTAGCCACTTCAGCCCTGGAAGGATTTGCCCCCTTAATGACCAGAGCATTTTTTCAATTTGGCACTGCGCTGCTTTAACTGGTAATTGCGTGGTCATGCAATGCTGTACCCAAACAAAATTTGCGTCCTTTTTTCTCACAAATAGAGCTTTCTTTTGGTGGTAATTTATCACCTCTTTATAAACGAAAAAAAAAGACCAAAACTTTTGAAAACAAATGAAATGCACAACATTTTGTTAAAAAAAAAAAAAAAAAAAAAAACACAATAAACTAAATTTTAGTCATACATTTTAGACCAAAATGCATTCAGCCACATGTTTTGGGTAAAAAAAATTTGAATAAGAGTATATTTATTGGTTTGTACAAAAGTTATAGCGTCTACAAACTAGGGTACATCTTCTGGAATTTACGCAGCTTTAAGTTTATGACTGCCTATCTAATTTCTTGAGGTGCTATAATGGCAGGGCAGTACAAAACCCATCCAAATAACCCCATTTTGGAAAGTACTCACCCCAAGGAAATTGCTGAGAGGCAAGTTGAGCACATTGAATATTTTATTTTTTGAAAAAATTACAAAAAAAAAAAAAAAAGTTTTACACAAAGTTGTCACTGAAATTATATGTTGCTTACACATGCCATGGGTATATGTTAAATTACACCCCAAAATACATTCTGCTGCTTTTCCTGAGTACGGAGATACCACATGTGTGAGACTTTTTGGGAGCCTAGCCGCGTACCGGACCCCAAAATCCAATCCCCACCTTTCTAAGGGCGTAATCTTTTTATTTTCACTCCTCACTACCTATCACAGTTTCGGAGGCCATGAAATGCCAAGATAGCACAAAAACCCCCCAAATTTTTGTTTCTTTTTAACAAAGTTGTCACTAAATAATATATTGCTCAAACATGACATGGGCATATGTGAAATTACACCCCAAAATAAATTTTGCTGCTTCTCCTGAGTACGGGGATACCACATGTGTGGGACTTTTTGGCAGTCTATCCGTGTACAGGACCCCGAAAATAAAGCACCGCCTTCAGGCTTTCTAAGGGCATGAATTTTTGATTCCACTCCTCACTTTCTATCACGGTTTCAGAGGCCATGAAATGCCAAGATAGCACAAAAGTAGACACCCCAAGCTATTTGCTGAGAGGCATGTTGAGTATTTTGCAGATCTCGCTTTTTTGTCACAAAGTTTTGAAAATTTAAAAAAGAAAAACAAAAAAAATACATTTTCCTTTTCTTTATTCATTTTTCAAAACAAATGAGAGCTGCAAAATACCCGCCATGCCTCTTAGAAAATACCTTGGGGTGTCTACTTTCCAAAATGGGGTCATTTGTGGGGGGGTTGTGCTTTCTTTACATTTCAGGGCCTTCGAAACTGCGAAAGGTAGTGAGGAAGTGAAATCACCATTTTACGCCCTTAGAAAGCCTAATTCTAATTCCACATATACTCATGTTCGAGCAATATGTCATTTGGTGACAACTTTGTGCAAAAAAAAAAAAAAAAACAGTTTGTAATTTTCCCGAAACTTGTGGCAAAATATTAAATATTCCATGGACTCAACATGCCTCTCAGAAAATAGTTTGGGAGTCTACTATCCAAAAAGGGGTCATTTCGGGGATTTGAACTGTCCTGTTTTTTTTGCACAACATTACAAGCTTATGCCACACATCACCCACTCTAACCACTTGAAGACAAAGCCCTTTCTGACACTTTTTGTTTACATGAAAAAATATATTTTTTTTGTAGCTAGAAAATTACTTTGAACCCCCAAACATTATATATATTTTTTAAGGCAAAGGCCCTACAGATTAAAATGGTGGGCATTGCAAAAAAAAATTCACACAGTATTTGAGCAGCGATTTTTCAAACGCAAATCTTTTTTTATTTTAATGCACTAAAACACACTATATTGCCCTAATGTTTGGTAAAATAAAAAAGATGATCGTATGCTGAGTACATAGATACCAAACACAACATGCTTTAAAATTGCGCACGACCGTGCAGTGGCGACAAACTACATACATTCTTAAAATCCTTTAAAAGCCTTTACAGGTTACCACTTTAGATTTACAGAGGAGTTCTACTGCTAGAATTACTGCCCTCGATCTGACTTTTGCGGTGATACCTCACATGCATGGTGCAATTGCTGTTTACATACAACAGGAGACCGACGCTTGTGGTCGCCTTTGCGCGTGAGCACGGGGGGACAGGGGTGTTTTATTTATTTTTTATTTTGCTTTTTTACACTGTTCCTTTCATTTTTTATGTTATCACAGGGAATGTAAATTGATAGCAATAGGTAGAGACAGGTACTCTTTTTTGAAAAAAAATGGGGTCTATTAGACTCTAGATCTCTCCTCTGCCCTCAAAGCATCTGACCACACCAAGATCGGTGTGATCAGATGCTTTCCCAATTTCCCAATGGCGCTGTTTATATCCGGTGAAAAACGAAGTCATGAATTGGTCGTAGCTTCTGGTTTCTTAGGCCATAGCGATGATTGGAGCCATTCTAGTTTCTGATCAGCCTGATGGTCAGCTATTGGAACCACCGGCTGCATTCTCTGGTTCCCCGGTGGGACGGGAGAGCCGGAGAAAACCATGGAAGACGGGACATTTCCTCCCACTACTTGTAAAAGCAGTCTAGCAGGTAATTAGCCGCTAGGATTGCTTTTACATGAAAGCCGACAGCCGGCTGAAAAGAACAATACCAAGATGATATCTAAACCTGCAGGCATCATTCTGGTATAACCACTCAAAGTCCAGCAACATACCAGTACGCCGCTGGTCCTTGTTGGGCATATATTGTAATGTTCTTTTTTTTTCATGCAGCCTGTGGGCGGAACGAAAAAAAGAGATTGATCGGTGGTATGCCCACCATTAGAATACCGCCCTGCATCCACTCATTTGTAATGATGGGCATACATGAGCCGTTTTTTTTTTTTAACTCTGGTGGTGAAATCACCTCCTACAGCGCTGGAGTGGCTGATTTACGTATCGCGAGAGCAAACCCTGTTGCTGTCAAAATAAATAAATGCATACAATTCATACCCCAGATCAGCCCCAGTGCATAAACTTCAGACCCCAGATCAACCCCAGTGCAATACCTTCAAAACCCATATCATCCCAAGTGCATAAACTTCAGACCCCAGATCAGCCCCAATGCATACATTTTCAGACCTCAGATCAGCCCAAATGCATGAACTTCAGAACCTCAGATCAGAGTCAATGCATAAACTTTAGCTCTCAGGTCAGTCCCAATGCATATATTTTCAGACCTCAGATCAACCCCATTGCATAAACTTCAGACCTCAGATCAGCTCCAATGCATAAACTTCAGGCCTCAGAAACACAGGGTACCGCTGTGGGTGTGCAAGTTGGCTTCTTTCACACTGCATACTGGTGTATTCAACTGGGCCAATGTCAGTCACATCGTCCAGTTATGTAGATCCAACATCAATCACACTGAGCAATGACCTACACCATGTTAATCCTCTCTTGCTGCACCCCTGATGCTAAATAACAGCTCCTTGGTTGGCTGCTGAATGTCAACAAACCGGCTAGTGAAGCTGGCTGATGTCATTGACCATATATGATTATGAAGCTCATAACTATTCTCCACCAGAGAATGTTTGGTGAAAGTCACATTTATAGCTTTATAAATTGACCTGAAAGATTTTCATGCCATATTCTGCACTCTGATCCTTCATACCTTTAATATGTGTCATCTCTTTTCTGTAGATTCAATAAATAAAATTGCCGTGCTAATGTGTATACATATTATAATGAATTAATCATAACATAGTTCATATCATAGATAAATCATAAAGTCCCAAGGTGATCCATGTGAAGGTTGTTATTAGGGATAGTGACTTTCCATCATCTGTTCCAATACGTGTACCATTGTTGTGCCACCAACTTAAGTAAAAAAAAAAGAGACTCTTACTAGAGTGAATGGACTTATTTGGAGACTGTCCACAAACTGCAGAGCCACATGGTCACTTATATCAGTGTCTCATCCAACAAAAGAAGACATCCCATAGGTACAGGTACCCCAGGACAACCACATAGCATATAACCCTTAAAAACAATATTTATTAAAATACTAATCCTTCACAAAGAAAAAATATAAAGCGCTTATCACAAGAAAAACTCTGGTCCTGGGATACAATCCAAACATTTCCTAGTCAAACAGAGTGTGGTGATGTCACAAGCGATGGCTCTCTCCTACGCGTTTCATCACAACTGACGTCATCGGGTGTTGTGATTTATTCATTATAATATGGATATACATTAGTGTTGCAGTTTTATTTATTGAATCTGTATATATAATTTGGGTCTAATTGGTATTGCCAGCTGCTCTTTTTTGTAGATCCTTTAAGCGCAATTTTCTCCTCTCATTAATCTCTTTTTTGTAGATTGCTCCTACGGATCCCTGAAAATCGATATCAGATGGTGGTTTTGGATAAACATGGAGTAGACAAAGAACGCTACATCATGCCTATCAACAATTCCGATCTCTTCACACTCATTGATGGCTTCCCACTTCGAAAAGATGAGATGAAATTTCAAGCTGAAGTCGGCCACACATGCAACTGACATTTGCTGAACATTGAGTGAAGTCATGGTGCTGCATATAACATTTACCTGATGTACAGTTTTTCCAAAAATACATTTTTGTCATGTGGTTTCGTCTTAAATTACAAAGCTGCGGTCAGCGCTGAATTAAGCAGCCCTCAGGACATTGAGAGAAGTAGTAAGTAAATAATTACCACTCTTTGCTATTGCTTTCTAAAATTGTTTTTTAGCTGCTCTATCCATTTTAGGTACATGGGTGTTAAAAGTGCCTTCATTTTAGTAGCCATCTGCACAAATAAAATATGGGTTATTACATGGAACTTATTTAGTAAGAACATTTTTAACAAAACAGTAACCTAATTTTATCACAGAAAAATTCCTACATTAAAATGTATGCATCTTCTATCATATGATGTACATGAATGCTATCCTTAATTACTGGCCAGTCTTGCAGCCTTGCCTATATAACAGATAAGTGATGCTACCTTATAATTGCTTTATGTACAGTTTCTACAAAAAAAATAAGCACGTTTTGTAACATTTTAATTACTTGTACAATTTGGGAAATTCTTGAGGATACATTTTTATATAATATTAATAAAAGCTTTTAATAAAATATTTTGTTGTACATTGTATTGTGAAAGAGAATTATTTTATGTGCTTTATTAACCACTTAAGCCCCGGACCATTTGGTAGCTAAAGGACCAGAGGTGAATTCAGAATTTTGCACTGCGCTGCTTTAACTGTAAATTGTGCGGACATGCAATGTTGTACCCAAACGAAATTTGCGTCCTTTTCTTCCCACAAATAGAGCTTTCTTTTAATGGTATTTGATTGCCTCTGCGATTTTTATTTTTTGCGATATAAACGGAAAAAGACCGAAAATTTTGAAAAAAAATGATATTTTCTACTTTTTGTTATAAGAAAAATCGAATAAACTCAATTTTAGTCATACATTTAGGCCAAAATGTATTCAGCCACATGTCTTTAGTAAAAAAAATGTCAATAAGCGTATATTTATCGGTTTGCGCAAAAGTTATAGCGTCTACAAACTAGGGTACATTTTCTGGAATTTACATAGGCAGTCATAAATTAAAAGCTATCTCATTTCTTGAGGTGCTAAAATGACAGGGCAGTACAAACCCCCCCCCAAATGACCCCATTTTAGAAAGTAGACACCCCAAGGAAATTGCTGAGAGGCATGTTGAGCCCATTGCATATTTTTTTTTGTCCCAAGTGATTGAATGACAAAAAAAAAATAAAAAATTACAAAAAGTTGTCACAAAATGATATATTGCTCACACATGCCATGGTTATATGTGGAATTGCACCCCAAAATACATTCTGCTGCTTCTCCTGAGTACGGGGATACCACATGTGTGGGACTTTTTAGGAGCCTAGCCACGTACGGGACCCCGGAAACCAAGCACCGCCTCCAGGATTTCTAAGGGCGCAAATTTTTGATTTCACTCCTCACTACCTATCACAGTTTTGAAGGCCATAAAATGCCAAAATAGCACAAAACCCCCCCAAATGACCCCATTTTGGAAAGTAGACACCCCAAGCTGTTTGCTGAGAGGCATGGTGAGTATTTTACAGCTCTCATTTGTTTTTGAAAATTAAGAAAGAACATTTTTTTTTTTTTTTCTTTTTTTTTTTTTAATTTTCAAAACTTTGTGACAAAAAGCGAGATCTGCAAAATACTCACAATACCTCTCAGCAAATAGCTTGGGGTGTCTACTTTCCAAAATGGGGTCATTTGGGGGGGGTTTTGTGCCATCTGGGCATTCCATGGCCTCCGAAACTGTGATAGGCAGTGAGAAGTGAAATCAAAAATTGACACCCTTAGAAAGCCTGAAGGCGGTGCTTGGTTTTTGGGGTCCCGTACGCGGCTAGGCTCCCAAAAAGTCTCACACATGTGGTATCCCCGTACTCAGGAGAAGCAGCAAAATGTATTTTGGGGTGTAATTCCACATATGCCCATGGCATGTTTGAGCAATATATCATTTAGTGACAACTTTGTGCAAAAAATAAAATAAAATTGTATTTTTTCCGCAACTTGTGTCAACATATAAAATATTCCATGGACTCGACATGCCTCTCAGTATATAGCTTGGGGTGTCTACTTTCCAAAATGGGGTCATTTGGGGGGGTTTTGAACTGTTCTGGCATTTTATACACAACATTAGGAAGCTTACATCCACTCTTCTAACCACTTGAAGACAAAGCCCTTTTTGACACTTTTTGTTTACATGAAAACATATTTTTTTTTGCAAGAAAATTATGTTGAACCCCCAAACATTATATATATTTTTAAAGCAAAGGCCCTACAGAATAAAATGGTGGGTGTTGCATTTTTTTTTTCCTACACAGTATTTGCGCAGCGATTTTTCTAACGCATTTTTTTGGGAAAAAATACACTTTTTTTATTTTAATGCACTAAAACACACTATATTGCCCAAATGTTTGATGAAATAAAAAAGATGATCTTAGGCCGAGTACATAGATACCAAACACGACATGCTTTAAAATTTCGCACAAACGCGCATTGGCGACAAACTACATACATTTTTAAAAGCCTTTACAGGTTACCCCGTTAGATTTACAGAGGAGGTCTACTGCTAAAATTACTGCCCTCGATCTGACCTTCGCGGTGATACCTCACATGCATGGTGCAATTGCTGTTTACATATGACGCCAGACCGACGCTTGCGTTCGCCATTGGGCAAGAGCAGGGCAGGACAGGGGTGCTTTTTTTTTTTTTTTTTTTTTATTAATTTTGCTTTTTTATTTTATTTTTAAACTGTTGCTTCCATATTTATTTATTTTTATCACTTTTATTGTTATCTCAGGGAATGTAAATATCCCCTATGATAGCAATAGGTAATGACAGGTACTCTTTTTTGAAAAAAATGGGGTCTATTGGACCCTAGATCTTTCCTCTGCCCTCAAAGCATCTGACCACACCAAGATCGGTGTGATAAAATGCTTTCCCAATTTCCCAATGGCGCTTTTTATATCCGGGGGGGGGGGACATTCCCTCCCAGTGCTTGTAAAAGCAGTCCAGAGGCTAATTAGCCACTAGGATTGCTTTTACATGAAAGCCGGCCGCTGGCTGAAAAGAATGATACCAAGATGATACCTAAACCCACAGGCATCATTCTGGTATAAACATTCAAAGTCCAGCAACATACCAGTACGTTGCTGGTCCTTGTTGGACATGTATTGTAATCTTTTTTTTCATGCAGCCTGTTGGCTGAATGAAAAAAAAAGATTGATCGGTGGGTATGCCCACCATTAGAATACCGCCCTTCATCCACCCACTTCTAATGATGGGCATACATGCACCATTTATATATGCCGAAGCATGGGGGCATCTTCTCGCAAAAGTTATGCCGCGTACACATGGTCAGACTTTTCCACGGGCAAGCCTCCGTCGGAATTTCGACCGTATATACGCGGCATTAGGAGCAAAATCGCTCCTCCGCCCCTGCTGCCCCCATGCTTCGGCATATATGCTTTTTTTTTTTAACTGTGGTGGTGAAATTACCTCCTACAGCACTGGAGTCGCAGGGATCAGTCCTGTCTCTGCGAACGCTGCAGTTATGTGTGTTGTGTTTTGCAAGTGACAGTGATTGATCGATACTGCACTTCGGTGGCCTGGGCTGGACGGAGGGGCAAAACGCAGGTGCTAGCAGGTATCTGGGCTGATCCCACTAACAGTGCGTTTTTGGGAACCCTAAACTGCTGGGGACGCTAGTATAGATCTGATCAGATCAGATATTGAGCTGATCAGATACTATACCACTAAGGGGGGTGTATGCTTCACGTGTGGGTGTTAGCGCTACTGGCACTAACCTGACGCTGCCTGGGGTGTGACGCAGACCCTCTCTGACGCTAAAACCTAACTGATATCACCCGCCGGGCGATCAGGGGGTTAAACCTTTATTGGGTTATATATACGGCGGGTGCCCTGACACTATAAAAAGCAAACTAACCAGCGTCACCCGTAACACTTATATGATGATCACTGGTGAAAGGGTTAACTAGGGGCAATTAGGGGGTTAAAACCTTTATTAGGTAATATATGGGGGTACCTGACGCTATATAAAAACCTGACGGCGAACCTAAAAAAAAAAAAAATTACTGGCTACCTATCGGCATCACCGACACTAAGACAACGATCATAAAAACGATTGCTTAGCGACAGTGGTGATAGGGGGTGAAAGGTTTACCTGGGGGGCGATCAGGGGGTTAAACCTTTATTAGATAATATATGGGGGTACCCGACGCTATATAAAAACCTGCGGCGAACCTAAAAAAAATTACTGGCTACCGATCAGCATCACCGACGCTAAGACATCGATCAGAAAAATGATCGCATAGCCACGGCGGTGCTAGGGGGTGAAAGGGTTATCTGGGGGGTGATCAAGGGGTTAAACCTTTATTAGGGGGGGTTAGGGGGCTACACTGGACCTAAAACTAAATGTAGTGACACTTTTACAGTCACAAATGTCACTGATTGCAGTGATCACTAAATAAATGGTCACTGCAATCAGTGACACTGTGACTGGGGGCTGGGGGGGGCTGGGGGGTGATCTGGGGGTGTCTGGGGGGGCGATTTATGTGCCTATGTGTCCTGGTGTCAGTGTGCTGTTTTGTGTACTAACCTGGCATCTTCTCCTGTACGGCGCTCGGTATATGTGAGCGCCCCAGGAGAGATGACATCACTTCCTCCTTCCTGGCAGGCAGGGGAAGCTCTCTCATTCGCCGGGAGCGATCGAGAGGGGGTGGCCGGAATCGAACGGCCGTCCCCTCATGCCGGATCGCTCCCGAAGGTAAAACGACCACCCACTGTAAAGAAGAGGGGTCCGATCGGACCCCCCAACTATACAAAGGCAATCACGTATATGTACGTGATTCTGCCTGTCGGTGCCATTCTACTGACGTATATTTACAGTGGGCGGTCGTTAAGTGGTTAATGAATATAGGTATCGATTCAGTGTACCTCTTACATGCCTTGCTTTTGAAAGAGGCTCTTTTTTGCAGCAAATAGATGATTGTATTTGACTTACCATAAGTTATTTGTAATTAAAGCTTTTACATACATCCAGTTCATTACCGTCTTTGTCATAATGTTATACAGCATATATTTGTGGTGATGTTAAGGGACACTATTCAGAATTTTATTGAAAATTATTTGGAATGGAATGTGGGAGCAGACACTGCAACCCCAGTTACAAACTCAGCAACCAGTGAAGTCCAACTTTCAGTATGCAAATGGCGACTCACTAAGTTGTGATGTAAGCATGAATAAAGATGGCCCCCGGAGCTTGAATCTTTAAAAAACTAGCTGGCAATTGAGCTTCCGTACTTTTATCCCGACAGATTCTATATATGTGGACTCAGTGTACCTGTATTTCAGTAGTAAAAGTTGTGGGCAGAATAAAGTCAGTTGAATGAATCAGTAGAACCTGTAGTTTTAGGCCCCTTTCACACTGGGGCATTTTTCATGCGGTTTAGCGCTAATATTAGCGCTATTATACCGCATGAAAAAATCATGCCCTTTAGCCTTCAATGTGAAAGCCCGAAGGCTTTCACACTGAAGCGGTGCGCTAGCAGGACCGCTCCAAAAGTCCTGCTAGCCGCTTCTTTACATTGGTAAAGGAGCGGTGTGTTCACCGCGGTCTCCCATTGAAATCAATGGGACAGCGCGGTAATACCGCCCGCAAACCACGGCAATAGCCGCGGTTTGCGGGCGGTATCAACCCTTTTTCGGCCGCTAGCGGGGGTTAAATTTACCCCCCTAGCGACCGCATACCGCGGTAAGAACGACGGTATAGCAGCGCTGAAAATCGCGCTGCTATACCGCCACCGCTCCTGCCCGCCCCAGTGTGAAAGGGGCCTTAGAGCTGTAGAAGCAGAGCTAAAGAAAAGTCTAGGCACTATCTCCAGCACAGGTGTACGTTTTCAAAACAGAGACTTATTTAAAGCAGTATTAACACTTTCAATACCAGGCTTTTTATACCACTTCCATACTGGGCCTATTCTGGCACTTCTCTCCTACATGTACAAATCCATCATTCTTTTGCTAGAAAATTACTCAGAACCCCCAAACATTATATATGTTTTTTTAGGGAATAAAATGACGGTCGTTGCAACTTTTTATCTTGCACGGTATTTGCGCAATAATTTTTCAAACGCCTTTTTTTGGAAAAAAAATGGTTTCATGAATTAAAAAATAACAAAACAGTAAAGTTAGCCCAATTGTTTTGTAAAATATGAAAGATTATGTTACGCTGAGTAAATAGATACCTAACATGTCACGCTTTAAAATTGCGCACACTCATGGAATGGTGCCAAACTTCAGTATTTAAAAATCTCCATAGGCGACGTTTTGATTTTTTTTTTTACAGGTTACCAAGTTAGAGTTACAGAGGAGGTCTAGTGCTAGAATTGTTGCACACGCTCTAACGCATGTGACGATACCTCACATATGTGGTTTGAACGGCGTTTACATATGTGGGCGGGACTTGCATGTGCGTTCGCTTCTGAGCGCGAGCTATTGGGGACAGGGGCGTTTTAAAAAAAAAAAATTCATTATTTTTATTTTACTTAATTTATTTTATTTTTACACTTTAAAAAAAAAAAAAAATCTATAACTTTTATTCCTATTTCAAGGAATGTAAACATCCCTTGTAATAGGAATGGTGTGTGACAGGTCCTCTTTATGGAGAGATGCGGGGTCAATAAGACCCCACATCCCTCCTCCAGGCTGGAAAGCATGAGATCGGGAAAAATAAATCACAGATCTCATGCTTTTAGCCGCAATCGCGGCTTTGTTTACCTTTGGGAACCCGGGCGTGACATCATCACATCGCGCCTGGGCCTCCGACAGTCATAGAGATGACTGGTGACCATCTGGTCACCAGTCATCTCTATGCTCGTCATGTGACCAGACACCGGCACCAGACGATTCTCTCCGGGTCCCCGATGGCACGGGAGAGCCCGGAGAAGCACCGGGTGGCGGCGGGAGGAGGGGGGTGTCCCCTTCCGCCGTCTATGAGAACGATCAAGTGGCGGAACCGCCGCTATGATCATTCTTATGGTGCACAGAATCGCCGGCAGAAGAGAAGGATATCTGAATGATGCCTCTAGCTGCAGGCATCATTTAGATATCCCCCCACAAAGCCCAGGACGTCATATGACAATTTTACAATGGCCCGGCCCGGTATGGAAGTGGTTAAACCCAAAAGCAAACATTTATTATATTGCAGCTTACCAATTCTTAAATGTGGTGGCTGCATTGGTTTCCTTTTTTAGGCTTTCTTTCCGTTATTTTCACCTTGTGATCTGGCAAGTCTGTTGTTTTTCAAAAGAACAAGCTCTCTTGCAGATTTAACAGTTACAGGGAAGTGACAAACCACTTACCACTGACAGGGGTGCTTACAATGTAAAACCTTTATCCCAAAAGGCAAAAGAACTTCACAGGCAGCACCTTGGGGATGGAGGTATCATCCTCCTTTTGATGAGATCACAAGGAATACAAGGTATCCGTAATTTAGCAAAACACAATCCTGTGGTGTGCTACAGCATATTTTGGAAATATTTGGGCTGCTCAATAGAGATGTACAGAACTATTCGCCGGCGAACAGTTCCCGGCGAACATAGCTTGTTCGCGTTCGCCGCGGCCGGCGAACATATGCGATGTTCGGTCCGCCCCCTATTCATTATCATTGAGCAAACTTTGACCCTGTACCTCACAGTCAGCAGACACATTCCAGCCAATCAGCAGCATACCCTCCCTCCCAGACCCTCCCACCTCCTGGACAGCATCCATTTTAGATTCATTCTCAAGCTGCAGTCTTAGCGAGAGGAGGGACAGTTTAGCTGCTGCTTATTTTATAGGGAAAGCTAGGCTAGGCAAGTGTATTCAGTGTTCACTCCACTCCTGAAAGACTCATCTGATCTCTGCTGTAAGCACAGCGTCCTGACAGCACCCCAAAAAGCCCTTTTTAGGGCTCGTAAAACACCAGTCTGTTTTTTCCTGGACAGCATCTATTTTAGATTCAGTCTGTACTTAAGCTACAGTGTTAGCCAGAGGAGGGACAGTTTAGCTGCTGCTGATTTTATAGGGAAAGCTAGGCTAGGCCAGTGTATTCAGTGTTCACTCCACTCCTGAAAGACTCATCTGATCTCTGCTGTAAGCACAGCGTCCTGACAGCACCCCAAAAAGCCCTTTTTAGGGCTGGTAAAACACCAGTCTGCTTGTTTTTTTTCCCCCGGCACAGTAGCTTACATAAAAAAAACCACAACAGTTTTGACTGCAGTAGATGAGCAGTCAGTTGCCTGCCAGCGTGTGTGTCAGACCTACAGTGTCTACTGTGCCAACTTCTGCCAGTGCACAGTGCCACTCATATCTGGTGTCACAGTAGCTTACACGCATAGTACAACTAAACTAATATAAAAAAAATGACAGGCAGAGGCAGGCCACCCCGCAGGGGCTGTCGTGGTCGTGGTGCTGCGATTCCCTTTGGCCCAAGAATAATGCCCAGTGTTCAGGGGCCACGTACCCTGAACTCAAAAAGTTCTGAGGACATAGTTGACTGGCTAACACAGGACAGCCAATCTTCTACAGCTTCCGCTCGGAACCTTGACGCACCATCCTTCTCCAGCTCAGCTTTGGGCACCTCTCAAGTTCCCACTCGCCCGCCTGCCGCCACCACCAACACTAGCACCACAGTTGCTTCACTTGATCTGTCAGAGGAGTTATTTACACATGAGTTGGAAGAAATGAGTGATGCGCAAACATTATTGCCAGAGGATGTAGATAAAAGGGATATGTCTCAGTCAGGCAGCATTACACACATGGATGTACGGTGTGATGATGATGATGTTGTACCCGCTGCTGCTTCCTTTGCTGAGTTGTCAGATACAAGTGAAGCGGTTGATGATGACGATGTGGATGTCACGTGGGTGCCCGCTCGAAGAGAAGAAGAACAGGGGGAAAGTTCAGATGGGGAGACAGAGAGGAGGAGGAGACGAGTTGGAAGGAGGGGTAGGTCGTCGCAAGGAGCTAGTGGCACAGTCAGACAGCATGTATCGGCACCCGGGGTCAGCCAGACAGCACGCCAATCAACGCATGCTGTTGCCACCACCAGAATGCCGCCATTGCAAAGCTCAGCAGTGTGGCATTTTTTTTGTGTGTCTGCCTCTGATAACAGCGATGCCATTTGCAACCTGTGCCAAAAGAAACTGAGTCGTGGGAAATCCAACACCCACCTAGGTACAACTGCTTTGCGAAGGCACATGATCTCACATCACAAACGCCTATGGGATCAACACATGATGACGAGTACAAGCAGCACACAAGCTCAAAGCCACCATCCTCCTCTTGGTCCAGCATCTTCAGCCACGTCAACCACTGCTGTCCTCCTTGCCCCCTCTCAACCATCTGACACTACGTCTCTCGCCTTGAGCAGTTCCTGCTCATCTGCCCACAGTCAGGTGTCTGTCAAGGACATGTTTGAGCGTAAGAAGCCAATGTCACAGAGTCACCCCCTTGCCCGGCGTCTGACAGCTGGCTTGTCGGAACTCTTAGCCCGCCAGCTTTTACCATACAAGCTGGTGGAGTCTGAGGCCTTCAAAAAATTTGTAGCTATTGGGACACCGCAGTGGAAGGTACCCGGCCGAAATTTCTTTTCACAAAAGGCAATCCCCAACCTGTACTCTATTGTGCAAAAGGAAGTCATGGCATGTCTGGCACACAGTGTTGGGGCAAGGGTCCATCTGACCACTGATACCTGGTCTGCAAAGCACGGTCAGGGCAGGTATATCACCTACACTGCTCATTGGGTAAACCTGCTGACGGCTGCCAAGCATGTAATGCGTGGCTCTGCAGAGGAGTTGGTGGTGACACCACCACGACTTGCAGGCAGGCCTGCTGTCACCTCCTCTACTCCTCCTACTCCATCCTCTTCGATAACCTCCTCGGCTGAGTCCTCTTCTGCTGCTGCGTCTTGCTCCACATCAACAGCACCCCCCCAGCTCCCCAGGGGCTATTCCACATCCCGGATACGTCAGTGTCACGCTGTCTTGGGGTTGACGTGCCTGAAAGCAGAGAGTCACACCGGACCAGCACTCCTGTCCGCCCTGAACGCACAGGTGGATCAGTGGCTGACTCCGCACCAACTGGAGATCGGCAAAGTGGTGTGTGACAACGGAAGCAATTTGTTGGCGGCATTGAATTTGGGCAAGTTGACACATGTGCCGTGCATGGCACATGTGTTAAATCTGATTGTACAACGCTTTGTGCATAAGTACTGTGAGGGGGTTAGCTCGGCAGCGGGTGTGTGTGACCCCCGGGATGGGCTCCCCAGACAAAAACAGGCCCAGCAAACGGAGGTTGTGGTTTTCAAAATCAAAAAGGTGCGGTTTATTTTCTATTTACAGTGACAAAACACAGCAAAGCAAAAGAAACATAAATAAAATAAATCCTGGTCAACTTGACCTCTGACTAAACATACAGGTTTCCTAACTAACAACTGGGATCAGCCTAGTGCTGTCCTAGTCCCTAAGTCCCTGGTTTTAAATGTCCAAGCAAATAGCCACACAGGCTTTGTCTCACCGCACAGGGGTTCACTCTCCCTAGACAGTCCACACAGGTCTGGTTCCAGGCATGAGCTAACACCTAATGAATCTGGGAGTTCTTATAGAGGCCTAAATGAGCTGACAAGCTTCAGCTGGCCTCATCAACTCCCTGTCTGTACGACGCCCCACACTCTCCCTAGAGGTATGAGTCATCCATGAGCCCACTAGCCTTATACAACTCTCCACCTAGTTGTATAAGTCGGCGTAAAGCCTGAATCTGGGCGAAATATATCTACCCCCCTGGATGCAACCAGGTGACTTTACCTTCCTGCTGTCACATACCCCCCCTCTTGTTTTAACCTCGGGGTTGGAACACCAGCAATCAGGCATTCATGTACTCGAGACAAAGCATCCACATTCCCCATTTGAACGCCAGGGCGATGCTTTACTGTGAAGTTGAATTCCTGGAGGGCCAGGAACCACCTATTCACTCTTCTATTTGTTTCCTTGTTTTGAGCCATCCACTTTAACGGAGCGTGATCCGTAACCATGTCAAAGTGCCTACCTAGCAGGTAGTACCGAAGGGAATCTAGAGCCCACTTCACCGCTAAACACTCCTTTTCAACGGTGGCGTAATTTACCTCATGGGACTTCCACTTCCTGCTGAGGTAAATGACTGGGTGCTCTTCCCCGTTCCAGACCTGGGACAATACTGCTCCTAACCCCACATCTGACGCATCACTTTGTACGACAAAGTCTTTAGAGAAGTCGGGTGAGTACAACACTGGCTGGCTACATAAGGCTTGTTTCAAGAATTGGAATGCTGCCTCAGCCTCGGGGGTCCATTTAATCATGACCGACCCTTTCCCCTTCGTCAGGTTGGTTAGGGGCACAGCCTTAGAAGCAAAGTGGGGAATGAATCGCCGATAATACCCAGCGATTCCCAGAAAGGCTCGTACCTGCTTCTTGCTGTTGGGACGTGGCCAACTCTGGATGGCCTCGACTTTGTTGAGTTGGGGTTTTATTACTCCCCTCCCAATGGTGTACCCAAGATATTTGGCCTCCTCCTGCCCAATGGTACACTTCTTGGGGTTAGCCGTAAACCCCGCTTCCCGAACAGAGTCCAGGACTGCTTGCACTTTGGCAGATGTGAGGCCCAATCTGTGCTATGGACAATTACGTCATCCAGGTAAGCCGCAGCATACTTCCGATGGGGCCTCAGCATCTGGTCCATTTTCCGCTGGAATGTGGCCGGCGCATTCTGTAACCCGAACGGCATTCTTTTATATTGGAACGCCCCGTCTGGGGTTACAAATGCGGTTTTCTCTTTGGCCGACTTGGCCAGGGGGATTTGCCAATACCCTTTTGTGAGGTCAAGAGTCGTCATGTATCGGGCTGTTCCCAGCCGGTCGATCAACTCATCTATACGTGGCATGGGGTAGGTGTCAAATTTTGTAACTTTGTTCAACTGACGAAAATCGTTACAAAATCGCCAGCTCCCATCCGGTTTAGGCACCAACACAATGGGACTAGACCAATCACTTTGGGACTCCTCTATCACCCCTAAGTTCAGCATTTTCTGTACTTCCTCCCGTATTGCCTCCCGTCGGGCCTCTGGGATCCGATAGGGTTTTAACTTCACCCTTTCACCGGGCGGGGTAATGATGTCATGCTCTACCCCAGATGTTTGTCCCGGCAGCTCAGAGAATACCTCCTTGTTGCGAAGCACAAACTCCTTAACCTCCTGTTGTTGGGGTTGTGACAAGGTGGCTGCTATTCCAACCTCAGGAATCACGCAACCAGTTTGAGCTGGTGACCAAGTGTCTGCGACTAGGGACTCTCTATCCCTCCAGGCTTTCAACAGATTAACGTGATAGATCTGTTCGGGCTTTCGCCTTCCTGGTTGTCTGACCTTGTAATTCACTTCGCTCACTTTTTCCATTATCTCATAGGGGCCTTGCCATTTGGCAAGGAATTTACTTTCAACCGTAGGGACAAATACCAGTATCCTATCCCCTGGGGAAAAGGTACGGGTCTTGGCTCCACGGTTGTACACTCTCTGCTGTGCTAACTGCGCTTGGGCCAAATGTTCCTTCACGATGGGCATTACCTGTGCAATTCGGTCTTGCATCAGGGCGACATGCTCAATCACACTCCTGTGGGGAGAACTCTCACTTTCCCAAGTTTCCTTGGCAATATCCAACAGCCCTCTTGGGTGTCTCCCATACAGTAACTCAAAGGGGGAGAATCCCGTAGAGGATTGGGGCACCTCCCTAATAGCAAACATCAGATAAGGAAGTAGACAGTCCCAATCCTTTCCATCTCTATCCACCACTTTCTTCAACATTTGTTTTAGGGTTTTGTTGAATCTTTCAACCAGCCCATCGGTTTGGGGGTGATACACAGATGTACGTAATTGCGTCACTTTGAACAATTTACACAGCTCCTTCATAACCCGGGACATAAAGGGTGTACCTTGGTCCGTAAGCAGTTCTTTACAAATACCCACCCGGCTAAACACAAGAGATAGCTCTTTGGCTATGGTTTTGGCCGAGGTATTTCGGAGAGGGATCGCTTCTGGATAACGGGTGGCATAGTCCATTATAACTAATATGTACTGGTGCCCCCTAGCGGACTTGATTATAGGCCCTACCAAATCCATGGCGATCCTCTCAAATGGGACCTCAATGATGGGTAGAGGGACCAGCGGGCTACGGAAATGTGGCATCGGGGCCGACCTCTGACACACAGGGCAGGAGGAACAATAATTTTCTATGTCCTTCATCACCCCCGGCCAATAGAATCTCTGTAATACCCTCTCTCGGGTTTTCTCTGTCCCCAGATGACCTCCAAGAATGTGCCCATGGGCCAACTCCAACACCAACTTCCTGTAAGGTTTGGGCACCACAAGCTGCTCAACGGTTTCTTCTGCCCTTTTTGCCACCCGATACAGTAGGTCCTTCTCTACGCTGAAGTATGGGTAAGTGCAGGTATTATCTGGGTTCACTAACTCGCCATCTATTTTCACTACGTTTTCCCGTGCCTTTATTAGGGCGGGGTCTTTCAACTGTTCTGTGGCAAAGTTTTCCCTGTGAACCTCAAGATCAGAAAACTCCACAGACGGTAGGTTTTCGTCATAGGAGGTGGGCTCCTCTCCAGTTTCTTGAGTCTCCCCTGCCAATACTGATAAGGGAAATTCCGGAGAGTCCTCACCACTCTCAGGGGAGTTCTGGCTATCACATTCCTGGTACATAGGGGCACCAGTGGGGGGCTCAGGATCATCCCACAGTTCCCAGAACTTCGGAAAATCCCTTCCCACAATGGCGTCATGCGGTAACTCAGATACTAAGCCCACTGGATGAGAGAGGGTACCTTTGGGGGTCTCGAAACACACTGTAGTCACTGGATACTCTCGGGTGTCCCCATGCACACAAATAACAGCTACCTTGCTATTCCCAAAGACCTCTGTTTTAACTAACTCAGCCTTTATCAGGGTCACAAGGCTACCTGAATCCAGCAATACCACAACATTTCTACCATTAACACACATTTTGCATAAATGTTTCTCAGTTCCTCGAATGGCAGTGCATGCGACTGTCGCACACAGCGACTGACGTCTGCCCGTCAGAAAGTCACACTGCATGGGTTCCTCCACAACCGGGCAATTGGCTGCAATATGTCCCGCTTGCCGGCAGCGGTAGCAAACGATCCTTCTTGCCGCCTCTTGAGCCGCTGATTTCCCAGGCTGTTCTCGCCAAACTTGGGGTAGAGCTCCCACCCTCTCACTCTCTCCACCCTCACCCCTTGGAATCCTCTTATCCGCCCCTGGGGATGGTCTGGTCTTAGGGTGGAAAGTCCGAGTGTCTCTGGAAGAGGCCGTCAGGTTCTCTGTAGCCAAGTATTTCTCCACACGATCCACAAGACCATCGGCCGTCTCTGGGTCTCCATGGCTTACCCACTTTTGGATGGCAGTAGGAAGAGCTCTCAAAAACCGATCCATTACAACACGTTCCACAATCTTTGGTGCGGACAAAGTCTCTGGCTGTAGCCACTTTCTGCTCAGGTGAATGAGATCATACATTTGAGACCTGGGGGGTTTTCCAAGCTGGAAAGTCCAGTTATGCACACGCTGAGCCCGGACAGCCTGGGTGACACCCAGCCTTGCCAAAATTTCAGCTTTTAGCATCACATAGTCTTTTGCTTGGTTAGGCTCTAGGTCATAGTAAGCTTTCTGCGATTCACCAGTTAACAGAGGAGCCACCAGTCCAGCCCACTGCTCCTCAGGCCACTTTTCTCTTTCAGCGGTCCTTTCAAATGTGGTCAAAAATACCTCTGGATCATCCTCTCCAGTCATTTTTGTCAATAAACGACTCACCCCAAAGGACGCGGTATTAGTGGGACGGCTTTCCTCACTGGTCTGCGGACGTTGCTGCATTACTGCTTCCATTTGTTGTAGTCTCTGCTCTTGCTTCTGTAACAGGTCTATGAAGCGGGCCTCAGATTGCTGCTGGGCTTGTTGCTGAGCTTCCAGACTCTGTTGGTGAGCTTGCTGCTGGGCTGCAAGGCTCTGTTGATGAGCTTGCTGCTGGGCTGCAAGGCTCCTTTGCAAACCTGCATTTGTCTGCTGTTGATTGGCATTTGCTAGAGCCAGCTGTTTCAGTATCTCCTCCATGCTGGCTTAAAAAAAAAACTGCCACTGGTTCTCCACCAACTGTGAGGGGGTTAGCTCGGCAGCGGGTGTGTGTGACCCCCGGGATGGGCTCCCCAGACAAAAACAGGCCCAGCAAACGGAGGTTGTGGTTTTCAAAATCAAAAAGGTGCGGTTTATTTTCTATTTACAGTGACAAAACACAGCAAAGCAAAAGAAACATAAATAAAATAAATCCTGGTCAACTTGACCTCTGACTAAACATACAGGTTTCCTAACTAACAACTGGGACCAGCCTAGTGCTGTCCTAGTCCCTAAGTCCCTGGTTTTAAATGTCCAAGCAAATAGCCACACAGGCTTTGTCTCACCGCACAGGGGTTCACTCTCCCTAGACAGTCCACACAGGTCTGGTTCCAGGCATGAGCTAACACCTAATGAATCTGGGAGTTCTTATAGGGGCCTAAATGAGCTGACAAGCTTCAGCTGGCCTCATCAACTCCCTGTCTGTACGACGCCCCACACTCTCCCTAGAGGTATGAGTCATCCATGAGCCCACTAGCCTTATACAACTCTCCACCTAGTTGTATAAGTCGGCGTAAAGCCTGAATCTGGGCGAAATATATCTACCCCCCTGGATGCAACCAGGTGACTTTACCTTCCTGCTGTCACAGTACCCAGACTTACAGGATGTCCTCAAGCAGGCCAGGAAGGTGTGTGGCCATTTCAGGCGTTCCTACACAGCCATGGCGCACTTTTCAGATATCCAGCGGCAAAACAACATGCCAGTGAGGCGCTTGATTTGCGACAGCCCGACACGTTGGAATTCAACACTCCTAATGTTCGACCGCCTGCTCCAACAAGAAAAAGCCGTCAACGAGTATTTGTATGACCGGGGTGCTAGGACAGCCTCTGCGCAGCTGGGAATTTTTTTGCCACGTTACTGGACGCTCATGCGCAATGCCTGTAGGCTCATGCGTCCTTTTGAGGAGGTGACAAACCTAGTCAGTCGCACTGAAGGCACCATCAGCGACATCATCCCATTTGTTTTCTTCCTGGAGCGTGCCCTGCGAAGAGTGCTGGATCAGGCCGTAGATGAGCGTGAAGAGGAAGAGGAAGAGTTGTGGTCACCATCACCACCACCAGAAACAGCCTTATCAGCATCGCTTGCTGGACCTGCGGCAACGCTGGAAGAGGAGTCTGAGGAAGAGGAGTCAGAGGAGGAATGTGGCTTTGAGGAGGAAGACCAACCACAGCAGGCATCCCAGGGTGCTCGTTGTCACCTATCTGGTACCCGTGGTGTTGTACGTGGCTGGGGGGAAGAACAGACCTTCAGTGAGATCAGTGAGGACGAGGAACAGGACATGAGTAGCTCAGCATCCAACCTTGTGCAAATGGGGTCTTTCATGCTGTCGTGCCTGTTGAGGGACCCTCGTATAAAAAGGCTGAAGGAGAACGACCTGTATTGGGTGGCCATGCTACTAGACCCCCGGTATAAGCAGAAAGTGCCAGAAATGTTACCGAATTACAGGTAGACGGAAAGGATGCAGCAGTTCCAAAATAAATTAAAAAGTATGCTTTACACAGCGTATAAGGGTGATGTCACAGCACAACGGGAATCTAACAGGGGAAGAGGTGAAAGTAATCCTCCTCCTACCACGACCATGCCGGCAAGGACAGGACTAGTGATGAGCCGAACACCCCCGGGTTCGGTTCGCACCAGAACCCGCGAACGGACCGGAAGTTCGAACGAACATTAGAACCCTATTAAATACAATGGATGCGAACGTTCGAATTCTAAAGTGCTAATTATAACAACTATTATGCATGTTATTGTCCTAAAAAGGGTTTGGGAACCCGGGTTCTGCACCAGGGGACATGTATCAATGCAAAAAGAAGTTTTAAAAACGGTCGTTTTTCGGGAGCAGTCATTTTAATGATGCATAAAGTGAAAAAAAAAAAGTCAAATATTCCTTTAAATATCGTACCTGGGGGGTGTCTAAAGTATGCCTGTGAAGTGCCACGTGTTTCCCGTGTTTAGAACTGTCCCTGCACAAAATGACACTTCTAAAGGAAAAAAAAGCCATTTAAAACTGCTTGCGGCTTTAATGTAATGTCTGGTCCCGGTAATATGGATGAAATTCTTTAAGAAAAATGGCATAGCTACCCCATGACCCCCCCCCCCTACCCCAGCCCATTACCAGCCCCTTTGGGTCTTGTATGGATATTAAGGGGAACCCCGCACATAAAATAAAAAAGGCCCTATATACTCTGAACAGCCGTATACAGGCGGTGCATACAAGACAGGGACTGTAGGTTTGTTCTTATGTAGAATCTGTTTGTAATTTTGAACAGGTACATTGTTGAAGTGTAGCTCCAGCCCAAAAATCTATTTTTAAACTTTTTGGAAAACATAGGTAAGGGTTATCACCCCTGTAACATTTGTTTTGCTGTCTGTGCCCCTGTTCAGAACATTTCACCTCACTTTCCGTCCCAATGACAACTGTTTTTGAAATGTGGTGTTTTTCTTGAAACAAGGATTGCTGATAAAGCATCAGTACAGAGGAGACACCTTTCTCCCATATTTATTCTTACAGGAGAGAATTTTCCTTCCTAGTGGTAGATTTCCTCTCACTTCCTGTTGTCTTCTTGCGTTTGCAAGTAGGAGTCGTTTGTAAGTTGGATGTTTGAAAGTAGGGACCTGCCGTATATACTCTGCAGAAATAGGCCCCTTAGTTGTTGGTGTTGGCACAACACTGTAAGCACTCACAGTTACTCTTGGTTGGTGCTGGAACGCCCTGCTGTCAACTATTATATCAGGAATTTTAATTACATATAATTGTTGAACAGTGGTAGTAAAAATTGGGCCTTTGATGGTGGTGCTGGTGCCACAACACTGTAAGCCCTGACAGTTACTCTTGGTGGGTGCAGCAATGGGCCCTGCTGTGAATTATTAGATCAAGAATTGTAATTACATGCCCCTGTTGAACAGGGGCTGAAAAATTGGGCCTTAGGCACTGGTGGCACAACACTGCAACCCCTCACAGATACTGTACTTGGAGCACAGCAATGAGCCCTGTTGCAAAGTATTGCTTCAAAAATTGTAATGACACGCCCCTGTTAAACAGGGGCTGAAAAATTGGGCCTTAGGCACTGGTGGCACAACACTGCAACTCCTCACAGATACTGTACTTGGAGCACAGCAATGAGCCCTGTTGCAAAGTATTGCTTCAAAAATTGTAATTACACGCCCCTGTTAAACAGGGGCTGAAAAATTGGGCGTTAGGCACTGGTGGCGGCACCCATAAACAAAAATGATCTTCCAAGCTATCATCATCAATCGTATCATTGAGGACTCGGAGGAGGAGGATAGGCAGTCAACATAACAGCACAGGCACTCAGCATCAGCATCAGTCTTGAAGGGATGTGACATTTTAAAATCAATTAGTCTGTTATATCAGCATCAGGTGTGTGGTAGCTGGTGGTGATCCAAGACTGGTTCATCTTGATGAAAGTCAGTCGATCAACCGAGTCGGTGGACAGGCGCACCCTGTGATCCGTGACAAATCCTCCAGCAGCACTGAATGTGCGTTCCGAAAGAACGCTGGATGCAGGACAGGCCAGTAGCTCAATTGCATACTGTGCAAGCTCTGGCCAGTGATCCATCCTCAAGACCCAGTAAGCCAGAGGATTTTCGGTGGGGAAGGTGTCCAAGTCTGACCTTGCCCCTAGATATTCCTGCACCATGTTTATCAGACGCTGGCGATGGTTGCTGGAACCAATCATACTTTGGGGCTGCGGACTAAAGAATTGTCTGAACGCATCGGTCAGACGGCCACCTTCCCCACCGCTCCTTCTTTGACTGGCCGAAGCCTCAGCAACTCGTTGTCCAGGACCAGGAGTTTGCAACCTCCCAGTCTCTGGGAACGCGTTGCACAGACCTTTCTGCAAGGCCTCCCGGAGTTGTCTCATCCTCTGCTCCCTCTGCGACGGTAACATAAGGTCCGCAACCTTACCCTTGTACCGTGGATCAAGGAGAGTGGCCAGCCAGTAATGGTCCCTCTCCTTGATCCGAAGAATACGAGGATCCTTCCGCAGACTTTGCAGGATCAGGGAGGCCATGCAGCGTAGGTTTGCTGAGGCATTCGCTCCGGAGTCCTCTGGGTCACTAAGGACGACATGATCCGCAGCCACCTCCTCCCAGCCACGTACAAGTCCACTGGTTTCTTGGGACTGTAAATCATCCCTAAAAGACTGCTGCTGATGATGCTGAGTGCCAGCCTCCACCTCCATGCTGACACAATCCTCCTCCTCCTCCTCCTCCTCTTCCTGTGCGATGGGTGGGACAGAAGGAACACTGTCTGGGTAAAGGGGGCCTTGAGAGGCAAGGAAGTCCTCCTCTTCCTGCCTCTGTTCTGCCTCAAGTGCCCTGTCCATTATTCCACGCAGCGTGTGCTCCAACAGGTGGACAAGAGGTACAGTGTCACTGATGCATGCACTGTCACTGCTCACCATCCTCGTGGCCTCCTCAAATGGTGCCAGGACAGTGCATGCATCCCTGATCATGCCCCACTGGCGTGGAGAAAAAAAACCAAGCTCCCCTGACCCTGTCCTGGTGCCGTAGTCGCACAGGTACTCATTGATGGCCCTCTGCTGCGTGTGCAGCCGCTGCAGCATGGCCAACGTTGAGTTCCACCTGGTGGGCATGTCACATATAAGGCGGTTCTTGGGCAGGTTCAACTCCTTTTGCAGCTCAGCCAGGCGAGCACTGGCATTATAAGATCTGCGGAAATGCACACAGACTTTCCTGGCCTGCCTCAGGACATCCTGTAAGCCCGGGTACCTGCCCAAGAACCGCTGCACCACCAGGTTAAGGACGTGAGCCACACAGGGCACATGGGTCAGTTGTCCCTGTCGGAGGGCGGAGAGGAGGTTGGTGCCATTGTCGCAAACCACCATTCCTGGCTTAAGCTGGCGTGGCGTCAACCACCTCTCGGCCTGGCCCTGCAGAGCAGACAGGACCTCTGCCCCAGTGTGGCTTCTGTCCCCCAAACACACCAGCGCAAGCACGGCATGGCATCTTTTTGCCTGCATACTTGCGTAGCCCCGTGAACGGCTACGGAGCACCGCTGGTTCATAGGACAAACCACAGGAAGAGGCCATGGAGGAAGAAGAAGAGGAGGGGGTGGAGGAGAGAGGTGTGTCACAACCAGTAGTAGCATTTTGGAGGCGTGGCGGTGGGACAACCTCCAACACTACTGCACCTTGTCCTGAATCCTTCCCAGCTGCCAAAAGAGTGACCCAATGGGCCGTGAAAGAAAGGTAACGTCCCTGTCCATGCCTGCTGGACCATGAGTCAGCGGTAATATGCACCTTACCGCTGACCGCCCTGTCCAGCGAGGCCAAGACATTGCCTTCCACATGCCGGTAGAGAGCCGGAATAGCCTTCCGTGAGAAAAAGTGGCGTTTGGGAACCTGCCACTGAGGAACCGCACATTGCACAAACTCACGGAAGGGGGCCGAGTCTACCAACTGAAAAGGCAGCAGTTGAAGCGCTAGCAATTTAGCCAAGCTAGCATTCAACCGCTGGGCATGTGGATGGCTGGGAGTGAACTTCTTTCGACGGTCCAGCAGCTGGGGCAGGGAAATTTGCCTGCTAGAATCGGACGTCGGTGTACTGCTAGCAGAGTGGGCGCAAGTACTTGGCTGTGACACACCTAATTCTACACCTTCATTCCTCTCAGTGCATGTTTCAGAGAGGACTGAAGTTATAGTGGGGTTGGAGATCCCAGCTGATGCGGTGCAAGGAGAGGTCCGCTTTGTTCTTTGGTGTGGGTCTTTGAGGTAGGCTTGCCAACGAGCTGCATGGCAGGTCAACATATGTCTGGTCAGGCATGTGGTACCCAAGCGGCTGATGTTTTGGCCACGCGATATACGCTTGAGACATATGTTGCAAACAGCAGCTGTGCGATCTGATGCACTAGCCTCAAAAAAGGCCCACACCAAAGAACTTTTTGAATGACGGGCAGAGGCAGCGCCCTGCACAGGCGGAGCTCTGCGGTGTGATTCCGTCGGTGTACTGCCCTTACGCTGGCCACCAAAGGGCATCCTGCCTCGTTGGAGATGTGCCTCCTCCTCATCCTCCTCCTCCTCCTCTCTCCTATTAGGCACCCACGTGGAGTCATTGACCTCATCATCCCCTCCCTCCTCATCACTGGAGCCAATCTGGCAGTATGCTGCAGCTGCTGGAACATGACTGCCAGATTGGTGTCCTTCTTGAGCATCCCCTCTGTCTGCTCTCACGCTACTGCCTTCCTCTAGCTGGGTTTCATCATCAGACCCTTCGAAACGCTGGGCATCCTCCTGGAGCATGTACCCAACACTGTGCTGAAACAGTTCGGGGGACTCCTCAGGAGGAGGACATGGTGGGTCTAGGGAAGGAGTGACTGATGATTTGTCTGACATTGATACCAGGGAAGACGACGCTTTGGCAGCTGCTTTTCCAGTACCCTGAGCCTGGGTGAGAGAGGATGAGGAGGAGGAGGAGGAGGGCTTGGTCATCCACTCTACCAAGTCTTCGGCATGATGTGGCTCAACATGTCCAGCTGCCGAAAAGAAGGACAAGCGTGTCCCATGGCCATGTGCTGATGACAATGCACCGCGTCCACGACCAGCACTGTTGCCCCCAGACACAGAGCCTGCTTGCCCTCTTTTATTGCCTCCTGACTGTCTGCCTCTCCTTGTTTGCCTTCCAGACATTCTAATAGATGGCCTGCAGGGAGATGGGAAAAAAGCAATAAGGGCTACCTTCAGGTGTCCTTCTCTGTCCCTGGAAACAAGGACTTGCAGAGTGAAAGAAAAAAAACACTCTCCCTACCTACAGTTTTCTGTCCCTAGAAAAAAATGTTTTTTTTTATCACAATATAGCAAAAGGACAATTCACTCACTGTCCTTCCAGGTCCCTGGAAACAAGGACTTGCAGAGTGAAAGAAACTGACACTGTCCCTACCTAGAGTTTTCTGTCCCTGGAATAAATGTTTTTTTCAGCACAATATAGCACAAGGACAATTAACTCACTGTCCTTACAGGTCCCTGGAAACAAGGACTTGCAGAGTGAAAGAAAAAAAATACTCTCCCTACCTACAGTTTTCTGTCCCTAGAAAAAAATGTTTTTTTTAATCACAATATAGCAAAAGGACAATTCACTCACTGTCCTTCCAGGTCCCTGGAAACAAGGACTTGCAGAGTGAAAGAAACTGACACTGTCCCTACCTAGAGTTTTCTGTCCCTAGAATAAATGTTTTTTTTAATCACAATATAGCAAAAGGACAATTCACTCACTGTCCTTCCAGGTCCCTGGAAACAAGGACTTGCAGAGTGAAAGAAACTGACACTGTCCCTACCTAGAGTTTTCTGTCCCTAGAATAAATGTTTTTTTTAATCACAATATAGCACAAGGAAAATTAACTCACTGTCCTTACAGGTCCCTGGAAACAAGGACTTGCAGAGTGAAAGAAAAAAAACACTCTCCCTACCTACAGTTTTCTGTCCCTAGAAAAAAATGTTTTTTTTAATCACAATATAGCAAAAGGACAATTCACTCACTGTCCTTCCAGGTCCCTGGAAACAAGGACTTGCAGAGTGAAAGAAACTGACACTGTCCCTACCTAGAGTTTTCTGTCCCTAGAATAAATGTTTTTTTTAATCACAATATAGCACAAGGAAAATTAACTCACTGTCCTTACAGGTCCCTGGAAACAAGGACTTGCAGAGTGAAAGAAAAAAAACACTCTCCCTACCTACAGTTTTCTGTCCCTAGAAAAAAATGTTTTTTTTTATCACAATATAGCAAAAGGACAATTCACTCACTGTCCTTCCAGGTCCCTGGAAACAAGGACTTGCAGAGTGAAAGAAACTGACACTGTCCCTACCTAGAGTTTTCTGTCCCTGGAATAAATGTTTTTTTCAGCACAATATAGCACAAGGACAATTAACTCACTGTCCTTACAGGTCCCTGGAAACAAGGACTTGCAGAGTGAAAGAAAAAAAATACTCTCCCTACCTACAGTTTTCTGTCCCTAGAAAAAAATGTTTTTTTTAATCACAATATAGCAAAAGGACAATTCACTCACTGTCCTTCCAGGTCCCTGGAAACAAGGACTTGCAGAGTGAAAGAAACTGACACTGTCCCTACCTAGAGTTTTCTGTCCCTAGAATAAATGTTTTTTTTAATCACAATATAGCACAAGGAAAATTAACTCACTGTCCTTACAGGTCCCTGGAAACAAGGACTTGCAGAGTGAAAGAAAAAAAACACTCTCCCTACCTACAGTTTTCTGTCCCTAGAAAAAAATGTTTTTTTTAATCACAATATAGCAAAAGGACAATTCACTCACTGTCCTTCCAGGTCCCTGGAAACAAGGACTTGCAGAGTGAAAGAAACTGACACTGTCCCTACCTAGAGTTTTCTGTCCCTAGAATAAATGTTTTTTTTAATCACAATATAGCACAAGGAAAATTAACTCACTGTCCTTACAGGTCCCTGGAAACAAGGACTTGCAGAGTGAAAGAAAAAAAACACTCTCCCTACCTACAGTTTTCTGTCCCTAGAAAAAAATGTTTTTTTTTATCACAATATAGCAAAAGGACAATTCACTCACTGTCCTTCCAGGTCCCTGGAAACAAGGACTTGCAGAGTGAAAGAAACTGACACTGTCCCTACCTAGAGTTTTCTGTCCCTGGAATAAATGTTTTTTTCAGCACAATATAGCACAAGGACAATTAACTCACTGTCCTTACAGGTCCCTGGAAACAAGGACTTGCAGAGTGAAAGAAAAAAAATACTCTCCCTACCTACAGTTTTCTGTCCCTAGAAAAAAATGTTTTTTTTAATCACAATATAGCAAAAGGACAATTCACTCACTGTCCTTCCAGGTCCCTGGAAACAAGGACTTGCAGAGTGAAAGAAACTGACACTGTCCCTACCTAGAGTTTTCTGTCCCTAGAATAAATGTTTTTTTTAATCACAATATAGCACAAGGAAAATTAACTCACTGTCCTTACAGGTCCCTGGAAACAAGGACTTGCAGAGTGAAAGAAAAAAAATACTCTCCCTACCTACAGTTTTCTGTCCCTAGAAAAAAATGTTTTTTTTAATCACAATATAGCAAAAGGACAATTCACTCACTGTCCTTCCAGGTCCCTGGAAACAAGGACTTGCAGAGTGAAAGAAACTGACACTGTCCCTACCTAGAGTTTTCTGTCCCTGGAATAAATGTTTTTTTCAGCACAATATAGCACAAGGACAATTAACTCACTGTCCTTACAGGTCCCTGGAAACAAGGACTTGCAGAGTGAAAGAAAAAAAATACTCTCCCTACCTACAGTTTTCTGTCCCTAGAAAAAAATGTTTTTTTTAATCACAATATAGCAAAAGGACAATTCACTCACTGTCCTTCCAGGTCCCTGGAAACAAGGACTTGCAGAGTGAAAGAAACTGACACTGTCCCTACCTAGAGTTTTCTGTCCCTAGAATAAATGTTTTTTTTAATCACAATATAGCAAAAGGACAATTCACTCACTGTCCTTCCAGGTCCCTGGAAACAAGGACTTGCAGAGTGAAAGAAACTGACACTGTCCCTACCTAGAGTTTTCTGTCCCTAGAATAAATGTTTTTTTTAATCACAATATAGCAAAAGGACAATTCACTCACTGTCCTTCCAGGTCCCTGGAAACAAGGACTTGCAGAGTGAAAGAAACTGACACTGTCCCTACCTAGAGTTTTCTGTCCCTAGAATAAATGTTTTTTTTAATCACAATATAGCAAAAGGACAATTCACTCACTGTCCTTCCAGGTCCCTGGAAACAAGGACTTGCAGAGTGAAAGAAACTGACACTGTCCCTACCTAGAGTTTTCTGTCCCTAGAATAAATGTTTTTTTTTAAGCACACTATAGCAGAAGCACAAAACACACTGACACTCTCCCTACCTATCCTTCTCTTTCCCTAAACTAAAGGAATCCAGGTTAAGCAAGAAAGAAATAACAGTCACTGTCCCTGCCTATGCTACTCTATCCCTGCTCCGGAACACACTACACTAGGCCGCCGTGCTGGCGGCCTTTTATAGTGTGGGGCGTGTACTAAACACCCTCAGCAATAATTGGCCACAGGCATCCTGCCTGTGGCCAATCATTGCTCTCCTCGCTGCCGGCGCTGTGATTGGCCAAGCATGCGGGGTCACAGTGCATGCTTGGCCAATCACAGCGCCTGGATGACACTGCGATGGCGTAGTGCATTGTGGGCCGTTCGCGTCACTCGAATTTGGCGCGAACGGCCCAAATCGTTCGATCTTCGTCGAACGATCGAACAGCCAATGTTCGAGTCGAACGTATGTTCGACTCGAACACGAAGCTCATCCCTAGACAGGACGCTTTACAGACGTATTGTTGATGGAGGACATGCAGAGCTTTTTAAGTCCTACGCATCGCCACAGCCCTTCGGGGTCCACCCTCAGAGAACGACTCGACCGACAGGTAGCAGACTACCTCGCCTTAACTGCAGATATCGACACTCTGAGGAGCGATGAACCCCATGACTACTGGGTGTGCAGGCTTGACCTGTGGCCTGAGCTATCTCAATTTGCGATAGAACTTCTGGCCTGCCCCGCTTCAAGTGTCCTTTCAGAAAGGACCTTCAGTGCAGCAGGAGGTATTGTCACTGAGAAGAGAAGTCGCCTAGGTCAAAAAAGTCTAGATTACCTCACCTTTATTAAGATGAATGAGGCATGGATCCCGAAGGGACTGACAGTGGGCGATACATTTGACTAAAAAAGGCCTGATGAGATGAGCTGCCTTGGGCTAAAAATGGTCCACAAGCCGCAATGTTTTAGGGCACTTTCTGCCTGAAAAACATAATTTTTTCTGGCCGCTGCTACAGCAGCGGCTGCAACAATACCTAATTTTACAGGCATGTGTACATGCCTAATTTTTCTGGCCTCTGGTGCTGCACTGTGGCTGCAAAAAAAAACAAACAAAAAAACACATACCTGTGTCAATTCCCCTTCGTGATCATTACCTTGTTGTGGTGAAGGGGCTTGCGTATCACAATGAAGCGACCACCTCTATGAGTGTGTTGGCAATGGCATTGTTGGCACACCCCAGATGGTAAGGTTGTTGCTTCATTGTGAACAGACCAAAAGCGATCGGCTTGATAATTTTGCATAGAAAAAACATAAATTTTCTTTGTGATCATCTAAGGTGATCATTAAAGCCTTGCGGTTGTGCAAATGGACTGTTTGCAGTTGTTTGCGGTGCGTTAAACGGGGAGTTTGGTCTGTCCGAGTTTGGTCTGTCACTGTGACGCGGGCGTAACCCTTACACTACCTGATCGATACAACATCATACCTGATGTTTTAAAGCACGTTATTCCAAACACATTAGGAATGTTAGGTGATTTATGCCCTTTATGGATTAAAACCCGACTCTGCGTCAACTACGTAATTTTCCATGGGAGTTTTGCCATGGATCCCCCTCCGGCATGCCACAGTCCAGGTGTTAGTCCCCTTGAAACAACTTTTCCATCACTATTGTGGCCAGAAAGAGTCCCTGTGGGTTTTAAAATTCGCCTGCCTATTGAAGTCTATGGCGGTTCGCCGGGTTCGCCCGTTCGCGAACATTTGCGGCAGTTCGCGTTCGGAAAATTTTATGTTCGCGACATCACTACTGCTCAATATTCCCTTGGATCTTGTCAACATGATGGCGATGTTTCCCCTGCATTATGGAAGCCGGGAGATGAGCTGATCATAACAGCAGATATAAACAATGGGAACAGCTGATTTTAAAAGTTACTGTAGGGGCTCATGATATCTAACTAGAAAGCGGGTCAGAGAACTTATACCCGTTCCCTCAAAAAACAAACACTTCACTCACTCACTCACCTAGATTGATGCACCATCGATCCAATGCTGCATCTGTCCCCTGCTGCCTCTACACTAGGGTGACCACATTTTTAAACTATCATTCAGGGACACCCCCCTTCCCAAAAATCAGCTTGTGCTGTAACGAATCACAGCACAGTGATTGGACACAAGAGGTGGGATTTATGATTTCTCCAATCACAAGCAGGGGGCAGGGATTGTGCTGCTCCAGGCATTTCTGGCCAGGACAAGTACTGTCAGTGAGTATAGCGGTGATATGGCGGCCTTTTATTGGGGGCATAAGATTGGCCTGGGGGGGAGTGGCTGTGTCAGTTTCATTCCGGGACACTGTATTGTCCTGGAATGAAGGTGCCCCGGACAGATCTGCAAAATACGGGACTGTCCCGGGCAATCCGGGACACGTGGTCACCCTACTCTACACCAAGAAATTAGCATTTAACCACTTAAGGACCGAGCCGCTTTCTGAGATTTGTTGTTTACAAGTTAAAAACATTTATTTTAGCCAAAAAATGTATAATGTTTGGGGGATCTAACACCCTAGAGAATAAAATGGCGGTCGTTGCAATACTTTATGTCACACCGTATTTGCGCAGCGGTCTTATAAGCAAATTTTTTGGGAAAAAATACACTTTTTTAAATTAAAAAATAAGACAACAGAAAAGTTAGCCCAATTTTTTTTATATTGTGAAAGATAATGTTACGGCGAGTAAATTGATACCCAACATATCACGCTTCAAAATTGCGCCTGCTCGTGGAATGGCGACAAACTTTTACCCTTAAAAATCTCCATAGGCGACGTTTAAAAAATTCTACAGGTTGCATGTTTTGAATTACAGAGGAGGTCTAGGGCTAGAATTATTGCTCTCATTCTACTGATCGCAGTGATACCTCACGTGTGTGGTTTGAACACCGTTTTCATATGCGGGTGCTAATCACGTATGCATAGAAATCAATACTAAATTGACTCCTTCCGTTTTAAAGTGCAAACGTGCAAAGTGATTTAAACTAAACACCAACATGATAATAAAATATGTGTGTAAAAAGTCCAAACACAAAATAAGTTCAATAGTGCTAATAGTGAATGTTCAAACAATGTATCAGAGTCCTCAGACAATGTATCAGCTTCTTCAAAAAGTGTACACAATCTTCAAATCCCTGCTGGACAGTAAGTAACTGAAATTTCTTCCACCGCCATCACCTGTCACACATCCTACTCACCAGACTTCCATGACCCCTATTACAGGTAGTCATAAAGCGCATATGGGTATATCCAGCAGGAGTTGTACACGATCCCAATGATGATCCCAACGTTTAACCAACCTCCAGGACACTCACACCAAAAGGAATCCAAATTGTTTGGGCACGTTCCCAGAAAAAAACAATTAGAGGAGAGTTGTCCAATGGTTAATGGGAAAAAATCAAAAAGAAAGGGCTTCCATAGTGAAGTATGTCACGATCTTATTCCAAAAAACAGATAAAAACAAGTTAAAACAGCAAATGCTTGCAGCTTAAAAATCCATGTGCATGGAGATGGTGTGGTGCGTTTTCAGCTGTGCTTCAAAAAGACGGCGGAAATGACGTATCACAATCAAGCACTAATGGGATCATTTGGGATCGTGTACAAATCCTGCTGGATATACCCATATGCGCTTTATGACTACCTGTAATATAGGTCATGGAAGTCTGGTGAGTAGGATGTGTGACAGGTGATGGAAGAAATTTCAGTTACTTACTGTCCAGCAGGGATTTGAAGTTTGTGTACACTATTTGAAGAAGTTGATACATTGTCTGAGGACTCTGATACATTGTTTGAACATTCACTATTTGCACTATGGAATTATATTCTGTTTCTGGACTTTTTCCACACATATTATATTATCATGTTGATGTTTAGTAGAAATCACTTTGCACGTTTGCACACGATCGGTTTCCTATGGTTTTTAAACCGATGGATTTTTCCATCGGTAATCCGATGAAGCTGACTTCCATCAATCTTGCCTACACACCATCAGTCAAAAATCCGACCGTCCCAAACGCCGTGACGTAAAACACTCCGACAAGCCGAGAAAAATGAAGTTCAATGCTTCTGAGCATGCGTCGACTTGATTCTGAGCATGCGTGGGTTTTTTGTCCGATGGAGTTCCACACAGACGACCGGAATTTGCTATTGTTTTTTTTCCATCGGATAAATTTAAAACACGCCCATGGCATGTTTGAGAAATATATCATTTAGTGACAACTTTGTGCAATAAAAAAAAATAAAAAATAGTATTTTTTCCGCAACTTGTGTCAACATCTAAAATATTCCATGGACTCGACATGCCTCTTAGTATATAGCTTGGGGTGTCTACTTTCCAAAATGGGGTCATTTGGGGGGGGTTTTGAACTGTTATGGCATTTTACACACAACATTAGGAAGGTTACATCCACTCTAACCACTTGAAGACAAAATAGGATTTTTGTTACAGCTTACCTGTAAAATCCTTTTCTTGGAGTACATCATGGGACACAGAGCCTTAAGTAATTTACTTAATGGGTAATAGGCCTACCTTCAGGAGTTGACTCTGGTAAACCCTAATTAAGGAAGTTTACTCCCTATATAACCCCTCCTCCTTCCAGGAGCACATCAGTTTTTGTAGCAAAGCAATATGTCTAAATCCCAAAAGAGGGGAGGGACCTCTGTGTCCCATGATGTACTCCAAGGAAAGGATTTTACAGGTAAGCTGTAATAAAAATCCTATTTTCTTTATCGTACATCATGGGACACAGAGCCTTAAGTAATTTACTTAATGGGACGTCCCATAGCAATGCCACTTGAGGGGTGGGAGAAACAACCCGCAGGGTACACCCAGACTTGAGGATCTACACTGCAGCTTGCAGCACACTGCGCCCGAAGGCGATATCCTCACACCTCCTTACATCCACCTGATAAAATGTTGTGAATGTATGCACTGAAGACCAAGTTGCGGCCTTACAGATCTGAGCCATGGAGGCCTGATGATGCACTGCCCAAGAAGCACTAACCGACCTGGTAGAGTGCGCCTTAACTCGAAACGGGGGAATCTTGCCCCTTAAATCATAAGTTTGAATTATCACTTGCCGAATCCACTTAGCGACAGTGGATTTCAACGCTGCCTGTCCCTTCTTAGGACCCTCCGGCAGAATAAATAAGACATCAGTCTTACGACTCTGAGCAGTTTTCTTTAAATAGATTTTCACTGCTCTCACCACATCAAGACAGACAATGTAGTGACTTTTCTTCCCTGGAACATGGTTTTGGAAAAAACGATGGCAGGACAATATCTTGGTTCAGGTGAAAACCTGAAATTACTTTTGGCAAAAAGCCTGGACGAGGGCGTAGTACCACTCTGTCCTCATGAAAAATTAAATACGGCTCTTTAAAAGAAAGAGCAGCCAACTCTGATACCCTCCTTGCTGAGGATATAGCAACCAAAAATACCAACTTCCTTGTCAGAAGGACTAGGGGAATTTGTATCGGTTCAAATGGCTGTTTTTGTAACACAGACAAAACTAAGTTTAAGTCCCAGGGATTTAAGGGAGGTTTGACGGGCGGATTAAGACTTGGCCTTTAATAGTACTTAAGGCCAACTTCATCTCTACCCCTAATTGTAGAAAGGCAAGAATTCTGCCTATTATATATCTCCAAGGGTGCCAACCCTTGGATTCACACCAGGAAACATATGACTTCCAGACTCCATAATATATAGTTCTGGAAGCTGGCTTCCTGGCATTGATCAGGGTGGAGATAACTGACACGGAAAGCCAACGTTTCTTTAGAATGTGGGTTTCAACAGCCAAGCCGTTAAATTTAGAGATCGTAAGGAAGGATGGAATATCGGTCCCTGAGAGAGCAGATCTGACCGTAGTGGGAGGGACCATGGGCCCTCCACTGCCATCTTTACGATTTCTGCATACCATGACCTTCTGGGCCATGCTGGTGCTACCAGAATAAATCGGCTTCCTTTCCAGCTTGATTCTGCAAAGAAGTCGAGGCAGCAACTGGATGGGGGGGGGGGGAAATGCATATATCAGTGAGAACTGATCCCATGAGGTCACCAACGCATCCGTTCCGCATGCGAATGGATCCCTTGTTCTGGCCACAAAGTTGACCAACTTCGTGTTGAATCTGGATGCTAGGAGATCTACGTCCGGAGTCCCCCATCTTTGGCAAACAGCCTGAAATATGTCGGTGTGAAGCGACCATTCCCCTGGGAATAACTGCTGGCGACTTAAGTAGTCCGCCTGCCAATTCTCTACTCCGGGAATAAATATTGCAGAAAGGCAAGGAACATTCCTTTCTGCCCAAGTTAGAATATGGTTCACCTCTCTCTGCGCTGAGAGACTCTTGGTGCCCCCTTGGTGATTGATATAGGCCACAGCTGTGGCATTTTCGGATTGAATCCTGACAGGGTAATTCTGTAGCCTGGAAGTCCAGGCCTTTAGAGCCAGACGTACTGCCCGAATCTCTAGGATATTGATGGGCAAGCCTCTTTCGGTCCTTGACCATTGTCCTTTCTAGTACTGCTCCCCAGCCTGAGAGGCTGGCATCCGTCGTTACGACCTTCCAGATAACTGGTCTGAAGGATTTTCCCTTCAGCAGATTCTGGGTTAGTAACCACCAAGTGAGGCTTTGGGCCACTCTTGGGGACAGCCGCATTGGTGAGTCTAAGGCTTGAATTGTTTTGTTCCAAGATAGACAGGATACTGTTTTGCAACAGTCTTGAATGGAACTGGGCAAAAGGAACTGCTTCGAATGAAGCCACCATGGTTCCTAGTAACCTCATGCAGAGGCGAATGTAGGGATTGCCATTTGACCTGACCCGCCGTACCAATTCTTTTATGGAGTTGATCTTTGCTAGAGGCAAGAACACCTTTTCCTGGGCTGTGTCTATGATCAGACCCAAGTACTCCAGTCTTTTTAGCGGTATTAAGGAAGATTTCTCCAGATTGAGAATCCAACCCAATGCTTTCAGATAGTCGGTTGTAGTGCGTACAGCTTGCTCCAAGCGAATCACTGATTGATCTATAAGTAATAGATCGTCTAGGTACGCTATGATTGTTATGCCCTGTGCCCTTAACCTGGCTAGAGGTGGGGCCAGCACCTTGGTGAACACCCGGGGTGCTGTGGCTAGCCCGAAGGGCAGGGCTACAAACTGGAAATGCTGTTCTAATTCGAACCGCAGAAATTTTTGATGAGCAGGGAATATAGGGATATGCAGATATGCATCCCTGATGGCGATTGAAGGATAGAAACTACTGGTCTGATTGTCTCCATGCGAAAGGAGCGGATCTTCAGGAATTGATTTAGCTCTCTTAGATCTAGAATGGGTCTGACGTATCCATTTGGTTTTGGTACCATGAAAAGATTTGAATAAAACCCCAGACCTTGTTCCCTTGTGGGGATCTGTATGATCACCCCTTGAGATCTTAATCGGTCTAGTGCTTGAAACAGAGATTGTTTCTTCTCTGGATCCTTGGGTACGCTTGATCTTAGGAAACGAGATGGTGGAAAGTTCCGGAATTCCAGCTTGTATCCCAGCGTTACCGTGGAGATGACCCATGTGTCCTGAATCTCCTTTTTCCAGACTTCTGAAAAGTGCAGAAGTCTTCCCCCCACCTTGGTGAGGGGGGTTGCCTCTTCAGGACGAGGCTTTAGGATTCTGTTTTGCAGATTTCCTACCCCAGGGCTTCTTTTAAACCTGGGTCTGACTCTGAGGTCTTCCTCTAGAGTCTGACGGCAGAGGCCGTCGCCACTGCTTAGAGGCGGAAGCCCTTGGCGCAGGGGAAAGGGCGTTTGTATTTTCTTTTGGACGGGAAAAAAAACGTGCTTTTCCCACTAGAAATTGTCTTGATATATTTATCCAAGTCCTCTCCGAAAAGTCGCTCCCCATGGAAGGGAAACCCAGTTAGGAGGTTCTTACATGGTGTTTCAGCTGACCAATTCTTTAGCCACAGGATCCTGCGCATATGTACAAGCATAAGCATAAGGCGGGATGCCTGGTGAATGGAATCTTTAATGGCATCTATGGCAAAACATAATGCCTTAGGTAGTTCAGCCAAATCCCGAGCTTGTTGTGTAGGAAGTTCTCTAAGGGCCAATTTAAATTGGTCCTTTAGGGATTGGCAGATGCCTATTGCGGCGACTGCTGGCTGAGTGACAGCACCTGCTATGGAAAAGGCAGATTTTAGCAGGGATTCCAACTTCTTATCTGTTGGATCCTTAAGCATTTATGCATTGTCTACAGGACAAGTCAAGTTATTATTCACATTGGAAATCGCAGCGTCAACTTCTGGTACTTTCCATCTTTTGGAGAATCTTTCCTCCAGAGGATAGCGATTTGCAAAACTCTTAGGAGGGAGAAAATGTTTATCCGGATGATCCCATTCCGGAAAAATAAGCTGTTCTAGCAAGGCATGTGCTGGAAACGCATGCAAAGCATGGGAAGGTTTCAAAGAACCTAAGGAAGAGGCCGGGTTTTCATGAGACTCTGTTAGAGACAGCATGAAGGTGGAGCGAACCATTTCTGTAAGAGATTGTATCAGCAATTTTTCAGTTTGGGAAGCTGAAAAAGGTTCATCTACCGTTGTCTCCTCCAAGGAGGAATCATCGGTTTGTCTTTCTTCCTGAACGATTGAGGGTAACACCTCATCGTGAGTCCACTGTTCCCCTAGTAAAGCTAAAGTGGGGGAAGGGCTAGTACGTTTCTTATCACTCTGAATAGAGGATGCGATTAAAAAAGCCGCTAATCTTTCTTCCATACCCTGGAGGGAGGAGGAGAGGGCATCTTCAGTCACATATCTAGGTGCTGAGATGTGAGAGGCAGTTGCACCATCAATTTGTTCCAATGGCTCACCCTGTGTTGCCATAATTGGTAATTCAGGTGAGAATGACAGCATGGGATTACAGCTAGAAGTCTCAATGCCTGGGGGTGAAATCTTTGCTTTTTTGGCCCTTGAGGTGTCTTTTTTGGTAGGCATAGTCCTAAGTACAAAAACAGAGGCGCTATACAATTTGCACTAAATCGCTGAAAATAGTCATGACTTTAAAAGCCGCTATAAAGTTTCAGCCTAGTGCTGAAAAGAGTGTCTTTCCTGAATCAGGAATGCCAGTGCAACCCATACGTGTCTCACAGCACGTGTGTCTCTGTGCATGCTTCCTCCTCAGCAGCGGAGGAGAGACTGACATGGCTATATGTTTCCCATTTTCGCGGTACTGCGTTTAGGCTCCGCCCCCTCCAGGAAAAAATCCCGCCCCCTTTTTCCATTTTAAAAAAAAAAAAAAAAAAAAAAAAATTTTTTTTTGGATCCCTGACCAAACAAGAGAAGGGGAGGGGGAGGGGAGCAGAGACTGCAATGAGGCAGAGAAACAAAAAAAACAGCCAGACAATCCTATTGTGGTACATAGCGGGACCTCTGCGTCCCCCACGGCGGGGGGAGGGGGTAAGTAAGGGGGGTGCAGCGCTGCCGTCTCCCTAACCCACTGGTCCCATCAGAGGGGGGGGGGAAACTCTTTTAAAAGGCTTTATCTTACCTTGGTAAGAATCTCCCTTCCACCTGCTGTACCAATCAAGCACAGACTGAGCTTAGTGAAGACGACAGAGTATGGTAAGTGCATAGGCTCCCTCTAGAGGAGACTTTAAGGCATGACAATCTCTTTTCCTTAACCACTTAAGCCCCGGACCATTTCGGGCCATTAGGACCAGGCCTGTTTTTGGGATTCGGCACTGCGCTGCTTTAACTGTAAATTGTGCGGACATGCAATGTTGTACCCAAATGAAATTTGCGTCCTTTTCTTCCCACAAATAGAGCTTTCTTTTAATGGTATTTGATTGCCTCTGCGATTTTTATTTTTTGCGATATAAACGGAAAAAGACCGAAAATTTTGAAAAAAAATGATATTTTCTACTTTTTGTTATAAGAAAAATCGAATAAACTCAATTTTAGTCAGACATTTAGGCCAAAATGTATTCAGCCACATGTCTTTAGTAAAAAAAATGTCAATAAACGTATATTTATTGGTTTGCGCAAAAGTTATAGCGTTTACAAACTAGGGTACATTTTCTGAAATTTACACAGCTTTAAATTTATGACTGCCTATCTCATTTCTTGAGGTGCTAAAATGGCAGGGCAGTACAAAACCCCCCCAAATGACCCCATTTTGGAAAGTAGACACCCCAAGGAAATTGCTGAGAGGCATGTTGAGCCCATTGAATATTTTTTTTTTTGTCCCAAGTGATTGAATAATGACAAAAAAAAAAAAAAAAAAAAAAAATTACAAAAAGTTGTCACTAAATGATATATTGCTCACACATGCCATGGTTATATGTGGAATTGCACCCCAAAATACATTTTGCTGCTTCTCCTGAGTACGGGGATACCACATGTGTGGGACTTTTTAGGAGCCTGGCCACGTACGGGACCCCGGAAACCAAGCACCGCCTTCAGGATTTCTAAGGGCTTAAATTTTTGATTTCATTCCTCACTACCTATCACAGTTTCGAAGGCCATAAAATGCCAAAATAGCACAAAACCCCCCCAAATGACCCCATTTTAGAAAGTAGACACCCCAAGGAAATTGCTGAGAGGCCTGTTGAGCCCGTTGAATATTTTTTTTTTTTGTCCCAAGTGATTGAATAATGACAAAAAATAAAAAATAAAAAATAAATTACAAAAAGTTGTCACTAAATGATATATTGCTCACACATGCCATGGTTATATGTGGAATTGCACCCCAAAATACATTTTGCTGCTTCTCCTGAGTACAGGGATACCACATGTGTGGGACTTTTTAGGAGCCTAGCCGCGTACGGGACCCCGAAAACCAAGCACCGCCTTCAGGATTTCTAGGCACAAATTTTTGATTTCACTCCTCACTACCTATCACAGTTTCTAAGGCCATAAAATGCCAAAATAGCACAAAACCCCCCCAAATGACCCCATTTTGGAAAGTAGACACCCCAAGCTATTTGCTGAGGAGGCATGGTGAGTATTTTACAGCTCTCATTTGTTTTTGAAAATGAAGAAAGAAATTTTTTTTTTTTTTTTTCAATTTTCAAAACTTTGTGACAAAAAGCGAGATCTGCAAAATACTCACAATACCTCTCAGCAAATAGCTTGGGGTGTCTACTTTCCAAAATGGGGTCATTTGGGGGGGTTTTGTGCCATCTGGGCATTCCATGGCCTCCGAAACTGTGATAGGCAGTGAGAAGTAAAATCAAAAATTTACACCCTTAGAAAGCCTGAAGGCGGTGCTTTGTTTTTGGGGTCCCGTACGCGGCTAGGCTCCCAAAAAGTCTCACACATGTGGTATCCCTGTACTCAGGAGAAGAAACAGAATTTATTTTGGGGTGTAATTCCACATATGCCCATGGCATGTTTGAGCAATATATCATTTAGTGACAACTTTGTGCAAAAAAAAAAAAAAAAAAAAAAAATTGTCTTTTTTCCGCAACTTGTGTCAACATATAAAATATTCCATGGACTCGACATGCCTCTCAGTATATAGCTTGGGGTGTCTACTTTCCAAAATTGGGTCATTTGGGGGGGTTTTGAACTGTTCTGGCATTTTATACACAACATTAGGAAGCTTACATCCACTCTTCTAACCACTTGAAGACAAAGCCCTTTTTGACACTTTTTGTTTACATGAAAACATTTTTTTTTTTTGCAAGAAAATTATGTTGAACCCCCAAACATTATATATATTTTTAAAGCAAAGGCCCTACAGATTAAAATGGTGGGTGTTGCATTTTTTTTTTCTACACAGTATTTGCGCAGCGATTTTTCAAACGCATTTTTTGGGGAAAAAATACACTTTTTTTAATTTTAATGCACTAAAACACACTATATTGCCCAAATGTTTGATGAAATAATAAAGATGATCTTAGGCCGAGTACATAGATACCAAACACGACATGCTTTAAAATTTCGCACAAACGCGCATTGGCGACAAACTACATACATTTTTAAAAGCCTTTAAAAGCCTTTACAGATTACCCCGTTAGATTTACAGAGGAGGTCTACTGCTAAAATGACTGCCCTCGATCTGACCTTCGCGGTGATACCTCACATGCATGGTGCAATTGCTGTTTACATATGACGCCAGACCGACGCTTGCGTTCGCCATTGGGCAAGTGCAGGGCAGGACAGGGGTGCTTTTTTTTTTTTTTTTTTATTATTAATTTTGCTTTTTTATTTTATTTTTAAATTGTTCCTTACATATATTTTTTTTTTTATAATTTTTATTGTTATCTCAGGGAATGTAAATATCCCCTATGATAGCAATAGGTAGTGACAGGTACTCTTTTTTTGAAAAAACTGGGGTCTTCTAGACCCTAGATCTTTCCTCTGCCCTCAAAGCATCTGACCACACCAAGATCGGTGTGATAAAATGCTTTCCCAATTTCCCAATGGCGCTTTTTATATCCGGGGGGGGGGGGGGACATTCCCTCCCACTGCTTGTAAAAGCAGTCCAGAGGCTAATTAGCCGCTGTGATTGCTTTTACATGAAAGCCGGCCGCTGGCTGAAAAGAATGATACCAAGATGATGCCTAAACCCGCAGGCATCAATCTGGTATAACCATTCAAAGTCCAGCAACATACCAGTACGTTGCTGGTCCTTGTTGGACATGTATTGTAATCTTTTTTTTTCATGCAGCCTGTTGGCTGAACGAAAAAAGAGATTGATCGGTGGGTATGCCCACCATTAGAATACCGCCCTTCATCCACCCACTTCTAATGATGGGCATACATGCACCATTTATATATGCCGAAGCATGGGGGCATCCTCCCGCAAAAAAGTTATGCCGCACACACATGGTCAAACGTTTCCACGGGCAAGCCTCCGTCGGAATTTCGACCGTATGTATGCGGCATTAGGAGCAAAATTGCTCCTCCGCCCTGCTGCCCCTGCTGCCCCCATGCTTCGGCATATATGCTTTTTTTTTTTTAACTGTGGTGGTGAAATCACCTCCTACAGCACTGGAGTCGCAGGGATCAGGCCTGTCTCTGCGAACGCTGCAGTTATGTGTGTTGTGTTTTGTAAGTGACAGTGATCGATCGATACTGCACTTGGGTGGCCTGGGCTGGACGGAGGGGCAAAACGCAGGTGCTAGCAGGTATCTGGGCTGATCCCGCTAACACTGCGTTTTTGGGAACCCTAAACCGCTGGTATAGATCTGATCAGATCAGATATTGATCTGTTCAGATACTATACCACTAAGGGGGGTGTATGCTTTACGCGTGGGTGTTAGCGTTACTGGCACTAACCTGACGCTGCCTGGGGTGTGACGCAGACCCTCTCTGACGCTAAAACCTAATTGATATCACCCACCGGGCGATCAGGGGGTTAAACCTTTATTGGGTTATATACGGCGGGTGCCCTGACACTATAAAAAGCTAACTAACTAACCAGCGTCACCCGTAACACTTATATGGTGATCACTGGTGAAAGGGTTAACTAGGGGCAATTAGGGGGTTAAAACCTTTATTAGATCATATTTGGGGGTACCTGACGCTATAAAAACCTGCGGCGAACCTAAAAAAAATGACTGGCTACCGATTGGCATCACCGACACGAAGACAGCGATCAGAAAAACGATCGCTTAGTGACAGTGGTGATAGGGGGTGAAAGGGTTACCTGGGGGGCGATCAAGGGGGTTAAACCTTTATTAGATAATATATTGGGGTACCCGACGCTATAAAAACCTGCGGCGAACCTAAAAAAAATTACTGGCTACCGATCGCCATCACTGATGCTAAGACAGCCATCAGAAAAATGATCGCATAGCGACAGCGGTGATAGGGGGTGAAAGGGTTACCTGGGGGGCGATCAAGGGGGTTTAACCTTTATTAGATAATATATTGGGGTACCTGACGCTATAAAAACCTGCGGCGAACCTAAAAAAAATTACTGGCTACCGATCGCCATCACTGATGCTAAGACAGCATCAGAAAAACGATCGATTAGCGACAGCGGTGATAGGGGGTGAAAGGGTTACCTGGGGGGCGATCAAGGGGGTTAAACCTTTATTAGATAATATATTGGGGTACCCGACGCTATAAAAACCTGCGGCGAACCTAAAAAAAATTACTGGCTACCGATCGCCATCACTGATGCTAAGACAGCCATCAGAAAAATGATCGCATAGCGACAGCGGTGATAGGGGGTGAAAGGGTTACCTGGGGGGCGATCAAGGGGGTTTAACCTTTATTAGATAATATATTGGGGTACCTGACGCTATAAAAACCTGCGGCGAACCTAAAAAAAATTACTGGCTACCGATCGCCATCACTGATGCTAAGACAGCATCAGAAAAACGATCGATTAGCGACAGCGGTGATAGGGGGTGAAAGGGTTACCTGGGGGGCGATCAAGGGGGTTGAACCTTTATTAGATAATATATTGGGGTACCCGACGCTATAAAAACCTGCGGCGAACCTAAAAAAAATTACTGGCTACCGATCGCCATCACTGATGCTAAGACAGCCATCAGAAAAATGATCGCATAGCGACAGCGGTGATAGGGGGTGAAAGGGTTATCTGGGGGGTGATCAGGGGGTTAAACCTTTATTAGGGGGGGTTAGGGGGCTACACTGGACCTAAAACTAAACTTTAGTGACACTTTCACAGTCACAAATGTCACTGATTGCAGTGATCACTAAATAAATGGTCACTGCAATCAGTGACACTGTGACTGGGGGCTGGGGGGTGATCTGGGGGGTGATCTGGGGGGGTCTGGGGGTCCTGGGGGGGCGATTAGTGTTCCTATGTGTCCTGGTGTCAGTGTAGTGTTGTGCTCACTGACCTGATGTCTTCTCTTGTACGGCGCTCGGTATATGTGAGCGCCGCACAGGAGATTACATCACTTCCTCCTGCCTCCTCTGTCTGAAACAGACAGAGGAGGCATTTCCATTCGCCGGGAGCGATCGCGAGGGGGGGGCCGGAATCGAAAGGCCGCCCCCTCATCTGGGATCGCTCCCGGTGAAGTAACGACCGCTCACGGCACAGAAGGGGGGTCCGGATGGACCCCCCAACTGTACAAAGGCAGTCACGTAGATCTACGTGATTCTGCCTGTCCGTGCCATTCTGCCGACGTAAATCGGCGGTGGGCGGTCGTTAAGTGGTTAATGGAAGAAATACATAGACATTGAAAATACCTAAGTTTCTTCCTTACCTTATCATCGTCGCAGGATTTTCTGAATTAACAGAAAAAATCCAGCTTTCACCCATCACGGTGGACTGTTTAGCCAAACCTTCAAGGACGGGGGTCCCTGAAAAGGGATTTCCACTGCCTTGGGCCATGTATAGCACCCCATCAGGAAGCAAATAGGTAATGTAACAAGACCTAAGCCCTGGTTTCCTGGGGTCCAGCCCTACAAAGAGAGGCGTTACAGGCAAAACCTCGTGCTTCGGATACGAGGTCCCAGGTACCATCCATTTAGGCCTCAGTGGCACTGTGGTGGATCTGGCTTCTTTTTATGGAGGAATTTAAATCCAGCATGGATCCCTCCTGGAGCTCCTCAGAGCACATCTTCACTCGTGACCAACACCTTTAGACATTGGCGAAAAAACTGATGTGCTCCTGGAAGGAGGAGGGGTTATATAGGGAGTAAACTTCCTTAATTAGGGTTTACCAGTGTCAACACCTGAAGGTAGGCCTATTACCCATTAAGTAAATTACTTAAGGCTCTGTGTCCCATGATGTACGATAAAGAAAGCCCTTTTTGAAACTTTTTGTTTACATAAAAATTTTTTTTTTTTTTGCAAGAAAATTATGTTGAACCCCCAAACATTATATATATTTTTAAAGCAAAGGCCCTACAGATTAAAATGGTGGGTGTTGCATTTTTTTTTTTTTACACAGTATTTGCGCAGCGATTTTTCAAACGCATTTTTTGGGGGAAAAATACACTTTTTTTAATTTTAATGCACTAAAACACACTATATTGCCCAAATGTTTGATGAAATAAAAAAGATGATCTTAGGCCGAGTACATAGATACCAAACACGACATGCTTTAAAGTTTCGCACAGACGCACATTGGCGACAAACTACATACATTTTTAAAAGCCTTTACAGGTTACGCCGTTAGATTTACAGAGGAGGTCTACTGCTAAAATTACTGCCCTCGATCTGACCTTCGCGGTGATACCTCACATGCATGGTGCAATTGCTGTTTACATATGACGCCAGACCGACGCTTGCGTTCGCCATTGGGCAAGAGCAGGGCAGGACAGGGGTGCTTTTTTTTTTTTTTTTTTTTTTTTTTTTTAATTAATTTTTCTTTTTTATTTTATGCTTCCATATTTTATTTTTTTTTAATCATTTTTATTGTTATCTCAGGGAATGTAAATATCCCCTATGATAGCAATAGGTAGTGACTAGTGGTGCAACGGATCGGTGACGATCCGTGATCTGAACGGGTCACCCCGTTCGGATCGGCACACACCGCGATCCGCGGAGCGATCCGCGGCCTCGGCCTTAGGAAAGGCCGCGGCTTCGGCCTAGCTCCGGAGCCGCGGCCATCTTGGTACACCCAGGGGCGGCGGCCGCCTTGTGATGTCATCACCCCTCGCTGCTCGTGGATTTGAACTGGCCGGCGGGAGAGACTGGTAAGTGGGGGAGATGCCCATTACTGGGGGAGATTGTGGATATTACATACAGGGGGAGATTGTGGATATTACATACAGGGGGAGAGTGTGGATATTAAATACAGGGGGAGATTGTGGATATTACATACAGGGGGAAGATTGTGGATATTACATACAGGGGGAAGATTGTGGATATTACATACAGGGGGAAGATTGTGGATATTACATACAGGGGGAAGATTGTGGATATTACATACAGGGGGAAGATTGTGGATATTACATACTGGGGGAGATTGTGGATATTACATACACATAACTCCCAACAGGCACGGATTCCGTGGGTTTCTGCCGCACAGGGCCCTTCTTCCCGCATACCCGCGAGAGCTGTGTTTTTCCCGCACAGCCGTCACAGCAGTAAAATGTCCTTTCCCCCTGCCCCTTCCTCAGCTACTTTCGTTCTATGGTCGGAAAATTCGGAAAAAAAAATCGATGTCCCGCGCCCCCCCCCCCCCCCGCTCAACAACTTTCGATTGCAGGGGAGAGGGGAGATCAACAATGTCCCGCAGTGGGACCTCACCAAGTTGGGAGGTATGCATACAGGGGAAGATTGTGGATATTACATACAGGGGAAGATTGTGGATATTACATACAGGGGGAGATTGTGGATATTACATACAGGGGGAGATTGTGGATATTACATACAGGGGGAGATTGTGGATATTACATACAGGGGGAGATTGTGGATATTACATACAGGGGAAGATTGTGGATATTACATACAGGGGAAGATTGTGGATATTACATACAGGGGAAGATTGTGGATATTACATACAGGGGAAGATTGTGGATGTTACATACAGTGGAAGATTGTGGATATTACATACTGGGGGAGATTGTGGATATTACTGGGGGAAGATTGTGGATATTACTGGGGGAAGATTGTGGATATTACTAGGGGAGATTGTGGATATTACAGTGGGGGGGGGATGACGTGGATTTAAGTAATTTTTTTTTTTTGCCGATCCGAAAATGATCCGATCCGTGGCTCTGATCCGAGGATCGATCCGATCCGTGAGTTTTTTGATCCGTTGCACCCCTAGTAGTGACAGGTACTCTTTTAAAAAAAAACTGGGGTCTATTAGACCCTAAATCTTTCCTCTGCCCTCAAAGCATCTGACCACACCAAGATCGGTGTGATAAAATGCTTTCCCAATTTCCCAATGGCGCTTTTTATATCCGGGGGGGGGGGAGATTCCCTCCCACTGCTTGTAAAAGCAGTCCAGAGGCTAATTAGCCACTAGGATTGCTTTTACATGAAAGCCGGCCGCTGGCTGAAAAGAATGATACCAAGATGATACCTAAACCGGCAGGCATCATTCTGGTATAAACATTCAAAGTCCAGCAACATACCAGTACGTTGCTGGTCCTTGTTGGACATGTATTGTAATCTTTTTTTTCATGCAGCCTGTTGGCTGAACGAAAAAAAAAGATTGATCGGTGGGTATGCCCACCATTAGAATACCGCCCTTCATCCACCCACTTCTAATGATGGGCATACATGCACCATTTATATATGCCAAAGCATGGGGGCATCTTCCCGCAAAAGTTATGCCGCGTACACATGGTCAGACTTTTCCACGGGCAAGCCTCTGTCGGAATTTCGACCGTATGTACGCGGCATTAGGAGCAAAATCGCTCCTCCACTCCTCCGCCCCAATGCTTCGGCATATATGCTTTTTTTTTTTAACTGTGGTGGTGAAATCACCTCCTACAGCACTGGAGTCGCAGGGATGAGGCCTGTCTCTGCGAACGCTGCAGTTATGTGTGTTGTGTTTTGCAAGTGACAGTGATCGATCGATACTGCACTTGGGTGGCCTGGGCTCTACGGAGGGGCAAAACGCAGGTGCTAGCAGGTATCTGGGCTGATCCCGCTAACACTGCGTTTTTGGGAACCCTAAACTGCTGGGGACGCTAGTATAGATCTGATCAGATCAGATATTGATCTGTTCAGATACTATACCACTAAGGGAGGTGTATGCTTCACGCGTGGGTGTTAGCGCTACTGGCACTAACCTGACGCTGCCTGGGGTGTGACGCAGACTCTCTCTGACGCTAAAACCTAATTGATATCACTCGCTGGGCGATCAGGGTGTTAAACCTTTATTGGGTTATATACGGCGGGTGCCCTGACACTATAAAAAGCAAACTAACTAACCAGCGTCACCCGTAACACTTATATGGTGATTACTGGTGAAAGGGTTAACTAGGGGCAATTAGGGGGTTAAAACCTTTATTTCAGTAATATATGGGGGTACCTGACGCTATATAAAAACCTGACGGCGAACCTAAAAAAAATTACTGGCTACCTATCGGCATCACTGACACTAAGACAGCGATCAGAAAAACGATCGCTTAGCGACAGTGGTGATAGGGGGTGAAAGGGTTACCTGGGGGGCGATCAAGGGGGTTAAACCTTTACTAGATAATATATGGGGGTACCTTGTAAAAACAAGAGAACCCTCGCGCTAGCTGAGTAGTGAAAATAAGTGTAGGGTGGTGCAAGGAAATGGGAAGGGAATAGAGTACTGCAGCAATCACCGGGAAGTCTGGTCCAAGTCAACAGTGAAACAATAAATATCGTGATGGTGACTGCGCTGTGGTGACTAAATACTGTAAATAAATTAGAATTATCAAAGGAATGGGAGTGTGATAGGGAAGGGAAGGGAAAAATGAGGGGATGGGTGAATCATAGGCTACAATGTAGCTAAATAGCAATGTTGTGCAATGTGCACAGTGACACAAATGGACTTACAAGTGTAATGTGTAAAAAACTAATAAACAAATGAAGACATATAAACAAATTCTCAACACTCCAATATTGCAAACATGATGGAGATTGTGAAAAAAATCCTGGGGTATGCTGATAATAAACAACCAATAAAAATAGAACACACAAAGTGCATCTGCAAACTTAAACCAATGAGAAACAAAAATGTCAAAAGAACCTCAAAACAAACTCCCAAATAGGTATGATGAATATGCATAAAGTCATATATAGAAAAATGGAAAAATTGAAAAAATATAGTCCCATCACCAAGGGTGTGCTTGGAAATTTTCCTGTAATGTCCACCCAGTGATCAGTAAGTCACAAAACACTTACCTCCCTCCTAAGAGGGGGAGCAGTATATGATGGATCTTAATGATGAGGGATGATGGAGCGTCCTTGTAGTGCAGTCTTTATTTCACAGTTTCTTTATAGCTCATTGGAATGCATATGAAAAGATATAAAGCAGAGAGACATCAATAGCGCAACTTTGTGGGTGCGGCAAAGTGAATCGCTGAAGAATAAATAATGCCGCGTACATACGGTCGAAATTCCGACAGAGGCTTGCCCGTGGAAAAGTCTGACCATGTGTACGCGGCATAACTTTGTGTGTTCTATTTTTATTGGTTGTTTATTATCAGCATACCCCAGGATTTTTTTCCCAATCTCCATCATGTTTGCAATATTGGAGTGTTGAGAATTTGTTTATATGTCTTCATTTGTTTATTAGTTTTTTACACATTACACTTGTAAGTCCATTTGTGTCACTGTGCACATTGCACAACATTGCTATTTAGCTACATTGTAGCCTATGATTCACCCATCCCCTCATTTTTCCCTTCCCTTCCCCATCACACTCCCATTCCTTTGATAATTCAAATTTATTTACAGTATTTAGTCACCACAGCGCAGTCACCATCACGATATTTATATGGGGGTATAAAAACCTGCGGCGAACCTAAAAAAAATTACTGGCTACCGATCGGCATCACTGACACTAAGACAGTGATCAGAAAAACGATCGCTTAGCGACAGTGGTGATAGGGGGTGAAAGGGTTACCTGGGGGGCGATCAAGGGGGTTAAACCTTTATTAGGTAATATATGGGAGTACCTGACGCTATAAAAACCTGCGGCGAACCTAAAAAAAATTACTGGCTACCGATCGGCATCACCGACACTAAGACAGCGATCAGAAAAACTATCGCTTAGCGACAGTGGTGATAGGGGGTGAAAGGGTTCCCTGGGGGGCGATCAAGGGGGTTAAACCTTTATTAGGTAATATATGGGGGTACCCGACGCTATAAAAACCTGCGGCGAACCTAAAAATAATTACTGGCTACCGATCGGCATCACCGACGCTAAGACAGCGATCAGAAAAACGATCGCTTAGCGACAGTGGTGATAGGGGGTGAAAGGGTTATCTGGGGGGCGATCAAGGGGGTTAAACCTTTATTAGGTAATATATGGGGGTACCCGACGCTATAAAAACCTGCGGCGAACCTAAAAAAAATAACTGGCTACCGATCGGCATCACCGACGCTAAGACAGCGATCAGAAAAATGATCGCTTAGCGACAGTGGTGATAGGGGGTGAAAGGGTTATCTGGGGGGCGATCAGGGGGTTAAACCTTTATTAGGGGGGGTTAGGGGGCTACACTGGACCTAAAACTAACTTTAGTGACACTTTTACAGTCACAAATGTCACTGATTGCAGTGATCAGTAAATAAATGCTCACTGCAATCAGTGACACTGTGACTGAGGGCTGGGGGGTGATCTGGGGGGGTGATCTGGGGTGTCTGGGGGGGGGGTGATTTATGTGCCTATGTGTCCTGGTGTCAGTGTAGTGTTTTGTGCACTAACCTGGCATCTTCTCTTGTGCGGCGCTCGGTATATGTGAGCACCGCAGGAGAGATGACATCACTTCCTCTGCCTGTGTAAACATTACACAGGCAGGGAAGCTTTCTCATTCGACGGGAGCGATCGCGAGGGGGTGGCCGGAATCGAATGGCCGTCCCCTCATCCCGGATCTCTCCCGAACACTTAACCACTGCTCACTGTAAAGAAGGGGGGTCCGATCGGACCCCCCAACTATACAAAGGCGATCACGTACATATACGTGATTGTGCCTGTCGGTGCCATTCTGCCGACGTATTTTTACAGTGGGCGGTCGTTAAGTGGTTAAATGAGAATTTATGACAATGTTAATAAAGTGATTGTAAAGTGTTCATTTTTTTTTCTTTAAAATAACATGTTATACTTACCTGCTCTGTGCAGTGGTTTTGCACAGAATAGCCCAGGATCCTCTTCTTCTCTGGTCCCATGCCAGTGCTCCTGGCTCCTCCCTCCTGTTGAGCGCCCCCACAGCAAGCAGCTGCCATTCACATACGGAGCTGTGGTTCGGCACCGCCCCCTGCGTCTCCTGATTGGCTGCTGCCAATAGCCAATCAGGAGTGTGAGCCCCGGGAGAGGCAAGGCTCTCGTGGACATTGCTGGACCCCCCCAGGTAAGTTTTAGGGGGGCTGCTGCACCCAGAAGGTTTTTGGACTTCATGCATAGCCTATACAGCCACTTTAATATAAAACATATCATATGGCCAGTAATTTTACCAGGAAAGGTGAAAATCTTAGTTCCTAGTAAATGCATTGATACATAAGGCCTAAAAAAAAAGCCCCTTCTATTGCCCGCAGCCTATTTCAAATCTCCAAAATCCTTTATTTTTTGTGCTGTTGTGATTTGACTTCCTGTTAGAGAATGGCTACATTTGTTCTCCATGGTCCCACCACTATATGTTTCCTACTGTAGTCTTATTGACTAGGGACTATGGGATTTGTAGTAAGCATAGAGCATTGCATATGACCACATTTAATTTGAACTGCTTGTTCCAAACAAATGGAAGTGTTGGGTAAAAGGAGAGGTTCAGAAGCTCACAGAGGACATTACCCAGGAGGCAAAAAAACACAGTTAGAAATGACTTCATGAAAGACAGATTACAGGCCTTTAAGTATTGGATGTGTATAGATTTTTTTTTGAGAAAAATTATATTGTTTCTTGTCATTTTAAAGCAACCCTCAGCAGAGTCAATGGGGATACCAATTTACAGTAATCTTCTCTGTTAATAGGTTATACACTGTACAACTGAAAGCTGCAGGAGAGATCAAGGAGGGATGGTGCATAATATTCCAGCAAGGTTATGCTAACAACTTAAAGACTCATTTTCTGTGCATTAAATTCTCCTACATCTGCAGGGACCCAGCTACTACAACTAACTTTCCACCCCCTCATCACTTAAAGTAGTACATAGCTATGGTCACATACATTGGCAGCAAAACAGACTGCTTTGTAAATTATCATCTTAAAAGGAAAAATATAGTGTAAGCGTCGTTAATATTTTACTGTTTAAAGTTATTTTAGTTGTGACCTTCACATCCTTACATGCCTACTCCTCTGTTTCTTTGTTAGGTATTAAACATAGTGATTTTTATATTAGTCACTAGTGGGCTGTATTTTAGTTTAATCACTCAGCCTCCCTGCCTAAGTATTACCAAGGTAAAATATCAATCACATAAGAATGGATTTATTTTCAGTAGATATGCATTGTGAGAAGGAGAGGTGTATGTAGGTAATATGGTTTTCCCATGTACATATAATAATTACACCAAACACTAATATTAGCACAGCACTGGGACTATTTATACTGAGCTGATCTTTTTTTATAAGTTTCTCTACATAAATTAAAAACTCCCTTATATCCAGAATCACTGAGCAGAAAATGAACATGCTGCCACACAGACAAATAGACTCACTTTGCAAGGAAAACTTCCTCAGAGCTTAGTGAGCGTGGTGAAATTTCACATTGCAAATAATACATAATCATGTTTAAATCATTTCTTGCATGATTAGATGATGAAAGTCAGCAGAGCTTTACCCCATTCACCAAGCTCTGGGGAACTGGGGAAAGTACAGAGAAGGGCAACCAAACTGATAAGCGGCATGGAGGAGCTCAGCTATGAGGAAAGATTAGAGGAACTGAATTTATTCACTCTTGAGGAGATTAAGGGGGGATATAATCAACATGTACAAATTAGGGCTGTGGAAATTAACCACTTGCCGCCCGCCCTATAGCGGATTGACGGCGGCAAAGTGGTTTTAAAATCCTGACTGGACGTCATATGACGTCCTCAGGATTTTGAGCCGCTGCGCGCCCCCGGGGGCGCGTATCGCGGCGATCGTTGCTGCGGGATGTCAGTCTGACACCCCGTAACACCGATCTAGGTAAAGAGTCTCCGACGGAGACTCTTTACCACGTGATCAGCCGTGTCCAATCACGGCTGATCACGATGTAAACAGGAAAAGCCGGTTATCGGCTTTTCCTCACTCGCGTCTGTCAGACGCGAGTAGAGGAGAGCCGATCGGCTGCTCCTCTGACAGGGGGGGGTTTGTGCTGATCCATTATCAGCGCAGCCCCCCCAAAGACGCCCACACTGGACCACTAGGGATGCCACTAGACCACCAGGGATGCCAGGGATGCCCACCTTAAAGGTATGCCACCCTAGACCACCAGGGATGCAAATTAGAAATGGCTAATGGATGCCAATCAGTGCCCACAATGGATGCCAATAAGTGCCCACAATGGGCACCACTAATTGGCAGGCATTATTGTTTGGCACGGATTGGCATCCATTAGTAAAACACATTGCAGTACAGTGCCACCTATCAGTGCCCATCCATGCCACCTATCAGTGCCCATCCGTGCCACCTATCAGTGCCCATCCGTGCCGCCTATCTGTGCCCATCGGTGCCCATCGGTGCCGCCTATTGGTGCCCATCGGTGCCGCCTAAAGGTGCCCATCCGTGCCGCCTATAGGTGCCCATCCGTGCCGCCTCATCGGTGCCCAACCATGCCGCCTCATCGGTGCCCATCCGTGCCGCCTCATCGGTGCCCATCAGTGCTGCCTCATCGGTGCCCATCAGTGAAGGAGAAAACGTACTTATTTACAAAATTTTGTAACTGAAATAAAAAAATAACGTTTTTTTTTTCAAAATTTTCGGTCATTTTTTCTTTTTTTTTTGCAGAAAATAAAAATCGCAGAGGTGATCAAATACCACCAAAAGAAAGCTCTATTTGTGGGATCAAAATGATAAAAATTTCGTTTGGGTACAGTGTACCATGACCGCGCAATTGTCATTCAAAGTGCAACAGCGCAGAAAGCTGAAAATTGGTCTGGGCAGGAAGGTGTTTAAGTGCCCAGTATGGAAGTGGTTAACTATTAATTCCTCGATTATTTTTTTTGATCGATCGAAATTCTTTTGATCGGTACTCACCTCTCCACCAGCTTCCGGGTCTTCAGGGAGTTCCGTGGGAGATCCGGTGACGTCACGGACATCTGAAGGGCTCCTTTGCTGTGCCTTTATATCTGCATGCCGGCGGGACCTTACTATCTGCCACACGCAAGGGCTGTTACACTTCCCTCTATCAACCTGGGATTCTACAGCCATCTACTGTGAGTTGTGATAGTTCCCTTCACGGGACATCTACATGCCGACGGACTGATGTTAACCCCTCCTCATCTGGATTCAGCAGCAATATCATTGTACACATTTGTATACCAGTATCATACTTAGCTACATGTTTTTATGACTGCTTTTGCTACCGTTTGGTATTACTCGCACCATTTTTACAGTTTATGGAGCTACATCGATTTTATCTCCAGTGCAATATTTATTTTGTTACCTACTTGAAGACTATAAAAGTTTTAATGCTAATCCCATTGAGCGCTGCCTTTGTGTGTTTTTTGTATCCTGCTATCCATTTTTCCAGTGGTTGGTAGCTGCACTGGGAATCAGCCTGCAAGGAGATCAGCTAAAAGTAGTTGGATCTGTATGTGTGTTATAATTAATCGAAATTAGTCGATTAATCGATTTTAAAAAAAATTGATTAATCGAACACGAAAATTTTAATCAGTAACAGCCCCAGTACAAATATATAAGGGGTCCATATAGTGAACTTGGTGGTGAGTTATTCACTTTAACCTCCCTGGCGGTATGATTCTGTCAGATTTTAGGTGCTGAAAGCGTTACAATTATTTTGCATGGAAATTTGGCGTTTTATATTGTAGCCCTGAAATTCTAGGGAATAACTCACTTAAATCTGTCCAAACCAGAGTCTAGTTGGCATCCTGGGTATGATAAAGTTTGAAACACAAAATCATAAATGATAATATAATAAATAACTATAAATAATAATAACAAATAATAATAATAAAAATGATTCAATAATGTAATCAAATCAAAAACACTGAAATTTGCTCAGTTGCAGAATTGTCGCTGTCATTAGATTTAGTGTTTGATGACAAATTTTCCCACAAATCACTATCGCTCAATTCTGCAAGTGATTCTAATTTATTATCGCTGTTTTCTAGCTGGTCTAAAACCACTTTTGACATAAAGGGACACTTTTTGGTTCCTATGGACAATCTCCGAATTCCAGGCAGAAAAAAAACTGTATTTATAATATAAAAGTGCATGCAGGGCACTGGACAGACCACTAGGGACAAAGGGGATGTGTAATTTTTTTATACAGTACTGTAATCTGTAAGATTATAGTATACTGTATTAGTATTGTGTTTTTACTCCGCAACGTCGCAGGGAACGGAGCTCGGCACTGTGTGAATCGAGCGAGGAGACAGCTCACACACACTGCGGGGAGACATCGCAGGATCCAGGGAACAAGGTAAGTAACTCTCCCTGCATCCTGCGATGCAGCCCGAGTCTGGCTCGGGGTTACCGCTAATGGTACTGAAATCTTACCCCGAGCCAGACTTGGGAATACAGCCAGGGAGATTAAGGCCCCTTTCACACGGACGCCTGTCAGTTTTTTAGGCGGACCTGAACGGATGCTCCATGTAGCCCTATGGAGCCACGGATGTCAGCGGTGACATGTCCGCTGACATCCGCTCCGCCAAAGTGTGACGGAGGAAAACCCTATTTTTCCATCCGTCGGCGGAGCGGATCAGATGAACACGGACAGACGGTCCGTGTTCATCCGATCCCCCCATAGGGGAGAGCGGCGCTCTGACAGGGCGGTCCCTGCACAGTGTGCCGGGACCGCCCAGTCATCCGCCGGCTCAGCGGGGATCAACGGAGCGATCCCCGCTGAGCAAGCGGAGCTTCACGGGGAGGATCTTCACGGATCCGTCCCGTGTGAAAGAGCCCTTTGGTCATCACAGAGGACAAGGGGGCACTCTTTACGTCTAGAGGAAAAAAGATTTCATCTATAAATACGGAAAGGTTTCTTCCCAGTAAGAGCTGTGAAAATGTGGAATAGACTCCCTCAAGAGCTGGTTCTGGCCAGCTCAGTAGATTGCTTTAAGAAAGGCCTGGATTCTTTCCTAAATGTACATAATATAACTGGGTACTAACATTTTGAGGTAAAGTTGATCCAGGGAATATCCGATAGCGTCTCGGGGGATCAGGAAGGAGATTTTTCCCCTGCTGTAGCAAATTGGATCATGCTCTGCTGGGGTTTTTTGCCTTTCTCTGGATCATCTGTGCTTATAGGATTGGGTGTATGGGATTGTGTGGCTTTTTTCTCTCCTATTGGTTGAACTAGATGGACTTGGATCTTTTTGCAACCCGACTAACTATATAACTATATTCCCATACAAGTACCATAAAGCTGGCCATACACTGATCGAAACTTTAAGCCATTCCCGCTCGACAGAGGATGTCCATTCGATTGAATTCTGTCAAAGGAATATGTAGGAAAATGTCTCTAAATCACACTGATCAGTGCATTCTAACAGCAGTGGCAGTTTTCGCCCGCTGTCTGAATGAGAAAATTGTCCAGCAATGTTTTGAATCCTTTGCATAACCCCTTTGTCAGGCATGTGACCACATGCCTGTTGAAGGGGTCCTGCGAGGCTCTGAAACATTGCTTTTATAACTAAGATATGACCGTTAAATAGAGCTTAGGACCCATTCTGGAGATCTTTGGTATGCTGGTGACATATTTCTCACTTTGGATCGGGGTGGAGACAAGACCAGTTACCTTGCACAAGAAAAGAGAACAGCAGTGATGGGTCCTAATTACAGGAAACTCATGCACAGGGGCCAAATGTAGAAGTTGTATGATCCTGGAACTGCATGGATTTGGAAGAAAAACACAAGGACACCAAGATTTAAGCATTTAACCAGCATTTGTTTAGCCTGGATTTCTGCTGTAAGCATGTCTGTGCAATGTGGTACAAAGTAGAGGGACAATTGCATAACGTGGTTTTATTGTATTCTTTATCTTGAAGTAAAGAAGGCACACTGTATGTATATGTTACAATTACGTTTTTAATTTCCCTTCACTTTTTATGTATCCTTACCTAGTGTAAAATGAAGCACTCATACAAATTCTTAGTTTTGGAGATCCAGACTCTTATGAATACTCTTAGATGCTTTGCAAATGATCATTTTTATTCATGAACATGTTTGTATTTCAAATGCAGTTACAATTGTATTCAATTTCAACATTCTTTCTTGTGAAAGACTTGTGTCAAATAACAAGAAACCACAGTTCTAGGCCTGAGAGAAGGATGGCTTTCCCGGCATTCCATGTAAATTAAAATATTAGGAGCCATTTCTAGAAATTGTAAAATTCTGTACATCGGTAATATTAAAGGAGAATTATGGAGTATACAAAAAAACAAACAAATATACATATTCACCTCCATGCTGCAGAATTCATGTAACACTGAAGCTGTGCCATGCCGGCACTAAGAGCTGACAGATCACATGACTGTTAGCTCTTGATCTGCTCACAGTGGAGAGCGATGACTGTCAGTTTCACATCCCACTCTGCTTTTTCTGCACTCCCTGGAGTGGAACGCTGGGGAGGGGGTGGGCATGACTGGTTCTAGCTCTCAGCTGTGTGCTAAAAATCAGAGCCAGCTATCAGTCAGTCAGGTAGATTCCGACAATATTGTTGGGGTCCTTCCAAAACTTTTCCTGCTCTGCATCATCAGCTGACAGGGGGCCATATCCCCCCATCAGCTGGCTCTGGGTCACAAGAGAACATGTGATGCAAAAGAGAAGTATAACTAAAAAAGGTTAGTTCATACTTCTCTTTTAAGCTGTTAACACAAATTAAGGAAGAAACACATATGTGATAAACAAGTGTATAAGCTTATAAAGAATAAACAGATCTAGAATGCATTTGGCAAATATAGGACCTATTAATTCCATTTACCGCTTCATTTGAAACAATTTCTAAAACCAATTAAAACTGAAAATATTTAAAAAACATCTGCTGCTCCTGACTTATAGGTGCAAATTACATGGCTATCTTTCTTATCCTTGCCTCACTACTTAGTCACTGACCAGGAACAAGTATGCAGGTTGAACAAGCAGACACTTCATTGGAAGCATGCTTGTTCTAGGTCAGTAACTTACTAAGTAGTGAAGGATGGCTAGGGAAGACAGCCCTGTAGCTTGCATCTTCAGAAACAAGTCAGCAATGAGAGCTCTTATATTAGTAGTCTTAAGCCCTGTACACACGATCGGATTTCCTATGGATTCTAATCCGATGGATTTTTCCATCAGAAATCCGATGAAGCCGACTTCCATCAGTCTTGCCTACACACCATCAGTCAAAAATCCGACCGTCCCAAATGCTGTGACGTAAAACACTCCGACAAGCCGAGAAAAATTAAGTTCCATGCTTCTGAGCATGCGTCGACTTGATTCTGAGCATGCATGGGTTTTTTATCCGATGGAGTTCCACACAGACGATCAGAATTTGCTATCGGTTTTTTGCCCATCGGATAAATTTAAAACATGTTCTATTTTTTCTCACCGATGGAAAAAAGACCGATGGGGCCCATACACGATCGGTTTGTCTGATGAAAAAAGTCCATCGGACTGTTTTAATCGGTAAAACCGATCGTGTGTACACGGCTTAACAGATTCTCTTTAACCAAAGGTGACCCAATCCAGCTGAAGGATAATGCATATGGTTTGTTCCTTGTGTGAGCAGTCTAGAAACTTACAACAGTAGTATACACCCTGCTTTATAAATGGTTCAACAATGTGTAATATCTTAAAATGTATTAAAACATAGAAAATGTAAGCTGGCGATGCATGGCTTAAATTTTGTCGGATTCAGCAGGACCCGGACAAAATTCGGGCCATGGGTGGCCCACTCAGCACCACCCAGCTCAACAAACCTTGGTTGAAAAATTGAAGGATCCAGGTGGAAAACTGCCAATCCAATGCACTGTTCAGGTACTCAGCCAGCCGCAGGGGTCTGAACACAATAACGGAGAGGAAGGAGCCCATGGGGTGAATGGGAGACATCTATATGTGTATGACCAGCTTTAGTTACATAAGTGTAAATGTTATTGATAGATTCTGTTAATATAAGACAATTTTTTATTTTTATTTAGTGTCCCTTTATAGTTACTTTACAATCTATTTCCACATACAGTATTATATACAATAAATATACTGTACAGTAAAATTATCAGGCACATCTTCATTGTAAAATATATATAATATATTTGTCTTCCTGAAACGTCTCTAAATGCTTTTATACTTTGTAACATCATCATAGAGAATTTCTACTATTTTATATGCAAAACCAAGAAAATTACCTTCAAAATAAAGTTATATTTTACATCGTAACATGGAAACTTACTTGTTTATAGATGTAGCCATAAACTGGGAAGACATACTAATAAAAAAAAAAAAAAAAAAACACAACTAAAAATCGACATTGTGCTTTTGTATTAACTCATTCAGCAGGTATAAAAATACCCACTTAGAAAACTCTAATGCCACGTACACGCGGTCGGAATTTCCGACAACAAATGTTCGATGTGAGCTTGTTGTCGGAAATTCCGACCGTGTGTATGCTCCATCGGACAACAAATGTTTGAGAGCTGGTTCTCAACTTTTCCGACAGCAAAACATGTTGTCGGAAATTGCGATCGTGTGTAGCCAATTCTGATGCGCAAAAATTCTACGCATGCTCGGAATTAAATTTGACGCATGCTCGGAATCATTGAACTTCATTTTTCTCGGCTCGTTGTAGTGTGGTACGTCACCGCGTTCTTAACGATCGGAATTTCCGAGCAACATTTGTGTGACCGTGTGTATGCAAGACAAGTTTGAGCCAACATCCGTCGGGAAAAAAATCCACGGTTTTCTTGTCGGAAATTCCGATCGTGTGTACGCGCCATTACAATGCATTCATGGGGTAGTACTTTCATGTGTGCTCTCCCACTTTAAGGCTGCATGCCATGTCATGTACAGCATATATACACATTAGAAGTATTGAGGCTTGTGCCTTGTTGAAATGTATTTTATTTTATAACATAATGGCAGAATGAAATGCATTTATATGGATTTAGAAAATAGAATTACAAAGAAAGCTGGCTATGTAAAACCATGCCTAGTTCTTAACATTTTAGAATACCTGTAGGGCACATCCTCGCGGCACCCTATAACTAACTGCTTCTCTTTCCAGTAAGGAGAAGATCTGTCACACTCAGCAACAGGACCATGATTCAGGCTAGATGGGGCTGTAGTACAGGGACATGTTCAGGGACTATTAAACATGAGCCCTCATCTCCTGGTTCCATAGCAACCTTGTGTGTTGCTATGGTTATAATTACAACTCTGGTGACAACATGATAAAATGATACTGGGTGTCTTTAGTTTAATTTGTGTGTAGGAACCTTGGATAACTGTTGTGTTGTAACACATATTCTAGCCGGGAAGGTGCACCAAAAGGCAGTGCCACCTTCTTCCCCTGCTGTAGTGTAAGGCAATATCCACATAATGTATACTATATGGAAAATCAATGTATTTCAATACATATGGACCCTGTGTAAAATATTTACTGAATAAAATGGACCTTCAATTGTGCTTTGTCAAAGATATGAAAAGTCAGTGGAGAAGAAGGCTTTTCTTTTTTCTTCAAGTCAAGTTTAGTGGCAACAGTTACATAGAGATAGGTCAGAATTCCCTTTTCTCCAAGGTGGGTTGGCCATATTATTACACACAGAGCACCACATAACCCAAAGTCATCCTGGTATTTGGTGGAATTATGTTGTATGTACCTAAATCCTTTGATATGGGCATGTTCGCTGTCACATTGGGCATAACGATAAAGACCAGTTATCTATACTGTCAACCTCCACCATTTGGAATGCAGACTACCTAAGAAGATTGCAATAATGCCCCGGCAGTATATTTCTTTTTGGCACTATATACAGTACTTTCACATTGGGTCCACAGTCCAAGTTAAAGGACAACTCCACTTTTGTGGGAAAACATTAGCAAATAAAAAAAAAAAAACAACATAGCATATACAAGTGCGACACAAGTCCACAAGTCATATTGTAATTGAATTTTATTAAAAATATCTTTCCTTTTCAATATGCGTGCTATCATTTTCTGTAACATTCAATGCAATATGGCAGCCTGGAGGCCTTCTGTACACTGATGGTGTATGGAATGTCCTCCAGAATTGTCATTTACTGCTTATGTGATTGGCTTACTGATTTTCCCAGAAATCTGCACTAAGATACCAATCGGATTTTGGGCATCCTCTGCAAAAAAATAATAATTTTTCGTGAGATACGCCCAAAAGGGAAATCACGTCTATAGGGATGCAGACGTTACCAAAAAGTCACTCCAATTCACATTCACTTGGCACATGGGCACAGACAAACAAACAGCGATTTTTTCAGAATAATAAAAAGTAGGAATTTGTAAAGTTTGGTAAAATCTCTACAATGCACATAGATCACCCAGAGGGGAATGTTTTTTTCCCAACAAAAGTGGAGTTACTCTTTAAGTAAAGACATATGGCAAATAGTGCCACTGCTTCCTGAAGAAAGTGACATTAGCATGGCTGAGCATTTGGGGTAGGAATGTAATAAGGCTTTGTGATGTCTATTAATGTGCAAGGTAAAGATATAAATATTTTGGCCCTGTTTTTTGTGCTATTTTTCGACACACATATTTTATAAAAATAATTATTTTTCTTAACAGGCATAATTAAATACTAAAACAGAATTAACTAAGGTCACAGGCTTTGTAAGTTTACTTTGCAAAGTGTTATCAAATAAGAAATGATGTATTTCATGTTATGTAAATCCTAGTTTGTACACATGTCATTGGTATGTCAGTAAGTTAGACATTATCAGTCCCATATACAAATGTGCAGTAGCATCCCTTTTATTACAGTACTAAAGCTATGGCCAAAGTGCAGTCAGTCCATGAGAAGCAACAATGAAATGCCAAGCAATGGAATCCAGGTAAAATAGTCTACTATTAGTATCAGTAACTCTTGACATGTTTAGGACTTTTGAGTTGCCTTCTTATGTCTTGCCTTAGTGGACCTTAGCATTAGGGTTCCTTCAACGGATGTTCCGGGGCTGTCCATCATTTTCTGCCACAGATACTGTTCTTCACCTTGGGAGTCCATCCAATCAACTTCATTCCCATAACTTATACCTGGAAGAAGGAAATCAAAGACAATGGCATGTATTACATTTTAAAGTTTTGTTCATATAAAACTTTAGGGGGATCTTAAAGTTCTTGTTCACACAAGGTTTACTATACCGTATTCCGTTCATCCTTGAGCAATCTGTCCCATTGCTGCCAAATGGGACAAAGCATGCATGTGGGTGCGGGTCCCAGCACTCACCCTGTCAGCATTTGGGGACCTGAACCCACATGGATGTCATATTGGGACACATCATCTGTGTCCGTGATTGCCAATATGTCCCAATTCAAAGCAAAGGGACTGCCCGAACAGGGATGCATGGAACACCTGTGCCTCCCAATGCAGGTAAACAGCGCATGGTATAGTATGCACTGTGTGAATGAAGACTTATAGGTAATAACACCAGAGATTGTTGATCTAGGCAATAACCGATTGCCTCCTGGGGGATCAGGGATGATTTTTTCCCCATCTGGAGCAAACAGGACCATGCTTTATTGTTTTTTTTTTGCCTTCCTCCGGATCAACCAGGGGTGAAGGATTATGTATATGCAGTTTATTCAGTGTATTTATTTATTGGAATCTGCCTTACAGCCACACTCCTAATCCAGTGAACTATAATAGAAGACATGTACTAAGCAAGGTAAACAAGGCTATTAACACATGGTACACATGACAAACAAGTACAGATTGTGCAGCAGTAGAAGGAACAACATACGGAACACTATTTGCTACAAGACCACGTTCTGTCCATTCAGAATTGTTTAGACACTCTTAATTTGCATAGAAACTGTGTTCCCAGGGTCTGCCTGTGCTACAAAACCTTCTAATGTACCAGTCCTATGTCAATGCAAGCTCAGGAAGATTCCCATTGGCGAAACGCGTTAGCACAGATCCTGTCAGTACTGATGTCACTTTTGGTCCATGGGACATCCAGACTAACCATGTAAAGCGCACACTGGCTCTTTATACAGCTATACGATGTGGCTGCGGCTCCCAACAAGAGTTCATGCTGTTACTATGTGCCAAAATTATGGGGCACTGATAATTGTGAGTGTAATGTTTTTTTAGCTCAATAAAGTATTGTTTTTATAATTTTATGCGATGAGTCCCCCTATCTGTTCCTTCCCATTATGAACGGAGTTATCTGGGTCTGAGAGAAAGAAGATAAGGAGACACAGAGGGAGATTTCCTAAAACTGGAGCTCTCAGAATCTGGTGTAACTCTGTATGGCAGCCAATCAGCTTCTAACTTCAGCTTGTTCAATTAAGCTTTGCCAATAAAACCTGGAAGCTGATTGGTTTCTATGCAGAGCTGCACCAGACTTTGCACCATGCAGTTTAAGTAAATAAACCCCACAATACCATAATGTGTATCTATTGTTGCATAACATATGTCATCTGTTTTGGTGAGTTTAGGCTGTCCAGAGGAGTGGGCACGCTTGGTGTGGTAAATTTTGGTCATTACTGTGGAGTGGAGCACTCATAAGGACATTTTAAGTGGAGCATGTTATGAACTTTACATTGAACTACACTAATGGATTTATGGTGGAATGGACACTAATATGCACTTTAATTAATGAATGCACAGAAAAAATTTTTTTCCAATTTTTCATATACCGTATATACTCGAGGATAAGCTGACCCGAATATAAGCCAAGGCACCTAATTTTACCACAAAAAACTGGGAAAACGTATTGACTCAAGTATAAGCCTAGGGTGTCCATCTGCATGCCTCACTGTGCCTCACTGTGCCCATGCCTCACTGTGCCCATGCCTCACTGTGTCCATGACTAGACTTACCTTTAACATGGGAGTATATGGAAGGGGTGCCCGGCTTTGAAAAATCAGTGCTCCCTGGTCGTAGGTCCCCCAGACAGCAAACTTTGCACACTTGTAGAGGAGAACTGGGGCTACATGTGTGCCAAGTTTGGGGTCCAGGGGACCTACGGTACCGGGTCCCCAAAAATCTGGGAGATCAGGCGCAAAAAAGGTGACTCGAGTATAAGCCGCGGGGGGGCATTTTCAGCACAAAAAAATGTGCTGAAATACTCGGCTTATACTCGAGTATATACGGTATATATGTGTTTTTTTTCATGCATTTTATGTGATTTAATTATTAAATAGTAAAATGCTATATAGGTTTAGTGTAGCACTATCAATTGTTTTCTTGAAGCAAAATTAGTGTCACTTTTCACTCAATTTTACACTTGGAGGTTTCCATCCTGTTTTAACAGTAAGACTTTTTTTGCATGTAGATACTTTCATTTGGTCTTTTTTGACTTTGGCTTAGTGTTGTCTCACATCTATATATACCTGTGAAATATGTTTCTACAGTAAAGGGTACAGGCATAGTGATAGATGACTGGGTTATATGCTACTACCAATCACCTGGAGGCAGCAGCATATAGCCTAGTTGTCTATGACTATGAGTCCTGTACTGTACAATCAAGAAGCAGGATTTTTGCTTGCGCATAATTGAATATTTGAAGTAAGCACATCTTCAGCTCATTTTAACACAAAGATAATATCTTACAGTGACTCACCCCCTCAATCCCCCTCCCTATAAAACAGCTTCATTCAAGGTTTCAATGATAGATAGCTGTCTGAAAGGAGGCAGTCTCTCTACTGCTCTTGTAAGAAAACCCATAACACTCTGAGAATTCTGTGTTATAAATGTAATGCTTATTTGTAAAGGAAAGATTGTATATTTATAGCATCAAAATCTGCCAAAATAGTTACAAACGTAAAGCTAAACCCGGGACAAACAACTAATTACACAGAAGACATTTATATTCGAGAGCTCTTTTACCTGCCAAAGGATTTTACTTTTTAAATTTAAACAACTCGACCGCAAATAACAGTCCTGTCTTGCAGGGCAGTAGACCTGATTTCTCTCTGTTGCATTTCAGTAACACTTACAGGTCCCCTTCCCACCCCCAACTCTGTTAGTGAACAGTGAAAGAGGAAGTAGCAGACTAAAGGGCTCATATTCCCCACTCCACTCTCCCTTCCTTTCATTATACTCCTTGCACTGCAGAGCAGCTGATTGACTCCTCGTGCTGCTTCTTTCACCCAGAGTCTGAGCTCTGCTGTACAGTGTATTGCAAAAGGTTGATAGTCAAATTCAGGTACTTACACTGCTTGCAATCTAAAAATGATTTAAGGGCGTGTTACTGAATACATAGCATTAATTTAGGTCTTTATTATCTGGAGTTCAGATTTAAAATTAAAATAAAATTGATCCAAATAATTCTCTGTATTTTTAAATGCAAGCAGTCTAAGTGTGTGAATTTAAACTGCTTTCATCCTCTTGCAATCCACTGTACAGCAGAGCAGAGCTCAGACTGTGAGCCTTCTGACAGGATGAGAAAACAGAGTGACATAGAGATGAGTTGCTTAGCCTTTCACTGTCCAATAATAGGCTGGGGGGCAGACAAGACCTGTAAGTTGTTACTTAAAGTGGTTGTAAAGCTTTTTTTTGTATTAAAATAACAAACATGTCTATACTTACCTGCTCTGTGCAATGCTTTTGCACAGAGCAGCCCCGATCCTCTTTTTCTCGTTGGCGCTCCAGGCTCCTCCTCCTCATCGGGTGCCCCCACAGAAAGCCGCTTTCCATGGGGGCACTCGTGTATGCTCACGTCCATTGACACAGACAGCGGGACTCACTGACTCGCTGACAGAGCTATGTAAGCCCTAGAACTGGCTGGACAGAGATGCAACTACTTTGGCAGGTAAAACAGTTCCCATATATGGCAGTGATGGCGAACCTTGGCACCCCAGATGTTTTGGAACTACATTTCCCATGATGCTCTACTACACTGCAGAGTGCATGAGCATCATGGGTAATGTAGTTCCAAAACATCTGGGGTGCCAAGGTTCGCCATCACTGCCATATATGTATATCATCTGTGTGTTTAGATATTTGCCTGGAGTTCCGTTTTAAGTAGCTCAATTTTTTTTACCTTTACCAAAAGCTTATTTAAATTCTTGTGGTTCATCTATACATTTACCATAGAAAAGGCACTCAGTACACTTTATGAAGCAGAAAGCCAATAAATTGATGTATTTATAATTAAAAAATGATAACAAGACATCCTTTATTGATTAGAATATGCAGAGAGATATAGGAAATGCCACATGCATTGTCGTTTTTTTTTTGATTGCCCAGATATAGGCAGCTAATGCCGCCTAGCGTTCCTCATCTCCATGCATTGTTCATCACTTGAAGGCATGATCAAAAGAAACATTGTGAATAAAGACATAGATAAAATGCTCTTAATTCCAATAATACTTTCTATTTAAGTGAAACAATTCTCTGAAGTAATATTGTAGCTGTAATTAAAATTAGATTGTTGATTAGTTCATTTAATAAGATAGCATAATGAATATCAAAAACCATTTTGCAAAACGGCAGTACTGGATATTAAAAAGAAATGGACTGAAATGCAAAGCATTGAGCCCATTTGTTTTTGTTAGCGGAGGCATCTCATGAGCTAATTACAATAATTACAATGGTATATATCTTCACAGACGAATGATTACAAAGTCTTCAGCTGAACCTCTATCAAATTAAGCATCCATGAAATTAATTTTATAGGAGATTACAATGGAGACTGAAGATGTCTGTATGGTGTGGTGCCCTTTTTGTAGATTACAAGCCAGGAACTCCACTCAGAAGTCCAACTGAAGCTTTCGTTTTCTGACGCTGCAAATTACGTTCAAAGACGAATGATGCATCATTAAAATATAAAATACCTATATACTTAATTCTGCCCTCAAAATCTGTAAACTAAGTCTAAAGCTGGCCAAAGACGGGTCGCATCTCGACCGGTTCAGCAGGAAGCGGCTGAGATTGGAGCCTTATATGGGCAGGCTGCATGTACCCAAGCTGACCGACAATCAACAAACCATCCGGATTTTACATGCGATTATCGCTAGCAGCTGTTATAGTCACTGTGTTCTCCTGGCGGGGACAGCCTCCCCTGCCCCCACTACCCCGCCAGGGAATTGAGTTGCTTTCCTGCAACTCGTGGCTGCAGGAAAGAAATTTGCTGCGTCTATGACCGGCCTAAGGTAGATTACTAATGATAAAGATTCTAGTACCCATAAATCTTAACCACTTGAGACCCGCGCTATAGACGAAAGACGTCTGCAGCGCGGCTCTCAAGTGCCGGGTGGACGTCCCTGGACGTCCTGCTGTATTCATTCCCCCTGCGCGCCACCGAGGGCACGCGGCGGGGAACAGCTGTGCCCGCCGTGTCACATGATGCCGATGCGCGTGCCTGGCGGCTGCGATGTCTGCCAGGTGCATGCGATCGGCTGTAACAGAGGCAGGACGTGGATCTCTGTGTGTAAACAGAGATCCACGTCCTGTCAGGGAGAGAGGAGACCGATGCTTGTACATAGGAACACAGATCGGTCTCCTCCCCCAGTCAGTCCCCTCCCCCACACAGTAAGAATCACTTCCAGGGAACACATTTAACCCCTTGATCACCGCCTAGTGTTAACCCCTTCCCTGCCAGTCACATTTATACAGTAATCAATGCATATTTATAGCACTGTTCGCTGTATAAATATGAATGGTCCCAAAATAATGTCAAAAGTGTCCAATGTGTCCGCCGCAATATCGCAGGCCTGACAAAAATCGCAGATAACCGCCATTACTAGTAAAAAAAATATATATATAATAAAAATGTCATAAATCTATCCCCTATTTTGCGCAAACCAATCACTATACGCTTATTGCAATTTTTTTTACCAAAAATATATAGAAGAATACATATCGGCCTAAACTTTTTTAAAAAAAATTGGGATATTATTATAGCAAATAGTAAAAAAAAAAAAATTTTTTTTTTTCAAAATTTCAAAATTTTCTGTCTTTTTTTTTTCTAGCGCAAAAAATTAAAACCGCAGAGGTGATCAAATACCACCATAAGGAAGCTATATTTGTGGGAAAAAAATGATAAAAATATCATTTGGGTATAGCGTTGTATGACCGCGCAATTGTCATTCAAAGTGCGTCAGCGCTGAAAGCTGAAAATTGGTCTGGGTACGAAGGGGGTTTAAGTGCCCAGTAAGCAAGTGATTAAAGATGGTTAACAATAGTAAAAATGAGCCAATAGAAAAAAAAATTAAAAAAAAATTTTGAGATCATTTACTAAAGATAAATAGGTTCTTCACTTTGCCATTGGAGGTTTCACATCACAAGGAAATCTCACCCAGAGTTTAGTGAAAGTGGTGAAATTTCTCACAAAATCATGTATAAAGAAAACAAAGAGCAACATTTTTGCTTGCACACAATGTGATGATGGAAGTCAGAAAAGTTTCACCTCATTTACTGAGCTCTGGGGAAAGTTTCACTTGCAAAGTGCAACTTGTTGCACAGTGAACAGAGTATTTGCCTTTAGAAAATCAACCACTTTGTATTTTCTTGTCTTTTACGTAAAAACACCTTCCAGTCCTGTTGCTCTGGCTTCCCAACTTCCCATCAGTGAAGTGGTGTAGCCCAGGTGCCAACAACAGGAGGGACTTTTGGCAACAGTTAAAACTCAGTTATGCTGCCTGCACACAAGATGGATCTTGCAATCTTTCTCGGCACTTCCCATGCAGGACCAGGGAACAGGTTTACTTTAATGTTGACCCCACTAGTTGCACATACATCTACCCATATTTGCTCCCCCACTGCTCCACTCGACTACCAGGAATGTGTAGAAGGCCTGTCTTGGCTCCAATTTGTAAGAATTCTCTCTCCACCCCATGTGATTGCATTGTGAATTCTTATCAGCCTATTGTCTAACACCAGTACTGTCACGTGCCATGTGTCAAGAAGAATGAGTTACATGTTCCCTGCCATAGGTGTGCGCAGCCCATTGCATTATGGTGTGCACCCCAAATCTCAAACACATATACCTTTCTCCGCAGCCTCAGCTGCACACGACAGTGAATGAATGGGAAGTGCTCTGTGCTGAGCTACTTTCTATTCATTCACAAACTGAAGCCTAGTAAACACAATTTACTATGCTTCCGTTATGAATAAACACAGTGAGTGAGTGTGTTCACTGTGTTCATTTAAAAAAGAAAGGCACTGGTAAATGACATATTTACTAGCCCCTTCTCCCACTCTCCATCCTGAGTGATGGGTGTGACGTAGTGATTAGGGTGTGCCCAGGCACACCCGTCACACCCCTTGCGCACGCCTATGTTCCCTGCACACCCAGAAATGCTGGGAGAGCAAATGGAGCAGTGAGGGAACAAAGGAAAGCTTAGTATATGCATGGGAAAAGCATGGTTCCTTTAGGATTTTATCTCTTGCACAGCAGATGTACAGCTGTAGATATAGCAGTGCCTAGGCACACTCACATACCAGGAGGTGCACTGCTTTTTTTCAAGAAGAATTCAAGACAAAAAGGTACATTTTTTAGGGTAATGTTTGGACACAATTACCATTTCTAAACTTTCCCTACAACATAGTAAATCTCCACTTTTCAGGTTCAGGTCTACTAATTATTCTGAAATCCCTGTTCGAGGAATGGACACTGATCTACTCAATTACAAACGACTTCCATCATATTATTTACTTGAAACTCAACAAAATAATAGATGTATGACTGTTTACTCACCACTGCCACAACTCAAGCTGACTCCCCCCAGAAACACGTTGCTTGTCAAGGATTCCTTATCCCAAACAATCAGCTCCAGGCAGATGTTCGGCAAGTCATTAGGCTCTAGACTTGTGAAGGAAAAAGTGTGGTTCCATTGAGGGTTCACTGACTTTTTAACGATTGCAGTTTTGTGTTTTGTGGATTTGTTGTTATCAGGTAATAGGTATCTAGAAAATAAAAAATAAAATTTTAGTACAGAAAAATACTACCCACAATGAACCCCACATAATTTAAATATCTGTTAACATACCTCATTTAAAGTGGGACAACAGGCAAACAGGTACATTTACAATATACATTGTGGGGCAGGTTCACTACAAGAGATGATTATTCCCATTTAGATTGTAAGCTCTAACGAGCAGGGCTCTCTCATTCCTCTTATACTTGTAGCGGGGGTCCCAATTTAGGGGGCTGCTATATTAAATTTAGGGGTGATTCGAGTGGTAGTTGGCTCGGATCTTCCAATCTATTGGACTCTGCCTTGCTGCTGTTTTCACCTGGCGTGCAGTTCCCCTTAGAAGTATGGGTGGCGCTGTCACTTGTACTCGGGGTTGAACCACAGGTGATGGAGTGGCGATTGGGTGTCTTCTCTCGGCAGCCGTGCAGTGGGCGTGGTCTACCCGCTGTGCATGCCGGGAGAGGATAAAAAGGGGCAGACGCCATTGGTCAGGGTGGACTTACTACCCCGGGGACCTGTACCCGGGGGAACCTACGGTTCTGGAGTCCAAGTTCAAGTGCATGGCCCTCCAGGCCATGGGGCCACGTGCGCCTCAGTCCCAGGCACCTTTAGTCCTGGGACTGCAACTTTAGCCCTGGGCCCAGCACCTTTAGCTGGAGCCCACTTCGGGGAGGAAGAATCCCAGGGTGCCGCCTTGCAAGGGGACCCGCATCTGGAAGAGGAGGCTGGGGAGGACCGTTCTGAAGGACTGGTGAGAGATCACAGTGAAGGAAGGGACCCAGTAACTCTCTGGAGGGATGTCATCCTTCCGAAAAGGGATCTAACAACGTAACCATTAGGAGGTTCGGGACACTATAGATTCTGTGGCAGGGGATCTCCCGATCGCATCTATCAAGGGAATCTGATTAACTGTTCGAGCTACATGCCGGCTGCTAGTGCCATTGGGTGACTATCCGGGTGAGCTGTACCCACTCGGGATCGAGTGGCAAAGAAGCCAGGAGTGTCTGAATCTGATCTGCCCTTTCTAACACCTTTCTCTCTTCCCAACTTTGTGGTTATTCATGCATAAGGAAAATAAACTCTACGTTGGAGTTGCTACTGGTGTGGACCTTGGAGTTACTTGGGGGTATAGAGACTTGTCCTTTACATTCTAGGGGACGAGAACCAACTTTAAGGAGAGAACCTTGCTGCAAGACCCGTAAGTTACAAGTATGCTTAACCTCTGCAAACCAGAGGGTACGGGCATGGTGGCACGGTGTGCCTTTTCCTCCTGTGAGTGAGCCAAAGACGGGAGAAAAAGAGTGCTTGTGTTACATACTGAATTGTATTGTAACTGTACTGTCTCCCTTCATTTTGTAAAGTGCTGTGCAAACTGTTGGTGCTATATACATTAAATCCTAAATAATAAGGAGAATAAGAATATTTAGGCCCCTTTTCACACAGGCAGACCGATCGGGTCCGCCTATCAGTTCTCTATGAAGGGAGTGGCAGATGTAAATGGCCCAATATCTGATCCTATCCGCTAAAAACAGACGGATGGGGGATCCATTCCCCATCCATCTATGGATCGGATTGGATGACAGTCAGATGTAAATGGGCAGGTTTTTTTCATGGGGAAAAAACGATCGTGTGTGGGCCCTATTGGACCTTTTTCCATCGGTGTATAAAAATAGAGCATGTTTTAAATTCTTCCGATGGAAAAAAAACCGATAGGAAATTCCGATCGTCTGTATGGAACTCCAAACGGAGAAAAAACCCACGCATGCTCAGAATCAAGTCGACGCATGCTCAGAAGCATTAAACTTCATTTTTCTCGGCTCGTCTGAGTGTTTTACGTCACCGCGTTTTGGACGGTCGGAATTTTGTCTGATGGTGTGTATGCAAGACTGATGGAAGTCAGCTTCATCGGAATTCCAACGGAAAATTCCATCGGATTTTATTCCATCGGAAATCCGATCGTGTGTACAGGGCTTTACTGTCAGGATCACTAGGGTGAAAACGAATGGGAAAAAAAGCCTTAATAAAAAAAGCAATACAGCCACTACATCTAAAGACTGGTAAAATGTAATATAATACATATTTGTTCTTGGGTTTAGATACAATTTAAACCGTACATTTTAGCATAAGTTATACTAAGGTTTTTATAATGTGATGACACATTCAATACATTACAAAAGTTGTGTGAGACATACAAATTATGCTGTGTATGAGTCATCAAAAAAAAAAAAAGGCAATATTTTAGTATGAGGCTCCTTTATAATCAAAGCACATAGCTGCAGTATTCCAAAAACAGAATTAGAGAATGTTTTATATCAAAACTCTCACTGCAAAAACTCTTTAAACCTTGATGGAAACTGTTTATGCTCTAAAAAAAACCTCTTGAATGCATGTTTATGAGGTAATAGGAAATCTGCAGAATCAATTTGATGCCAATTTCACATTATTATGAAATATTACATTACACAAAACATTTTGCCTTACCCTTTGACAAATGTGTCTGAAGTGCCCCCGGATTTTACTGCAGTTAGATTTTTGGCTTCCTTTATTAGAACCTCTAGTATTCCTCCAGTTGGCATGGGGATTTTCTTTGACCTTCTAAAACTTTTCTTTCCTGTAGAATAAAAAAAAAATGACAATAAGCCATTCTGCCATTTCTGTTTTTCCCATCCTTTGAAATAAAAAGGTGACAAACAGAGCAAGATACTTAGCAGCTGTAAAGTGTCTCCAAAAGCCAAGTAGGCTGAGCAATAAACTACTGATGGTTACTTTGGAGATATGACTTACCTACTGTCACTTGTTCCAGTGGAAGAGTGAGGTTTTTCTCAGGAGGAATGTAGCGTAACCCAACTGTGATTTCTCCTTTATACTGCAGGGTTACATCAGATGTCAAGTCCATCTAAGAAGCAAAGTCAATGTTTCCATTATTGTGAACAATATATCGTATTTCCTTTCAACAATACGAAATTTGTTCTAGAAGAATATTGATTTTTGTTTAACAAATGAAATTAAGTTGTCAAAAGACAACTGTGCTCTATGCAGTTGCCATAGCTGGGGGTGACAGAACCAATCAGCACAGGGATCGGGTCCCTTTGCTTGTAATAGATCCCAGCAGATAATTAAAAATTCATGTCACTGAGACTGCAGTTAAATTTGTGCTTGCTGGTACATTCATGGGCTCCCCCATAAGCCCTAGCATCCCATATCCCATACAGGAACCACTCTGCATACTCTAAGCTCCCTCTGCTATGGTGATACCTGCCTGTATGCCTGGCGTGCCAAGCTGGTTAGTTCAGAGAATGGGGGGGGGGGGGGAATGCTAAAACTGTTGAACCTGTATTAATGAAAATGTCCGTGATACTTTTTTTTATTTTGCACTAACATATCATTTTTCATGGACGAGCTTTCGGGGTGTGTCCCCTTCTTCAAGGTCCAAGCAGTACTGAGTCACAAACGTTTTAGCAGAAGGTAAAATGTTAAAACAAAAAAGAAAACCTGTATTAAAAACCCCTACTCTTCCATTTTCTCTGCCATCTTTTCCTTTTTGTAAGGTGAAATATTTATGGTGTAAGAGAACAGAGACCGTCGAACATATAGTGAATGTGACATTCACTGAACATTCACAGGTGGTTAATTGTTTCAGGTAAATAAAAACACATGCACCAGGAAGAATATTTGGTGAGTGTCGCATTTCCCGATTTATAAAATTGCCTCTAGATCATTTCTGTCAGTCAATTTATGTAAAAATTAGACGCACCTTGGCTTGCAGTGTAAAGGTCTCATCTTCTTGGTTTTCAAAGTTCCATGAGTCAAGAGGAATATTTACTTCTCCTAAAAAGCTGTTACGCCCAAACCGATCATTATGCCACACAGATAACTGCAAAGTTCTGGTTTCCAGTTGAGTATGACTGATTACGTACTGTAAAATATATAAAAAAATGCAAAAAAAAAGTAGAGTGTTAATAAAATAAAAAAACATACATTGTACTAAGGTTCACAATTCTATAGTAGAAGTGATACAAGAATTTTGGTGAAATACAATCATAAGTGAATACGGTTTAGGAATTGGATGTCTGTGATGAACCATTTTTCTTAGCAGGGTCATTCAACAAAGGGGAACTCCTCATGAATACTTTTGTATAATTTTATGGGGTAGATTGTAGAGATTGATACTCATAAGCCCCGTACACACGGTCAGACTTTTTGCCAACAAACTTCAAAATGAGCAAGTTTGACAAAAAATCTGACCGTGTGTACGCTCCATCGGACAAACTTTTTTGGTTTTCATCGGACAAATGTTCAGTCTGCAAACGGACAAACTTTTCGCCAACAAAAGTCCGATGGAGCAAAGTCCGACCGTGTGTACAGAAATCCATCTGACTTTTTTCCGATGGACAAATAAGCATGCCCAGAACCAATGTTAAAATCAACCAACAATAGCAGAAGTTGATCAAAGGGTGGTGGTAAAGAGCAGAAAAGAGCAGAAAAACCACGTGATGTTGGAAAAAATTTGGGAAAGTTTGCAGAAAAGTCCTGCTGTGTGTATGCTATGGGTGTGCTCGGCCAACTCCCTTCGGACAAAAATCCACAGAAAAGTTTGTTTGAAGTCCGACCGTGTGTACGAGGCTTTAGACTGACAAGACGGGGTTACAAACATGAAAACATATTATGGCTTTTAAATTAAAAAAACTATCATAAGAATCTGATGTTGACTGCATAATTTCAGCAAGGAAGTCATCAGATGAGATTATCAACTTGTCAAACTCCAAAAAAGAAGATCCTATCACCTAACAGGTGCCAGAAAACAGAAGCACCAGTTGCTGTGAGAAAAGAATTGTCTGATATGGTCAAATTTAGGAAGACCAGGCGACAATTTCTCAGCTATTGTTACTAGAAGGCACCCTTGGCTCATCAATCTCAGGGGTAAGATCAATTGATTTGTTTAGAAACCCTTGTCTAATTGCTACTGTTCTCCTGAAATTAACTGGTGCTGGAGGTGTCTGTGTTCCTTCCATTTTCCCTCTTTTATACCAAAATTGCTTGTAACCTTTCTGTCTGAGGTCTGTGGCTGAGTTTAGCTCTTGTATTTGTTCACAACAACTGATTTATAAGCAGTGGTGTCAGGCAGCTTCTGGTAAATTTGCAAATGCAAAGTTTAACATCCATTAGCTGTAGTTAAGCTATATTAACTTGGATGACTTTGAAAATCAATGTTGGCTGTTACAGTTTAATGACTCGGCTCCTCTGAGAGACATTTGCTGTTTGTGTTTCTAAATTTCAATGAAGTCAAACTAATGTTTTTTATAGTCATAAAACGCAATCTCCATTTGTAACGCACCAGTAAATTTCCCTGCTGGTACATATTTGCACCTGCAGATTTTTATGTTTTACGAAATTTAATATAAATTGGAAACTGTAGGTGCATCTGAGATATTGTATTGAGAAGTTCCAGTTTATTCATCAACATAGACAACATTTCATGAAAGGATATGTTTACCCAGAACACAATATTACAAGTGCATTTTCTTCTGTGATTAGTAAATAAAATACAATAAAATTTCACTGGCTGGATTAAACCACAAGAAGAAGTCACAGGCAGAGCTGACTGTATATTCTTATGACCAAATTAGAAAGAATTAAACATCTATCACCAATACAGGTCAGAGTGAATTCATTAGACACTGATTGGCTAGACACTGGCAGTTGTGGTCATGTATACCTGCATCAGCTATTTGAATATGATATTGATATTTGATATATGAACACAGTTGGACCTAACTACCCGTCCCTGGGTATGCAATCTGCTGAGTTAGCATGGTGCCCTCAGGGCTGCCCTCGTTGGTTCTGGTATTAGCAGAGTTGAACAAGCTGTTTTGTTCACAGAACTGTAAGGACTAAATATCCCAGGAGGTAAGTAACTTTTTATTTTCTGCAACCACAATGTCAGAGACCAATAATCTTTCCACATTCAACGTTATTTAGATGCATGTATTATTCGAATGTATTTTTTATCAGCAATTGAAGTTTTTGACAATATGAGTATGGTTTATGCAGCCACATAACGTGTCGTTGTGATATTTGTGATTGCAAGCAATTTTACCAAAAAAAAAGTGACTGAATGTTAAAACAAGGGGCAGATTTCTGCACAAGATACTGAATGTTAAAACCAGGGCCATATTTCTGCACAGGATACATAGCCTGTGGCCTAGGGCGAAAGGTTTACCAGGCAGAGACAACACCAAGCTAGATATAAAGCCAATAACAGACTCCGTATTCTGCTCCTCTTGTTACCACTGCTAGCTTGCTGACCCACCCACAAGTGCCACTACCATGCCATCTGGGTATAGAGAGTTTGTCAGCTGTGGGCCCATACACCTAAAATTGAATGAATAGAAGTATTATTCTGTCCAACTTGTAGACAAACTGAGGCAGAGCTGGCAAGCCGCACCTTTATGTCTTTCCTTACATCTGCCCCTTTTCTCTGAATAAACTTACCTAAACCACCACTTCTTACATCTTGCTTGTCCTTCTATTTCAAGTTAGTAAAGCCCAATTACGCCAAAACACCTCCACCATTTTAAAATAAGTCCAGAACACACTCCCTGGGGGTAAATCATCAAACTGCTCTGAGCTGAAAGAAGAATGTTGCAGAGAACAGTGCCCATATCAATGCAACATAGAAGACTCCCTTAATGCCATCCCAGGAATATAAGGATGAGGCCACCAAGACATCATATGACCTGGCTGAAGACAACACTAAAACAGATACAGTATTTCCCCAAAGCCTGTGGGTGCTCTAGTGTTAATACCATATAATAATGTTTAAGCCACAGTCCCTGTAAATGACAGCACTCATACATCTATTTCCCAAAGACAACGCTGAGCACGTGCACTCAACTTCTTTGGTCGACCATGGCGAGGCCTGTTCGGAGTGGAACCTGTCCTGTTAAACCACTGTATGGTCTTGGCCATCTTTATGTAGATTAATGGCTGTGTGTTAAGTTATTTTGAGGGGACAGCAAATTTACACTGTTATACAAGCTGTACACTCACTACTTTACATTGTAGCAAAGTGTCATTTCTTCAGTGTTGTCCTCTCTCTCTCTCTCTCTATTATATATATATATAGAGAGAGAGAGAGATAGTTTTTTATCTCTGCCTGTGGTGTGTGCATGTCAAGCTGAAAGGAAAGATTTTTGTACTACACAACATTATTAGTAACCAGCACTGATCTTTGCTTAAGCATCACAGCATGTGCTTTATTTTTCAGCAACTACTTGAATTTGCCCGATAGTTGCTAGGTTACATTAAAATGCCAGTGATGGTTTGTGCACTGATGAAGTTGTATATAGAAATATTAAAAAGCTGTGCTAAAGCTTTTCTAAATCTAGAGAAGGGAATGGAAACTGCAGTTGGGCAGTGAATTGAAAATGTAAATCTACAGCACTTTCTTCTATATTGTCTCATTTAATGGTCCAGGCTGAGAGAGCAATCTGAACCATTACTTGTGAGTGACAGGGATACAAATGAAAAGAGACTTTGCCAAAGTCATGTAAAAGCACTTCTGCCTATTAACACTATTGTCTGAGAACCTTTTGCTTGTGTGATGAGAGTCCAGTAAAATGAACAGGCAAAGGCATGTATGGGAGTTCCAAGATTTTTGCATTATCTTACTATATTGTCGTGCTGTCATAGGCGTGCGCACAGGGTTTGTCAGGTGTGCCCAGGCACACCCTAACCAGAACAGATTCCCCCTCCTTCCCCCCACAGCCGGCTTCCCTCCTCTCCCACCGGTTGTTGCTGTGGATGTTTTAGGGTGAGTGGGGAAAGGGACCAGTAAATATGCCATTTAACGGCCCCTTCCCTTTCTGAAAGAACATTGTGAGTGATCGGTTGAGTGTGTTTAAGCTTTGGGGTGCACACCCTAATGCCAAAGGATGCGCACACCTATGCGTGCTGGTATGTGTTTTTAAAGGTTTTTGCTATTCTTTAAGGATTTTTGAAAATGTCAGCTAGGTAGGCAGTTGATTTTTTTCCCTCTAAAAAACATTTTTTTACAGTTGGTAAAACAACTATCTTCATTTGGACAGTAGTGAATAGGATAGTACTAATAATGATGCAGCAAAATGTACTCCAATCTTAAAATAAGCTTGTCACTAAGCTTGAGCCATAGGCGTGCGCACAGGGTGTGCCCGGTGTGCCCAGGCACACCCTAATCACCCTGTGCAGCATAGATTCCCCCTACTGCCCTGGCTCCCATCTCCCGCCCCCCCCCCCCGCAGCGCTGCCAGCTTCCCTCTTCTATCGGCTGTTGATGATGGGATGTTTTAGGAGTGGGGAAGGGGCCAGTAAATATGTAATTTACCAGCCCCTTCCCTTTCTGAATGAACACAGTGAGTGATCGGTAGTGTGTGTTTGCGCTTAATGCAATAGGCTGCGCACACCTATGGCTTGAGCTATTCATGCTGAGCAGTTAATACAAATTTCAAAATGATCAATCAAGACAGATATACAAACAGATAAATATGCAGTATGTGAATGTTGACTTCTCTGATAAGGATTCATCTTGGCTCCACCCTCTCCTAACCTCCCTATAGATCCCTTACAGCAGCAGTGGTTCCTGACCTCAGTCCTCAAGTACCTCAACAGGCCATGATTTTAGAAAATCCCCCCCCCCCCAAAAAAAAAGCTGGAATAAATACCAAACCACTTACATTAATTTAAAACACCTATGCAAAGTTACGGAAATCCTGAAAACATGACACGTTAGGGGTACTTAAGGGTTGAGGTTGGAAGCCACTGCTTTACGATGATAAGCAGTTTTACTGCACAATAAGGAGGCACAAAAGAAGGAAAAAAACAGAATCAAACTATGACATGGATAGGGAAAGTCAAAATTGGCTTACATCTTCTACTGTCTATGCTTCTGGATCAAAAAATAATTTTGATGTTGTCAGGAGCTGGATCTCCTGCTGGTGACACTGTGGTTCCCGGATCTGAAGGGTACAGTCCCAGTGTTTCAGAGTAGCCTGTAGATTCCAGCTGGGTGGGTATTTATCCTCTCTTCTAGGCTTCTACGGTGCCTAAGTGTTTTGCATTGTGTGCCAAACATCCTGGTTCTGTTTCTACACCTGTTACAATGATCCCCCTGCACCTAAGCATTTCCCTCATACCTGATCCCTGCTTCGGCCCTTTTCCTGACCTGTCTCACCGGCTGTTCCTTGCACCACCCATCTGACCCTGCCTTATCTGATCTCTCCACTTGCTTGAATAAATGATGTCATAATTTGTTAGTGGGTTTCACTTGTCACGTGTGTTTTACTATTGCTTGTATATTGCTTGTGGTGTTAGATTGTTTTTCTGTGATATTAATAAATATTATTATAACTGCACTTAGTTTGGGTCCAGATCCCTTTATACAAGCACATTGGTATCTTAACAGAAATGCCGGTTTTACTAAAGGTAAACTCTGCTTTTTGTTCCTCGCATGCTTAGTTTGAATTATTAAGTTTGTGATCTCTTTCCTTTGACGAATACCTAAATGCAAAGCTCCAACACTGTACAGATTGCTGCAACAGTGGAGGCTAGTGTAGGCAGATATTGCAAAAATTTCATTAAGAGATGTTGCAAAATGTGGTGACAGGGGCTCTTTAACATCCAATGACCACTTAAAATAGAACTATAGGCAAAACTTTTTTGATAGATTAGGAGTTTTAACCCCAGTCAGTTTTTTTGTCCGCCTATTTCCCATTGGGGAGATTTACCTTAACTTCCCATCACACAGCTAAAACAGGAAGTGAGAGGAAATCCTTGCAAATTAAGGGAATCCTTTGGGGCCTCCCAGGTCACTAGAACTAGTGTCCTGTTTGAAAGATTTCCCCTCTATTACTTTTCTGGGGACAACTCAAAATTCTTTTACTTTCACTTTCAATGAAAATGGAAACCAGGACAAATGGAGAGGGTAAATCTTCCTAACATGGACAGCAATATAAACCTAATGCGTGTTGTAATCCATCTCCACTCTATCCAAATCCAATCTATACTTTAAATCAGCGCTAGGGTCATTGACAACAGGGTCATCGATTTTAGGATACTCTTGTAAGAACAATTAAACATAGTTTCTGATTCCTGGTTATGGGTTACAGTGTTGCCAACCGTACGTTAATTTACGTACAGCACGTAAATTTAACCCCCTTTTTGGGGTGTACGTAAAGTCCGTTGTGGGCATCGGCTGCCCATAAAAAACATGGCCGCGAGCCGACCATGCAACTGCGCATGCGCCGTTCCAAAGCCGGCCGGGCTCGGGAAAGCTTGTATGCGTTTGGCCGAGCGGCACATGCGCAGTAACGTAATGGTGCCGCCCGGCGCCATTTTTGAATAGACTTTCAGCCAGGACGAAGTCGGGACTCGGGAGGCTCGTGGGGCGGGCTTCGGTTATCTGCTGTTCCACAGGGGGGGCCGGTAGCAGGACAGAGTTGAAGTGTCCCTCCCCAGTATAGTTATTCCAAGTTACTGCCTGTTGTGGATTACAAATTAGAATTTCATCAAGTGCACCACCGAAAGCTGGCATGCGAAGAATTCCTTTTAGGAAGTGACTGAGATTTACTCCATGTCAGGCCTGACTCGGGTGGGGAGATAGTATATTGTTTAGTGCGCCATAGGGCGCGCACACCATAATAGCTACACGTGGTGTAATACCACGCAGTGCCATTATAGTGTGCTGAATTGATGCCAGTTGCATGTGTGATGTTATACCTATGCTATTTACTAGAAGAGTAAAGCCGTTATAATCAATCTCTCGCCTTAGTGTGTTGTCTTACTGCTTAGAGATTAATTCATACAACACAATTGAATGTGGTATAAGTATAGCCCTAGACTAACTGTGCCAGCGGGGGTCGAGTAAAATTGCTGGGGGTTGGTGGTGCTGCACTCAGGGCCCGAAAATCAATCCAGCGGCTCTCTTAACTGGGGGTAGCGCTACATTTATATACTGTGAGAAAAAAAAACTTGCGCCAAACAAACTTTTTTGCTTTCACTGTGGGTTTTTGGGGACCCGGGTCCTGCCCCAGGGGACATGTATCAATGCAAAAAAAAGTTTTAAAAACTGCCGTTTTTTCGGGAGCAGTGATTTAATAATGCTTAAAGTGAAACAATAAAAGTGAAATATTCCTTTACATTTCGTACCTAGGGTGTGTGTATAGCATGCCTGTAAAGCAGCGCTTGTTTCCCATGCTTAGAACTGTACAAAGTGTCATTTCTGAAGGAAAAAAAGTCATTTAAAAGCATTCGCGGCTATAATGAATTGTCGGCTCCCGGCAATACAGAGAAAAGTCATTGATTAAAAAAAAAAAAAAATGTGTGGGGGTCCCCCCAAATTCAATTACCAGGCCCTTCAGGTCTGGTATGGATATTAAAGGGAACCCTGCATCAAATAAAAAAAAAAAATTACGTGGGGTTCCCCCCAAATATCCTTCAGGTCTGGTATGACCAGGCCACATGCCCTCAACATGGGGAGGATGCTTTGGGGGTCTGTGACCCCTCAAAGCACCATGTCCCCATGTTGATGGGGACAAAGGCCTCATCCCCACAACCCTTGCCCGGTGGTTGTGGGGGTCTGCGGACGGGGTGCTTATCGAAATCTGGAAGACCCCTTTAGCAAAGGGGGCCCCCAGATCCCAGCCCCCCCTATGTGAATTGGTAAGGGGTACATTGTACCCTTACCATTTCACAAAGAAAGTGTAAAAAATTGTAAAAAAAAAAAACACACAGACACCGTTGGGATAAGTCCTTTATTAAAAATAAAAAAAATAAAAAAAAGATTCCAGCGGTGGTAATCCACTCTCGGTATCCTGCGATGGGTGATCTCCTCTCCGGGGTCCAGCGATGGATGATCTCTCCTCTCCAGGTCCAGGCTCCAACGATGATGTCCAGCGCAGCGAGGAACAGAAAGCATCCTGTCTCCACCGGAGACACCCTGGGAATCCCGGCAGCCTGACGTGACCCCCGTCTCCCTCTGACACAAGGGGAAACCCGGGCTTACCCAGTGACGTGCAGGTGACCCGACCCCCCTCTGATGTAATGCAGGTTTCTGTTGCATCAGAGGGGGGCGGGGTCACCCGCACGTCACTGAGTAAGCCCGGGTTTCCCCTTGCGTCAGAGGGGGATGGGGTCATGTGACGGGTGGCCCCGTCCTCAGCTACATAAGAGACCTGTCAGACTGCCGGGATTCCCGAAGTGTCTCCGGTGGAGACAGGATGCTTGCTGTTCTTCGCTGCGCTGGACATCATCGTTGGAGCCTGGACCTGGAGAGAAGAGATCATCCATCGCTGGACCCCGGAGAGGAGATCACCCATCGCAGGATACCGAGAGTGGATTACCACCGCTGGAATTTTTTTTTTTTTTTTTCATTTTTAACCACTTGACAACTGGGCACTTAAATCCCCTTAATAACCAGACCAATTTTCAGCTTTTGGTGCTCTCACATTTTGAATGACAATTACTCAGTCATGCAACACTGTACCCATATGAAATTTCCGTCCTTTTTTTCACACAAATAGAGCTTTTATTTGGTGGTATTTAATTACCTCTGCGGTTTTTATTTTTTTCGCTATAAATGATAAAAGACCGAAAATTTTGGAAAAAAATGCATTTTTCTTCATTTCTATTATAAAATTTTGCAAATAAGTAATTTTTCCTCATAAATTTGGCCAAATATTTATACTGCTACATATATTTGGTAAAAATAACCAAAATTTGTGGATATTATTTAGTCTGTGTGAAAGTTATAGGGTCTACAAGCTATGGTGCCAATTACTGAAAATTGATCAATTTGATCACACCTGATGTACTGACAGCCTATCTAATTTCTTGAGACCCTAACAAGCCAGTAAAGTACAAATACCCCCCAAATGACCCCTTTTTGGAAAGTAGACATTCCAAGGTAGTTAGTAAGAGGCATAGTTAGTTTTTTGAAGTTGTCATTTTTTCCCACAATCCTTTGCAAAATTAAGATGATTATTATTTATTTTTTCACACCAAATTGTCATTATAACAGGTTACTTCTCTCACATGGCATGTACATTCCACAAATGACACCCCAAAATATATTCTGCTGCTCCCCCCGTATGGCGATACCACATGTGTGAGACTTTTATACAGCCTGCCCACATACAGAGGTCCAACACTGAAGTAGCAACTTCAGGCGTTCTAGGAGCATAAATTACACATCTAATCTCTCAACCACCTATGGAAACGCCCACAAAGTGACCCAATTTTGGAAAGCTAACACCCCAACGTATAATCTATGAGAGATAATGAGTCTTTTGAACGGTTCATTTTTTTCCAGAAGTTTTTGGAAAATGTGGAAAAAAAATGAAAACGCAATTTTTTTACACAAAGTTGTCCATTTATAGGATATTTCCAACACATAGCATGTACACAGCAAAAATGACACCCCAAAATATATTCTGCTGCTCCTCCTGAGTATGACGATACCAAATGTGTGAGACCTTTATACAGCCTGGCCACATACAGAGGTCCAACACTGAAGTAGCAACTTCAGGCGTTCTAGGAGCATAAATTACACATCTAATCTCTCAACCACCTATTACACTTTTGAAGGCCCTGGAGCACCAGGACAATGGAAACGCCCACAAAGTGACCCCATTTTGGAAAGCTAACACCCCAACGTATAATCTATGAGGCATAATGAGTCTTTTGAACGGTTCATTTTTTTCCAGAAGTTTTTGGAAAATGTGGAAAAAAATGAAAACGCAATTTTCTTTCTCGTACATCACGGGACACAGAGCGACATAGTCATTACTAATGGGTTATATAGATACCGTCAGGTGCTGGCACTGGCAACTTCCAAAACCGGAAGTACCCTCCCCTATATAAGCCCCTCCCATCCGGGAGCACCTCAGTTTTTTGCCAGTGTCTAAGGTGTTGGCCAAGAAGAAACATGTGTTTTTCACTGAGCTTGCGTACAGGTTCTTTTGGGCCTCAGTAAGCTATTCCGGATCCGACCAAAAAAGCTTCATAGCTAAACGGTCGGTACCCGGGCCTTGCAGAGAAGAGCAAGGTTTTGCCTGTAATGCTTCTCTTAGGAGAGCTGGACCCTGGGATCCAGAGCTCTGGTCATACCCACGACCAAGATGTTTTCTGTGCAGGGTGCTATACAGGTCCAGGGGAGTGGAATCCTTGGGAACCCGGTCCCTGAAGGTTTGATTACAATGCCTGCCGTGATAGGTGAAGTTTGGGCTTTTGTGGACCAAACAAAGTCCTGCGGCGGGGAACAGGTAAGTGGGGGCCCCCAGGAACTTGGTTCTATTGGGGGACCCCCAAGCCTAATTTGTCTTTCTGTCTGTTACCTAATGGTATTCCCGCAAAATTCTGTGCATGCCTGTAACTACAAAAAAAATGTAATAATTTTTAATGGTGGTCAAGAAAAAAAAAAAAAAAAATTTATATATATATTTAATATATTAGACTGCGGTACCTGTGTTTGTCCACTAGAGGCCGCTGTGGAATGTTTTCTTGTCATGTGGACTAGCTTCTTCTCAGCAGAGCAAAGTCCAGGCAGATGGTGAGTTCTCTTATAGGAAACTGCTTCCTCTGCCATGTTGCAGTGCTTGTCCATCCCCCGGCCTGCGGCAAAGAGGGGCCCTGGCTCCTGTCCCTTGTTACCATATTTGAAATTAGCGCCGAAGGCGCACGTGCCCGCGCGCGTGCGCGTGCACGCGCCTCTATATATAGAGGTGAGCCGGGAAAGGGGGCGGAGCCTGGGGGATGACGCTCTGTGCGCGCCGCAGCGCTTCTGCGCATGTGCGGGCGTCCCAGCAGTTTTAAAAAAACCACAATATTGTAGTGAGCTGGCTATGAAGTACAGAGACAGAGCTGGCAACATTTAAAGGCATACAGCAAGCGGTTGATACAGGCATCCCCTAGAAAGGCACATTAGTAGACACCAACTGTGATATAGCAGCAATTGTGCTAGACTATTCTCAGTAAAAGTGGTGTATTACGGCTGGAATACCTCAGCTTTAGGCTTAGGAATATGCCGTCCAGAAGCTCCGGAACTGAATCTTCCAGGAAGCGAAGGGGGTCTCATCGGGCTCGGAGGATCTTGGGCATACTCCTGCTGCACCAGTCTCCCCTGAAGTTCAGAGGTAAGTGACCGTAGAGACCCCGCAGGGGTACTTGGTACTGTGGCTGTCCTCAGTCACCTGCTCCTGTGTATGTAACAGAGGAGGTTTTTTCCTCAGCTCTGGGAGGATTAGAGAGAGATTGTCAACATTTATCGCTGCCTCCCTGTCAGGGAAAGCACGCCCGATCTCCGTCTCCTCCTTCAGAGTGCCTGTTAGCAGAGCAACAGTCCCATACAGGGATCGACCTGCCTGAAGGGGATCAGGATGAGGTTGATTCTGTTATAGAGGAATCAACAGTGGGGGAACCTTTTCTCAGCATCTCAAGCTGAAAGATTATGGGTTCAGTCTCTGACTAACATGGTCCGATCAGCATTTAAAAATGCACCTTGCGGAACCATCAACCACTACTGTATCCTCGTTGGGGTCGCTAGAAGCCCCCAGACTGTTTGTTCTTTTCCACTTCACCTTTTACTGAAAGGGCTCATTTACCAGGATTGGGAACGTCCTGAGAAAATATTTATTCCCCCAAGAGATTTCCGGTGGTCTATCCCATGGAGGATAAGTTCATCAAAAAAAAAAAAATGGAAGGTCCCTACAGTGGACGCAGCCATCTCTTGTATGTATAAATCACTGACATGTCCAGTGGATAATGTCCAAATGTTCAAGAACCCAATAAATAAAAGATTGGAGTCCTTATGAAAATCTGCTTGGTGATACAACCAGCAGTAGCAGCTATTGGGGTCTGCTAAGCAGTGAAGGATCAGTTGAAACAGGTCTTGAGGGACTTGACAGATCAGCAGGCTTTGCCCTAGCTGATCTACCTAGAGCCTTAGGCTTTGCGGTTGATGCCATAGAGGATTCAGTCCATCAGGCCTCCCGCCTTACGCTGTCTATAGTACATATGCGTAGGCTCCTATGGCTCAAAAAACTGGTCTGCTGAAGCTCCCTGTAAAGAATGGCTGGTTAGCGTCCCATTTCATGGTGAACGCTTATTCAGGGAAAACCTGGACAAATATATCCAGAAAATTTCCAGCGGTAAAAATACGCTCTTGCCGGTTAAAAGCAGAGTTAGAGGTCCCTCTTTAAGAGGCCTGCTTCTCCAGTCCCTGGGGCATCGGCTGTGTAACAGTTCCGACGGCCTCCTCGGTCAAATCCCGGGGGTAAAAAACAGGGACAGTAGCAGGGTAATGAGAAACCCTGGGTCAGGGGAGGTACAAAACCTCCCCCAAAGTTAAATTCATTGAAGCCCCCACTCAGTCGGGTGGGGGGAGGACTCCAGTTGTTCGCAAGAGACCTGGCGGGACACGATCAAGACAGATAGGTGCTCTCCGCAGTAGGTTTGGGATACAGTTTGGAGTTAAAAGACTCTCCTCCTTCCCATTTTTGAGGTCAAACGTGCCAAGGGATCCCCGGAAGAGAGAGTCCCTCCTGTTGGCACTAGAACAAATATTGCTCCAAGGAGTAATTATGGAGGTTCCCCTGGAAGAATGAGGGTTCGGGTTTTACTCAAACCTCTTTACAGTCCCGAAGCAAACGCGGACGGGAGGCCCATATTAATTCTAAAAGGGCTATACAAATTCCTGTATATCAGGACTTTCCGATGGAGTCGATCCGATCGGTGGCCACTGCCCTACAAGGGGAGGATTGGTTAGCCACGATCGACATCAAAGATGCTTATTTGCACATTCCCATCTTTCCAGTCCACCAAAAATTTCTACGCTTTGCAGTAGAAGGGCGCCATTTTCAGTTCAGAGCCTTACCCTTCGGTTTGGCCACAGCACCACGAGTGTTTACAAAAATTCTGGCCCTTTATTGGCCAATCTAAGAACACAAGGTGTAATGATAATGGCATATCTGGATGACTTGTTGCTGATAGACCACTCAGTGAAAAAACTAGACGTGGTCGTTCACAAGACGATCAAGTATCTGGAATCTCACGGTTGGATTATCAACCGAGACAAGTCAGCCCTAAAAACCAGTCAAAAGTCTGGAATACTTGGGGCTAAGGTTGGATTCAGGCCAGAGAAAAATATTCTTGCCTCGAGGAAAGGTGTTGTCTTTGAAAGATTTGATCCACTTAGTGGGTACAAAAAAGACAGCCGTCCATACGCCTGTATATGAGGCTGCTGGGAAAAATGGTGGCATCATTCGAAGCAGTACCCTACGGTCAATTCCATTCAAGGAATTTGCAAGGGGCCATACTGTCAGCCTGGAACAAAAAAATTCAGGCCCTAGACTTACAATGTCCTTGTCCCCTTCCGTTCGCAAGAGCCTCCGTTGGTGGTTGGTTCCCCAGAATCTGGAAAAAAGGAAATCCTTCAGTCCGATTTCTTGGAAGGTGGTCACTACAGATGCCAGCCTTATAGGCTGGGGAGCAGTACTGGAGCAATAGTCTCTCCAGGGCAGATGGTCGGATGCAGAAAAGGCCCTGCCCATCAATCTCTTAGAGATACGAGCAGCCCGGTATGCCCTAGTAGCATGGACATCCAAACTCCAAGGGTCCCCTGTCAGAATTCAATCAGACAATGCCACAGCAGTGGCATATATCAATCATCAGGGGGGCACCAGGAGTCGTGCAGCCCAGAGGGAAGTAAATTACATCCTGAAATGGGCAGAAAAAATATGTCCCAGCCATATCTGCGGTATTCATTCCAGGAGTGGAGAATTGGAAGGCGGACTTTCTAAGTCGCCAGCAATTAGGCCCAGAGGAAGGGTCCCTTCACCCCGAGGTTTTCTGGACAATATGTCAGCGGTGGGGAACATCGGATGTAGATCTTCTAGCATCCAGATTCAACGCAAAGGGGGACAGGTTTGTCTCTCGGACAAGGGATCCCCTAGCTTGCGGCTCGGATGCCCTAGTGTTCCCTTGGGATCAGTTCAAGCTGATATATGCATTCACACCGCCACAATGGTTACCTCGATTACTCCGCAGAATCAGGGTAGAAAAGAAACCAGTGATTCTGGTGGCTCCAGCGTGGCCCCGAAGAGCGTGGTACGTGGAGATTGTAAAATGTCAGTGGGGAGTCCTTGGACTCTCCCACATCGTCCGGACCTGCTTTCGCAAGGACCGATATACCACCCTTCCTTACCAGCCCTAGGTTTGACGGCCTGGCTATTGAAGCCCACATTCTAAAAAAGAGAGGGCTCTCTAATTCTGTGGTATCTACCATGATCAATGCCAGGAAGCCGGTATCCAGGCAGATCTACTATGGAATCTGGAAGGCGTACATCGCCTGGTGTGAAGCCAAGAAATGGCATCCACGTAAGTACGTAATAGGTAGGAGTCTGGACTCCCTACAATGGGCTGTAGATAGGAAGCTTGCCTTGAGTACTATCAAGGGTCAGATTTCGGCCTTGTCAATATTTTTTCAAAGGCCCTTGGCTTCTTGGCTTCGCATTCACTAGTCAAAGCCTTTATACAAGGAGTGATGCGTATTAGTCCTCCGGTTAATATTCCCATATGTCCATGGGATCTAAACTTGGTTCTGTCGGTTCTACAGAAACAACCATTTGAACCATTACAGCATATTTCTTTGGTTCTTCTCACCAGGAAATTGATTTTTCTAGTAGCCATTTGTTCGGCTAAAAGAGTGTCGGAATTAGCAGCTATGTCCTGTAAGGAGCCGTATCTGGTTATCCATAAGGATAGAGTAGTGTTACGCCCTCATCCAGCCTTTCTTCCTAAGGTGGTATCGAGGTTTCATTTGAACCAAGATGTGGTTCTTCCTTCTTTTTTCCCCAAACCTACTTCGGTAGAGGAAAAGTTATTGCATTCTTTGGATGTAGTAAGAGCAGTTAAAGCTTATCTAAAAGCCACTGCTCAGATTCGCAGAACGGATACTTTGTTTATTCTGCCGGAAGGCCCCAGAAAGGGTCAGGCAGCGTCAAAATCTACTTTAGCCAAGTGGATTCGACAGGTCATTATGCAAGCTTATGGCTTGAGAAGGAGACCGCCTCCGTTCAAAGTTAGAGCGCACTCCACGAGAGCAGTTGGAACTTCATGGGCAGTGCATCACCAGGCCTCCCTGGCTCAAATCTGTAAGGCCGCAACATGGTCTTCGGTACACACGTTTACTAGGTCCTACCAGGTGGACGTTAGAAGTCAGGAGGATGTCGCCTTTGGGCGCAGTGTGTTGCAGGCCGCAAAAGATCCTCATGTCTGATAGCGCTCAGCTTATATATGGTGTATCCCCCCCCTCATTTGGCATTGCTTTAGGACATCCCATTAGTAATGACTATGTCGCTCTGTGTCCCGTGATGTACGAGAAAGAAAATAGGATTTTTATAACAGCTTACCTGTAAAATCCTTTTCTTGGAGTACATCACGGGACACAGAGCTCCCGCCCCTCTTTAGGGACACTTATTGCTTTGCTACAAAACTGAGGTGCTCCCGGATGGGAGGGGCTTATATAGGGGAGGGTACTTCCGGTTTTGGAAGTTGCCAGTGCCAGCACCTGACGGTATCTATATAACCCATTAGTAATGACTATGTCGCTCTGTGTCCCGTGATGTACTCCAAGAAAAGGATTTTACAGGTAAGCTGTTATAAAAATCCTATTTTTTTACACAAAGTTGTCCATTTAGAGGATATTTTCAACACATAGCATGTACATAGCAAAAATGACACCCCAAAATATATTCTGCTACTCCTCCTGAGTATGGCGATACCACATGTGTGAGCTTTTTTAACAGCCTGGCCACATAGAGGCCCAACATCCAAGAAACACCATCAGGTGTTCTAGGGACATAAATTACACATCCAATTTCCTTACAATCTATCACATTTTTGAAGGCCCTTCATATTTCTAACACAGCATGTACATACCAAGAATTACACCCTAAAATACATTCTGCTGAGTAAACGGTAAAAAAAAGATTACCTGTGGTTTTGGTAGTGCAATTGTCCACAGAAGGAGAGCCCTGATCCAGGCAGCAGGCAGGGATGTGGTCAGTGACAGTGAATTGAATTGTCCAGGCAGCAGACAGGAATATTGTCCATAGTCACTACAGGCAGGAATACTGTCCATATACAGTCCAGGGTCAGTACAAGTAGAGACATTGCCAGCAGTGCCAAAATATTGGTCCTGGTAATCAGCAGGAACATGGTCCACGTAGCAGGCCAGGAAAGAATGGGGACAGGGGTAGGGGCTTCTCCCACCCAAATCTCTTTTTTTAGCCCCCGAGTCTCCAGACCCTAATCCGGGAATGAGAAAACTAAAAAATAGTTTTCTTTATCCAGAAAAACAATTCTGGAGCCCCTCACATATGTGAGACCCCTGTGTTCCCACTAGCATAGCAGGGTAAAAGATCAATCCAAGAGGCAGGCAAAAAACGTGGTCAAACAGTCCAGGGTCAGTTCCAGAGCAGGCAGAGGTAGGTACAGTTAAGCGTTAGGCAGAAGAGTGGTCGTATAACAGGCCAGGGTCAGTTCCGGAGCAGGCAGAGGTAGGTACAGTTTAGCGTTAGGCAGAAGAGTGGTCGTATAACAGGCCAGGGTCAGTTACGGAGAAAGCAGAGGTATGTACAGTGCAGTGGCATAAGGGGTGTGGAGGAAAATGACAGGAAATGAGAATTGCATTTACCATACTTCCCTAATAGTGTAGAAACGAATGGTAACGGCGGAAACATTCGCCTATACAGAGGCCTGGTTGGGAAGGACAATCGGGACAATAATACATGGTGTCTCTTCGAATTCCTCCTCTGGAGCACACCCGGCATCTCTTCTGAAGTCTGTAGCCTGTTTCGCGGGGGGCGGCTTTCTCAGGAAAGTGGCGCTCGTGGAGTCTCCTCATGGAATCAGAGCGAATAGTTTCTGGTGGGCTTTCAGGGTACAAAAGGGCGGAGATAACTTCTTCTTGGTAGAGTAGATAGGATACGGGTTTCTCTGTTGATTTTTGTAAATAACATAAGTGTTATACATGGCCAAACTAAAAAAATAAAGGGACACTTTCTTATACCAGTGGCGGGATTTTCTTGTGGGAAGATAGGGTTCAATCATCTGATCGTTAAAGTCCACTCCCCCCATAAACAAATTATAATCGTAGACACAAGCTGGTTTCTGGATTGTGCCGTTTCTTTTGGGGACTTCCACGTAGGTGTCGTTGTGGATTGATGTGAGCATGTGGACGTTTCGTTTGTCCCTCCACCTGACAGCCAATATCTCCTGGTTCCTCAATGATGCCGTCTCCCCTCGTCGTAGCTTTTCATTGACGAGTTTTTGTGGGAAGCCTTTTCTATTGGCTCTTATTGTGCCACATGCTGGGGTGTCCCTCCGGTAAAGATTGCGGAACAGGGGCAAGCTAGTATAAAAATTATCCACATAAAGGTGGTATCCCTTTCCAAGGAGTGGATAGGTAAGCTCCCAGACCACTTTTCCGCTGACTCCGATGTACTCTGGGCATTCAGGGGGATGCAGTTGGGAGTCCTTCCCTTCGTACACCAGAAAGGCGTAGATGTACCCCGTGGCTCGGTCACAAAGTTTGTACATTTTAACCCCATATCGGGCCCTTTTGCTGGGGATAAACTGTTTAATGCTCAGCCTGCCTGAGAATTTTATAAGGGACTCATCCACGGAGATATTCTGTTCAGGGATATATAACTGGGAACATTTTTCTGAGAAAAAATTTAGGAGTGGCCGAATTTTATATAGTTTATCAAAAGCTGGGTCATTTTGGGGAGGGCACTGGGTGTTGTCATTATAGTGGAGGAACCGCATAATCATTAGGTATCGGGATCTTGGCATAAGGGATGAGAAGAGTGGCATGTGGTGGATGGGTTTGGTAGACCAGTAGGAGTACAATTGTTTTTTTTTGAGAGTCCCATAGTAAAAGTTAGGCCTAGGAAAATTTTGAATTCTTCTACGGTAAGTTCTCTCCACTCAAAGGGACGGGCGTAACTAGACCCAGGGTTGCTTACTATGTACTGCTGTGCGTAGAGGTTGCACTGGGCCACAATGGAGGATAGTAAGTCTTCGGTGAATACTAAATTGAAAAAATCGAGCATGGAAAAATCATCGGTGTTCACCTGGACACCTGGCTGGGCGGTGAAAGGGGGGATATTTTCTGCTCCGGAATTAGGGGGAAGCCACAGGGGGTTTTGAAGGCCATAGGGAAGGCTGGCATGGCCCCTATCCCTTTGGGGCTGAGATGACACCCTACTGGTGCCTGGCCTTTGTTGCAGTGGCACTGCGCTTGGGGTGGACGGCACTGCGCTTGGGGTGGACGGTACTGCGCTTGAGGTGGACGGTACTGCGCTTGAGGTGGACGGCACTGCGCTTGAGGTGGACGGCACTGCGCTTGAGGTGGACGGCACTGTGTTGCTGGTAGTAGGCCGCTTCTCCACGCCAGAACCCCTTGTTTTCACGGGCACACATTCCTCTTCTGATTCTGTATCAGACCCACTGTCTGTAACGGGTTCATAGGCCAAATCCGAATCAGACTGAGACTCCTCGCTGCTCTCATCGGTCATGATTAGACGCTGGTAGGCCTCCTCACAAGTAAAGAATTTTTTTGCCATGTTGGTGGCTGGTGAGGCTGCACTGCAGAGCACTGTGGTGGCACTGGTGGACACTGGCGGGCACAGGCGGCACTGATGTGGCACAGGTAGCACTGGTGTGCACTGTAGTGGCACTGGTGTGGCTCTGGTTGCACTGGTGTGGCTCTGGTGGCACAGACGGCACAGGTGGCACTGGTGGGCACAGGCGGCACTGGTGGGGACAGGCGGCACTGGTGGGGACAGGCGGCACTGGTGTGGCACTGCAGTGGCGCTGATGGGCACAGGTGGCACTGGTGGGCACAGGCGGCACTGGTGGGCACAGGTGGCACTGATGGTCACAGGTGGCACTGATGGGCACAGGTGTGGCTCTGGTGTGCACTGGTGTGGCTCTGGTGTGCACTGGTGTGGCTCTGGTGTGCACTGGTGGGCACAGGCGGCACTGGTGGGCACAGGCGGCACTGGTGGGCACAGGCGGCACTGGTGGGCACTGCAGTGGGGCACAGGTGGCACTGATGGGCACAGGTGGCACTGATGGGCACAGGTGGCACTGGTGTGGCACTGGTGTGGCTCTGGTGACACTGGTGTGGCTCTGGTGTGGCACAGGTGGCACAGATGTGGCACAGATGGCACTTTTTTGCACTTTTGGGGCACTGTTGGGCACAGCTGGGCACAGCTAAAAGTAGTAAAAACTCACTGTGTGGCACAGGGTTGCACTGATGTCTCTCCTCTCCTCTCACGCTGCATCGGTGTGAGGTGAGGAGAGAGATGAACTGCTGCTGACCCTGGTTTGTTTACATTGTGATCGCGCCGTCATTGGATGGTGCGATCACGTGGTAAAAGGCCGCTGTCATTGGCCATTCACCCCGATCTGTGTTGCTACGGGTCCGGTGGACCCAGCGAACATAGTCGTTTGCGTGTGCGCGCAGGAACGATTCTAAGGGAGGACGTTATATAACGTCCTCCCAGAGTTAAGCAACCACCTTGCCGCCGTTATTCGGCGGCAGGTGGTTGTTAAGTGGTTAATAAAGGACTTATCCCAACAGTGTCTGTGTGTTTTTTTTACAATTTTTTACACTTTCTTTGTGAAATGGTAGGGGTACAAAGTACCCCTTATAATTCAAATAGGGGGGGCCGGAATCTGGGAGTCTCCTTTGTTAAAGTAGTCTTCCAGATTCCGATAAGCCCCCCGCCCGCAGACCCCCACAACCACGGGCAAGGGTTGTGGGGATGAGGCCCTTGTCCCCATCAACATGGGGACATGGTGCTTTGAGAGGTCACAGACCCCCAAAGCATCCTCCTCATGTTGAGGGCATGTGGCCTGGTACGGTTCAGGAGGGGGCGCTCTCTCGTTCCCCCCTCTTTTCCTGCGGCCTGCCAGGTTGCATGCTCGGATAAAGGGTCCCCTGGGGCAGGACCCGGGTCCCCAAACACTTTTCATGACAATAACTTTCATATAAGCCTTTAAAATGAGCACTTTAGATTTTTCATGTTCGAGTCCCATAAACTTTAATGGTGTTCGGATGTTCGAACAAATTTATTGCCTGTTCGCAAGTTCTGGTGCGAACCGAACTGGGGGGGTGTTCGGCTCATCCCTAATAGGGAATAGAATAGAATCATTTAGCGCCCCCTATCGCCCAATTTTGTTATACTTCATATACTGATTATATTTATCTGTATTTGTTTTTTCTCAATAGTTTCACCCACCCCGTTTTGTTACTAAAGCTTCAAAATGACACTCAGTCTGGCTTATTAAAGAATAGGAGGGTTAAGCTGCATGTCAAGCTACACACAGGGAAACTTGTAGCTGGGGGCAGAACAATTAACATTTTTCCTGTTTACCTAATCCCATTTTCATCCACCCAGAAGCTATTGAATTGAAGCAAATAAAATGTCATGGCTTGCTGTGGCTGTATGCCTCTACGCAAAACAGCACTGGCAGTGAGAAAACCTTTGTCTGCATCCATCTGTCCAATCTACTAAACATCCCATGTAGGTGTGCTGGCAAGGAGCACATTAGAAGAGACCATAGTTCATACAGCCATCCTGATCGGAGCAGAATTTCTAGTACACCTCTATACATGAGCTGGTTGAGGAAATTAAATTAGAACCTTCAGGCATAAAAGAAAAGAAGAACAAAATTGTACCTTTAGAACTTCATTGAACTCTGGATTAGTTGTATTAGTTTTGATTTTTGTCTTCCTCTTACTTTGCCGTGATTTGTCTGGAAGTAGATATGACTTAACATACCTGGAAAAGTAAAATGAAATAAACATTAATAAACTTAAATTTAGAAGAGTCAACTTTTCAATTCAAACCTGGCATCAACGCCTCTGGTGAACTTGGAAACTTGATCTGGTGATGCTTTTTTGCTATTTTGGTGGACACATTACCACCAATTTGTATAAATTTGGGACAATCTCAACAAATATTAACCTCTTCATGTCGACCATACGCAAAAATGCGGCCTCAGCTTGAAGGAGTTGTACCGGGGTGATGCCTGCAGCTGCAGGCATCACCCCAGTACTGTGTTTTAGAGCCGTCGGTTGACTTTCTTCTAATAACAATCAATGCGGCTAAGAAGCTGCGTGGCTGTTATCCCAAGCAGCAGGAGGTGACATCCCTCCTGCCACCGCCTGCTGCGGCTCTCCCGGGCTCTCCTGTCCCACCGGGAGGCCCGAGTGACCAGCCAGAATATCCGCCGGCTGGCCGGAGACCCGAACGAAGCCGGAATCGGCTTCAATCGGGTCTCGGATCTAGTAAGCCATAAGCGATGTCATGACATCACTTACGGTCTACAGAAGACTTAAAAGCACCAAATTTTAAAAAATGACAGTATTCAAAACAGCCAAACTTGGCGTTTTGAATGCTTTTAAGTGCAAAGGAGGGATTTGGGGTCTTATAGACCCCAGTTCCCTCCATAAAGAGTACCCGTCACTGCCTATTACTGTCACAAGGGATGTTTATATTCCTTCTGACAGCAGTTAAAGTGATCAAACAATTTTTTATTTTTTTTAAAGGGACAGTATAAAAATAAAATAAAATAAATAAGATAAAAAAAAAAAAAAGTTAAAGCCTTTTTCTGACATTTGTTGGAAAATTATTTAGCGCCCCCAAACATTATATTTATATTTCTTAGTAGAGACCCTAGAGAATAAATGGGTGGTCGTTTTTATGTCACAATATTTTATGTCACAAAGTATTTGCGCAATTTTTCGTATAATGTGAAAGATGATGTTACGCCGAGTAAATAGATACCTAACATAGATACCTAATACGTCATGCTTTAAAATTGCGAGTTTGTAAGCAACAAATGTCAGAAAAAGGCTTAGGCATGAAGGGGTTACACTGTTGGCAAATGGCAATATACCATAGTAAAACATTACCTCCTCACTCAATTATAGACAGCTAAAGCTATTTCTGCTTCTTCAGGCTAGTCCTTTTGTATGATCCCATTCATCTTTCATAGGTAGAACACAATGCTCTGCTCTTCTGCATAAACCAGTCTATTAGCTCAACTGTCATCTGGTTTTCTACTCAGCAAAAATATTTGTAAAGTTATTTACTGCATTTATAAAGCACAATCCACAGTCCCATTTTTTTCATATTCTATAGGATCATACTTTTATGATTAGCACGCAGTATAAAGTTTATAACAGTAGCATTGAGTGTCAAATAGAGTACGTACAGCATACAAAACAGGACCGTCTACAACCAGTGTTTCTCAACCTTTTTCCAGTCGGGGCGCCCTTGAAAAGTATTTTCTTTCTCGTACATCACGGGACACAGAGCGACATAGTCATTACTAATGGGTTATATAGATACCGTCAGGTGCTGGCACTGGCAACTTCCAAAACCGGAAGTACCCTCCCCTATATAAGCCCCTCCCATCCGGGAGCACCTCAGTTTTTTGCCAGTGTCTAAGGTGTTGGCCAAGAAGAAACATGTGTTTTTCACTGAGCTTGCGTACAGGTTCTTTTGGGCCTCAGTAAGCTATTCCGGATCCGACCAAAAAAGCTTCATAGCTAAACGGTCGGTACCCGGGCCTTGCAAAGAAGAGCAAGGTTTTGCCTGTAATGCTTCTCTTAGGAGAGCTGGACCCTGGGATCCAGAGCTCTGGTCATACCCACGACCAAGATGTTTTTCTGTGCAGGGTGCTATACAGGTCCAGGGGAGTGGAATCCTTGGGAACCCGGTCCCTGAAGGTTTGATTACAATGCCTGCCGTGATAGGTGAAGTTTGGGCTTTTGTGGACCAAACAAAGTCCTGCGGCGGGGAACAGGTAAGTGGGGGCCCCCAGGAACTTGGTTCTATTGGGGGACCCCCAAGCCTAATTTGTCTTTCTGTCTGTTACCTAATGGTATTCCCGCTAATATCTGTGCATGCCTGTAACTGCTAAAAAAATGTAATAATTTTTAATGGTGGTCAAGAAAAAAAAAAAAAATTTTTTTTTATATATTTAATATATTAGACTGCGGTACCTGTGTTTGTCCACTAGAGGCCGCTGTGGAACGTTTCTTGTCATGTGGACTAGTTTCTTCTCATCAGAGCGAGTCCAGGCAGATGGTGAGTTCTCTTATGGGAAACTGCTTCCTCTGCCATGTTGCAATGCTCGTCCATCCCCCGGCCTGCGGCAAAGGGGCCCTGGCTCTTGTCCCTGGTTTCCATTTTCGAAATTAGCGCCGAAGGCGCACGTGGCCGCGCGCGTGCGCGTGCACGCGCCTCTATATATAGAGGTGAGCCGGGAAAGGGGGCGGAGCCTGGGGATGACGCTCTGTGCGCGCCGCAGCGCTTCTGCGCATGTGCGGGCGTCCCAGCATGTTAAAAACCACAATTTTGTGTGGTGAGCTGGCTATGAAGTACAGAGACAGAGCTGGCAACATTTAAAGAAGGCATACAGCAAGCGGTTGATACAGGCATCCCCTAGAAAGGCACATTAGTAGACACCAACTGTTTCTTATAGCAGCATTTATGCTAGACTATTGTCAGTAACTGGTGTATTTCGGCTGGAATACCTCAGCTTTGTGGCTTAGGAATATGCCGTCTAAAAACTCCGGGACTAGAAATTCCAGGAGGAATAGGGGGTCTCCATCGGGCTCTGAGGATCTTGGGCATGCTTTGGCTGCACCAGTCTCCCCTGAAGAATCAGAGGTTAGTGACCGTAGAGCACCCTCAGGAGTACCTGGTACTGTGGCTGTCCTCAGTTCACCTGCTCCTGTGTATGTAACAGAGGAGGTTTTTTCCTCAGCTCTGGGAGGGCTGGAAGAGAGATTGTCAGCATTGATCGCGGCTTCCCTGTCACAGGAGAAAAGCGCCCAATCTCCGTCTCCTCCCTCAGAGTGCCTGTTAACAGAGCAACAGTCCCATACAGGGATCGACCTACCTGAAGGGGATCAGGATGAGGTCGATTCGGTTGTAGAGGAATCAACAGTGGAAGAGCCGTTCTCAGCATCACATGCTGAAAGGTTATGGGTTCAGTCCCTGACTAATATGGTCCGATCAGCATTTAAAATGCCACTTGCGGAGCCATCATCCACTTCTGTCTCCTCGTTGGGGTCGCTAAAAGCTCCCCAGACTGTTTGTTCCTTTCCGATCCATCCTTTACTGGAAGGGCTCATTTACCAGGATTGGGAGCATCCTGACAAAATATTTACTCCCCCCAAGAGATTTCCGGTGGTCTATCCCATGGAGGATAAGTTCATCAGAAAATGGAGGGTCCCTACAGTGGACGCAGCCATCTCTTGTGTGAATAAATCACTGACATGTCCGGTGGATAATGTCCAAATGTTCAAGGACCCAATAGATAAAAAATTGGAGTCCTTATTAAAATCTGCTTTCTCTACAGCAGGATTGGTGACACAACCAGCAGTGGCAGCTATTGGGGTCTGCCAAGCAGTGAAGGATCAGTTGAAACAGGTCTTAAGGGACTTGCCAGATCAGCAGGCTCTTGCCCTAGCTGATCTACCTAGAGCCTTATGCTTTGCGGTGGACGCTATAAAGGATTCAATCCATCAGGCCTCCCGCCTTACGCTGTCTGTGGTACATATGCGCAGGCTTCTATGGCTCAAAAACTGGTCTGCTGAAGCTCCCTGTAAAAAATTGCTGGTCAGCTTCCCATTTCATGGTGAACGCTTATTCGGGGAAGACCTGGACAAATATATCCAGAGAATTTCCAGCGGTAAAAGTACACTTTTGCCGGTTAAAAATAGAGTTAGAGGTCCCTCTTTTAAGAGGCCTGCTTCTCCAGTCCCTAGGACATCGGCTGTGAAACAGTTCCGACGGCCTCCTCGGTCAAATCCCGGAGGTAAAAATCAGGGACAATTGCAGGGTAACAAGAAGCCCTGGAGCAGGAGAGGTACAAAACCTCCCCCAAAGTCAAATGCATGAAGGGTTGCCCCCACCCAATCGGGTGGGGGGAAGACTTCAGTTGTTCACAGAGACCTGGCGGGACACGATCCGAGACAGATGGGTGCTCTCCGCAGTAAATCTGGGATACAAATTGGAGTTAAAAAACTCCCCTCCTTCCCGCTTTATAAGGTCAAACGTGCCAAGGGATCCCCAGAAGAGAGGATCCCTCCTGTTGGCACTAGAACAATTATTGCTCCAAGCAGTAATTATAGAGGTTCCCCTGGAAGAATGGGGGTTCTGGTTTTACTCAAACCTCTTTACAGTCCCGAAGCCAAACGGGGACGTGAGGCCCATATTAAATCTAAAAGGGCTAAACAAATTCCTACATATCAGGACTTTCCGGATGGAGTCGATCCGATCGGTAGCCACTGCCCTACAAGGGGAGGAATGGTTAGCCTCGATCGACATCAAAGATGCTTATTTGCACATTCCCATCTTTCCAGCCCACCAAAAATTTCTACGCTTTGCGGTAGAAGGGCGCCATTTTCAGTTCAGAGCCTTACCCTTCGGTCTGGCCACAGCACCAAGAGTGTTCACAAAAATTCTGGCCCCATTATTGGCCAATCTAAGAACACGAGGTGTAACGATAATGGCATATCTAGACGACTTGTTGCTGATAGACCACTCAGTGGAAAAACTAGAAGTGGTTGTTCACGAGACAATCAAGTATCTGGAATATCACGGTTGGATTATCAACCGAGACAAGTCAGCCCTAAAACCAGTCAAAAGTCTGGAATACTTGGGGCTAAGGCTGGATTCAGACCAGAGAAAATTTTTCTTGCCTCAAGAAAAGGGGTCGTCTTTGAGAGATTTGATCCACTTAGTGGGTTCAAAAAGACAGCCATCCATACGCCTGTGCATGAGGCTGCTGGGAAAAATGGTGGCATCATTCGAAGCAGTACCCTACGGTCAATTCCATTCAAGGAAGTTGCAAAGGGCCATACTGTCAGCCTGGAACAAAAAAGTTCAGGCTCTGGACTTACCAATGTCCTTGTCCCCTTCCGTTCGCAAGAGCCTCCGCTGGTGGTTGGTTCCCCAGAATCTGGAAAGAGGGAAATCCTTCAGTCCGATTTCCTGGAAGGTGGTCACTACAGATGCCAGCCTTATTGGCTGGGGAGCAGTACTGGAGCAATGGTCTCTCCAGGGCAGATGGTCGGATGCGGAAAAGGCCCTGCCAATCAATCTCTTAGAGATACGAGCAGCTCGGTATGCCCTAGTAGCATGGACATCCAAACTCCAAGGGTCCCCTGTCAGAATTCAATCAGACAATGCCACAGCAGTGGCATATATCAATCGTCAGGGGGGCACCAGGAGTCGTGCAGCCCAAAGGGAAGTAAATTACATCCTGAGATGGGCAGAAAGATATGTCCCAGCCATATCTGCGGTATTCATTCCAGGAGTGGAGAATTGGAAGGCGGACTTTCTAAGTCGCCAACAATTATGCCCAGGGGAATGGTCCCTTCATCCCGAGGTTTTCCGGACAATATGTCAGCGGTGGGGAACACCGGATGTAGATCTGCTAGCATCCAGATTCAACACAAAAGTGGACAGGTTTGTCTCTTGGACAAGGGATCCCCTAGCTTGCGGCTCGGATGCCCTAGTGTTCCCTTGGGATCAGTTCAAGCTGATATATGCATTCCCACCGCCACAATTGTTACCTCGATTACTCCGCAGAATCAGGGTAGAAAAGAAACCAGTGATTCTGGTGGCTCCAGCGTGGCCCCGAAGAGAATGGTACGCGGAGATTGTAAAAATGTCTGTGGGGAGTCCTTGGACCCTCCCACATCGTCCGGACCTGCTTTCGCAAGGACCGATATACCACCCTTCCTTACCAGCCCTAGGTTTGACGGCCTGGCTATTGAAGCCCACATTCTAAAAAAGAGAGGGCTCTCTAATCCTGTGGTATCTACCATGATCAATGCCAGGAAGCCGGTATCCAGGCAGATCTACTATAGAATCTGGAAGGCGTACATCGCGTGGTGTGAGGCCAAGAAATGGCATCCACATAAGTACGTAATAGGTAGGATTCTGGACTTCCTACAGTGGGCTGTAGATAGGAAGCTTGCCTTGAGTACTATCAAGGGTCAGATTTCGGCCTTGTCAATATTTTTTCAAAGGCCCTTGGCTTCGCATTCACTAGTCAAAGCCTTTATACAAGGAGTGATGCGTATTAGTCCTCCGGTTAATATTCCCATATGTCCATGGGATCTAAACTTGGTTCTGTCGGTTCTACAGAAACAACCATTTGAACCATTACATCATATTTCTTTGGTGCTTCTCACCAGGAAATTGATTTTTCTAGTAGCCATTTGTTCGGCTAAAAGAGTGTCGGAATTAGCAGCTATGTCCTGTAAGGAGCCATATCTGGTTATCCTTAAGGATAGAGTAGTGTTACGTCCTCATCCAGCCTTTCTTCCTAAGGTGGTATCGAGGTTTCATTTGAACCAAGATGTGGTTCTTCCTTCTTTTTTCCCCAAACCTACTTCGGTAGAGGAAAAGTTATTGCATTCTTTGGATGTAGTAAGAGCAGTTAAAGCTTATCTAAAAGCCACTGCTCAGATTCGCAGAACGGATACTTTGTTTATTCTGCCGGAAGGCCCCAGAAAGGGTCAGGCAGCGTCAAAATCTACTTTAGCCAAGTGGATTCGACAGGTCATAATACAAGCCTATGGCTTGAGAAGGAGACCGCCTCCGTTCAAAGTTAGAGCGCACTCCACGAGAGCAGTTGGAACTTCATGGGCAGTGCATCACCAGGCCTCCCTGGCTCAAATCTGTAAGGCCGCAACATGGTCTTCAGTTCACACGTTTACTAGGTTCTACCAGGTGGACGTTAGAAGTCAGGAGGATGTCGCCTTTGGGCGCAGTGTGTTGCAGGCCGCAAAAGATCCTCATGTCTGATAGCGCTCAGCTTATATATGGTGTATCCCCGCCCTCATTTGGCATTGCTTTAGGACATCCCATTAGTAATGACTATGTCGCTCTGTGTCCCGTGATGTACGAGAAAGAAAATAGGATTTTTATAACAGCTTACCTGTAAAATCCTTTTCTTGGAGTACATCACGGGACACAGAGCTCCCGCCCCTCTTTGGGGACACTTATTGCTTTGCTACAAAACTGAGGTGCTCCCGGATGGGAGGGGCTTATATAGGGGAGGGTACTTCCGGTTTTGGAAGTTGCCAGTGCCAGCACCTGACGGTATCTATATAACCCATTAGTAATGACTATGTCGCTCTGTGTCCCGTGATGTACTCCAAGAAAAGGATTTTACAGGTAAGCTGTTATAAAAATCCTATTTTCAGTCTCGAGGCACTCCTATTCAAAGCTTGATTCACGTTCCTGTGTGTCACAGAACATACGCAATAAAGCGCTCGTTCCTGACACGCAGAAAAAGGCTCTGCTCTTTAGGGGTGTCATTAATTCTTAATGGTACCCCGAACACTGGCAAACCCGGGGGTGTTTTTGGTGCAGTGCAACTTAAAAAAAAAAAAGGGTTGGGGACTTCTTTTCTTGCATTTCTGCAGGTAGGGGAGCCCTTTGAAACAACACACAGTCACACAGATGTGAACCAAAGGCTTGTTCACATGTGAGGTTGGTAAAACCAGATGGTTGAGCTTCTTTTACCACCCCCAACTGCTCCCCCTTTAGCTGTACACATGTTGTGGCTGCAGCTGGAAGTATACCCCCAGGTGAATGGGGCTGCACTTTAACCACCCCGAAACTGTGCATTGCATGCGATTGCGGTTTGGTGCTGCATTTACGGGGTTAAAACAGGTGGTGAGAAGGCAACATATAGCCTCGTTACCGCCTGTCAAATGTCTCTGAAAAGTGATCTGAGCATGGATTGCTTTTCAGAGGAGCATCAGTCCTTGCTGCTATTACGAAGAAGCCCAAAACAAAACAGTTCTGATCCTACAGGAATAGGGGGTAAATGGTACATGGAAGAACCTGGAAGAACCTGGGGCCCTAAATCGAACCAGCAAAAACAGTAAAGCGTTGCATATAAGGATATTTAAAATTTTGGAACAAATGTAAAAAAGAACTAACTTCAATGTCCAATCCCTCTCCTAGCACATACTTTCTGGGAGACCCTAGACTTAAATCAGCTGATTTTTCCCTGGATAATGTTCAATGGTGGATAAAGAATAAATCAACAAAGCTATTGGACTTCTATAATGGTGATACTTTTATCTCTTAATGCATTTCAGGAGTTAAAGGGAGCCCCTATCTCAGAACAACACGATTACCTTCAAATTTGATCCTTCTATGAAACCCGCTTTCCCACACCTTCAAAATCTCCACTGACCATTTACAAACATATATGTTAAGTACCCAAGAGGGAAAGGTCTTTTATCGACTATGTACAGTATAATGATCTTACACCTCTACCTCTTCCGATAATTTACCATATACTGTATGCTCAAATGGGAATCTGAAATAAACACACAGTTGACCATTACATAATGGTCTATTATGGGGGTCAACCTACGCAAATGTGCTAAATCACTGACAATTAGAGACAGCGTGAAACTTTTCACCAGATGGTAATACACACCTTCTCATCTAAATGTAATCTACCCAGAAGTCTCTCCAAACTGCTTTAGGGGTTGTCCAATTCCAGGGACATTCCCCCACATATTTTGGGAGTGTGAACAGTTATCTCCTACTGGACAATCGTATACCATTGGAAATCTAGACTTGTACCCTTTCACAAGTATTAGCAACAATAGAAGATATTAAGCTCATGGAGAATATTTTCCATACAATCAATAATACCAAGAAATCAAATGGAATCATTGGTTCATTTAGAAGACATCAATTAATGCACAGATTTCAAACAGATACCTCCGTATGACTGTACCCTAATGTTGTTTTTTATTTTTATAAAATTTTTCTTTGTTTCCATCATTTTATTTCTTTTAGGGCTCTTTCACACGGGGCGGATCCGTGCAGATCCGCCCCGTGAAGCTCCGCTTGCTCAGCGGGGATCGCTCCGTTGATCCCCGCTGAGCCGACGGATGACTGGGCGGTCCCCGCACACTGTGCAGGGACCGCCCTGTCAGAGCGCCGCTCTCCCCTATGGGAAATCGGATGATGACGGACCGTAGAGTCCGTTGTCATCCGATCCGCTCCGCCGACGGAAGGAAAAATAGGGTTTTCCTCCGTCACACTTTGGCGGAGCGAGCGGAGCGGAGCGGAGCGGATGTCAGCGGACATGTCTCCGCTGACATCCGTGCCTCCATAGGGGTGCATGGAGGATCCGTTTCAGGTCCGCCTAAAAAACTGACAGGCGGACCTGAACGGACCTCCGTGTGAAAGGGGCCTTATTTTTTATTCTATTGTTGTTTTCCTTCTATAACAATAGTTATTTGAAGTGACGCTTTGTTATTATGTCACATAAGATTTTCAGTGTATCCATAGTTGACTACTTCTCATATGTATGTTCCATTATTGTTGCTTCAAGTATTTATAAGAAAACCTTTTTTTCAATAAAATTGTATTCAATAAAAATATTTAAAATTTGACTACACTATATCATATAAAAGTAAAACATTAAAAGCTTACGGGTCTGTTCGATTCTTCTTCTCATCAGCAATTGCTAGATTTTTACAGCTCTTCACCAGAACATTCAAAGCGCCGGTTTTATAGCTGTAACTAAGATCGAGTACAAGTTCTCCAGAGACTTTTGCATTATCATAGTCCCAACCTTCACTGTAGACGCTTGTCATGCTATTAAGACTTGTCTGAAAAAAGAGAAGGGAGAAAAAAATATTCCATGAAGTGATCCAGTACTTGAAGAAATCCGACATGTTGTCTCCTAGCATCAAAAGTAAATCATAAACAGTACTTATATTTTGTACCAGTTGTTAACTTATAGCACAATAATTTCTGAAAATAAATCACTAAAGTTGTTTGAGTTAGAAATAGTCAGGGCTTTTTTTCAGGGGGAACGAGGGGGAACGCAGTGCCGGCACCTCCAGAACTGAATATATGTAATTGCAAGGGGTGCTGAAGGATCTATTGATGCTGGTGCTGGGGAATCTGTTGTTGCTGGAGGGAATCTATTTTCTGAGGATAGGGGATCTATTGTTGCTGGGTGAGTCTTATGTTGCTGGGAGGGATTAACTGTTGAACAAGGTGTCTTTTTTGCTGGCTGCTGGAGGGTCTATTAATGCTGGCTACTGGGGAATCTATTGTTGCTGGAGGGGACGGGGGGGACGGGGTTATTGTTGCTGTGGAGAGGTCTGTTGTTGCCCGTGGGGGTTGAATTGTTGCTGGGGTGGGTCTTATGTTGCAGGGGGTCAATCATTGCTGGAGGGATCTACTGTTGAAGGAGGGGTCTAGTATTGCTGGCTGCTGGAGGGTCTATTGATGCTGGCTGTTGGGAGTGTATTGTCACTGGGGTGTCCATTTGTGCTTCATTAACAAATTCCATACAAAATACTTAACACTATAAAATTATACTTGGTTCTGTATTCTGTAAAAGGGGTGGTACTGTGAGGTGGGTAGGAGGTGGAACCAAGGAACAGTGCTTGGAGGTGGGTATGGGGCGGAGTCAAGGGGTGACTCAGAAAGGAGTAGTTCCTGCACCTATTCTCTGAGAAAAAAAGCCCTGGAAATAGTTCTTATAAAAAAACAAATTGCTCAAGTACTACATCCATAAACAAAATCATCCAATATTATCATCCATATTATTTGTGGAACAAGTCCTTATCCGACCGACAATCCAAATCAGAAATATTCTGGATTACAGAAGTCATGCCCATTTCTACAACTCAGATGTTCCCAGTATTTACATATACCATGTATCTGGGTCTCAAGATCTGGCAGTTACTTTTATCACACACTGGTAGACTCAGTGCTATTGAAAACCTGCAGAAGTAATATAGTTGGTTGGGTCATCGGCAGAACCACTTTTAACGCCTTGCGGACCGTCTGCTCGCAATGTACTGCAGACGGACGACCCACACAGGCAAAGAAGTGTACCCGTACGGATTTTGCGGGACTTTCCCGCATACACACTGTTTCCCACAGTCCCGCGATAGGATACATTTTTTCCCGCAAACGAACGAAGATCAGCTCCCCTCCCATGCTCAACAACCTCTGATGGTAGAAGAAAAAAAAATTCGGAGATATGCGTACGTCACGCACATGTGGGCCCTCTCCGCCGTCACCTGCTGTGATTGTACACAGCAGGAGCCTGTTAGCAAGTCCCAACCAATGATTCACACCCGGACCTGCTGATCGGCTGTGTACAACCACATCCCAGAGCTCTGTGTTGACAGTCAACACAGAGCTCTGTACAGAGGGATCAATCTCTCTGTTTCTCATCCCTGCAAAGCAAGGATGAGAAACTAAGAGATCTATTAGTAAAAGCAGCACACTTTACACATATTACACATTTAAGCACACATTTAACCCCTTGATCGCCTAGATGTTAACCTCTTCCCAGCCAGTGTCATTAGTACAGTGACAATGTACAGTATTATCACTGATCACTGTATTAATGTCACTGGTGATGTCAGTGGCAGTTAGTCAGTTCCCCCCAGTTAGTGTCAGTTTTACAACCGCACTATTACAGTCCCATTATAAGTCGCTGATCACTGCCATTAGTAGTGTAAAAAAATAAAATAAAAATTCCAGTATATATACCATAGTTTGTAGGCTCTATAACAGGGATCCTCAAACTACGGCCCTCCAGCTGTTGCGGAACTACAAATCCCATGAGGCATTGCAAAACTCTGACATTCACAGACATGACTAGGCATGATGGGAATTGTAGTTCCTGAACACCTGGAGGGCCGTAGTTTGAAGACCCCTGCTCTATAACTTTCACGCAACCTAATCAATATACACTTATTGTTGTTTTTTTGTTTTTTTTACAAAGACATGTAGCAGAAAACATTTTGCCCAAAATTTATGAAGAAATTCGATTTTACATTTTTTTTTAATTGGATATGTTTTGTAGCAGAAAGTAAAAAATATTGGATTTTCAAAAAAATTTACAGTCTTTTTTCATTTGTATTGCAAACAATAAAAAATGCAGCGGTGATCAAACACCACCAAAAGAAAGCGCTATTTGTGTGATAAAATTGATATAAATTTTGTTTAGGTACAGCATTGTATGACTGTGCAATTACCAGTTAAAGTAGCGCAGTGCTAAATAGAAAAAAATGGCCTGGTCATGAAGGGGGTAAAATCTTCTGGAGCTCAAGAACCCTCGATGACAATATGGAAACTGCCAAAGCTCTCTTGACTCAAAGGTACTGCTTTGCTGCCTAGTAAATTTGGACATTACAAATCTCAGTGACTCATTAGGTTGTACCAAAGCCTTTTAAGCCCAGGTTCACACTGGGCTGCGGGAGTGAAGCCGTGCGAGTTCAGCTGAACTCGCACGATTTCACTCCTGCCTGTCAGTCCCGATTTCGGCTGCGATTACAGGGACATCTGTGCAAGTTTCTGCACAGATGTCAATGTAAATCGCGGCCCGAAATCGCAAAAAGTAGTACAGAAACTACTTTTTGAAATCGGTGCGGCGTCGCACCGATTAGGACGGTGCCATTGCCCGCAATTTGCGGCAAATATCGCCGATTTGACATGTCAAATCGCATGTCAAATCGCACCAGTGTGAACCAGGGCTTTAAACAAGTCAATTCTGTCAGCCTCCATATTTCATCTTTAAAACAAGTAAGCTCAGCCGCCATATTTCTATTCTCACTGGTTACTTTATCACAAAATCTAACAGCTATACTGAGCAAAACGAAGACAAGCTTCCAATAAAATTGTCCATCTGCTGAGTAATCCATCCCATTTGTATTTTTATAACAGCTGAAGCATTGCCTATTCTTTTTCAAGCAGAAGCTTGAAATCCATCCATAATCTCCCAAGAGCTTAGCAATAGTCACAAGGTAACAGCCTTTGAATTATTTGCTATTGATTTCTTTTAGAAAGACTTTACAGCAGGTGAGCACGCTAATGTTCCATCGAAAAAAGAGATTTAATCGAGCTGTTAATCTAATCACAGTTGTGAGGAGCATGCTATGTGTTTAGTGTAAAAACATTAGGAAAAAAATAGAAAGTACAAAATGTAGGGCTTATCAACAATTGTAGATGTCACTGCCACTCCTCTGAATAGCAATTCACAGTGGAAGCGATATTTCGCCTCCCCCACCTGTTTTAACCCTTGAAAGTCTGCAAATGCACCACAACCACGTGCATTACACTTGAATAAGTCACAACAGGCAGTAGCACAGCCCCTTATATATACGACCTGTGTTATCATTTCTGTCACGGCACATGTTCCACCCCCTCTGCATAGCTCCCAACTGTCCCTGATTTCGAGGGACTGACCCTCATTCTGTCCCTCTTTCCTTTTTTGCTCCTCATTTGTCACTCATTTTGATCTGAACTATACAGTTGTATAAAAAATGCACTACTTATCTATCAAAAAGTATTTCCCAGTGCTAAACCTTTCATCCAATTTCTAAATGGCGTAATAAGTACATTTCAAAAGCCAGCATAAAGGAATAGTAGTGGTAAAAAAAAGCACTTGTGGGTTTAACTAATCATTTTTTTTTTGTATAATTCCCCTTTAAGAGGGCATAGCAGGGTGTGTGTCCTATGTCTACATACTTTTTTTGCCAATAGGTGTCCCTCATTCCCATTTTAAAAAATTGTGAGTAGACCACCATATTAGATTAAGGAGGGTGGTCAGGGGGTGCTAAAAAATACAACTATGCTGAGAGCACGAGCCCTGCGCGCTCCCAGCATAGTTTCCATAGTAACTTGCGAACGCTGCTTACAGTCAAGAGCTTTCCGTTCATGTGAGCGCCGTCACATGATCATAAACCCCGCCCCGCCTCCCGATATCCTAAACCCCTTGAAGGGCTGGGAGGCACCCGCTCCAAGGGGTTAAACAAGGCCTAATATGAGAAAGTATGAGTGGTAAATTTGGGGGTTGTAAAGTCAGAAGGGTTTTTATCCTAAAGGATGTGTAAAGGATCGTTTAAAAAAAAAAACATACTTACCTCCTCTGTGCAGTTGGTTTTGCACAGAGTGGCCCTAATCCTCTTATTCTGGGGTCCCTCAGCGGCGCTTCTCCTCTTCTCGAGTGCCCCATTGGAAAGCCGCTCTCCCTCTGGGCACTCGTGCGGGCACGCTCCCGTGTCCTGCTGCTGCGTCCATTGACACAGACAGCAGGGCTCAGCCCCCACCCCCGGATCCTGCGTCATTGGATTTGATTGACAGCCGTGGGAGCCAATGTCTCCGCTGCTATCAATCTATCCAATCAGGACCCGAGACACTGGCTTGAGCTGGTGTGCTCATCTCTGTCGCTGGAAAGGCCGGGTTCAGGTAAGTAAAAGGGGGGCTCTGGGGGGCTGCTGCATCACAGGAGGTTTTTAACCTTAATGCATGAATGCATTAACCTCTTGAGATCCGGGCCATATACAAATGACGGCCTCAAGGTGGATCTACAAATCCGGGAGGCCGTCAATAGACGGCCTCGGCTATTGCGGCCACAGGGGGGTGCGCGAGCGCCGCCGCCGGCGGTGTGCGCTCGCCCGGTGCGTCACTGAGATGTCGTTGCGCGTGCCTGGCGGCAGCGATGTCCGCCAGGTACCCGCGATCGGCCGGTACACAGACAAGGATGTGGATCTGTGTGTGTAAACACAGAGATCCACGTTTTGTCAGGGAGAGGAGACCGATGCTGTGTCCCTTGTACATAGGAACACAGATCGGTCACCTCCCCCAGTCAGTCCCCTCCCCCACACAGTAGTAATCACTCCCAGGGCACACATTTAACCCCTTCCTCGCCCCCTAGTGTTAACCCCTTCCCTGCCAGTGTAATTTTTACAGTAACCAGTGCATTTTTATAGCACTGATTGCTGTAAAAATGACAATTGTGCCAAAATGGTGTCAAAAGTGTTCGATGTGTCCGCCATAATGTCGCAGTCACAATAAAAATCGCTGATCGCCGTCATTACTAGTAAAAAATAAATTATTAATAAAAATGCTATAAAACTATCCCCTATTTTGTAGACGCTATAACTTTTGTGCAAACCAATCAATATACGCTTATTGCGATTTTTTTTTCCAAAAATATGTAGAAGAATACATATCGGCCTAAACTGAGGAAAAAAAAAAATAGGATTTTTATAACAGCTTACCTGTAAAATCCTTTTCTTGGAGTACATCACGGGACACAGAGCGACATAGTCATTACTAATGGGTTATATAGATACCGTCAGGTGCTGGCACTGGCAACTTCCAAAACCGGAAGTACCCTCCCCTATATAAGCCCCTCCCATCCGGGAGCACCTCAGTTTTGTAGCAAAGCAATAAGTGTCCCTAAAGAGGGGTGGGAGCTCTGTGTCCCGTGATGTACTCCAAGAAAAGGATTTTACAGGTAAGCTGTTATAAAAATCCTATTTTCTTTCTCGTACATCACGGGACACAGAGCGACATAGTCATTACTAATGGGATGTCCTAAAGCAATGCCAAATGAGGGGGGGGGATACACCATATATAAGCTGAGCGCTATCAGACATGAGGATCTTTTGCGGCCTGCAACACACTGCGCCCAAAGGCGACATCCTCCTGACTTCTAACGTCCACCTGGTAGGACCTAGTAAACGTGTGTACCGAAGACCATGTTGCGGCCTTACAGATTTGAGCCAGGGAGGCCTGGTGATGCACTGCCCATGAAGTTCCAACTGCTCTCGTGGAGTGCGCTCTAACTTTGAACGGAGGCGGTCTCCTTCTCAAGCCATAAGCTTGCATAATGACCTGTCGAATCCACTTGGCTAAAGTAGATTTTGACGCTGCCTGACCCTTTCTGGGGCCTTCCGGCAGAATAAACAAAGTATCCGTTCTGCGAATCTGAGCAGTGGCTTTTAGATAAGCTTTAACTGCTCTTACTACATCCAAAGAATGCAATAACTTTTCCTCTACCGAAGTAGGTTTGGGGAAAAAAGAAGGAAGAACCACATCTTGGTTCAAATGAAACCTCGATACCACCTTAGGAAGAAAGGCTGGATGAGGATGTAACACTACTCTGTCCTTATGGATAACCAGATATGGCTCCTTACAGGACATAGCTGCTAATTCCGATACTCTTTTAGCCGAACAAATGGCTACTAGAAAAATCAATTTCCTGGTGAGAAGCACCAAGGAAATATGCTGTAATGGTTCAAATGGTTGTTTCTGTAGAACCGACAGAACCAAGTTTAGATCCCATGGACATATGGGAATATTAACCGGAGGACTAATACGCATCAGTCCTTGTATAAAGGCTTTGACTAGTGAATGCGAAGCCAAGGGCCTTTGAAAAAATATTGACAAGGCCGAAATCTGACCCTTGATAGTACTCAAGGCAAGCTTCCTATCTACAGCCCACTGTAGGAAGTCCAGAATCCTACCTATTACGTACTTATGTGGATGCCATTTCTTGGCCTCACACCACGCGATGTACGCCTTCCAGATTCTATAGTAGATCTGCCTGGATACCGGCTTCCTGGCATTGATCATGGTAGATACCATCGCATTAGAGAGCCCTCTCTTTTTTAGAATGTGGGCTTCAATAGCCAGGCCGTCAAACCTAGGGCTGGTAAGGAAGGGTGGTATATCGGTCCTTGCGAAAGCCGGACGACGTGGGAGAGTCCAAGGACTCCCCACTGAAATTTTACAATCTCCGCGTACCACGCTCTTCGAGGCCACGCTGGAGCCACCGGAATCACTGGTTTCTTTTCTACCCTGATTCTGCGGAGTAATCGAGGTAACCATTGTGGCGGTGTGAATGCATATATCAGCTTGAACTGATCCCAAGGGAACACTAGGGCATCCGAGCCGCAAGCTAGGGGATCCCTTGTCCGAGAGACAAACCTGTCCCCCTTTGCGTTGAATCTGGATGCTAGAAGATCTACATCCGATGTTCCCCACCGCTGACATATTGTCCAGAAAACCTCGGGGTGAAGGGACCCTTCCTCTGGGCCTAATTGCTGGCGACTTAGAAAGTCCGCCTTCCAATTCTCCACTCCTGGAATGAATACCGCAGATATGGCTGGGACATATTTTTCTGCCCATTTCAGGATGTAATTTACTTCCCTCTGGGCTGCACGACTCCTGGTGCCCCCCTGATGATTGATATATGCCACTGCTGTGGCATTGTCTGATTGCATTCTGACAGGGGACCCTTGGAGTTTGGATGTCCATGCTACTAGGGCATACCGGGCTGCTCGTATCTCTAAGAGATTGATGGGCAGGGCCTTGTCTGCATCCGACCATCTGCCCTGGAGAGACTATTGCTCCAGTACTGCTCCCCAGCCTATAAGGCTGGCATCTGTAGTGACCACCTTCCAAGAAATCGGACTGAAGGATTTCCTTTTTTCCAGATTCTGGGGAACCAACCACCAACGGAGGCTCTTGCGAACGGAAGGGGACAAGGACATTGTAAGTCTAGGGCCTGAACTTTTTTGTTCCAGGCTGACAGTATGGCCCCTTGCAAATTCCTTGAATGGAATTGACCGTAGGGTACTGCTTCGAATGATGCCACCATTTTTCCCAGCAGCCTCATATACAGGCGTATGGACGGCTGTCTTTTTTGTACCCACTAAGTGGATCAAATCTTTCAAAGACAACACCTTTCCTCGAGGCAAGAATATTTTTCTCTGGCCTGAATCCAACCTTAGCCCCAAGTATTCCAGACTTTTGACTGGTTTTTAGGGCTGACTTGTCTCGGTTGATAATCCAACCGTGAGATTCCAGATACTTGATCGTCTTGTGAACGACCACGTCTAGTTTTTTCACTGAGTGGTCTATCAGCAACAAGTCATCCAGATATGCCATTATCATTACACCTTGTGTTCTTAGATTGGCCAATAAAGGGCCAGAATTTTTGTAAACACTCGTGGTGCTGTGGCCAAACCGAAGGGTAAGGCTCTGAACTGAAAATGGCGCCCTTCTACTGCAAAGCGTAGAAATTTTTGGTGGACTGGAAAGATGGGAATGTGCAAATAAGCATCTTTGATGTCGATCGTGGCTAACCAATCCTCCCCTTGTAGGGCAGTGGCCACCGATCGGATCGACTCCATCGGAAAGTCCTGATATACAGGAATTTGTATAGCCCTTTTAGAATTAATATGGGCCTCCCGTCCGCGTTTGCTTCGGGACTGTAAAGAGGTTTGAGTAAAACCCGAACCCTCATTCTTCCAGGGGAACCTCCATAATTACTCCTTGGAGCAATAGTTGTTCTAGTGCCAACAGGAGGGACTCTCTCTTCCGGGGATCCCTTGGCACGTTTGACCTCAAAAATGGGAAGGAGGAGAGTCTTTTAACTCCAAACTGTATCCCAAACCTACTGCGGAGAGCACCTATCTGTCTTGATCGTGTCCCGCCAGGTCTCTTGCGAACAACTGGAGTCCTCCCCCCACCCGACTGAGTGGGGGCTTCATGAATTTAACTTTGGGGGAGGTTTTGTACCTCCCCTGACCCAGGGTTTCTCATTACCCTGCTACTGTCCCTGTTTTTTACCCCCGGGATTTGACCGAGGAGGCCGTCGGAACTGTTACACAGCCGATGCCCCAGGGACTGGAGAAGCAGGCCTCTTAAAGAGGGACCTCTAACTCTGCTTTTAACCGGCAAGAGCGTATTTTTACCGCTGGAAATTTTCTGGATATATTTGTCCAGGTTTTCCCTGAATAAGCGTTCACCATGAAATGGGACGCTAACCAGCCATTCTTTACAGGGAGCTTCAGCAGACCAGTTTTTGAGCCATAGGAGCCTACGCATATGTACTATAGACAGCGTAAGGCGGGAGGCCTGATGGACTGAATCCTCTATGGCGTCAACCGCAAAGCCTAAGGCTCTAGGTAGATCAGCTAGGGCAAAGCCTGCTGATCTGTCAAGTCCCTCAAGACCTGTTTCAACTGATCCTTCACTGCTTAGCAGACCCCAATAGCTGCTACTGCTGGTTGTATCACCAAGCAGATTTTCATAAGGACTCCAATCTTTTATCTATTGGGTTCTTGAACATTTGGACATTATCCACTGGACATGTCAGTGATTTATACATACAAGAGATGGCTGCGTCCATTGTAGGGACCTTCCATTTTTTTTTTTTTTTTTTGATGAACTTATCCTCCATGGGATAGACCACCGGAAATCTCTTGGGGGAATAAATATTTTCTCAGGACGTTCCCAATCCTGGTAAATGAGCCCTTTCAGTAAAGGGTGAAATGGAAAAGAACAAACAGTCTGGGGGCTTCTAGCGACCCCAACGAGGATACAGTAGTGGTTGATGGTTCCGCAAGGTGCATTTTTAAATGCTGATCGGACCATGTTAGTCAGAGACTGAACCCATAATCTTTCAGCTTGAGATGCTGAGAAAAGGTTCCCCCACTGTTGATTCCTCTATAACAGAATCAACCTTATCCTGATCCCCTTCAGGCAGGTCGATCCCTGTATGGGACTGTTGCTCTGCTAACAGGCACTCTGAAGGAGGAGACGGAGATCGGGCGTGCTTTCCCTGACAGGGATGCAGCGATAAATGTTGACAATCTCTCTCTAATCCTCCCAGAGCTGAGGAAAAAACCTCCTCTGTTACATACACAGGAGCAGGTGACTGAGGACAGCCACAGTACCAAGTACCCCTGCGGGGTCTCTACGGTCACTTACCTCTGAACTTCAGGGGAGACTGGTGCAGCAGGAGTATGCCCAAGATCCTCCGAGCCCGATGAGACCCCCTTCGCTTCCTGGAAGATTCAGTTCCGGAGCTTCTGGACGGCATATTCCTAAGCCTAAAGCTGAGGTATTCCAGCCGTAATACACCACTTTTACTGAGAATAGTCTAGCACAATTGCTGCTATATCACAGTTGGTGTCTACTAATGTGCCTTTCTAGGGGATGCCTGTATCAACCGCTTGCTGTATGCCTTTAAATGTTGCCAGCTCTGTCTCTGTACTTCATAGCCAGCTCACTACAATATTGTGGTTTTTTTAAACTGCTGGGACGCCCGCACATGCGCAGAAGCGCTGCGGCGCGCACAGAGCGTCATCCCCCAGGCTCCGCCCCCTTTCCCGGCTCACCTCTATATATAGAGGCGCGTGCACGCGCACGCGCGCGGGCACGTGCGCCTTCGGCGCTAATTTTAAATATGGTAACAAGGGACAGGAGCCAGGGCCCCTCTTTGCCGCAGGCCGGGGGATGGACGAGCACTGCAACATGGCAGAGGAAGCAGTTTCCTATAAGAGAACTCACCATCTGCCTGGACTTTGCTCTGCTGAGAAGAAGCTAGTCCACATGACAAGAAAACATTCCACAGCGGCCTCTAGTGGACAAACACAGGTACCGCAGTCTAATATATTAAATATATATATAAAAATTTTTTTTTTTTTTTTTTCTTGACCACCATTAAAAATTATTACATTTTTTTAGTAGTTACAGGCATGCACGGAATTTTGCGGGAATACCATTAGGTAACAGACAGAAAGACAAATTAGGCTTGGGGGTCCCCCAATAGAACCAAGTTCCTGGGGGCCCCCACTTACCTGTTCCCCGCCGCAGGACTTTGTTTGGTCCACAAAAGCCCAAACTTCACCTATCACGGCAGGCATTGTAATCAAACCTTCAGGGACCGGGTTCCCAAGGATTCCACTCCCCTGGACCTGTATAGCACCCTGCACAGAAAACATCTTGGTCGTGGGTATGACCAGAGCTCTGGATCCCAGGGTCCAGCTCTCCTAAGAGAAGCATTACAGGCAAAACCTTGCTCTTCTCTGCAAGGCCCGGGTACCGACCGTTTAGCTATGAAGCTTTTTTGGTCGGATCCGGAATAGCTTACTGAGGCCCAAAAGAACCTGTACGCAAGCTCAGTGAAAAACACATGTTTCTTCTTGGCCAACACCTTAGACACTGGCAAAAAACTGAGGTGCTCCCGGATGGGAGGGGCTTATATAGGGGAGGGTACTTCCGGTTTTGGAAGTTGCCAGTGCCAGCACCTGACGGTATCTATATAACCCATTAGTAATGACTATGTCGCTCTGTGTCCCGTGATGTACGAGAAAGAAATTGTGATATTTATTATAGCAAAGAGTAAAAAATATTGTGTTTTTTTCAAAATTGTCGCTCTTTTTTTGTTTATAGCGCAAAAAATAAAAACCGCAGAGATGATCAAATACCACCAAAAGAAAGCTCTATTTGTGGGAAAAAAAGGACGTCAATTTTGTTTGGGAGCCACGTCACACGACCGTGCAATTGTCATTCAAATCGTGACAGCGCTGAAAGCTGAAAATTGGCCTGGGCAGGAAGGGGGTTTAAGTGCCCAGTAAGCAAGTGGTTAAGGTGAAAGACCTTGAGGGTTTACAACCCCTTCAACCACTTAACCCACGGACAAATATGCAGCCTAAAGACCAGGCCCCTTTTTGCGATTCGGCACTGCATCGCTTTAACTGATAATTGCGCGGTCGTGCGACGTGGCTCCCAAACAAAATTGACGTCCTTTTTTTCCCACAAATAGAGCTTTCTTTTGGTGGTATTTGATCACCTCTGCGTTTTTTTATTTTTTGCGCTATAAACAAAAATAGAGCGACAATTTTGAAAAAAATGCAATATTTTTTACTTTTTGCTATAATCAATATCCCCAAAAAATATATAAAATTTTTTTTTTTTTGCTCAGTTTAGGCCGATACGTATTCTTCTACATATTTTTGGTAAACAAAAATCGCAATCGGCGTTTATTGATTGGTTTGCGCAAAAGTTATAGCGTTTACAAAATAGGGGGTAGTTTTTTTGCATTTTTATAAAAAAAAAATTGTTTTACTAGTAATGGCGGCGATCAGCGGTTTTTTTTCACTTTTGACACATTTTTGGGACCATTGTCATTTTTACAGCGATCAGTGCTATAAAAATGCACTGGTTACTGTAAAAATGACACTGGCAGTGAAGGGGTTAACCACTAGGGGCGCTGAAGGGGTTAAGTGTGTCTAAAGGAGTGATTCTCACTGTTAGGGGGGCGTGGCTACGAGTGACACGTCACCGATCTCCGCTCTGATTACACAGAGCGGAGATCGGTGACAGTGTCAGTAGGCGAGCGGGGAGATGTTGTGTTTACACTAACATCTCCCCGCTCCATCCGTGAGACGATCGCGGGGATCTCCGCTGCGATTGAGTCCACGGGATCCGCGGTCCGACTCACGGGGATGGCGGCAGGGTCGCGACCACATGGCAGGCAGTTAAAGGCGACGTACAGGTACGTGATTGTGCCTGTACGAGCCATTCTGCCGACGTATATATGCCGTGGGCAGTGGTTAAGATAAAAAGCCTTCTGTGTGCAGGAGCCCCCCTAATACTTACCTGAGCCTTATCTCTGTCCAGCGATGTCCACGAGTGTCTTGGCCATCCGAGACTCTCCCTCCTGATTAGCTGAGACACAGTAGCGGCGCTATTGGCTCACACTGCTGTCAATCAAATTCAGTTAGCCAATCAGGAGAGAGAGAGGGGGTGGGGCCGAACTGTAGCTTCGTGTCTGAATGGACACATGGAGCAGAAGCTCGGCTTAGGTGCCCCCATAGCAAGCCGCTTGCTGTGGGGGGCACTCAACAGGAGGGAGGGGGCCAGGAGCACAGAAGAGGGACCCAAGAAGAGGAGGATCTGGGCTGCTCTGTGCAAATCCACTGAAACAGAGCAGGTAAGTATAACATGTTTGTTATTTTTATGGGGGGAAAAAACGAGACTTCACAATCACTTGAAGTGGAGGGGAACATGTTAAGTCTGTCTACAGGAAGACATCTGCACCTGTTATCTGAAGCTACACAAAAGGAGTTATCAACCCTGCAGGGTCGCATAATAAACTTGCTATTCCAGAGTTAGGAAACAAGAGAAACATGAGAAACAGCTAAATATCCATTACAAACAAATTAAAAATATATTTTTAAATTAAACTATTTCGTTATCCCATATACTGTAGAACTCAGACTTGGAGAGGGAGGGGCTAAAGCAGATGTGCTGACAGATCACTTGGTACTGCAGTATCACGCAATCTGGTGCAGTAAACACAATGCGTTTGCAATCTATGTTTGAGGTGTCGTTAGGTTAATTTTGACACCCGCAGCGGATTGCACACCCAGTGCGTTTTGAACACGGTGCAGGAAATGCTCATGGAACACGGGTTTCTTGCATCGTGCTCTGGTGTGAATGAGCGCTTATTGGTCTTAAATTTTTTATACATTCCATTGGAGATAGATTCAGCAGGCTTTTTCACTGTGACTTTATGCAATCTTCAAGAAAATGTTTTTGTGTTTATGTAAGGCTTCTCACTGAGAATCAACGGGAACACCTCTATGTGCAGGTTTAGATCACACTGCTGTGACCTCAAAACCATGTGACTTCCAGTGGGACTTTGCATTGCAACTTGCTTGCGACCTGATGCAAATTTAGTGTGACTTTATTGCGTCTTTGATGTTTTGAGACGTTGCCTTTGGCAAATAATAAAAATACAGAGTGTGACACATATTATTGAACTTACATAGCCCGCTGAAGTCGTAGCCATAGTCACAAAGAAAAGACAAAGAAACAACTTCCTTGCGACTTTAGTGATTTTAACATTGCAGTCAATGGCACTCTTAACTCCATGACTAAGCCCCGTGGGTGGGACGAAACATGTCAGGGTATGGCCAGGCTGAGGCTGCTATCACCTATCACAAGCCAGGATTGCATGGTGTGCGGTGGCTGAGATTTCTTCTCATTGTTTTCTCCTTGTTCGATGGGTACTCATATCGCAAGGAAGATGCAGAAAAGTAGCAAAATAACTAAATTTTTTGTCCCTGTGACTTGAGTCACAGCAATTAAGATGGCACACATAGAAATGAATGTGTTTTGACTTGTCATGTGACTTTCTCTGTTGCAAGTCGCAGCGAGTCACAAAGTGTAAACCAGGGCTTAGGCAATTCAAAATAAGCATAATAAGCCTAAGGGCTCTTTCACACGGGGCGGATCCGTGCAGATCCGCCCCGTGAAGCTCCGCTTGCTCAGCGGGGATCGCTCCGTTGATCCCCGCTGAGCCGACGGATGACTGGGCGGTCCCCGCACACTGTGCAGGGACCGCCCTGTCAGAGCGCCGCTCTCCCCTATGGGGAATCGGATGACGACGGACCGTAGAGTCCGTTGTCATCCGATCCGCTCCGCCGACGGAAGGAAAAATAGGGCTCAGCGGGGATCAACGGAGCGATCCCCGCTGAGCAAGCGGAGCTTCACGGGGCGGATCTGCACGGATCCGCCCCGTGTGAAAGAGCCCTAAGGCCCCTTTCACACTGTGCAGGGACCGCCCTGTCAGAGCGCCGCTCTCCCTATGGGGAATCGGATGACGACGGACCGTAGAGTCCGTTGTCATCCGATCCGCTCCGCCGACGGAAGGAAAAATAGGGTTTTCCTCCGTCACACTTTGGCGGAGCGGAGCGGGTCGGATGTCAGCGGACATGTCTCCGCTGACATCCGTGCCTCCATAGGGGTACATGGAGGATCCGTTTCAGGTCCGCCTAAAAAACTGACAGGCGGACCTGAACGGACCTCCGTGTGAAAGAGCCCTTAGTGATATAGCAATCAGTTGCAGAAAATGAATGCCAGCATGAAGTGTCCTAGACTGATTTTGTAGGAAAACTCAGCTTCCCTAGAGAATTTAATACAATATATTTTCGCTACACTGGCCATATTGTAATTCTACTAAAACCTGTTGCAAACCACCAAATACTTGAAATGTCATTCTTTGCAAAACAGTGGCTGTGCCATGTTTGCGTATAGAAGGTCCCAGTAAATCTATTCCCTGCTTGTCTGAGAAGTCTGCACAGATCTGGATGTAACATTTCAGGCAAACCCAGCACTGTACCTACATTTATTTCCTGCAGCAACCTCTCCTATCTGGTGATATTCTGGCCAAGGGTATGGCACTTCTACAGGCCAAGATGCAGGTTTTCTCATTTTATGAAACTGGGGCTAAAACCCTTACAGACCACATGGACCTACAGGTAAGCCTAGATTAAGGCTTACCTGTAGGTGCAAGAAATATCTCCTTAACCTACACGGTTAAGGAGATATTTGCAGAAAAGACTGCACTGATGTCTACGGTGCATGAGCACTGTAGACAACGGCGCAGGCGCAATGAGCGTGCCGTTAATAAATAGGATCGTGCCGTCCCTGACGGCTCCCATGCGCGTTATCGCTGCTTCGGCCAGTCACAGCGCCGGAGCAGCGATACCCGGAAGTCACTCGGGTATCATGGCGGAGGAGAGGAACGAGGGTCGCTGCGGGGGCTTCGATCTCAGGTAAGTAATTCATAATGAGCTAGTATGCTATGCATACTAGCTCATTATGCCTTTCTCTTGCAGGGTTTTTTTTTTTTTAGGAAAAGTTTTAGAGGGTTTACTTCCTCTTTAGCAGTCTTTTTGAGAACATATGTAAAAAAAATAAAAGTATGACAATTACAAAAAAAAAAAAGCAGCTGGTAAAACAGGCTGAAATCTCCTTACATACATCTAATAAATGAATAATAACACCATGCTATTTTGCTATATATATCTGCTACTAAGCAACATGATGTACGGGCACTATGAAAGCTTCAAGACTGTTAAATTTCTACCTTTTACCAATGTTCTACAATTTAGTGTGTTTGGGTTCTGACTGCTCAGTGATTATGATTTTAGTGCTGCTCATAAAAAACATATGTTATATTTGTATAGAACTAACAATTTATGCAGTGCTTTACAGAGGAAACAATATACCTATCAGCATATTCCGGGACTGTGGTTGAAAACCCATGTAAACGAAGGGAGAACATGCAAATTTTATGCAGAGGGTGTCCTGGCTGAGATATGAACCAGGGACCCTAGTGCTGCAAGCCAGAGGCGTTAACTACTAAGCCATAGGTGGCTTAACACCTGTCATGGACCTTTGAATACTGAAGTATTTCTCCTTTGAATCTGTGACAGACCTAGCCGGGACAGAGGCTTTTGGAGGGGGTGTTACTTTAGATTCAGGTCCATGTCCCCCCAAGACACACAGACTCTGGGGACCCTGTATATGCCATATTAGAGTGACTGAGTCATACTGTTGGGACGTTCACACATTCCCTCTAAGGATATGCGAATGCAATCACCTCCAGCCATCGGTCTGTCCTCTGTGCTAATTTGACCCTGCTAAAATGTGTGATGTTTACACTTAGGATAATGTGTATTGTATAGCAGGTGAGACAGGTAGGAGCCGTTCTGATTACACCCTCTGTTACTGTATATAAGACTTAATTTTTGGTTCTAATAAAGTCTCTCTTGGTTGAACTTACATACAGCCTGCCTGGTGTTTGTTCTGACCGACCACAAATGGATTCGAATGGCACATAGCTGTAGTTTGAATCCTGGAGCACCGGATGATCCAATAGAGCAGAGGAGTGTCGGGAGAGTGGAGCCGAGCGAGCAAAGGGGCTCGTTACATTGGTTGGCAGCGGTGGGATTTGCTCTCCAGTTACTGGGACACTCCAAACCACCACAGTGAATGACCAGCTATGCAGCCTGCAGGAAAGTCACGCTGAAAGACCTACTTGAGAGCCGTGGAGGGACCGGTGGGACAAAGAACAAGGCCACCCTGATCAGTGAGCTAGCCGAGATGGATGAGAGGGATGGTGATGCAGGACCCCGGTCAGTTGAAGACTTGTTTCAGCAACGAGTTCGAGAGCGGTTGGCATTATATGGTGCTAACCCATCAGAGACCGCCATACAGAATGCCATTACAGACATCAAGCTGCAGGATGAGCGACAAGAGAAAGAACGAGAGCGACAAGAGAGAGAACGAGAGCGACAAGAGAGAGAACGAGAGCGACAAGAGAGAGAACGAGAGCGACAAGAGAGAGAACTAGAGCGGCAACATGAGCAGAGAATGGCGGAAATACGGCAATCGGAGACAACACCTAAAGATGCAGCGCCTGTCCGTAAGTTGCCCTTTCGGGCGTTCAAACTATTTAAGGAAGGAGAGGAGGAAATTGAAGCGTTCCTGCAGGACTTTGAGAGACTATGCCAGATACATAAAGTACTGCCCCAAGATTGGGTCGCCTTACTGGCGAGTAATTTAACTGGCAGAGCGGCGGATGCGTATCGGGCTCTGGAGGATGAGGACGCTAAAGACTATGACCGGGTAAAAGAAGCTCTACTAGCCCGATTTGCCATTACACCCGAAGCCAGCCGGATGAAGTTTCGAGAATCCCGGAAACAAGCCCACATAACATACGTGGAGTGGGCACATCGTCTGCAGCGAAACCTTAAGGGCTGGTTCCAGGGAAGCTGCGCTCATACCATAGAGGACATCACCCAGCTAGTACTCTTAGAACAGTTCTTTAACCACACCCCTCCGGTACTACGGGATTGGGTGCGAGATAAGCGACCACGGACTGTACAGCAAGCGGCTACTTTGGCCGATGAATATCTGGACTCTCGAAGGTCAGGCGAAAGCGAGCGCTATCCACTATCTCGGCCCAGTTTACCAGCCTCTAACCCAACTTCAGTACCTCAGTGGTCTGCCTCTAGACCCCTAGCCCGACCCAACCCTCCTACCGGACCTAAGTGCTATACCTGTAACCAAACTGGTCATCTGCAGTGATATTGCCCTACCCGATCCACGAGGTATCGAGAGACTGCACACCAATCCAGACCCTCAGCCCCACCCAACCCTCCTACCAGACGTAAGTGCTATACCTGTAACCAAACCGGTCATCTGCAGCGATATTGCCCTACCCAATCTACGAGGTACCGAGAGACGGCCCATCCATCCAGACCAGCGGCTCATCGCTTCCAGAATGAGCCCAACCATCGAGATGTTCAGGAAGAGTGCGGCGAACTTTTTGAGGCTGATCCTGTCCAAGCTGCTGCCGGAGATAATCGGCAGCACCATCGTCAGGCAGTATGGGTTAATGGGCAGCCGGCCCAGGGACTCTGCGATTCCGGGGCTACGATTACCCTCATCCAGCCTCACATGATTCCCCAGTCGGCCCGGACCGGCCAGACTGTTGCAGTCAGGGTAGCAGGGGGAAAGGTGCTACGTTTATCCACCGCCCAAGTCCTCTTGGATTGGGGTTCAGGGGAGCGACAAGTGCGAGTGGGATTACTACGCGAGTTACCCGCAGAATTACTTTTGGGAAACGATTTGGGGCAATTAACTTCCTCATATGCCCCAGAGGCCGCCATGGTCGTGACCACCCGACATCAGAGCCAACTTCAAGGCAACTCTACTCCTATGGGGACCCAGACGCCCCATGTTCGGGCTGGGAGCTGTACTAAGTCAAGTTGGTGATGACAGGAAAGAGCACCTGGTGGCGTATTTCAGCCGCAAGTTGTTACCCCGTGAAGTTGGATATGCTACCGTGGAAAAAGCGTTTGGCCTTAGTCTGGGCTTTAGAGAAATTGCAGCCCTACGTGTATGGACGCTCTTTTACCGTCATGACGGACCACAATCCCTTGATATGGCTTAACCAGGGGGCGGGAGAGAATGGCCGATTACTAAGGTGGAGCCTGACTTTGCAACCGTACAATTTTACCATACAATATCGGCCAGGGCCTCCAAAACAGGATGGGTTATCCCGGCAGACAGACCTGGAACCTTAAGACTACTTTTGCAACATCCTCGAGTTGACCCGTTTGGGGTCCCACTGTGGCTGTTGGACTGTTTCCCAGGGGGGAGTATTGTCATGGACCTTTGAATACTGAAGTATTTCTCCTTTGAATCTGTGACAGACCTAGCTGGGACAGAGGCTTTTGGAGGGGGTGTTACTTTAGATTCAGGTCCATGTCCCCCCAAGACACACAGACTCTGGGGACCCTGTATATGCCATATTAGAGTGACTGAGTCATACTGTTGGGACGTTCACACATTCCCTCTAAGGATATGCGAATGCAATCACCTCCAGCCATCGGTCTGTCCTCTGTGCTAATTTGACCCTACTAAAATGTGTGATGTTTACACTTAGGATAATGTGTATTGTATAGCAGGTGAGACAGGTAGGAGCCGGGATGTCTACCCTGAACGGTCATATCTATGAGTCACCTTGGCTGGCTAAAGGATTTAGTTAATTAGCTCATGTTAATTTATGTTCTGGTTACACCCTCTGTTACTGTATATAAGACTTGATTTTTGGTCCTAATAAAGTCTCTTGGTTGAACTTACATACAGCCTGCCTGGTGTTTGTTCTGACCGACCACAAATGGATTCGAATGGCACATAGCTGTAGTTTGAATCCTGGAGCACCGGATGATCCAATAGAGCAGAGGAGTGTCGGGAGAGTGGAGCCGAGCGAGCAAAGGGGCTCGTTACAACACCTATTGGCAACATCATCGTGTTTGATGGCAGACATATCTTAAATATTATATATATAAATAATATATAACCACAGCTGACTGCTAGGATTGCTCTGGACTGGTGGAAACCTCCCCTCTTTTTCAAGGCGCAGGCTTACAGCCCGGCCACTTACCGTAGGCTCTTTGGGGTCAGACACCCTCTGCCCCAATATACACCAGGATTCATACTGAGCCTTGTATCTAAGAACAAAGAGACTGTCATTTTTTGAATGTTTATATGTATTTTCTTATTACTTTGCCTAAAATAAAAACCCCTAGTTTTTTACAATATCTATTCATGTGCCGCCTAAAGTCCATTCTTTAGTCCATTCATATTCTTCCTATATCTTAAATATTGGCCTCACTTTGAATTAGGGTTGCCCCCTGTCCGGGATTCACCCAGACAGTTCGGGTTTGGAATCATGCGTCCAGGTTTTAGGCTGCATGAAACCCAGACACATTATTCAGACCGGACTATGGCTTCCCATCAGGGTTGCTGGTTGCAGTTTTCTAAACCTAGTGTGTCTATTACACTCTCTTTCACCCTGCCCAAATTCATCACTAACAACCCCCCCCCACACACACACACAAACAGACATTCAGAGTTCTCAGTGTTCCCCCTTAAATCAGAGCATCCCTTACATTAGAGTCTGCAGAGTCAGGGAACATTGCAAGTTCAGATGTAAAAGGGGAACTCTGCCTATTCAAATGTAAAAGGGGGAACTCTGTGGACTCTGATGTAAAGGGGGACTCTTGTGATTAACTTTATATGATTAGAAATGTTATTTCATTGCAAAATATATGTATTGTTTATTCTATAAAAAAAATTGCTGCGTGCCGCTAAAGTGTTCGGGTTTGACTTGAAGAAAAAGTGGCAACCCTACTTTGAATATGCTGTTCAGTTTTGGTCACCGATTCTCAGGAAAGACATTGTTGAATTAGAAATAGTTCAGTGATAGGGAACATAATGAATAAGGGGGATGGAGGACCTCAGCTTTGAGGATTGATTATAGTTAGTCATTCTGGAGAAGAGGCACTTAAAACATATCTCCCAACTGTCCCTGATTTCGAGAGACTGTCCCTGATTTGGAACATGTCCCTCTGTCCCTCTTTCCTCCTCATTTGTTCCTCATTTTGGTCTGATCTATATACAGTAATTGTATATGTAGCGGGGTATTGCTTTAAGGCCTCAGAGACTACCGTACCCAGAATGCCATGAGACACCCAAGGTGCATTGCCCCCGCGCAAAGACTGCTGGGGTGGGCTATTTAACTGGGGGGGCGGGACTGAGTTCGCTCTCTTTGGACACCGCCCGCCCAGCAAGTGGAACTCTGTGTCGAGTCTGTTGTGTTACAAGGCCTGAAGCCGGGGCTTTTCTCCAGAGAGCCTTCCGTTTTCCACCGAGGAGCTTGCGGGACATCATCCCGCTGCTGCTGTGCTGTTGCCAGGAGGACAGAAGATCCGGGTGTTGTGGAATCTGTGTACCGAGACACAGCAACGGAAGATACAGACAGGTCCGGTTGGGTGAGAGAGCACCTGCTCAGAGACAAACACAGGATCTCCTAGTCCAGATAACTGTTGTTTGGAACTAACTTTAGTGCTTGTAGACACACACCGGAGGGACAGTGCTTTGAGTATCTAGGAGTCTCTAAGACTTATCCTGTGTTCGCCAAGTTCAAGACCCTTTTCTCTTTGTGGATTATAACTTGTTTTTTCAAAAAGTGCACCACCGTTTGCTAGGGAAGATCTTTCTCTGCAGAACTTCTACATAGTACAGTCAGGCCTGACTTAGTAGCGTAGACATTTCTGGGCGCCATTTTTTGCCCACAAGGTAGAATAGCTGCAGCGGGGACTGTTAGTTTTCTTGTTAAATCTGTCTGTTTGCAAAAGTACCCCTTTCATTGCAGGGCTCTGCATGTGTTCATGTATACTGTTTCTATGCTTAACCAATATTCTTAGTAAAAGTGCCAGGGTTAAGTACACTTGTGTTTGTGTCATTTACTGTGCAGAAGAGACGGTTATTGATAGCTATACCATATTGCTGTGTTTATTGCAGGATTGTGCCTCCGAGAGTTATAGGGTACACAATCCTATCATCCCCTACTGACTGTGCCAGGAGAGGTTAAAGCCAATTGCTGGGGGTTGACAGCAGTGCATTACAGGCCCGAAAAAATCAATTCAGCGGCCCTCTAAGTTGGGGGTATCGCTACATATATAAAATGCTTTATCTGTCAAAAAGTGTTTCCCAGTGCTAAACCTTTTATCCAATTTTTAAATTGCTGCATTTGTCAATTTTAAAAGCCAGTATAAAGAAATAATAGTGGTTAAAAAAATTAAAAATTACTTGTGGGTTTAACTAATCATTTTTCTTGTACGATTGTCTTTTAAGGGGGTATGGCAGGGTGTGTGTCCTATGCCTACATACTTTTGCTAATATGTGTCCCTTGTTACCTTCTGAAAAAGTTGGGAGGTATGCTTAAAGCCTAATACACATTAATCGTTTTTTTTGTTCAACCCAGCAGGGCTGAACGGAAAAAACCTGACAGCTAAGGAGGAGCACCTGTACTAACTATCCAATGTTAGTACAGCAATCTCCCCTGCTGAGCCATTGTGTTATGATAGGAGGATGCCCCCCCCCCCCACCAGAACACTCCGGTCAGCGCTCTCAGACCAACTCCAGTACAGACAGGCCAAATGTCAGACAGTTTCTATTGAACCGGCCGCTGTTGCCCGTCATTCAGCCTGTGTTTTACGCATAAGGGGGGATACAATTACAATAAACAAAAATATCAAAGGTGACTTCAGTAACTGCAATAAACTGTTTTCTCTAAGGTCTCTGAAGAGAACACATGGCTAAACTTGAGGTTAGAAGAAAAAGAGGATTAACCTAAAATTGTGGAAAGGGTTCTTTATTGTTAGAACAGTAAAAATATGAAACTCTCTTTCCCAAGAAGTGGTACTAGCTGAGAGTATTGACAACTAAAAAACTTAGTAGGGCCAAGGGAATTTTTTTTAACCCTATATGTAATTTTGCTTACTATATATAAGAAAATAGGATTGTGTGCTTGTTCATTTATTTCAGAAGGTTACTACACTAAACTAACTGTAGCACCCTCCCCAATTTAGGGGGCGCTATATTCAAATTTAAGGGCAGTCTTAAACTGTAGTTTGGACTCAGATTAATTACATTCAATTGAGTTGCTTCTGCTCTGGGTGTGATGCTCCCTGGTAGTACAGTTCCCTGTTGCCTGTAGGTGACACTGTCGCCTCCGGCCCAGGTAGAACCACAGGAGGTGTTGCATCCCCTTTGGGTGTCCTCTCTCGGCGGCCGTGCAGTGGGCGTGGTCTACCCGCTGTGCATGCTGGGAGGGGGTACATAAGGGGCAGACGCCATTAGGCGTGAAGAGATCCAGGGGACCCCTTGGTCCTGTTCGGCACGTACCCCACCTCCGGTGGCCCTCATGGCCAGGGGTGCGTGCGTGAGTTTCGGTCCCTGACACCTGTAGCCCGAGGTTACATCGCTGTAGGTAGGCCCAGCACCTTTAGCTGAGGCCTACATGAGAAAAAGGAGTCCCGGGGTACCCAAGTGAGGGTGACCCACTCTGAAGGAGAGGAAGCCAGGGGAGGATCGGTCCCAAGGGGATTAGTGAAGAAGTCACTGTCTCGGGAGAGGCTTGGCTACCTGTCAGAGGGAAGGATTCCAATCCGCCAAAAGCCTTGTAACGTGCCCCATTGGCACCTCAGTTCTAGTTGTTGCTAGGCCGGGAAGTTTGGGACTTAAATATTCTGTGGCAGAGGATCTCCTGATCGTATCCTAGGGAAACTACAAGTATCTGTTTCGTGCTCCACACCGGCTGCTGGGACCACTCTTGGGGGGACTGTCTGGGTGAGCAAGGCCCACTCAGGCTTGAGTGGCGACGATTGTATCGTAGGTGTTGCGTGCCTGAACCAACCCCTCTTCTCCCTTTCTTCATCTCTAAACCTGCTTTCAAGTTATACAAGAGAAAAAGAATAAACCTTGTCGTTCAGGTTTAAATCCTGTGTGGACATTAACTTTATTCGAGATTGTCTAGACAATGGAGCGTGAGGATCCACTATGGAGAGGTAATAGCTGCAAGGCCCAAAAAAACTAACACTGCTCGCCTCTCTACACTTAGGGAGGAATACCGGGCAAGTAGGAGGTGTGCCCTACTGTTCCAAGGAAGAGAGAATTAGTAGGGTGGGTGAGTGCTACACAACTAACTACCTACACTAAATGATCTTGATTTATATAGAACAGAAGCCAGTAAGAATCTGCAATAAAGTTGGATAAGCCCATTGTATGTACAGTATTAAATAGACCTGGGATAACTGCTTATTTCTAAAAAAAACATAGGGTTGATTTTCTAAAGGCAAATAGACTGCATACTTTGCAAATTGCAGTTGCACTCTGTAAAAGCAGTTGCTTCAGAGCTTAGAAAATGAGCAGAAGCTCTGCTGATTTCCATCGTCCAGTCACGTGCAAGCAAAAACCTTACACTTACCGGTAACGGTATTTATACAAGTCTTTCAGGATAGCACCTGGAGAGAGAGCGCAGCTCCACCCATTTACTGAAAACACTGCAGTCAGTTTTCTTTATAGACTGGACACTTCCACCATGGCCTGAGTTGTTTTAGAGTACCTCCAGCCATGCTGAAATTAGATAAGCAGAACATAGCAATAACACCACATTTTATAATAACTTTAGGGCGGGTCATTGGTGCTGTCCTGAAAGACTCGTAGAAATAACATTACTGGTAAGTCTAACTAAGGTTTTCTCACCTCGTCTTTCAGGACAGCACCTGGAGATGATAAAAGAGTACTTACGCTAGGGTGGGACCACTGCCTGTAGGACTTTTCTGCCAAATGACGGCTCTGATTAAGAGAGAGCAGATCCAACCTGTAGTGGCGGGTAAAGGTGGAGAAGCTTGTCCACGTAGCCGCCTTGCAGATCTGCCCAGGAGAAGCCCCTGCCCATTCCACCCAGGATGCTGCTACTGCCCGGGTTGAATGGGCCCCTATTCCTGCGGGAGGATCTATCCCTGAAGCTTTATAAGCTTCACTGATGGCCATTCGTAGCCACCTACCTATGGTGTTCTTAGAAGCACCGTATCCTTTACGTGGGCCAGAAAACAGTATAAACAGTGAATTCGACTTTCTGAATTCACCTGTGATTTTTAGATAGTGTAGTATACACCTCCTTACATCTAGGCTGTGAAAGGCTCTTTCCTTCGTGCCGACTGGTGTAGGGCAGAAGGTTGGGAGAATTATGCCGCGTACACACGATCATTTTTCATGCCGTTAAAAATTGCATTTTTAAAAATGGCCATTAAAACCGATCGTGTGTATGCTCCAGAGCATTTTTAACGGCGTGAAAAACGGGCATTAAAAATTTCGAACATACTCTATTTTTTCATGTAGTTTTTCATGTAGTTTTTTTTAACGACGTGAAAAACGATAGTGTGTATGCTTTTACGAGGTGAAAAAAAATGCGCATGCTCAGAATCAAGTATGAGACGGGAGCGCTCGTTCTGGTAAAACTAGCGTTCGTAATGGAGATAGCACATTCGTCACGCTGTAACGGACTGAAAAGCACGAGGCTGAAAAGCGCGAATCGCCGCTCAACAAAGTTTACCAACATGAAGGGTGGCGCCATTCGAACGGAACTTCCCCTTTATAGTGCCGTCGTACGTGTTGCACGTCACTGCGCTTTGCTCGAGCGTTTTTTTTAATGATCATGTGGATGCAAGACAGGCTTGAGAGGAAACAAGAAAAGAAACAACGAGAAAAACGTTGGTTTAAAAAAATGGCATGAAAAACGATCGTGTGTACGCGGCATTACTTCCTGTGACCTGTGGAATACTGTTGAAACCTTTGGTAGAAAACCCGGGTTAGTTCTCAGCACTACCCGGGTTCCGGAAATATAGAAAAAAAAAGGTTCTATAATGGACAGGGCTTGCAAATCGGTCACTCTCCTAGCTGAAGTGACTGCCACTAAAAATGCTAATTTAAGCGTCCAAAACTTGATTTCGCTTCCTCCGGAGGTTCAAAGGGTCTTTTTTTCAGACCCTGTAATACCAGAGATAAGTCCCATTTTGGAAAAAACTTAAAAGGTACTGGCCTAGCTCTGGTCAGTGCCTTAAAAAATCTTATGATAAGCGGATCCTGAGATAACTGTCTCTCCAGGAATACCGATCGAACGGCTATTTGAACCTTTAGGGTGCTAGTCGCCAACCCCTTCTCCATTCCCTCATGGAGGAATACTAACATGGAAATAACTTCCTTTGATAGAAAAACTTTATTTGCGCACCAGGAATTGAAACATTTCCATGTTCTACTTTCAACGCTATTAGACAGCCAAAAGAAGGTCACTAGAGCAATTTACTTTAAGACTTAAAGTAAATTGCTCTAGTGACCTTCTTTCGGCTGTCTAATAGCGTTGAATCTAGCTTATTAGACAAGCCTTTATTTTTTAGGATTTGCTCCTCAGTAGCCAAGCAGCTAATCTGAGGTACTCGATATTAGGATGTTGAAGGGGCCCCTGGGTTAGAAGGTCTCTCTGTAAAGGAAGAAACCAGTGAGGCTCCACCGCCATCTTCTGTATGGTTGAGAACCATGCCCTTCTGGGCCAGAATGGGGCTACTAAGATCATGGCTGTAGACTCCATCTGCAGCTTCTTGAGTACCAATGGAATCATTTGAAAGGGGGGGAAATGCGTAGCACAAGCGGAAGGTCCATGGTTGCGCTAGCGCGTCTAGTCCCTCTGCTTGATCTCGCCTGTTCAGGAAGAACTAAGTCTCTACCTTTGCATTGGAGTGGGATGCAAACAGGTCTATTTGGGGAGTTCCCCATCTTCCATTCCGATTCCAGTACCCTTTCCCTGCATAGAAAATCTGCTATTTGATTCAGATCTCCTTTTAGGTGTACCGCCGTCAGAGATGCTAGATTGGATTCCGCCCAGGACATAATCTGGAGGGCTGAGGAAAGCAACACTCTGCTCCTCGTGCCTTCCTGTCTTGTTATATAAGCCACTGCTGTGGCTTTGTCTGACAACACTTGAATGTGGTGACCTAGAACTTGGTCCCTGAAAGCCCATAGTCCCAGGAGAATGGCCATCAACTCTCTCCAATTGGAGGATCTCCTGGCCTCTCTGGTTGTCCATGCTCCTTGGGCCATCTGTCCATTCAGATGGGCACCCCACCCCCAGAAGCTTGCGTCTGTTGTCAGTCTTTGCTCTATAGGAAAAGTTCAAAGCAGGCCCTTGTCCAAATTTGATTGCTTCCTCCACCACCATAGCTTTCTCTGAACTTGAGGGGGCATCCTGCTCAATTTCTCCAGCGACTCTCCATAGGACCAATTACTGAGAATTGTCTGCTGAAGATCTCTTGCATGGAGACGTGCCCATTGTACTGCTGGTATTGAAGCCGTGAGGAGGCCTAGAACTGACATGGCTGCCCTGATTGTAATTTTCAGATTTGTCTGAGTCCTTTTTACTGCCTTTTAGACCTTCTCTATCTTTTCCTCTGGGAGAAAAATTCTTTCCTGTATGGAATTGATGCTATATACCAGAAAATGTATTGTCTGGGACGGTATCATATTTAATTTTTCTTTGTTTATGATCCCACAGTTGGAGGACTGTCACTGTTTTTTTGTGGTTTGACCAGGAGGTCGGAATAGTACCACTGACTTTCCCCTCCCTCTTTGGGACCTCCAGGGTCTTTTATATCCTGTCTCCTTCTTATCCTCGGCTTGTCGAAAAGCATGAAAATTCTTCTTTCCCTGAGGAATCACTTTCTTTTTTTATTGGGAAGGCCTTCTTCTTATCAGCCATTCTATCAAGTACGGCTTCCAGATCAGGGCCAAATACAAAGTTCCCCTCAAAGGGCAACCCACATCATTTTGCCTTTGAGGCCGTATCCCCTGACCACGTTTTAACACATAAAGCTCTACGAGCTGAGTTGACCAGGGCTGCAGATCTTGCCGACATTTTGATAGATTCGGCAGAGGCATCTGCCATGTACCCTACAGCCTTCTGTAGTATGGGCAGCGTGTCTAGCAGGTCCTTTGCGAGAAGTTCCTGCTTCAATATGCATTTTTAATTGCCCCGAGCCAATGTTCCAGGTTCCTGGCCACCACAGTTGATGCCATGGCTGGTTTTAAATTGGCAAGAGTTGAATCCCAAGTTTTTTTCAATAGGGAGTCTGCCCTCTTGTCCATGGCGTCTTTTAATACGCCCATGTCTTTGAAGGCCAAGTCTGTGTTCGTTGATACCTGAGAAAACGCTGCGTCAAGCTTTGACTTTTTATTCCAGACCTGATTGCTATCGTCCTCGAAAGGGAATCTTCATTTAAGGGATTTAGAGAAGAAAGGGGCCCTCTCTGGATCCTTCCATTCTCTTTTCACTGTTTCAGATATAAATTTATGCACTGGGAATACCCGATGTTTTACTTCCCCCATGCCTTGGAACATTTTATCGTGCAAGGACAGCTGAGTTTTGTCCTCTCTGATGTTTAAAGTTGTATGTGTAGTTTTTAATAAATCATCTACTTCCTCTAAAGACAATTTATAACGTGAAGAAGAAACTTCTTTTTCTTCATCCTCATCTTCCTCAGAACCTGGGAAAGTGCTTTTCTCTTCGTCTTCTGACTCACTGACCTCTCTGGGTGCAGAAGTATACTTGGACGAGAACAGGATGGCGAATTGCCTCTACTGTTTGGCTGAGCCGCCGGACGTTTATCCAGAAAGGAATGGAACGACTCAAACGTGTCCGCTAGTTCCTTTCGGAAGGAGCTTAATAGCTCTACTGGTTGAGTAGCAGCTGTAGCTGAGGAAGTTTCCTCTTTAAACAGATCTGCTATACAGGTCTTGCAAAACGCTTTGGGCCATGATTCTCTAAGCGTGTTCTTGCAAGACGGACATTTCCTCTTAGGAGGAGGGGAGCAATGTTTGCCCTTTTCTTTGGTTTTAGCCTGAAATACAACAACACAATTCCCTTTTTTAGAAAAAATATATTTAAACATACAATTCAGATACATGATTAATCTTTAGCAAGAATTTAACCAGCTGTCAAAACGAAGCGCTAAACCCTTTAGCTCTTGCATTTGTAACCACAGCTCTCCTAGCGACTCTCCCCACTGAGTCACTATACTACATACAATCACAGTCTCCCTAGTACAGTTAACAAGGAGAGTGGTGCAGGCTCCCTTCATTCTCCCCAGGGGAGTAAGAGAGGGACAACAAATACAAGACCCTAGGATAACATACAGGGACCACTGCCCCTGCTCAAGTGAGCCTGGCTGGTGTTAGTGGCTCCTGCTCCTGCCACTGCCGCTTGTTCCTCTTCCATACTGCAGAGTCTTTAGTGGTGTCTGGCTGTTCTTTTATTTGATTTTCCCAGTCCATTCGCCTCTGCGAGGACCGGAAATTACACCAGCTTGAGGCCCCCTCCTCCCCTTGCGTTCCAGCGGCCGGAACCTGAAGCCGCGACGCACCGCCGGAAGTCCCGCCCCCGACCGGAAATGATGCGCTTGCCACCCAGGACCCAGAAAGCATGGAGGCCAAAAATCTGAGGAGATGCAGCCTCACCGCTGTGAAGCATGCCATCCCTCCTTCCAGCCCACAGCCGCCGGTCTGATGAGAGCAGAACCTCCCGCAGCCTGAACCCTCGCCGGGTATGAAGGGGAGAAGACCCTCGGATATCCCCCTCCTGTAAGGGGAGATACTGGGCTGGCCTGCATGAACAAAAGAAACAAACAGGTATGCCTCTACTAACCCCACCTGGAGAAAGCGTAGCACACCCTAGGTTACCTGCAGCGCTACACCATGGAGGAGGAACACTACAACTGAGGCCATGGTGGAAGTGTCCAGTCTATAAAGAAAGCTGACTGCAGTGTTTCCTGGGAAAATGGGTGGAGCTGCGCTCTCTCTCGAGGTGCTGTGCTGAAAGACGAGGTGAGAGAATTTAGTTTTTTTTCATTTTCCTTGCATGTAATTGGGTATTCTTTGCAAAGTGAAGCTTCTTTTCATTTACTAAGCTCTGGAACAACTTCACTTTGCAAAGTGCACAGTCTATTTGCCTTTGGTAAATCAAACCCATGGTGTTTTATTATACATGATAAAATTTCCTTATTTAACTAAAAACATCTATACATATATTGTTTTTGTGCTGTGCTACTGTTTTTATACCAATTATACCTTTTTTCATCATATTCCTTTTGTAACTCTGCAAAGCTTTTATTGGCCCACTCATGCAACATTTAGCAATGTTTATTCTACAGACAGACTCGTTTTACTGTAGCTGTCATTCTGTATAGTACCCACCAGGGAACAATAAATGAAAAGCTACACATTAACAGTCCTTGATGCATTTACTTCCATTACATAAGATGAAAGCATGCTACACCGTGCTTGCTATCTGTCACATTGTAAAGTCCAGCCTAACACCCTATTCACTGCAATCATGTGTGAGTACATGGAGCATTAAGCAGAGCTTAGGGAGTACTTCCCATTGGGCTGTAGTAATGGATTTTTGTAGCATCTTTTATGACCATCAGCAATAAGCATTGTGTAGAAATCCATATATTACTTTCTGAAAATAAAATATCTGTAAAATCACGTCTAGCACAGTAGCCTTTTGATTTCTTAACCCCTTCTTACCATAACCTGTATGGATATACTGTCTCATCTTAATTTTTTTTTTTTATAATATAAGGTAAATAAATGTAAATAAATTAACTAAATTATAATAATTCCATTTAAAGAAAGCACATATTTCTATAGACTTAATAAATACTAGAAAAAGTAAATACAACAGACATCAATTGTATTGAATTCCCAGTGATCGTCTCCACCGCTTACCGGAGCAGTTGGTAGCGGCGGAGACAATCAGGTCCTTTCCCCTCTGAGGCATGCAGTCGAGTGAGGGAAAGATGGCCCCTACTCGGCTCCATACCACTGCATGACGGACGGAAGCGACGTCAAACGTCACTTCCGCCCAATGTTCGTAAAGTGAAAAAAAGAAATTATTGAAAAAAAAAAACTTTTTTACATTTTTTTTATTGCTATTAAGTGTAAATGTAAGATCTGAGGTCTTTTTGATCCCAGATCTTACATTAAAGAGGATGTTTACATTCCTTGTAATAGGAAAAAAAGTGACCCAATTTTTTTTTTAAAAGACAATGTCAAAATAAAAAATAAAAAGTAAAATAAATAAGAAAAAAAAAATAATAATAATTTAAAGCGCCCCGTCCCGCCGAGCTCGCGCGCAGAAGCGAACGCATACCTAAATCGCGCCCGCATATGAAAACGGTGTGCATAAAACTGTTTTGGAGTCAATCATTTATTGTAAATTACATTACTCAATCTGGACACCTTGAATTTTCTTCCTTGGTCCTTTGTGGCCCCCTTGCTCAGCTGAGAATAAGTTTTGACACACCAGACTTCTGGGAATCTAAACTGAATAGCCCAAAGCAGCACTTCATTTAGACATAAGATCAGTAATGAAGAAGCGCTTTAAGGATCCGAAACTCACCGTTAAAATGGCTTTTATTCTGGCTTAATTAAAAGGCCCAGCATGTATACAAACAAGTTAATGAATAAAGTGCTTTATTATGGATTACTCATAAAACAAACATCACTAAATAGCAGCCACACAATTGAAATCACCTGAAAGATAAGTAATTACAAGCCAATAATAGTCTATTTCACAAAATAGATTCCTAGTATTAAACCTTGTGTGGAGCTAAAAGCCATGTACAAAAACAGAAAGTAGAACTAACAATGACAAAGAAACTAAATATGCAATGATTAAAACTATATATGGTTTTGTATAAGCCAATATTGGCTTAAAGCGGAGTTCCACCCCTTTTTGAGAGGTGGTCTTAAATGAAAGACCACCTCTCAACACCTCGTTTTTGGATATTTAAATGTTTTTTTTTCTTTCTAACCTTTTATAAAGTACTCAGCGTACTTCCGATCCAGCCTGGCCACGGCCCACGACATCACATCCTCCTCTTCGGCGAGCTCCCCCGTTGTCTTCTGGGACCTGTGTGTGTCCCAGAAGCCAAGCTGGCCATTCACAAAGCGCCGTCCAACTCGCGCATGCGCATTAGGAAACCGTCAGTGAAGCCGCAAGACTCCACTGCCAACCCTTAGTTGGAATGGTGACGCCGGCACCCGATCCGATCCGAAGGACGGATCGGCCTCGGGGGGCCGACATTGCGGGCTCCCTGGACAGGTAAGTGTCCTTATTAAAAGTCAGCAGCTACAGTGTTTGCAGCTGCGGATTTAAAAAAAAAATAATTGGCGGCTGGAACACCGCTTTAAAGTGTATCCAAAACTGTAATATATTGCAGCTTACTAGCCCTTGGTTTGGCAGCTGCATTTGTTTTTGTTTTTTCTAATCCTCTTTTACTTTTTTTTTTACCCGGTTATTCTGCAAATAACATACTTTATGTCCCTGGGTGGCTATGTCATTCCTCCACTGTATCTATGGAGAGAGCCATGGTTGTCACTCCTGATACGGAATACAAACATGTCTGTATCTCTTCTTCTTCATTACATGGAGGGCAGGGCAATTGGTCATTTACAGAAGATAGCTAGGAAGGAAGATATTCTTCTGTGCAGCTTATAGGTAGTGGAAAGGACAATGCATTTCTGGCAAGATTAACAGATATATTCTGGATTTGCCAAAATGTTCTTAGCTTGAAAAAAATTAAAATAAAACTAAGTCAGCCACCTCATATAAGGGTTGTAAGCTGCAGTATATTGCATTTTTGTTTTTGGGTTTCGTTATCCTTTAACTTGGCCATAAGCCTCCTACACACGATCGGATATCCTATGGATTCTAATCCGATGGTTTTGTCCATCGGAAATCCGATGAAGCTGACTTCCATCAGTCTTGCCTACACACCATCAGTTAAAAAACCGACCGTCCCAAACGCGGTGACGTAAAACACTCCGATGAGCCGAGAAAAATTAAGTTCAATGCTTCTGAGCATGCGTCGACTTGATTCTGAGCATGCGTGGGTTTTTTATCCGATGGACTTGCCCATAGACATTCGGAATTTGCTATCGGTTTTTGATCCATCGGAAAAATTTAAAACATGTTCTATTTTTTAAAACCGATGGAAAAAAGACTGATGGGTCCCACACACGATCGGTTTGTCCGATGAAAAAAGTCCATCGGACTGTTTTCATCGGTAAAACCGATCGTGTGTACAGGTCTTTAGATCCTAAACCATCATATCTGCAAACTATCTTTAAAGGCTAAGCTCACCTTTGTTCACCTTTTTATTTATTTTTTTCAAAATTTCAGGTCCCCTATGTACCAATATAGCATTATGTACTTATTTTTCAAAAATAAAACAGTTTTCTATTTATTCTACACATGCTTACCTCGCTGTCTTCATGGCTGTTTAACTACTTACGGACCGCCCGCCTTCATTATATGGTGGCTGTTTGACGATGAATACCAGGGTTATGGCAACAGATAGCTGACATAACCCCGGTATCTTTTCAACCACTTCAACACCGGGCTTTTTTTACCACCTCAATACTGGGCCTATTCTGGCACTTCTCTCCTACATGTACAAATCATCATTCTTTTGCTAGAAAATTACTCAGAACCCCCAAACATTATATATGTTTTTTTTAGCAGACACCCTAGGGAATAAAATGACGGTCATTGCAACTTTTTTTCTTGCACGGTATTTGCGCAATAATTTTTCAAATGCTTTTTTTTATGAATTAAAAAATAACAAAACAGTAAAGTTAGCCCAATTTTTTTGTAAAATATGAAAGATTATGTTACGCTGAGTAAATAGATACCTAACATGTCACGCTTTAAAATTGCGCACACTCATGGAATGGCGCCAAACTTCGGTACTTAAATATCTCCATAGGCGACGCTTTGAATTTTTTTACAGGTTACCAGGTTAGAGTTACAGAGGGGGTCTAGTGCTAGAATTGTTGCACGCACTCTAATGCGCTGGGCGATACCTCACATATGTGGTTTTAACGGCGTTTACATATGTGGGCAGGACTTACGTGTGCGTTCGCTTCTGATCGCGAGCTTATGGGGACAGGGGTGTTTTAATATTTTTTTTTATTATTATTTATTTATTTTACTTATTTTTTTTTATTTTTACACTTTTAAAAAAAATAAAATTTTTGGATCACTTTTATTCCTATTACAAGGAATGTAAACATCCCTTGTAATAGGAATGGTGTGTGACAGGTCCTCTTTATGGAGAGATGCGGGGTCAATAAGACTCCACATCTCTCCTCCAGGCTGGAAAGCATGAGATCGTGAAAAAAATTCACCGATCTCATGCTTACTAGCCGCAATGGCGGCTTTGTTTACTTCTGAGGACATCACATCGCGCTCGGGCCTCCGGCGGTCTGACGGTCATAGAGATGACTGGTGACCATCTGGTCACCAGTCATCTCTATGCTTCACCTCTGGCGCCGGACAATTCATTCTCCGGGCCCCCGATGGCACGAGAGAGCCCGGAGAAGCACCGGATGGCGGCAGAAGGGGGGGAAATGTCCCCTCCCGCCGCCTATAAGAACAATCAAGCGGCATTCTTATGGTGCACAGAATCGCCGGCAGAAGACAAGGATATCTGAATGATGCCTCTAGCTGCAGGCATCATTCAGATATCCCCCCACAAAGCCCAGGACGTCATATGACGTCCACCCAGGATGGGAGATCCCATCTGTGGACGTCATATTACTATGGGCGGGTAGGGAAGTGGTGAAACAGCGGGCAGCCCGCTTTCAGATAAAAGTGGTATCTGTGGTGGATTCACCATGAGATCAATTATATTGGCGGTGGGAGAGGTGCCCCCCCCTCACGCCGCACCCCGGTGGTCTCCCGCTGCTTACCGGAGCTGTCGGTAGCGGCGGAGACGATCGGTCCTTTCCCCTCTTAGGCATGGAGTGGAGTGAGGGAAAGATGGCCCCCACTCGGCTCAATACCATTGGATGATGGAAGACCCAATGGTCTTAAAGGGGAAATATTTTTTTTATTAAAAAAAAAATATTCTTTTTTTTTTTATTGCTTTTAAGTGTAAATGTGAGATCCGAGGTCTTTTTGACCCAATATCTCACATTAAAGAGGTCATGTCATGTCTTTTTTTCTATTGCAAGGGATGTTTACATTCCTTGTAATAGGAATAAAAATGACCCAACATTTTTGTTTTTTTTAAAAGACAGTGTAAAAATAAAAAATAAAAAGTAAAATAAATTAGAAAAAAAAAAATTAAAGCGACCCGTCCCACCAAACTTGCGCTTGGTTTGAAAATGGTGTTTAAACCACACATGTGAGGTATTGCCACGATCGTTAGAGCGGGAGCAATAATTCTAGCCCACGACCACCTCTGTAACTCAAAACTGGTAACCTGTAGACATTTTTAAAACGTCGCCAATGGAGATCTTTAAGGATCAAAGTTTGTCGGTGTGACATAAAGTATTGCATTTCTTTCTCTAGGGCAGTGATGGCAAACCTTGGCACCCCAGATGTTTTGAAACTACATTTCCCATGATGCTCATGCACTCTGCAGTGTAGTTGAGCATAATGGAAAATGTAGTTCCAAAACATCTGGGGTGCCAAGGTTTGCCATCACTGCTCTAGGGCAGGGGTCTCCAAACTTTTCAAACAAAGGGCCAGTTTATTGTTCTTCAGCCTTTAGGAGGGCCGGATTGTGGCCAGCAGGGGTAGAAAATGTCCCGAGCCCAGCATTGGTGAAAATAAATATGGTCTCAGAGTTTGTGGCCAGTAGGATGAGGAGTAGTGCCCATATTAGTAGGAGTAATTGTATCTCATCATTGGTATCAGTGGAAGAAATAGTGCCCCCTTGTTGGAGTCAGTGGGAAGAATAGTGCCTCATATCAGTGGGAGGAATAAAGCCCTGAGGGCCAGATAAAGGCTAGCAAAGGGCCACATCTGGCCCTCGGGCCGCAGTTTGGAGACCCCTGCTCTAGGGTGTCTGTAAAAAAAAAATATATAATGTTCAGGGGTTCCAAGTAATTTTCTAGCAAAAAAAATAAAAAAATGATTTTAACTTGTAAACAACACGTTTGAAGAATAGGCCTGGTCCTAAGTGGTTAAAAACACTGCTCGATTACTTCTACCTTACTTCCTGGACAGACTTTAGGTCATGACACAGGAAGGAGTTGACCAGCTGAGAGTAGATGATGCAGGGTGTGTGCTAATGAGATCAGATGGTCAACTCCTTCCTGTGTCATGACCTAAAGTCTGTTCAGGAAGTAAGGCAGAAGTTATCGAGCAGTGTTTTGAAACATTCATAAAGTCGGGGGGGGGGGGGGAAGCGTGCATAGAATAAATGGAAAGCTGTTTTATTTTTGCAAAAGAAGTACATTATTGCTATCCTGGTACATAGGGGAGCTGAAGTTTAACCACTTAATGACCGCCTAACGCCGATGTACGTCGGCAGAAAGGCACGGCTGGGCATAAGCACGTACAGGTAAGTCTCCTTTAAGATGCCCAGCCATGGGTCGCACGCGCCGCCGGCGGCGCGCTCGCGACCCAGTCGTGAGTTCCGGTGTCCCGTGATCAGATCACAGAGCTGAAGAACGGGGAGAGGTAAGTGTAAACAAACCTTTCCCCGTTCTTCCTAGTAAGAGTGTCACTGATCGTCTGTTCCCTGTCATAAGGAACGACGATCAGTGAAATCACACGCCAAGCCATGCCCCCACACAGTAAGAATCACTCATTAGGTCACACTTAACCCCTTCAGCGCCCCCTACAGGTTAAACCCCTTCACTGCCAGTGTCATTTTCACAGTAATCAGTGCATTTTTATAGCACTGATCGTGCAAAAATGACAATGGTCCCAAAATGGTGTCAAAAGTGTCCGATGTGTCCGCCTTAATGTCGTAGTCACGATAAAAACCACTGATCAGATCACCGCCATTACTAGTAAAAAAAAAAACTATCAATAAAAATGCCATAAAACTATCCCCTATTTTGTAGACGCTATAACTTTTGCGCAAACCAATCAATAAATGCTTATTGCGATTTTTTTTTACCAAAAATACATAGAAGAATAGGTATCGGCCTAAACTGAGGAAAGAAAATGTTTTTTTTTTAAAATATTTTTTGGGGATATTTATTATAGCAAAAAGTAAAAAATAAAGCATTTTTTAAAAAATTGTCGCTCTATTTTTGTTTATAGCGCAAAGAGGTGATCAAATACCACCAAAAGAACGCTCTATTTGTGGGGAAAAAAGGACATCAATTTTGTTTGGGAGCCACATCGCACGACCGCAAAATTGTCAGTTAAATCGACGCAGTGCCGAATCGCAAAAAGGGGCCTGGTCCTTTAGCAACAAAATGGTCTGGGGCTTAAGTGGTTAAAAAAAAAAAAAAAGAGATCAACAAAAGGTGAATTTATCCTTAGGGTCTTTTTTTTAGCAGAGGCAAGAATTTAAACAGGGATTTATTTACTTGCCATATGACTGCATCATGTAACTGATTTCCACAACTGGTGACAATGGACATGGCCATGGCCATGCCATGTGTAAATGTTTTGTCTATGTAAACATCACTAGTGAAGTTTTCTCCAAAACCACTAGGGAATTAGTATGCACTGAGGTATATTTAAATATTATATGAACTGATGAATCAAGATCCAATGTGGTTTGCTATTAATGAAGCACTTTGGCTTTTTAAAGTGGTATTAAAAACCAAAATGTATTTCATTGCATCTTACCAATTCCAATTCCTAGATTCTTAGATGTGGTGGCTGCACTAGTTTTCATTTTTAGTATTTTTTTCCTTTATTTTCACCTGGTGATCCAGCCAGTATGGTGTTATTTTTCAATTTACTTTAACAGGCTAAGCTGTCCAGCAAATGTGGAAGTTAGAGGGTTTAGACAAACCCTTTAACACTGGCAGAAGTGCTACAACAGTCAGTTTTTATTCATTTGTGAAAAACCTTTATCCGAAAAGGAAAAAAAAAATGGTTTGCTAGACCGTCTTATAATGTAATATCAGCTAAAAGATGTTAGTCAAGTTCATCAAAGTCTTCAAGTTTACACTACCCTTCCCCTAGACAAACAATCCTGCTGTCCAAAAGGTGTCTGCTTTACCATTTCATCCAGAATGCAGACACCCTAAGGCCCCTTAAACACCAGTACACCGATCGGGTCCACCTGTCTGTTTTTCAGGTCGGACCGATCGGACTACCCATTGATCTCTAAGAGGCGGCGGATGTGTCCGCTGATACCTGCCGGCATCCTATTCAGACCGCTATAAGACAGACAGATGGCGATATGTTTGCCATCCCTCCAGCGTATCGGATGACAATCAGATGGAAACAGATATGCAGTGCGTTTCCATCCGACCGCGCCATAGAGGAGAGCGGGCTGTGTCCGTGTCAGCTCTGTATAGCAGAGCAGACACGGACCTGTTATCCGCCAGCTCAGTGGGGATCAGTGGGCAGATCCCCTGCTGAGCAGGCAGATCCGCTTGGACGTATCCACCCTGTCTAAAGGGGGCCTAAGGCAGAAAATGTGTTACAGGCCAGATCACCAGGTGAAATAAAGGGATGAAACCCTAAAAAAAATAAAAAAATGCAGCCACCACAGTAAGGATTGGTAAGCTGCAAAATATTACAATTTTGCTTTTGGGGTTTAATACTGCTTGACATTTTATCACCATCCATTTGAATTTATGGAACAGTAAGAGAGGTAAGTTTCAAAATGTCATTGAGTTATTGTGGATACCCAAGCTTAAAGCAATCACTCCTTGCTGTGGAGGTGATCATTTTAATGTACCATATACTGTGTTTGGTAAACTTTCCCTTAAAGATCTTTGAGGCCGTCCCCTTTAAGCACTGCAGGTTTAATCATTAAATATTTTATTTGTTATTTTTACTTCTGCTTTTGTACACAGTTTTTGTTCAGTGTTGTGCTTTTCTTTTCCCACACATTGATACCTGGGTATCTGTTATTTAAAAGAGAATGCCTTGTGATTACTCATACTTCAGGTGATATCATTTATGGTATTGCTATTGTATTGCTTGTTTTATAAATATTCCCACCCCTGATGAAGTGCTGTATGTACAAAACAAGTCAGGATCTTTGCCCGCTGTTCTTTGTTCCTTGCTTTCAATAAAGTTTGAATAAAAGGCAAGCTGTTTTTTAACTATGAGATTCTACAACATAGGAACACGTCTTCCTCAGTAATCTCATGCCTGTGTGAAGCAATGCTTTTTAAGTGTGGCTTACACCATTCTGTTTGGATTCATGGACTAACGTACTGCAGTTCCTTTTCCCTGCTCCAGCAGTGCTCCGGGGGTTGGTATGTTATCAGCATTCACTTGCACTTAGTTGTGATGACTGAGGATTGCTATATGTTATGTACTGATGCATCTAGAAGGTTTATCTCCATACAGGGAGCCAAGCTGATTTGAAATGCAGCTGCACATACTCTGATCCAAGGAAGAATAAACAGAAGGGAAAACAGTATTTGGTTTCATGGGCTCTTACTACTTGTCTATACTGTATTATTTTTGTAGGTAACTACAACAAATTAATGACAATAAATGGCCATTAAATGCAAAAATATTAGGATTTTTGACTTATGATTAGTGATACGCCAAATATAACTGGCTTTGGTTTGGTAAAGGTTCAGTGAATATCACTAAAGTTTGGGTGCCATATCCGAACCCCATAAAAGCCAATGGAAGCCGAATGTCAAAATTAGTAATGGCTATTTTCTAGGATAATAGGCAAGGGATTGCTACTGGGGATCATTTACCATAGCAAAATAAAAAAAAATTAAACTCCAAATGGGTGGGAAGCAGCGATTTTAATAAAGCTTAAAGTGAAACATAAAAAAATGCTAAATTCCTTTAAATAGCATGCCTGGGGTGGCTGCAGCTCATCTCAACTGATCTTAAAATGCTTTTTCCTGAAATACATTAGGAGACACAGGATGAGTATTCAGGTACATTGGGTTAGGCTGCTACCTTCAGGAGATTAAATGCTGGTAAAACAAAGCTGTAAGGACAGCCTGCCAAAACCCCTACCACTCCCAGCATGCCTCAATTTTGCTATGGATAAAAAACCGATAGCAAATTCCGATCGTCTATGGGCAAGTCCATGGTTTAAAAAACCCACGCATGCTCAGAATCAAGTCGACGCATGCTCAGAAGCATTAAACTTCATTTTTCTCGGCTCATCGGAGTGTTTTACGTCACCGCGTTTGGAACGGTCGGTTTTTTGACTGATGGTGTGTAGGCAAGACTGATGGAAGTCAGCTTCATCGGTTTTCCAATGGAAAAATCCATCGGTTTAAAAACCATAGGAAATCCCATCGTGTGTACAGGGCTTTAGAGTAAATCATAAGAACAGAGAAGAGGGACTCATGTCCTGTAATTATCTCCAAGAAAATTATTTTAAGGTGGGTCAAAAAAATCCTATTTTCTTAATCATACATTTTTGGACAAAGAATGAGTATTCGGGTATAATGGGACATCCAAAAGCAGTCCAACTGAGAAGTGGGCAATACAGGAAAGTCTAAAAGGCCCACAAAAAACTATTTAACAGATGTGGCTTAAAAAAGCCTACAGAGCAGCCTAAAGAACATTACAAGCACAGCCGGCATTGGGTTATGATGGAACATTCACCTTGCATATGAGAAATAAATACATAATGCTGAAAAGCAGCCAAAAAAAAGCACTAACTGATCTAGTGGAATGTGAAACTTGCATACATTTGCAAATGTGTGCAAACAAAACCCTCTGTTTTTAACACAAACTGTTATGCCGCGTACACACGACCGTTATTCATGTCATGGAAAAAAACTATGTTTTTCTCGACGTGATTTTTCGTGTTTCCTCTCAAGCCTGCCTTGCATACACACGTTCGTTAAAAAAAATGCTTGCAAAGCGCGGTGACGTACAACACGTACGACGGCATTATAAAGGGGAAGTTCCATTCGAATGGCGCCACCCTTTGGGACGCTTTTTCTGATCCTCATGTTAATAAAGTTTGACGAGAGACATTTCGTGCTTTTCAGTCCGTTACAGCGCGACTAATGTGCTATCACCATTATGAACGCTAGTTTTACCAGAACGAGCGCTCCCGTCTCATACTTAATTCTGAGCATGCGCATTTTTTTTCCCCTCGTAAAAGCATACACACGATCGCTTTTCAGAAAAAATAGAGCAGGTTCTAATTTTTTTTCGGCCATTTTTCTCATCGAGAAAAATGCTTTGGAGCATACACACCACCTTTCTTCACGACCATTTTTAAAAATTGAATTTTTCTCGTCATGAAAAACGGTCGTGTGTACACAGCATTAGAGAGGGTACATTTGGTTGTTGCAGGCTGGCTGGTAAGTGTGCTGGGAAATCTTCAGTTTGTTTGTGATATGTATTGCGCTTCGATGTGCACCTTGTGTTTTGAAAAGGTCAGTTATAGGTTGAGGTGGTTGCCACTTTTTTGTACAGTTGGTGGAATTGGGTGCAAGGAAGCACCAGATGCCTTCGCTGACATTGTGCTCTTGCTCGGCTTATGCATGCCTGTGCCTTTAAGGAGGGGTGGACTACTACGGAGGCTCTGGAAATTTAGAGTTAGGACCGCAGTATATACAGAGGTTCCTTGGTGTGGGCACTGCAGCTTATGCATATATTTGATAACCCTCTGTTTTTACTGCAAACGGTTAGACAGGGTCAGTTTGGTTGTTTTGCAGGCTGGCTGGTAAGTGTGCTGGGAAATCTTCAGTTAATTTGTGATGTGTATTGTCCTTTCATGTGCAGCTTGCTGAAAAGGCCAGTTATAGGTTGGAGTGGTTGCCACATTTTTTGTACAAAGGGGGAAACTTACCCTTGAGGGCATAAGCTTGAATAATAAGCTGTTGAATCCAGAATCAACCTAATGATGGTGGAACGAGAAGCAGGCTGTCCCTTAGGGGGACCTTTAAGAAGGACACTAGCAAAACACTGATTTATTCTGGGAGTGGGAGGGATTATACTGAGCTGTCCTTTGTTTTGCCAGTGTACTGAAGGTAACCGCATAACCCAATGTACCTGAGTACTCATTCTGTCTCCTGTAATGCATGATTAGCAAATCTCCTGTTTACTTCCTATGAAGTTTTGCCAGTTCGAGCTAGGGCTCTGTATGCTAAAATTCTTTAATATTGTTATGTCTGAGCAGAAGCTATTATATATTTCTGTCTCTCTCGGTCAGAAATTGCAGATAACTGGATTATGTCTATTACATTCCGTACATCACAATCCAATCATTTCTTACAAGTCTAAAACGAAATAACTACCCTTTCACTGCCTGCCAGCTGCTGTATTCTAAATAAATCACAGGGGTTTACCCTTGAGCTGTCAGCATCCTGGTTGCCTTTTAGTACACTTCTTACTAAAATACATCAACCTTTGATTTAATGTATTACTACTTAGGCAAATGTCTAATAAAGTCATAGTCTACTGTATGTTCCATTGGGATCAAGGAGGAAGGAAGGAAAAAAGGAAAAGAAAAAAAGTAGGTATAGAAAAGGTTCATTAAGAAAAGACTCACAGTATCTGCATCAGCATCAGGGACACTTAAGTGGGTCCACTTCCTGTCAGAGACAGCTTGAGCATTCTATCCAGAAGAGAAAATGAGTAGAAGGTAGCAATAGTAAAAGACCAGCAGATAAAGCTAGAAATAGAAGCACATCAACAAAAACACAGTTTGAAGAAGTGTAGAACATGCATTTTCTAGGCTTTTTATTGCAAAAGAGACTTATTACTATATCAAACCTGTCTGCTTACAAACATCTGAATGTACACTGAGCCGTGGCATTTCTTGGTGCCAGAATAATTGAACTCCTGTGCTCATGCGTGGATGTTATGTCATCCCAGCCCAACCAATCAAGATGAGGTCAGCGAAAAGATGTTGGTAAAAGAAAAGTGCAGGAGTATTGGTGCCTTTAGTTCTGCTTCAATAGTACCATATATACTCGAGTATAAGCCTAGTTTTTCAGCACATTTTTTTGTGCTGAAAATGCCCCCCTCGGCTTATACTCGAGTCTGTGTCCATCTGAAGCCTCGTGCGCCTGATCTCCTGGCACTCTGACGTCAGTCTAGTCGGCGGCCGTGCAGTGTAACAAAGCCCTGCTTCCTCCTCGCTCGTGATAGGCGGAACACTGACTCACTGCTGGGAAACTGAGTCAGTGTTCCGTCGCGGACGAGGAGGAGGGGCATTGTTACTCTGCATGGCCACCGACTTTCTGCATATCACAGCGCCGGAGAGCATAAGGCTGCAGATGGACACAGCACCGGTAGATCAGGTAGGGAGATTGGCACACTGTGAGGCAAGAAATATGGGCACAGTGAGGCATGCAGATGGACACAGTGAGGCATGCAGATGGACACAGTGAGGCACACAGATGGACACAGTGAGGCACGCAGATGGACACAGTGAGGCATGCAGATGGACACAGTGAGGCACGCAGATGGACACAGTGAGGCATGCAGATGGACACAGTGAGGCACGCAGATGGACACAGTGAGGCACGCAGATGGACACAGTGAGGCTGCAAATGGGAACTGTGAGGCTGCAAATGGGCACAGTGAGGCTGAGGCATACAGATGGACACAGTGAGTCTGCAAATGGGCTCAGTGAAGCTGCAAATGGGCACAGTGAGGCTGCAGACAGGCATTGTTGACCCTCTTTTCCACTTACAGTAGCTGCTGCATTTCTCACCCTAGGCTTATACTCGAGTCAATACGTTTTCTTCATTTTTTGTGGTAAAATTAGGTGCCTCGGCTTATATTTGGGTCAGCTTATACTCGAGTATATACGGTAGTCCAAATTAGTGTATAATGCATATCAAGATAAAATATTTGAATTACCTTGCAGGCATATACCCTGAGCCA